>OY718807.1:6777482-7469982 GCA_963070105.1 Litomosoides sigmodontis | reverse complement strand
ATTTCACTCACACTTACTATTTTCATTGTAATGTGTGAAAAATTTAACCTAAAATAGTTTTAACAAAGATTACGGCTTCCAATGATACACGTACTTTGTGAGTGGATGGAATTTATTACAATTTCACTGCTACAATTATCTTCCACCCAATTGTCATCCCTCATTATATCTCATTCCACAATCCACAATTATAAAATAATACCAATACTAATACTAATGTGACAATTAATAATAATATAACAATAATAATAATAATAATAATAATGATAATGTTAATAATAATTAATAATAATAATAATAATAATAATAATAATAATAATAATAATAATAATAATAATAATAATAATAATAATAATAATAATAATAATAATAATAATAATAATAATAATAATAATAATAATAATAATAATAATAATAATAATAATAATAATAATAATAATAATAATAATAATAATAATAATAATAATAATAATAATAATAATAATAATAATAATAATAATAATAATAATAATAATAATAATAATAATAATAATAATAATAATAATAATAATAATAATAATAATAATAATAATAATAATAATAATAATAATAATAATAATAATAATAATAATAATAATAATAATAATAATAATAATAATAATAATAATAATAATAATAATAATAATAATAATAATAATAATAATAATAATAATAATAATAATAATAATAATAATAATAATAATAATAATAATAATAATAATAATAATAATAATAATAATAATAATAATAATAATAATAATAATAATAATAATAATAATAATAATAATAATAATAATAATAATAATAATAATAATAATAATAATAATAATAATAATAATAATAATAATAATAATAATAATAATAATAATAATAATAATAATAATAATAATAATAATAATAATAATAATAATAATAATAATAATAATAATAATAATAATAATAATAATAATAATAATAATAATAATAATAATAATAATAATAATAATAATAATAATAATAATAATAATAATAATAATAATAATAATAATAATAATAATAATAATAATAATAATAATAATAATAATAATAATAATAATAATAATAATAATAATAATAATAATAATAATAATAATAATAATAATAATAATAATAATAATAATAATAATAATAATAATAATAATAATAATAATAATAATAATAATAATAATAATAATAATAATAATAATAATAATAATAATAATAATAATAATAATAATAATAATAATAATAATAATAATAATAATAATAATAATAATAGTAATAGTAATAATAATAATAATAATAATGATAATAATGATAATAATAATAGTAATAAATAGTAATAAATAGTAATAAATAGTAATAAATAGTAATAAATAGTAATAAATAATAATAGTAATACACAATAATAAATAATAATAAATAATAATAAATAGTAATAAATAATAATGAATAATAGCAAATAATAATAAATAGTAATTAATTATAAATAGTTAATAATAATAAATAATAATTATCAATAATAATACTCATTTTTTTTAATGGGCCACAATTTTGTGAAAATTTCAGCATCAAAATGTTAGTTAATGGAAATGTTCACAATAAAGTATTCTATATTTCAGTGAAATATTTAATTTGCATAATGAAAAGTAAAATTTTCCCAACTTTTTTGCCAACTTCCTCATGCATTTCACTCCTCCCTGCACTTCAATTTCACTTCTTTAATTGATAATTTCGATCTTCTTTTTCACTCTTTGCTTTCAATGGAAAAAAATCTCAGTAATTCCATAAATGATAAAAAATGGTGAAATCAATTGATTTACGATATTATTTTCTTTAGCAAATAAAAAAACATTCGTTTAAATGAAAGCCGGAAATGAGCGAAAATGAAATTGAATAAAAGTTGAGGCGGAAAATCGAATGGAAAAAGAGACGAATGAAAGCTCAACGCTTAGCAGAAAGCAAAGATTGAAGAAAATGAAATTCCTACCCACCCATCCATCCACCCTCTCATCCGCACCCCTCTTCCGCCCTATAATACCTTGCATTTTTCTTTTTTAAATTCAGAGGAAGAGGGATTATCATTTGAGAAATTAAAGCAACAAAATTGTTGCTATCGGTTGAACTGCACTGATACGAAATTAAATTTTAAATAAAAGCACGGAAAAATGAATGCTATGTTTTCAAACCAATTAATAAATACATAAATGAAACATTTATTTCGAAATTTTATTGCATTTTAATTGCGCATTTAAAAATGCCTATGTAAATAAGTGTTAGAGGAAGGAAAGAACGCACGACGCGCGCCACTGAAAATACTCAATTTTCATGTGATCAGTCCACCTTTATCAATGTAGCAGCGCGCACTGATTATTTAATTGTTACGCAGTATCAATTCAATTCAGTTCAAAAGCGCACTTCTATAAAATTCGTTTCATAAAATTTTATTTGCAACAATAGCAGTAAAGTTAAATTAACAAAAAAAAAGTCTAAAAATTTCCAGCAAACTAATTAACATGCCTGTCAATTCACTTTATTTCAACGTGGCTTTCATATCCCTCAAACTAGCAGCCAACTAACATAACTGCTAAGTCGATGATAAGTTAACGATAATCAATTATGCGTGTAAAATTTAATTATTATTGGTGACGCTAATAACGCTTATCAATTATTGAACAATTTAGTGGATAGCATTGAAATTGTTGGAATAACATATATTATCGTATGCTATTTGAATGAAATTCAAAGCGCAAATCAAGTTGGTAATAAAAAGTAAATAATAAACTGAAAATATTGTCCCTCTCCCTCTCCCTCTCTCTCTCTCTCCCCCTCTCCCTCTCCCTCTCCCTCTGCTTCCTCTATTTTCAGGTAAACATAAGAAGAGGATGAAGCAGCGGATAATTCTAGATTTAATCGGCAAACAATAGTAATTCTTTTATCATCTAAAATGAGTGTGATAATTTTCCTATGATTCATCATCATCATTATCATCATCATCATCATCGCCATTATCACTATTATCATTTGCATTATTACGAAGCGGATGTCTTACAGTATCATTATGATTGTATCAATCGCATGAACTGTACAGTGAATGCACATATGAATTGAAAATTTCAAAGTATAAAATTATCAAAAAGTGAAACAATTCTAAATGTAGTTTTTGTGCACAGTTTTACTTATCGATTTCTTTCATATTACATTTGCCTATTTTTCCAGATAAATTAAATTTCATTGAAAATTAAAATCGCTCACACTGACCACCAACAACAGTTTGCTCACAACTAACCAATTGGTGAAACGTTAAAAATCGGTTCCAACACTCTTCCATCATTTCGCCAATCGTAAAATGAAATTTGGATTCTCATTTCAGAACAAGTTTTCTCACCTCGTCATTTTCCAAAATTTTTGCAATCATTCTGCCGTGAAAATAATTTCGTCCGTTTAGTGACAGCAAAAAACCAAACTGTTACATCGAGGAAAATGATAATTTTTTTTTTCAACTGACTTAGATGCCTAAATTATCAATTACCAACAGATTATCAAATGCAACAAGCGCTGTTTATCATTCTTGACTTTTAACTTTTCATGTGAAGAAGCACCAATAGTAGTGGAGACGAGTAATGCTACTCTCATTTTTTTCCAAAAAATTTTTTTTTAATGAAAAAAAAAAGAATTTTTTTTTGAAAAATTATTCTAAAATGAAAATTTTTAAAGCATTTTAAAATGAAAGTAAAGTATGCAAAAATAATATCTTCCAACGTCACATACGAGTGGACTTTAATGAGAACGTAAAAAGGACAATAGCACGTGTAGTTGCAATCGATGTTCCAGGAAACTCACTCGAGCGGTGAATTTAACTTTTAATTTTTTCAAAATTCAATTTAATAAAGAAAAAAAAAAGCATTTATTTATATGATGATGACATTTAACTATTACTGTGCTGATTGCTATGCATTAATTTATCATGCTGGCTTAAATCATAAAGTGATGCCGATCACTGACCTCTTACTATCAAATATGGCTGACCGCTGACCGCTGATAGCACAGATATGAAAGATGGCCAGCAGAGTGATAGCATCAAAGTTTATTATAATGAAAAGTTCTAGAAAATATAAACGAATAAATAGAATGGTAAAGGACCATTTGCTTCCCTTTTCTACCAATTCACCAAGTTTAATTCAAGCCATTACTGTTCACCGTCTTTGTGCGAAAGCAAGTTTCATATGCTGTGGCGCTACTAGTCAATTTAAATTTCATAAAAGAAAAAAAAAAGCATTTTTCAACACAGCACACATTTACACCTTGCATTTTCCTTCCTTTTCTTTCTAAGAGAGAAGAAAGGAAATGCTAGTCGAATAAGTACACATTGAAATAGCACTAAAATTTACGACTTTATAAATTTTTATTAAAAAATAACAAAATGAATGAGTGAAAAAAAGTCGTTTGGTACCGGGTTTCTTTTAAATGTTTGCTCATTAATATCAATTTAAATTTAGTGAAATATCACAGTGTGTTTTGGCGTTTGACAATTGCATTTGCAGACGGAAGTAACTTTGACGGCGGTTGCTAAACCTAAAATGAGGTTTGAAACGACTGAACCAGTAGGAATGGAAATGCACTGAAGCAATCATTCAGTAAAAACAATCAAATTAAATTGAGTAAAAGAAATGAAATAAAATTTTTCCTCGATCATGAAAGTGCTAAAGAAAAAAGAATTTGCTAAAAGAATTTTAAGTGGAAAAAAAACGCTGCTTTTTACTGCATCGTTTTTAATTTTCAATATGAGCATTTCCTTTTCTCTCACAACTTTTCACTTTTCTTCTGTTTTTTACTTCAATTTTCAACTCCTTTCAACTGCCAAAGTTTGGTTTTTAAATTTCAACACTACGGATAGATTTTTTGGAAAATTGCTGGATTTATCGATTGCTAAATTTTGCTTAATAATTAATAAAAAATATGATAAAGCTATTTTTTTTCTCTAATACATTGGCGTTGATATTTCAGCATCGCAAATCGAATAATTTTTATAAAATAAAATTTTGCTTAAGATTTGAAAGCGAATGGGAGCGGATGTGAAAATTAACAGAATGGCTGATTTGTTTTTTTAATTTATGACGTCTCTAATGATCTAATCATTTCCTTTAATTTTCATTCCTAAACATATGCAAATTACCAGTTCAATTCATTTTCGCTTTATTCGTTTATTGCAAATTATGCGTTCATTAGTGTCCGACACAATTCAATTGGTAGGTCGGTTGGTGACGTAGTTGCGTGAACTGTACTCTATTGCAAAATGTACTACTTTGGTATTACACGTATAATTTTTTCTTACGTTCTAAGAACAACAAGGAAGAGAGAAAGTTATGAAAAGTAATTCCAAAATAGCTCCAAAAAATTTAATTTTTACGTGTAACTAACTGCTTTCTCACGTATCTATGAAAATAGTGCTTATGAAACGTTAGAGATCTACAAGGGATAACTTTTTAAATATCTCCATTGGAAATTGATTAATGAAGAAGTACGGATGAGTGAGTTATTGGTAAATTTTTCACACGTAGGCGTGCGTGTGCGTGTGCTTGTAAGAAGGACAGCAGAGCAAAGACTAACCTATCTTTTATCCAAAAATTTACAACACACGGCACACGTTAAATGGACTTTCAATTACTTATGGTCTGCGTCACCTTTTACCGTATAACAGTGTAAGAACGTAAGGCGCTCAAGGTTACGTTCTCTCATATAGGTTGTTGATATAGGTTTACGTGTGTACAACATATCTTGCTTTATGTGATTTACCTATTAAGTGAAGTGGGATTTGTTTTACTTGTTGAGATTGTGTCCTTGTGGTGCGTACGGAATCTGTTAGTTGCTAAGCCACTTATATCATTCCATATTTCCTTTGCGTAGAAATAATTTCATTGATCATTGATCATTCAGTGTGTAGCGATGAGAAAAGGAATGGGAATAAATGTGATGGGTGAGAAGTAAGAGGTTTATTTTTCTTGGAAATTTATCCGCTATTGTCCGTGTAACGACAAAGTTACAGGACAGTAAACGTTGTGGACGAAAATTGGGAAATCGTAGTGAGGCGAGGAGACAGCGATGACAACTTGAATGCAACATCTCATCCATTTAATCATAAATGTTGTCGTGCATCCAACTGTAACGTTCCACCAAATGCAACCATTTTGTAAATAGCTGCTCTGCTTCATTCCATTGTGGAAGTGTAAGGAGCAAGGATAGTTCGATAGCGTTCCTTTACAACACTTCTCGCATCATGCATCTTATTCTCTGTAATGAAGTGACGAGTGCCTAAGCGGTTTATTTACAGGGATATTTTGTTTTGAAAGAGATTTACGGACGACTAACTCATCTTACTGTGCTCTGATACATTGCTGTAATTTATTGCCACAATGATCGCTTCAGATATTCACAGCGGAAGCCGAACGTTTTCGAGCAATTACGGGAGTGTTTGAGAACTACATGTTGCTGGAAGAAACGGATAGTTGAGCCGATGAAATTTTGTAGGCTTGTTGGTCGGTTTTGCTTGTTTTTTTTTCTTTTGATTGTCGTCTGTGCTGTTGTGCTGTCTTTGACAGCTTCAATATTGAAAACATCTGATGCTTCATCTTTGAGGGCCTTAACTGACAGTATGGTATTATGACAGCTGAAACTAGGTTTGTTTTTGGTATTTGGTCATTTCCTCAGTTATTTCAGGCGAAGGCGACATTGCGCTTTCCTTCAGTGGCTGTGGATTTCTCGGTGTCTATCATTTTGGAGTTCTTCAAGGACTTAATCGCGATGGAAAGGTTGTTTTTATTGAAATCAATGATTTCCACAGTTGGACGAATTAGGGTGCAGAAAGATAAATTTTATTTAAATATAAATTTCAGGCTTTGATGAAGCGAGTAAAACGCTGTGCAGGTGCATCAGCAGGTTCTCTAGCAGCTGCGTTATGGACATTCCAACCTGATGAGACTGAGGTTACTTGACAGAATATATCATCTGTTGCGGTGCTGCAAGACATTTTGATGATGCACCATTTGGAAATTGCACTGTTTTAGGAAGAACTGCAGATGATGTGGGAAAATCAGTAAAGCTTTTTGAATCCCATAAATTCCCAAAGATCACTTCTAGCTTGAATTGCCATAAGTATTAGCTAGCACTTGATGAAGATCAGTGTGATTTAGCAGTTTAATATTAGTAATATAGTTTATCCTCTGATGAAACGTTAACTTGATCAAATTGAGAAATTAAATATCCTTCAACAGATGCTAAACAAACATCGGTATTTACCAATATAAATCTGTTCTTAAATATTTCGCGCTTTTATGTGGCGAAACAAACGCTTCTGTATTCTTTTACAGAAAGGTTTTAACGATGTGATTAAAATGGCCACCGAAATCCATTCGCTACGATTTGGTGCATTGTCGCCAAATTTCGCACTCCACAAAAGTTTGCAAAAAATTATAGATCTCTATATTCCGGAGGACATTTCTAATGCGCAGGACAGACTTTACGTATCTCTTACTGATCAGAAGGTAAAATTTTCGTTCTACAAATGTTTTTATTTATTTAGATCTTAGGTAAAAAATTAGGCATCATAAAACAAATGAGACAAGGTATCTGTGGTGTAAGTGTTAGGGAGACTCTTTCATCTGGTCGCTGTTGCAAAATGCGAAAAAAAATGTTTTGGTGGGATTGCCAATATAATTTTCCACTTCCAGACTCCCCGAAATACTATTTTGATTGAATCTAACTAATCCACAAAAGTGAGTAAATAAAATATGTAACCATTCAGTAGATATTTTTTTTTGTAGAGGAACGTCAATAGGCTGATTTCACGATTTACTTCGAGGGATTATTTAATAGACTCTTTGTTGGCCAGCTGTTATATACCTCTTTATTCGGGTTCTTCCCCTCCTCTGATTGATGGAGACGTGAGTTTCATGTTTTTATTTAAGATACTATATTCTTGTTTTTATTTGATACTGTATTTTGTATAATACCAGGTTTGTTAAGAAGAGCGCTACGATCTTTTTTTAAATACAATTTAATTTGTTTAATATGCTTTCATATCTCTATCTTTTATTTTAGCAGTATATAGATGGCGGATTTACAAATAATTTGCCCGTATTCGAGGAATTGCCAACAGTTACAATTTCACCATTCAGTGGAAGTGCTATTATTGCTCCAAACGATTGCGATTCGGTGAGACCATTTCGTGAATGGCGTTTGCGGGTTGGCACACAAGAACTAAAGGTTTATTATTGGAACCTATTTCAAACAAAATTTGGGTTTGGAGGACTTGCGTGTTCTCATTCCACTGTTACAATATCAAGAGGCGTTTTTGAGCTTATTATAACTTTATTTCATATTTACCACCGTTCAAGTATGCCCAATTTTTACAGGATACTTTTTTATAGCATTTTTACAGGATGCAGTTATATTCTAAGATATTACAAGCTTTAATGGAATTTTGTAATTAATTGCACTATTGGAACAAGAATACTTCCCCTATTTCTATATTTCTATAGTGTTAGATCGTTCAGGTAAATGTGCAAAACATGATTCGGGGTGCGCAAGCTTTATTCCCTCCAAATCTTGAGATTCTGAAAAATTATTATGAAATGGGACAACGTGACGCTATGAAGTTTTTGCTGGATGTTGGTGTTTTGGAACGGCAGTTGGGTGATGCCGTTTGATATGGGCAGAATGTGTTCTGAAAACATAATGCGTGCTTCTTGTTTTCTTCTAATGATCGTAAATTTTTTTACCAATCGTGGCGCTTTTTTTAAATTGATTTCGTGTAGTGAGGGAAATGTTTCTTTGTAATCATAGTAAGCAGTTGTGTACTTTTGGATTGAGTTCAATGTAATATACATTTTAAATATGTCGATTGTTTTATTTTCTTGTGCCTTTTTCAGGTTCTTCTGCGGGTATTATGTTATTTGGAGTTATTAATAAATGCTTTCATGGTGTGCTCTTTAGCAATAAAAGATATTTTTCGTAGTTGTCCACAGCTGTGAATGTTTAAAGGCATAGATTATTTAAGTTATTGAACATAATTGGTGTTTTGCCTGCAAATATGAACAGTGGTTCAGTTCTTGGTGTAGTACCTGTGCTCTATGTCGCTTTAGGTATGTGTTTATATGTAATCAAAAATATGAGATAATGTCCACAGTTCAAGCGCTTAGGAAAAGAGCACTATTTGTATTTCGGCTCATTGCTGCTGTGCTCAGCAGACTGTGTTGCTGCTTTAAACGGAGAAACAGCATTGGAGAATTACCATATACAGTTACTCATCAAAATCCTGGAACGTATTGGGAATCAGGTCATTTCATTTTAAAAGTTTGAAGGGTAAGATAGAAAATCGAGGGTTGAGGTAGAAAAAAAGAGACTGTGGATCTTTAACCATTGAATATTATATCATTTTTAGCAGCTCATCATAAGAGAAGTCCGTATTTTATTTTAATGTGAAACTTCTTTAAGTTTTTCAGTTCCAAATGAAGATAAATGGAAAGGGTGGAGTGATACGCCGCTTGCTCCTTCAGTTGAAGAAAAAATTATTGAATACCGTCGTAAAAAAGTAGAATCAGAAGTTGTAGCAGATGAAAGAGATGAAGTGGATTTCTTTAGTGATATGCAACCAAAAGTTGTGCAAACTCAGAGGGTTAGTTGCTTTCTAAAATATTTAATGACTATTGCAGACATTCTTCCAACTGAAGCATTACCTCTATCGGATGCATTCTCTCACGTCTGCTTGTATTGATCATTAAAAGTTACAATGAACATATTCCTCCTGCACTGTTTGGATCTTCTAGAATTTTTTATTATGTCTTAAAATTTTAGTAGCAGTTCCTCATCTTTTTTTCAGGCATACATTGACAATGGTTGTAATAAGCCAGTTCAAAATAGCAATTTATTTGCTGTGAGAACAGATGAAATGCTACCTTCTCACGTATGTGTTCAGACTTTTGTGAAATGGCCTTCACAAAACATTTCTCGCTTTATCTCTTTTGTAAAGAAATTGTCCAAATTCCTAACTTTGAATTCTGTAAAGATATGCAATTCCGACAACTTTTTTTTTGTTCAGTTAGGCGAACTTGGTAACTTGGAAGATACAAACGCGTATAGTGAAACTGAAGATTGGGACGCTCACATCGATATTGAGAGTGTTAACAACGCTTTGCGCGAAGTAAGGGAATTTCACGTAGTAAAATTTAGAAATTTCAGATGCCACAATCGTACTTTATAAACTATTTTATTTTATAAATCAATAACGCGAGAACATGATCACAGTTGTCTTGTAACTTATGTAAATCACCTTTGATTTTTACTGATCTTTATATGTCTGAAAAACAACTCATAAATATAAATCTGAACTGTACGATAAATTTATATTAAATTTGTGATCCATATTAAGTTCCACATATCTTTCGCCTTAAATTTAGCTTTTCCATCTTTGGATGTGCTTTTATTGACCAAAAAATCGTGGGTCCATTTTTAGTGCAAAAGTAATTGTGTTATTATGGTTTTCTGAATTCCATTTTTAAACTGCTCGCTTTTCGAACTCAGTTTTATTCTACAGAATTGCAAAGCATCGATTAGAATTTGGGCTTCAGGAAATTGTATTGTTTTCAGCAAAAGGCTAAAGAAAGACAGGAACGGCGACTGGCAAGACAGATGGAACACGCAAAGCGATTTGAGCGAAGAAATCAATAAACATTCAGTGGTTGTCTCTTACTGAATATTTACAGTGGTTTGCTTTTCCAATTCTTTTCCATGAAAAAAATAAATTTAAGCTTATTGATTTCTTTGAAGGTGGATGAATCGAGATAATGTTCGAGTGATGTTTGATTTTAATCGATGATTGTGTTCCACTCCTTCCCTCTTCTAGGTTTTTAATATCCCTGCAGTCATACTTGCTGTTTGTATTCATTTGTTTTTGCTTCTTCAGTAGTATAACATTTCGTTGCAAATTGTTGTGCTTTCACAAATTACTTTATTGCTACTCGTTAGATGATCATTTATAAAGTGTTTGTATTCATTTGTTTTTCCTTCTTCGCTAGTACAACATTTCGTTGCAAAATTTTTGAAAGCATTCCACGCTAAAATATATCGTAGGGCTGAAAATGTATTGTTATTCAATTAACTGATTTCCATATCAGTTAATACCAATCCGTTGGTTAATTGAGTTTTACTGTTAATCCTATTAGAATCTGTTCCATTCTTTCTCATGCATATATCACTAGGAAATATTTGTTTGTAACAAGTGATCTTTTAAGTTTTATTACTGACATTTATATAACTTGTCATTCAACTTTGCCTTGACATCATCTTCTGTGTATAAAGATTGAGTAGGAATATTATTTCAGGCCTGTTTATTACTATTTTCAATTATCACTTATTCGTAGCATTTGAATATATATACTTGCCACTTATATGATTTTAGCTAATTTCCATTTCCAACAATTTCTTTCTTTTCCGTCGCAGCTAAAAAACAATCTTTTATCATTAAGTCATTTTGCTATGATATTATGTAAATATTAGAGGCAACATATGTAGCAGTGTTAACAGCCACAAGACAATGTCAACTCATATCACTGATAAGGAGATAAAGCTAAGTGATAAGTTCAATAGCAATATGCGTAAAATGATAATTTAAGTTAGACGTTAAGCAGAAGGAAAGAAACTTTAAATTTTCATCATTTAATTATTAGGAATTCTAGAAGTGAAATGAAACAGTGCACTATTAGATAACTTGCAGCATTCGTATGAGCACATCACGTATACACGCAAAAAAATATGGGCAATTATGGATTGCTCGCTGAAATCCTATGGGCCGAACTGAAAGCTGAAATATTCCATTCCATCTCCAATAACTCGAAACAGATTTTGGACGAAATCTAATTTTTTCGGTTGTCTTAAGTACAGGAATTTTTTTTGCAAAAAAGTTTTGAAATCCGAACGAAAAGCTATTTGCAATTTAGTGTTACAATTTTTTCAAAAAAAAAAAAAATTTTCGCTTTTTGCAAATGCGCTCTTTATGAGTGAGTAAGAAAGGCAGTGTGTTTGTGAGGATTGGAAAAGCTTTTTTGGGTGTTATCACCTCATTTATCATGTCTGTCGTGAGAAGGAAAGAACATTTTTTTTTTCTGTTAAAAATTTCGATGTGCATAAATGCATTCACTTTGCGAATGATTTTATCGTTATTGCAACTTTACAGCCTAACATTTAGAGCATTTGAGGTTAGAACAAAAAAAGAGAACTTACTATTGCATACATTTACATATGTATAGAGAAGAGACGTATTACACTTACATTTGCTTGAAATAATAAATTCAGAAACTTTTGAACGGGAAATGCTGCTTGCCTGATTTAAGGCCTCTCTTCAAATATATATGTATATATCTATAGGAATGACACATATATTTCTTTTTCCTTTATTGCGATCGCCCTTTCATTCATTCGGAAGAGGGAGTAGGCCTTGGGCTCAAATTTAGTGCATTTGAAGTTCTGGCTCCGTCTCCTCCTTCCTCCCTTGCATGCGCAAGAAAACTCAAATAACAATAGCTTGCTTCTCATGTGCTTTTTTTCCGCTTGTTTTTTTCACCTAGCAAATTGAAGTGAAGAAAAAAGGATGATGTAGTTGTCAGAGAAATTACAAAGTATGAATTTGCTGTTTGTTGCTTAGCAATAATACACATTTGACATCATTTTAAAATCTTTTTCTCCGACTTCTTCCTCATACATTTGTTGTAATAATTGAATGAAATTCAAATATTTCTTACGTTGAATTCTCCCACTGAATGAATTCCTCAATTCCTCTAATCCATTCTAATGCATTTCTTTTGTAGAATTTCGTTGCAATTTCTTTTGACAATTACTGAACAAAAGATCCCTGCGAGAAAAGCAACAATTATTTTTTTGTCCCTTTATAAACTGCCTGAATGAGAAATGCATGAGACGGAAAATGAATTGAAAGAAAGTAAATAATTTATTTTAGATTAAATGTAGTGATAGACTGAGATAAGTCGATATGAGATTAAAGTTAAAGTTAACAAATTAAATTTGTCACGGCAGTTTTTCTCTACCACAAACAAATGTACTTGTGGAAAAAGGAATTTGCTAAATAATGAGGTATTTATTTTTACTATTGTTGAGTGTAAAATAGATGCTATCCAATTTTAAATGGTTCAAATTCAAGAAACAGAAAAAAACCGCTTAAAGATTAATTGATTATGATTAATTAATTTTCATTATTTTATGAGCATTTCATATCTCTTATCACATTCGTTCTACTCTCATTCAAATTCGTATCTTGTTCCGATTACGAATTGCAATTGCAGTTGAACGAACATATTATTCCTTATCACTCCGATAATTTCAACTTCATTCAACTTCAATTTCATTCCATTCGATAATTTGGTTTTAATTCAAATTACTTTTACCGCTGACATTCGAATAGTATTTCAAGTCTCCAATAGCCTGAACAGAAACTCTCCCAGTAAATAATCCTCCTAGTCTTTAATCCATTTCAACATCCGTTAACGCCAATTGCAAATTAATTGTCAGACAGCTACTTGCTTACAGATTGCATCTTCTCGAGTGGAACGAGAAATCCTTCGTTAAAATTTTTTCCTCATCTCTCCCTCCTCCCCTCTTCCTCCTTCATTGAGCAAACAAAAACAATCATTCCTAAATCCACCGATCTAACATAATTTATCGATTTGCTGTCGAAATTTTTTCTATCAAAAAATCGGGTTATAATTAGAGATGTCTAGAATTGATACATTAATAAATGATCATTTTTTGAATTTTCAAAAAAAAGCAAAATCTTATATGCTTGTAGAGCAAGCAAATTGAATTCGTAAAATGATTAAATTTCCCACGCCACTATTGAACTGTTCTTTCAATTTTAATAGGAATCGTTGTTCATTTCCTCCATCATTTTAATTTGTGAAAGTTTGAAATATTTGATTGAAATTATCCAGAAATTTAACATTACTACTCACGGAAATATTTAAAAGCTAGCAAAGAATGACATGGGTTGTCGATTTTCGACAACGAATAATACAGAGCTCGAATCTAATTTCGATTCAACCAATTTGGAACCGCAAAATTCCATTCGGTCACTGCTGGACACCACCGAACACCTGCTCGACTCTCAATCGATGCTAACATCCGAAGCGTTAAATTTACCCGAAGTATCCGGTAAAGGCAGTAGTAGTAGTAGTTGTTGTATGAGCAGAGAAGCAACAACTACTCCTACTGATTACAATAAAAGTGGTAGTGGTTGTCCACCATTGGCACGCTGGGATATCTGTAATCGAATTACACTTGAATCAAAGTAAAATTTTTAAGTAATTCACGGATTCAATTTCAAATCGTTTACTGAAATCCTCTGTTGAATAATCTTTTAGATACCTTTCATCACTCTTCTCTCTAATATCTCCCTACCATCCAGTGAGTCGTTCATTTCATTTCACTAATTAATTTCTCATTAATCCTCATCCTCCAATTATCCCTCGATGCTCTTTCAGTCTCTTTCGCATAAAAAAACCGTTCATTAAAACGCTTTTTTTACTTCTTTTTTGAGGCGCAATTCTTAATCTTTATAGCTGATGAAAATGAGCCTCAAATTGCATTTGAAGAATAATAGAAAATTTTTTTTTGAATTGAGAAATATGCTTTTGACCTATTTTTATGTTTTCTAATTTCGAAGTGCAATATCATTCTTAGTTGACATGAAATTCTTGAGCAATTTAAATTTCCTAATTTCTTTCACAATTAATTCCAATTTTAATGAATAGAGAAAAGAAAGTGAAAGAGAGCTTCAATGATTTTCTGCTAAAATACTAATTTCAGAAAGTCCTCAGATAACGAAGCTCAAGAATCAAAGACTGTTCATATCAACAAACCAATAAAGTAATTTTGAATTATTTCAATAAATTTCTTTTCAATAATTTTCCAGACTGAGTTCTCGGTGTTGGCAATGTTGTACAACTAAAGTTTCCAAAATTCGGTTTGTTTGAACTTGCTTTGAAAATTAACAAAAAAAAATAAAATAAAATAAAATGCTAAATTGCGGTTTTTAGGCAAATTAAAAGTACCAGTCAGGTTGATTTTTTTCGAATGCTCGATGAAAAAATAGCACAAGTAAAATTTTCCACTTGAATTATAGAACTGTAACGAAGTGATTTTTTTGCGTTATACCTATGTGGCATGAAGTGATAAAACATTTTGGAAGTCAAATCTCAAAATATGAAATGGACAATCTACTGTAAAAAGCAAAAAAATATTATAGCAACTCATACTGGTGGAATTAAACGTTTGTTTATTAGTCGTAACTATAACAGCATAACTTCTAAAAATTAAATTAAAAATTCTGAGTCTTCCAGCCTACTACGTTCATATGAGCAAGAATCTAGGATGATAAATTGAAAGAAAAGATTTTTTTTTCTTAATTTCAGGGGCCCGGTGATTTATTCGATTCTGACAGTGAGAAATGACATACATCGATAAATCCTGTCAAGAATGTGAAGGATGTAAAGTTCCAATTTCAGCCAATTATCAAAATCAAATTTTCATTCAGAAAAATACTTCATTAAATTCACTGAATTCTTTATTCGATTTGATAAATCATTATGGCACTTCAAATCATTATGAGATAATTGAGGAAATTTCATTCGTTGAATTTGCCTAAAATTAGTTCGCCTTTTTTTCGTTTCGTTTTTTTTTTTCAAATCTTTACAGAATCAATAAAGTTGCAATGAATTTTTAATATACGTGAAAATTTTTTCCTTAAAAAAGATTCTTATTTATTTTTCTTCTCAAGATGATCGACGTGAAAATTTTTTATTGGATATTAACAATTAAAGAATTAAAAATATAACGATACATTTCTCTCGAAGCAATTTGATGAAGAGTACGGTATTTAATTCAATGTAAAAGTATGTTGAAATACTTTTTTAAATGTAATTTATGTTTGCTGAAATCGATTTTTAAATTATTGAGCTCAATGATATTTGAATTAATTATAAATTCCTTGTGAAATATATACATATTAATGATAGTTGTTTTTTTGTTTTTTCCATTTTTATAATCGTCTCATCTCTGTTCATTTAATTCAATCAAATTCGAGCAGAAGCAGAATATGTATGAAATCAGTGATTTAGTGGAAAAAGTGATTAAAAAAAATGCTGCAAAGATGACAAGATTTACAAAAGTGCTTGCTAAAACAGCAAACAAATAAAAAAGACTGCTTAAATTTCAAGAACAAAGTTATACTTTGTTAAAAAGTCAATTTCAACTTATAAAAAATCAGTAAAACTTTCAATGACTGAAAACTATTCGGTGATGTTTGAACAGAGAGAGATTTTTTAAATATCGATCAAATAGAATTAACGAAATGAATCGATTTCATTTAAGGAAATGTAACAAGCAAGTTTGGCAACGATATGATCACTAAAGGACAGTTCTGTAAATCTTACTTCTCATGCTCAGTGTTACTTTCCCAATATGACAAAAAAAGGGCTCCCCGTATTTGCTTATCAATTCAGTACAATATTCAAAATTTAGTTCTGTCAATGTTAGTTATAAGTGTTTATCATCGGTTAGTTTTGAATTGGTTTAGGGTTAAGAAATCATAACGATATAGGTAGTGGTAAGCGAGCGAGAAAGTAGGATGATTGATTTAAATTCAAAAAAAATTTTTGATTAACTACTTCGACAGAATTGGAATTAACTATACAATTTACAGCTTATCAAATGAAGTTGGTATAAATGCTCGCGAGTTCAGAACTGTCATTTATGCGCTTTTAAACCTTCCACGTGGTTGAAAAAAATACATTCAATCTCATTAGATGCTTATATCTTTAACTTTTTGATTAAATTTCCATATGCAAAAATACAATTATGGGTAAGATGCTTTGTGGAGAAACATTTTAAACGTCATATATTACATATTACCATATTTATATTACTACACGTCATTTCTCATATTATCTTGGATATTAAAAAAAAAAAAAGTAAGCAGAACGATATTCATAAACTTCACTGTTCTTCCACTAGCAGATTATGATATTAGCAACAGAACAGTTATGACTGGTTAAATGCTTACTGAAATTAGAGAACGATTGATTTGATGTTTACGTCTTACAAACGGTGCTAATATGACTTGACGTCAACAATGCGAAGGTAATTTTTTAGTAATTTTTTAGCTCATTTCTCTGACCATTACATTAATGTCGTACAAATAGGAATAAAACACCGACAAACAGACGAAACACAGAGCAGAATAAAGCAAATAGTACCAGCGAACAACCGTAATCGCTGATGTAAGTCGATGCGTTAGCTCAACAGTTGTTCCGTTGATTGCTGCAAATATTTCAACATATACTAACCTGATATAAATCATTTGCATACTCGTGAATTTGTCAATCGCTTACTTCCTAAACAGGAAAAAATTTTTCCTTTTTAAAACATGCAATTATTCCCCATACTAAAATCGAAATACGAAATTCCGCTTGAGTAACTGCAACTCTCTTCCTCTTCAAAATGAGCAAGTTCTATCACATCCAGTTCTGATTCCATGAATGTATGAAAAATAACTTCAAGCCTTACAACCCTACGTTTGCTACACATACAAGAAAGGCTTCAAGCAATGAAGGATACTGTTTAGCATGGAAGGTTCATGATATATTTAGAGAGGGAAATTCGAAAAATGGAATAAGAAATTATAAATGTTAATTTTTTAAAACACTTATATCATCTTAGATAATGTAGATAGTACTGAGTTGCGCTACTTTCCGATACTCCTTATATTTCATCATTTAAAAGCATAATTTATAAAACCGGATATTAATTCTCAATTAGCACAAATATTGGCAAATGATTTCATCTTCCTATCCCTTCACATTTTTTAATTTTTCCTTAATCAAAAATTTCCTTATCCATAGTTTTTTTTCAGTTAATATTGTTAAAACTGGAATGATTACTTGGGATGTATAGCGATGAATGTACCACACTGAAAGAATGAACCATTTAAATGTCATAAAAAACCACACTGCTGTTATCCAAAGGTTCTCCTTCTTCAAATCCTTAGGTGATAAACTTTGATGCCAAGTAGCAGCAAGTGTAAGGCAAACGATCACTCCAACAAAACACAGTATAGATAATATGCAATCTGCAAAAGACTCTAGTCGTAAGTTTGAAAGAAATACACCAATAATACTTTTTAAAATCAGACTACTACTGACTTAATTAATTAATTAACACGAACATTTTTGCGTTTGCGTACATAAAAAAATGCAATTTCTTTTCGTGCAGTAAGTTAAAGTGGCTGCAGCTGTCAAATTGCTATAACTTATACAGAAGAGAAGCAACTTACTAATAGCAAAAATGAATTTAACTTTGCTTTCGGATAGCATCAACATCGTCCCCATGATATGCCTTCGATGTATGAGCAAAAGATTCACAGCTGATATGGAACTGATAAATGCCATTACAGCTGCACTCCAATTCTACAGACATTTCAGTATTTAACCAAGTGAAATGTTCATAAATTGCTTGACTTGCTGAGAAACGAATTCCTCCAACAGCATTTGTCATTTAGACATTTAATGAATGCCAACGTAAGTTTCATACCCTTATTGCATCACACCACCGCTATATTCACCGATGGGCTCATTATTACTTGAGGCAAAAGTAATACTTACTTTGAATAAGGATATATCAATCTTTTTTTGAAATATTTTTCACAAATAGGCTTTCATTACATTACGTATAGAAAAATAGAGAGTTTTAAATTGTGTAAAAAATTGGAATTTTAAATGATGTAAAAAATACGAAATTAAAAAAAATTTACGTGATAAATAATAGTGAATGATAATCCGGCCATTATCCCCGAAAGGATACCTATCATAGGCCAAAATAAGCGAACTTTCATCTTCCATGTCAAAGTCATTGTAGTCCAATCTTAAAATTTCGTGCAGGAGAATTAGCAATACGAATGAAATAAAACATTAAACAGTGTGAAACAGATGATAAATGATAATTTAGGTCAAAAAAATTCGAACATGCAACAGGGACGTAAATCACTTCTACGTGTTCGGTGCAAACAGTAGTTGTAAACGATTTACACAATGTAAAATTTCTTTATCTTTCCATTATAAAAATTATGTAAACTAAGCCGTTCGACATGCATTTGCAAGTTGTTAATTTCGCACTGCTAGAATGAGATAATTTTGATAGTTTTTGGCTTAAGAAAGGAAAAAATGAGAGAACCAGTGCTGTGCAATTCCTCAATAGAATTTAATGAAAAATATTTAGACAATTTTCCGACAATTTTCCATCAGAAAAATCTCTTGACCTTATATCTTCTAAATTGCAAAACTTTACATATTCTCGTGAAAACTACTTAAGCTCTACTAATTCAGTCTAACTCGATGTTAAAGTTTGGCACTATTTTTCACACTTAATACTTGACAGTTAAAATAGAAAAAGTAGAGGGAAAAATCCACAAGTTTACAACTTCAAGGTTTAAATCATGATTCATATATGAATTAGGATGGATGAAAATTGAAAATAACAACACATCAACTACACCTAACGAGAAAGATAGGTCAACATCGATGAAATGTTCTGGTAATAACCTGATTTCAAAGGAAGATCGGTATTTATATTAAGAAGCAGGAGAAGACAGATCAAACGTATCATGTACTCCTGATAATCCTTCAGTATTCGTGATAGCACAAATCCTTTTGATCACTCTCTCTTCCTCCTTCCCAGAGAAAGCGCAGGAATCCACGTGTGCAAGCCTTTCTAGACTTGTCACGTCTCACCTGCTTGGAGATAAATGCGAATTGTGCAAATTGAGAATAGACGCATACTCTATGCTCGATAGGGATTGATCCATCTTCTTCCCGATAACAGAGGTCGCAGCAGGATCCAACACTTTCTAATGACCAAACGCCTGGCAGAGGGAAATCAACTTACGCATGCTTCAATGGCCAATGTATTCTAGCGGTTTACACGTTTTCAGACGTCATTTCGTGCCTCTTCACATTGTTACATCAAGTTTTGACAATTACGCTATCAAACTTCACGCTAGATTCGTTCCAACACTCCGTGATACTCCCCACACCACACCTAACTACGTGCCACATGCCCACAAAACCAGACACATTGAACAATCTGTCATCGTCACATAACAACAACTGGACCCTACGACCACTGACTTGAATTTCGTTGAAGTTAACCTTTTTCAAGGAAGTTCCTTAGCTAGCATAGAAGTTGATTGTAGAAATAACGTTTTTAACGTTTTCGTCACGTTTTTGCACTGTACTTCTTACCTACGTCGAGAGAGAATAATCCGTATGAATTATGTTAAGCTTAGTCTTTGTGTCGCTGTTTTGTTAATTTGATTCATCATAACACATGAGCTACCATCGTTTCTGTTGAATCAAATGAACACATGAGCCATCATTCATCTTCATGCAAAGCCTTCTACATTATTAATGTTTTGCATTTTAGGATTGAGCTTCACCACGCTGACGACATTGCTCAGCGCTTGTCGTTTACTTCGAAAGTGCAGCTGTTCTACAAATATCAGACGATCGATTTCTAGATTCTACTGTCAGCTACCGTTCAGCAGCAACAGCATTTGTAAATTTTCCAAAGTAGAAATGGCTGGTGATAAAATGGAAGAATCACGAAATGAAGTTCGAAACATTTTATAATAGAAACAGCTGTTCTTTTGTCTTCCTGTTGAATGAATAATTTTTAAAGAAAGGAAGTAGAAGTCTAACGTTGTAGTTTTATAAAACTGAAAAACGAAAAAAGGAAAATAGGAAAGCGAGTTATGGGGTTTAACCGGGCGTTTGAAATTGAGTATTTGGTATCTTCTCCTTCACCGATTTCCATGTTACCTGGATTTTCCCATTATGGGCTTTCGTTGGCATTATCTGTATTAACTTTGCATTCACTTGTAGAAAATTACTAAAACTCCTGTCGAGCTGAATTCTTGGCCAAGTTTTATTGAAGAGCGGATTGCTTTGTTCGATAAGCTTATGGCAAAGTACCTTGAAGAAGTTGCTGCTAAGGTTTTTTCGTTCTTTCTTGCGAATTAATAACTAATTTTAATCATTTTATTATTGATTTATTTCTTATTTTCAATCATTCTACTTTTCCAGAGTACGTAATGTCCTAAGCTGGAAAAATTTTGCAGAAACCAGAAAAAATTAAAATCACTTTGCCAGATGGTAAAGAGATAGAAGGAGAATCATGGCGTACAACTCCATTAATGATTGCAGAGCAGATCAGTCGTGGATTTGCTGACAGTGCTGTTGTAGCGAAAGTTAATGGAGAGGCTTGTTTTTTCTGAGTTTCAAAGTTTTTTGGAGTGTTTTCAGTTGTTTTTTTTTCACTTGATTTCAATGTATGTCTAGGATCATTTAAATGATCATGTAATGGAAAAGTTTTGTTTTTTCGATTTTTTTTCAGTTTCTGATTTATCTCAAAGCATGTTAAGTGATCTTATTCTCACAAATTTTCAATAAGCACGAGACTTTCTCAATGGTTTCTTTCTCTGTTTAGAATTTAATGATGTCTGACGTTCACTAAATTGTTACCTGCAGGTGTGGGATTTGGACAGGCCATTCGAGCATGATGCAACTCTACAGATCCTTAAGTTTGATGACGATGAGGGAAAGCAGGTAAATGAGCACTTAATGGATTTTTCTTTTACCTTTTCGATGATTTCACAACATTTTTATTCTTTCCTTTCTTTGCTTACTTTTTAAGGAATGATTGAATAAATTTCTCCCAATCTTTCTTAAGTTGTCTTGATTAAAAACCAGTTTCAAGTGCTGGAAGTCCTCTATTCTGAAAGTAGTGATTTTGGAATTAAGGTAACTGAGTTCTTTGACTTCATCTGGTCTGCACCATCTAGATATTACCAGAATTTCATATACAGTGATGTTTCTGAAATCAGTGGTGCGAAAGCATGTTTGTACAACCGATCAGGATCAGAACTTGAAAATGGTCGAGGTTGTGGCTGTTTTTCGGTTGAACATAATATCTCTTTTAGTAGTAGAATAACAAAGCCAAATAATGAGGATTTACGCCCTGACTTTTAGGTTTTTTGGCACAGTTCAGCGCACATCATGGGTGAGGCAATGGAACGCTATTGCGGTGGTCATCTTTGCTATGGTCCACCAATTTCAGAAGGATTTTACTATGACATGTGGAAGGAGGTCTATTTTTTTCGTCTTTCATTAAAATACATAAAATTAGTTAAGTTTTAATAGTACGAAAAACCACTAACTGATTCGTAAATCTTCAGAAATGCGTTAAACCATTAAGCAAAATGTTTCAGGGACCTGCAATTACTCCAGATGATTTTCCAAAACTGGAGCAAATTATTAGATGTGTTGTTAAGGTTATTTGTTAATTTTTAATTCTTATTGCTTTTGTAGTTATCGCTTCATTTTCAGTATTTTATTGTGCTGTTTGTTTTTTAATACTTTTTTCAGTGCATCCTTATTTTAGGATAAACAGCCATTTGAGCGATTGGTTGTTTCAAAAGAAGATCTGCTGCAAATGTTCAAATATAATAAATTCAAGGTACAAACAGGTTCTTCTGAAGGAGCAATATTGTCTGTTACTTATCGACAATTTTGTTCGATATTATTCTGGTAATAGAAGATGCTATGAGGTCTTTTCTTTGTTTTAGATTCGTATCATAAACGAGAAAATTACAACCCCTTTCACTACTGTATATCGTTGCGGTCCGCTGATTGATTTGTGTCGAGGACCGCATGTACGTCATACTGGCAAAGTAAAGGTAGGTGCGAAAATTTTTTCGCTCTTGAATTGTCTTGCTTTTGAAATGCTGGCTGATTTTGATGAATTGAAGAACAAGGATGGTAAAAGCGGCAATGGAATATGTACTAAACTGTTGAAATTGAATTTGATATTTCGATAGATGTGGTTTTAGATTTATTATTTTAGAATCAGAGTTCTGGTTGTTCTATAACATCAGCTTTATTTAAGGCTTTATCTGTAACCAAAACTTCAAGTTCATATTGGGAAGGACGATCGGATGCCGAATCTTTAATTCGCATATATGGAATGTCATTTCCTGACTCGAAACAGCTCAAAGAATGGCAAAAACTGCAGGTTAGCTGGATACTGGTGTGATAAGTAGATGATTTTGTAGGGGTGCTTGGTGGTGGCAATGAATGCCTCTTTTGTATAGCTTGATGATTATAAAGGCAATTATTGCTTCTTTTAAGAAAACATTAAGTTAAATTATTTTCCTATTTTGGAGAAAAATAGAAAAATGTATCTGCCTTCCCTAAAAAGCACATGTTTTCGCGTTTTCTCGAAATTAGAAGAGATAAACGTTCAGAAATGTGCAAGAGTATTTAAAGTAATGAGAAACTCTCAGTCATATCTCTGGCTTTCAAGGAGTGTAGCCAGTAGTAATATCGCTGAGATACATTTGACCTTCATAAATTTATCTTGAACCTTTAAATATGATTGTTGTAAAAAATTATCCAAATTATGTTATTTCTGACAAACTAAACTTTGAATGGTGTAGTGTTTTTGCTTTAATTTTTTAAACTTTCTGTAGGAGGAAGCAGCTAAACGAGATCACAGAAAAATTGGACGTGACCAAGAATTGTACTTTTTCCATCCGTTGAGTCCAGGCTCAGCTTTCTGGTATCCGAAAGGAGCTCATATTTACAACGTTCTGTGTAATTTCATACGTAAAGAGTATCGCAAACGTGGATTTACTGAGGTTTAATCATTTATTTCTCTTTAGCTCATTAATGAACATAAGGTTTTTCGGTAATGTCACTAAATGAGAGCTTGAATATAATCGAGATTTGATGAAATGAAGTGATCCAGTAGTTAATATTGTGAGCCGGCACAAGAAACTTAGGTGATGCTTTTAGTGTTTAGGTTGAAGACATGCTGTATTTTATATGAATACACAATTTTTAAGCATTCGTACGATTGCAGTTTCTGATCGTTTGTATTCGGCATTTAGGTTATATCACCAAATATGTTCAACAGCAAATTGTGGGAACAATCGGGCCATTGGGAGCATTACTCCGATAATATGTTCAAGTAAGTTTTCTCAATATTGGATTAAAATTTTACCAGAATAAGTTTTAGCAGCAGAATTTTTTTTTCAAGAAAACTTCGAATAATTTGCATTTTAGAATTGACATTGAAAAGGAAACATTTGGACTTAAACCAATGAACTGCCCAGGACATTGCTTGATGTATTCTCACATGCCACGTACACATAATGATTTGCCTCTGCGATACGCTGATTTTGGCGTATTACACCGGTAGAAGATTTTGAAAATTTGTAAAAACATCAAATTTTTAATAAAGAAAAAAGGAATCGAACAATTAGTAATCTAAATATGACAATTTTATTAGTACCAGTTCTCTTAATAGCTTTGAAGCTGATGTGTGCGAGAGATACG
The DNA here is from genome assembly GCA_963070105.1 of Litomosoides sigmodontis. NCBI lineage: Eukaryota > Metazoa > Nematoda > Chromadorea > Rhabditida > Onchocercidae > Litomosoides > Litomosoides sigmodontis. The sequence goes on along the minus strand of OY718807.1, from coordinate 7,445,458 downwards.
TAGAACCTCAATTATTTTGCATTTAGCAAAAATTTGGTTTTCTACTTTTTTTTTCCTTTAAGCAATGAGATGAGCGGTGCACTGACTGGTCTAACTCGAGTGCGTCGTTTTCAGCAGGATGATGCACATATTTTTTGTCGGCAGGATCAAATTGTTGAAGAAATAATGGTAAGCTTTGAAATTTTTTAAAATTATTAACAGCATTTAAATCGAGTTTTTGAATTTTTTTTCGCAAATTATTAAATTATTTTTTTTTGTATATTTCTGCTGAAAGGAGTTTTGTCTAGGGTTGTATCGATTTTCTCAAATATGCATATATTGATGTGTTTGGTTTCACATTTAAACTAAACTTAAGTACCAGACCAGAGGTGGGTTATCTGGGTGATATCGGAACATGGTAAGTAATTTATCATTGTCTTTTTTAGTTATTTCACTCAGTTTTATCTTCAAAAAAAATTTAAAATTCGAGGCTTCTTGTTTATTATCATATTGTGTTTGTTCAATGTCACACATTCATTTGATAAATTTGTTTAAACATTCATTTTCAGTAATGTGTTGGTGAGTGACTTACTCTTAATGTTCAATTACAGGAATGCTGCGGAAGACAAACTGAAAGAGGCGTTGAGTGCATCTAAACATGAGTGGGAGCTGAATCCTGGTGATGGTGCTTTTTATGGACCGAAGGTGAGTTAATTCAGTGTTAAGATTCGGAGTTCTATATATGTCACGCGAGACCTAATCTTATTTCGTCGTATTTCAGATCGATATCACAATTCAGGACGCACTTCGAAGATTTCATCAGTGTGCAACAATACAGCTTGATTTTCAGTTGCCTTTGCGATTTGATTTGTCTTATTTTGAGTATGTTCATTAATTTTACATTTTATTTCAAAAAAAAGTGGGAAGAGAGGGAGTAAAAAGGTCAGAAAATTTTATTTCAAAAAGGTAAGTGTTAGTTCAGTCGTTTTGATGCCTTTTTATTGGTTCATTATTTTTAATTCCTGCTTTTTGCTGATGTTTTCTTTTGCTTGGGGGTCATTCTTTTTTGGGGCGTGAAGAATAATTCTTATTATATCTAAAAGGATTATCAATGTTAACCGTATTTTTTAGTGAAAACAATGTAAGACAAAGACCAGTGATGATTCATCGCGCTTTGTTAGGCTCGATAGAGCGAATGACTGCTATTTTAGCGGAGAACTACGGTGGTAAATGGCCGTTTTGGTTGTCACCACGACAAGTAAGGCGAACATTTTTTCGTCGATATGACACATAGTAAATTTACAACGGTTTTGTAAATAACTAACTAAAAATGTAGAATGAGAGAATTAAAGATGTCAAATCTTTTTCGTGTTAACGTAGAGCGTTTCCATGTGTTTGGAGGACCTCTATGAAAAGAAGGATAACTAATGAAAAATAACAGCTATTTGAGTAAGTTTTCAAGTATTAGACATTACCGTATTGATTAGTATATATTTTCTTCAGGCGAAGGTTATCACGGTCCATGAATCTCAAAATGATTATGGCAGAATAGTGCAGAGGAAAGTGTGTGTTGACTTTTTCAACTTTTAGTTCTCATAATCTCTATGAAAACTAGATTTACTTACTGGTTGTGCGATGATTTATTATCGACAATTATAAGTAGGAAGTAGTTAAGCGTTTACCCCTCGCGGGTACTTCACTAAAATGATGGATTTCAAGCAAGTAATTTTCATCACTTTGTAATTGGGTATGGAAAAATACTACAATTTTTACGCATAAATTTTATTCTGCGGATGGAGTATGTAACAAAAAACGTTGTTATTGTAAAGTTCATCATAATCTATCGAAGGATTTGATAAATCAGTTTACAGATATATGAAGCCGGCTTCGAAGTTGAATTTGATGCGGATTCATCGGACACATTGAATAAGCAGATTCGCAACGCTCAAATTGCACAATTCAACTTTATTCTGGTAATCGGACCCACTGAAGAGCGAAATGGAACTGTAAATGTTCGTACGCGTGATAATGCGGTAGGGCCTTTTATCTAATTTCCAGTGATTTTCATTACTCTATATATAAGTGTTAAGCTAGCCGTCAATGAGAACAAGAGTTTTAAAGTTAATATAGTTACGTTTTATTAGGTGATATTTCTTCATTATAGAATCAAGCAAGCACTATATCTGTGCCGGAAAATGATGCAGTTGTATTAGTAAGGCTAATATGCTATAATTGTCTTGAATCTTCTAGAATGCAAAAGAAATGTTTCATCCATTGATTTCATTGTTTGCAGGTAAGGGGAGAAGTGAAATTAGAAGATCTTATCGAAAAATTCAAGCATTTCCAAGAGAATTATGTTCGTGATACAGAAAGTGCGGAAGAGTTTTAATATCCTGACAAATTTGATTCATAAAGTTTTTCAAAAATATGAGACTGTGTAATGCAAAAATTGCTTAGGTGAAGTTGTTTCAAACAACACCTTATCATATAACTCATATATTTATTTCCTTATCTGTTTCCTATATGAAATATGGTACGCTGTTGTGTTTTGGTTACTTTCTTTATGGAAAGTGTTTATTTCGTAAATAAATTATTTTAGAAAAAAGTCGTGATTCATTGTTAGTAAAGTATTCAATTGTTGTTGGATTACTTTTTCATACATTGCGCTTACTAGCTTAATGAAGCAATGAGTTGTTTTGTAACATTTCATCTTGTATTCTCAAAATTTTTCTGCTTCTGGATTTCATTTATCGGCTGCTTCTGATCAGAATGGAAATTTTACCTTTACTTGTTTGTGGGCGTGGTTTACTTATATTTTAATAAACTCATTAAGTTTGTTTCTCTCAGCAAATAATGGTCCGAATTTTAGTTCAAATTCAAGCGTTCGTGGGAGATGTGGGTATTACAAGAATTGAATTTTTAGTTCTAACTGTATACATTTATTGATTCGTTCATGAATTCTGCTGCATTGCTAGACTTTATAACTACTGCGCAGTACAGTAATTGCTAGATTTAATATAATTGCTGGTGGAGATTGTTTAATGGTGGCGCACATTGATATGGTGTTTTAAAAATTCCTTTGGATTGTCTTGGAATTGTAGGGATGTCAGGAGTTTCACTACAATCAGGTGGGTTTTGGTCATCACTGTTTCATCAAACGGATGATCGTGGCTTTCAGTTAGGTCATTTCGATCGTTTCGTGAATGGTTATGGGGAAATTGTATGCCCTGAGAGTGATTTGAGGTATATTTTTGGGCCGGAATCGATTGATCTTGGACCATGTTGCGATCCATGTGATGAAAATTGGATAAAAATTTTAAAGAATGGTGAATTCATGTGTTTTACGTCTGATACATGTATTTTGATTTATGTAGGTTGCGCTGTTACGTCGCAGCATTGCAAATTATGTTTCATTTAACCGTTGGTAGTAGATATATCAAAATAATTGAGCCGACAATAACTTCGCTTTCCAGATAAATGCGTATTCACGTAATACGCAATGTAAAAGTTTTCGTGAAAAGTCACGATATGTAGATTACGTGAGTTCCCTCACAATAGGTTTTGATTTTCAAACTATTTATAAATAAATGTTGATAATCAAATTATTGTAACGTTAGTTAATACGTAACATTAGAATTCAAAGGAAAATTTTGAGACATTAATCATTTATTTTTGGGCGATGAACAAAGTTTTTCCAAATTCTTTTTAGAGGATGTTTTAGTCTTTTCTCAAGGATACGCTTTCCCTCATGGAGATGGATTAGTGAGAACGGCAAAACAGGTCATAATACCTGAAACGCAGAATGATCATGTCAGTTTCCTACTCATTTATTTATCTACCTATTAGGAATTTTTGAGGCGAATTTTAAATCTAAAATTGAAACCGTCTAATTTCGGATTTTTCACATGTATTTCACTAGCTTTTTCATTTAACCAGACTGGACATGCTGCAATTGCAGTGTGTGATAAAAAATTTTTTATAGAGTTTTCTTGGTGTAGTTTTACGTGAACGTCATCCCAGTTCAACTGAAGGTGCTACAGCAGCATTTCTATGCCCGCCATTTGGTATTATCAAGTTGCATAAATTCGCATTTGGTTGTGATCCCGATATCTTATGGCCACCAGCAGTTGGTGCACGATTTTGGGTTACATTGGACGATGTGAATCAGTTTTTAGTACCAAATTTACTTTTCAACTTTTATTTAGCAGGAATTTATTTGCCTCAAGAGAAATACTTAGATCGCTTGCGCAATTTCTATAGTATTCTTTTTCTTTCGTGGTTCAGTGCGATTACCGTTACAACTATATAGTTTTGACGGTTAATTTACATAGCAATGCTACAAATTAATCTGTTCCGCAGTACACTGACGCCGTTCATTTCTATGCCGAAAAGTGTATAGTTGCTGTGTTGGTCTTTGTATTAGTAAAATTAAATATAACTTTCTGCTTGATTCTATGATATGTTATTTTTGCAGGATGAATCTTCAACTAGAGTATGGAAGGTGGATGGTACAGCGGATGACGTTGAATTCGGCATTGGAAGTACACCAATTGATATACCAAAGCTTTATCTATGGCAGTGGAATAAAACATTTAATCGGTCGGGTATATTTGCAATCGGAAATTTCATTTCGAAAAGTTTGTTTTGAGGTCTTGTTTTCTTCAAAAAATTTACCGGTAATCACGGAAATAATCGCGCTGATTTCTTGTAAGGATGACTGCATATTCTGGGCAAACTTTTAAATTATTTGTTTTGAAAATAGCACCTCGAATTTTCAGCAGCTGAAACTGTGATTCCTACGGAAGAAATTAACAGGAATTGTCAAGGCAGTTCAAATATGTCAACTTCAATGGGCTCACAGAATTATGATCGAAACGAGATTGGGAAAAGCACGAATGCACAAAGTAATAGTGCTGCCATCACTTTATTACTGGAAATACTCAACGATGAGAACATAAGGGATTTGGTTATTGAAAGGCATCAACAAGCTTTCGAGAATTATATATTTGAAATTTCCGATCTCTAAAATCAAGTTTTATTGTGATTCTGTTTTTTTCATAATAGTTTGGCTGTATCCACTTTTATGCCGCCAATTTTAGCCTAGGTCATGTTTAGGTAGAGTGGCTTTCATGCTAATTTCAGTAAGATTTATTCTTGCTCAATTTTAAACTGCATTTTTAGTGATAACTCGCCTTGGGAATATCTACTCTTCATTTTCTGCTACGGAAAAGTTGCAATTACTTGAATTCATAAAACAAAGTGAGCTTAGAAGTTGATAGGTTAACTGCTTTTTCATATTTTTTCATTTATTTGAAAAGTAGTAGATAAGAAATCTAAAAACTTGATGAAAGATTCAAATATTTTAATAATGCACACATTTATTATTATTAATTCCACATAATTTTTAAGAAGAGTGAAAAATTCCACACTTCTACAACAAGCCAATCGTAAAAGACATATGAAGTATTTCATAATGTTTACAACAATGTTACTAGGGAAAATTACTAATAGTTTCCAGTTTAGGTGTTTTCCGTATGTTTTTTTTAATCTGTCTACTGAGAAGTCGGTATCGTTTGTGCTTCTGTCGGTACAACGATAAATAGGAAAAAACTATGTTATTCGTTCCGCTGTTATTCTCATAATGTAACCATCAACAACAGTATGATTATCCGAGTTAAAGTAAAGCAGTGATCAAACTATGATGTAAATAGTTTAGTTTGTTCGTTGATTTGTTAATTGATGGACGTATGGTACGACATATTGATTTCTCTCTTTTCACTGTTCATTGTTTTCTTGCTCTTTTAATAATTAATTTTACCATTTCTTATTGATAATTCACATATCTGTTGAATAGTAATTAATTCTTAAATTCAATAATGTTAATTTTCTGTAAATGTTTTTACCTGAAATAATAGATTATTTTTTTTTGCCAGTTATTGGATAGAAATTCTCGTCTTGTTGTGCTAGATGCTGGTGAAATTGAAAGGATCAAGTAATTTAGTCGTTGCTCAACTCATCCGCTATTAGAGCACCATCACCGTATAAATCTTTAGTGAAAAATTGATAAATTATGATTCATATATAAAAGCAAACATTGAGGAGAGTTAAAAATTATCGAAAAAATTGATGTGTTGTTGAAGTATTGTATTGTGGTACTCATAGATAACTGTTGATATGAGCCTGTCAATATCAGTTCTCAAATTTGGAAGAGAGAAGATAAATGTTTAGCTCTGCCTCCTTCATTGCCTGTTGATATAGTGATGCGTTACTCGAGCAATTTACCAGGAATGGCAGTGTCAGCTGATTTTGTGATCCTATTTTGTCATTGTGAAATACCACTGTATTATTTTAGGTTCCATAGGTGGGGAAAACTTCATTGGAAATAGACATTCCATGAATTATTTAACGGCATATTTTTGTTCCAGAGATGTTTTCCTTTTGTCTTGTTATTTATACAAAGTGATTAAGCTGGACTGAAGCCGTCAATGTACTTTTGGGTGATTTCTGAAATTTATAACATGCTTGAAATCAGTGGTACTCACTGTTTGGTCTAAATTTTGATGGAAAATTAAAAAGCAGCGAATTGGCGAGCAAAATGAGTTGGAGTTGGAAAATACAACCATTTGATTATTTTGTTAATAATGAAAATAGAGATTTAATGATGATGTCAGTTGACATTGATGTAATTAATGTAAATTGATATTAATTACATTAATTAAGTGTAAGCATTTGGAGTAGAAATGGCGAAGCGCATAAGGAGAGTGTTGCTAAAAGATAGTTCTGAAGTATTGTGAGCGCCTACTTTGAAGAGAATAGTCGGATGTTAAAGCTGGGATATTGAGCGTTGTTAACAGTTTTGCAGTTGTAACTTTTTTCATCTGCTTTCATGACTCATCACTGGTGCAATTCATGTTGATAAGTTGAAATTAAATTTCGGTTTAATTGGTAAATTTTTCGACAATCTGTACGTGATATGATCACTTCATCTCCTCGCTGTATGACTGATCAAACACGATTGTTAACAACGTTAGTGTAATTTCTTTCACTTAAATTGACCGTTTTGATTGTGTGTAGTTTGATAATAATGAAGTAGAATTAATAACAGGCAAAAATATTGCAATGTATAGTGAAGTGGAAAAGATAGTGAAAATTTTATGATAAAGTTTGACTGTTTTATTACACCTGTTATTTGGAGATCGGACAAACAATTTCTAGTGAATGAGTTTTTGAATAATTTTAGGTTGGATCCAAATGAAGATCCGGTTACGGGTTTGGAAAGAATAGCATCATTTGTAAGCGAAAATGCAGAAATAAGGAGAAGAAATCGTGAAGAAACACAACGCGAGTTGGAGGAATCTCGACGGTCCAAATCGGATATAAATAAGGGGAAAGAAGGTGCTGTTTCTTCACGATATGAAAGTTTGAACTATGAAATCATTGAAAATAAGCTCTATCAAGCTGAGGAGATGGAACCTGGTCATCAGGTATGCCTTCACTTTCATATGGAGTGGACGTAGCTTATTCATAACTTTTGTTTGCATATTGTAAATGCAAGTGTCACGTGGGTTAGATTTCAGTAGTTAATGGGTTCTGTAAAATGGCATGAGCTTATTTGATAACTTGTTGATTTTAATCAAGCCAATAAAGCAGAAGTTAAGAAGAAAGTCATCCGTAGAAAGTTATCCGTTATTTGCAGCGAAAACTTTTTCACCAGTCAGTGAATCGATGGGTGGTGTGTTTCTTCATCGGAGTCCTTACTGCTATTGTTGCCGCTGCTATAGATATAACGATATATTATAGCAGTTTGATCAAATTCCGATTAATCATCAGCAATTGTAAGTATCTTGCTGATTCGTTTTTCGTATTGTAAATGCAAGTGTTACATGGGTTGGATTTCAGTAGTTAATGGTTACTGTACAATGTTATGAGTCTAATTCTTCTACATAATGTTTTATCTGATATGAATTCGTTTTTCTTTCAGTGTTGAATTTATGTGAAAAGCGGATGGAAGTTGGTGGTGGTTGCATATGGACGGTAGAATTTGCATGGATTTGTTATAATTGCTTTCTGATCACAATTTCAGCTTCTTTAGTTTTATTTCTGTCTCCTATTGCTGCTGGTTCAGGTTTGTTGCTTACAATTGTTTAAACTGTTCTTAAAAAGCAGTTATAGTCATAAGTAAATATCTTTTTATTACTAAACAACTGGCTCGCAGGTATATCACAGGTCAAGTGCTTTCTGAATGGTGTAGAAATACCTGGTGTTGTACGACTGAAAACTTTGTTTGCAAAAGCATTTGGTGTAGCGTGTACAGTTGCTGGTGGTTTAAGTGCTGGAAAGGTAATGCCTTTTTTATCTCTTTTTGTCCATTTTCATGGAATTATTATTGAATATCTATTTATTGAACTTTCTAAATAGCGTGTTTCTTATTGTAATGTCGATGATAAGTTTCACCTGAATTACTGTAGGAAGGCCCGATGATTCATTCTGGTGCGGTCGTCGCAGCTGGTATTTCACAAGGCAAATGCGTCACCTTCTCGCTTGACTTTCATATTTTTGAACAATTCCGGAATGATCGGTGCAGTTTAATTTTTCTTCATCATTATTTATTTTGAAATGGATTTCCTTTTTTGACGATAAAAATTTCAGTGAAAAGCGTGATTTCGTGAGTGCAGGTGCGGCTGCTGGAGTTGCTGCGGCTTTTGGTGCCCCAATTGGTGGAGTCTTGTTTAGTCTAGAAGAAGGAGCTAGTTTTTGGAATCAGAGTTTAACGTGGCGTATGGTTTGTTTTTTTACTCACCAATTCCTTGCTTAAATCAATTCTTGGTTCTTGACGTTATAATCATGGTGTTAAGAGTTGTTCTATGATACTGCTCGACCAAGTTCTTAACAACTTTCAGTTTTTTGCTGCTCTGATGTCATCATTTACTTTGAATTGCATCCTAAGCGTATTCCATGGAGTTGGTGGTTTTTTGTCATGGAATGGACTGGCAAATTTTGGAGTTTTTGAGGTGATAGTCATTTTATGTAACTATTTTCGAAGAGTCGTTTAATATAGTTTTTGCTGTTTACGATGATAATAACAATGGTGATGATGGTAATGATAATGGTAATGGTAATGGTAGTTATAAGGCTAATCGCAATGACAATAATAAGTAATTAATGGCAATAACGGTAATAATAATGCTAATAATAGTAATAGTAGTGATAATAATCATGACAGCAATAATGATAGCAGTAGCAATAGGAAATAATGTTATAATGAGGCTTGCTTGACATTTGCAGGACATTTTTTTAGGATCACGATTACAACATCTGGGAAATACCGATTTTTCTAATCATTGGTGTTCTTGGAGGCCTTTCAGGCGCCTTGTTCAACTTTTTAAATTTGAAACTTTCGCGATTTAGAAAAAAGTTAGCTACGATTTCTAATCCGGTGGCAATATCTCGCTGTTGTTTTGTTATGGAGCAGACAAGTTGATAGTGTTTTAATTAATCTCTTCCATTGTTTCGAGAACCTTTGGTTTTTATTTAAGATATATTCGAAGCAAGTGCCAGAAGCTGATGGAATGCTTACTTGTAGCTGCAGCTTCTGCATTTACTGGATTTATTACGTTGTTTTTAGTAAACGATTGTCAGCCAGTTGGCCGTGATCCAAAATTAACCGAAGTTACTAAGGTTAGCCAAAGCTACGAAGTACGGATTTTTTTCTATCATTCGTATTTGTGAATTTTATGGAACTTTAAAATTTTAAGCAGAATTTTTTAAGAAGAGAACATTTTCGGAATAATATTTAAATTGAAATCAGTATTCTCTTGTACTGAAATCCATGAATGAAGTGAATTTGAACTTGCAGTTGTGGTGTCGTAAGGGTCAGTACAGTGCTGTAGCAAATTTATTTTTTCAAAGTCCGGAAGAAAGTGTTAAAAGTCTATTCCATAGTCCAGCGAGTAGGCTTATTGTTTTCATAACTGTTTTTAACGATGTTGCAATTTCATGTTACTTTTTAATTAACAATTAATAAATTATGTACAGATAAGCAGCAGTCAATCCAATTCTGTGTTTGTTTGACCTTATTTAACTTCTTTTTTATCTGTGGTTAACCATTAAAGTAATTTTATTAGATTCGTATGCGGTTAGTACACTATTAATATTTGCCGTCGAGTATTACCTCTTATCGTTGTGGACATATGGGCTATCTGTACCGAGCGGTATTTTTATACCAACTTTGTTAACAGGCGCAGCATGGGGTCGTCTTATTGGAGTTATCGTTGAATATATGTTTCCTGATGTTGTAAGTTATACGTTTCATTGGTCGATTTTTTATTATTTATAAAATTTCAAAATTTGTTGGTATTCTATCGGTTGTTTGGAACTTTTGGTACTAAATATTTTTTCGAACAGACTGGAATACATCTTGGTAAATATGCTCTTGCCGGAGCCGCAGCCCAGCTAGGTGGTGTCGTGCGGATGACGATTAGCTTAACTGCTATTCTTGTTGAAGCAACTAGAGATATCACGTTTGGTTTGCCAATAATGCTTGTTCTTATGGTTACAAAGTGGGTTGGCGACTTGTTTAATGAGGTATTATTTTGTAAATGTAAAGGACGTGCTACAGAAGCACTACTAGATAGTATGTATAATGCTTCTATTGCAGGGTCTTTACGATGCTCATATTGAATTAAATGAGGTGCCGATCTTGGGTTGGTGTGCACCGGAGCTATCACGCAACCTTTTGGCGGGGTAGGTTTTCTTTTCAATTATTGGTAAAGAGCCATTTTGCAATCTGATCAATATTTCGTAGTAATGTATTCAACATTTTAAATTATTTCTGATTTAGCATTTTTTATGCATGAAAAGTTAATAATACAAATAAAGTTGCTGCTGCATTCTGGCAAGAACTCTACCTTAATTATCTTTAGACAAAATGGGCTTCTGTCTTACTCCACTTCTGCGTTTGACTGGGAGGGTTATCGAGCAATTTTTGAAGGTGCAATTCATGCTCTTTGTCCTGTCTGTTTTTCGTTCCTGTTATGTAGGTTATAGAAAACAATGCTTATTCATGATAAAATTATTGTTCTATTCATTTAATATGTTTCTCCATCATACTCAATAAAACTTTCAAGACGAATAATGAGGAAAGATGTAGTAACAATGATGCCAAAAGAACGTGTATCACGCGTTATTGAAATTTTGCATGCTACATCACATCACGGTTTTCCGGTTGTTGATGAAATTAATTCTCCATCGAGCGACGAAGAAATACCAGAATATGGCCATTTGAAAGGGCTGATTCTAAAATCACAGCTGATTATTCTGATTAAGAAAAGGGTTAGCCAATATGCTCGTTATTGCATGTGGTTTTTTATTTCTGCTTTGCTATTTGAAGTTTATTGAAATTTTTGGTATTGCTGTTCGTATGATTTATTAATGTGATCTGGAAACACATTCTAGCTAGGTTGATATTTTCTTGCTAGAATTTCCCACACTTTTTCTGCTCTATGAAGTTAAACTGAGGCAATGCAACCGTAATCTCAACTTAGTTTATGTTTTACCTTCTTAATTTTTAGGTGTTTTGCAAGGATTCTGATTGTCGAGTTATGGTGGATGGAAGCGAATTGGTTCAACTTTCTGATTTCGCGGACGAATATCCAAGTTAAGCTATAAGTTATTTTAGAATATTGATGTCCCTTATTAACATCTGTATTTTACGAACAGCAAGCATTTTTAGGCATGATGAATATTTAGCAAAGCTACAGCTATCTGAAGGGGATAGAAATTGTTGGCTCGATTTAACTCCGTATATGCATTCAAGTCCCTACCGTGTGCCTTTGAGTGCTTCTCTACCATCCATATTTCATCTGTTTCGTGGATTGGGATTGCGACATGTAGCTGTCGTTGACGACGAAAATAAAGTGCTTTTTACATTTTTTCTAACGGATCAATTTAATTTCTAGCTTCATTTATGTCCCTTGTTAACATCTGTGTTTTACGAGCAACATTCATTTTTAGACATGACAATTATTTAGCAAGCTACAGCTACCTGAAGAGAATAGAAATTGTTGGCTCCATTTAGCTCCCTACATACATTCAAGTCCCTACCTGTGCCTCTGATTCGTTTGAAATCCGAATCCATATTTATTTTTTAATGGGAAATATTTTTAGCTTCGTGGAATTATCACACGGAAAGACCTTGCAAGGTTCAAAGGGCGTCGAACTTTTGGAAATTATTCCATATGGGAACTCTTTGTTTCGGACTTCCAGTCATAAAGAGGATCTTTTATTTCTTATTTATTGCTACTATGCACTACTAGTTTCCTGTAAAAAAGAACCTCACTGTTTTGGATGAGGAATTTTTATTTCACTAACTTCAGATTTTACTTTTAATTTTTTTATGTTGAAATGTTACGAATAGCGGCTGTGTACTATGTTATTATGATATTAATATTTTTAACGGATATAATATTTGCATAAACATTCCAATGAGACCTCGAGTTTTTTATAATCTCTTGCGATTCGCCTACATCATATGCTTTATCTCATAATATTTATTGTTTGAATTTTCTGATGAAAACAGGCGTAGTTAAATTTGATACTGTACTGGAAAAATTTTATTCTTTACCGAGCTAATTCTTTTCTGGAAGAGTGATAAAAGTCAAGTGAAGTTGTTTCGGGTGAGTTTCACATGGTCACTTGTAGCTAAACCGCTAGTACATTACAGGAATATTTGAATTCGTGGGTGGGGGAGTTCTTCAATCAAAAACTTGGTTACAGGATGCTTCTTTTATTATTTGTATGTTCAAGTGCGTTCATGCAGTGCGTTCATGCAGTTGGTCATTGGAGTATCAGTCTACAGTATTCAGCCTCAGGTGCCGTTTATTTGCACAGCTCTACTAGAGTGTTATACTTAATTAGGGAGAACGAATAATTTCCTTCATAAGATTGGAAGTGTTGTGTTTATAATATTGTTTATAGCTGTAGATGAATTCGTTCCGCTTGGCAGTATAACTGTGGACAGGGCATTTGATAATAATTATACTGCTCATTTTCAATCTTCTGTCAATCCAAGTAACTGGCGGAATAATCTCTTGGAAGCTGCAAAGAATGGATGGACTTACCGCGTTAAAGCCATGAATGATAACGGAGATGTACAAGGTTACAGTGAACCGGTGGGTTAGTTTTAGTTAGGCTTTTCAGTTAAAATCTTTCTAGTCAACTGGTAAAATATTTTTGCATACAAAGAAGAATGATTAAGTGATCGTCAACCAAAAGGTGCTAAAGTTCTTTCTGCCGATATTTCGGTGTAACAGTAGAGGATTGTTAGAAAAGGATTTTTTTTATTTGAAAGCTATACGTTGATATCGATAGACCAATTTCTTTGTTAATTTGTTCGTAGCAAAAGGTATTTTTATATATAGAAATTTGGAAAAACTCTTTTCTAGATGGAATAATTACCATCAGATTGCAGTGTTTGATGTTGCGAGCTAACGGCGCTCATCATTTTCGGATGTTGTGGGACCCAGATCGTCAGGATTTACAATCTTTGGCTGTTTTTCCGGAGAATTTAAATTCTGTTGGAATAAACCACTTTTGTGAAACAAATGATTTTACAGACGATAGCAAACTAAGAGGATCGATTGTGGTGAACACAGTTAATGAATTACCCCTGTAACTTTTTTATTAATTTTTTAAACAGTGCCAATGAAAATAATTAAATAATAGATAATGAAATGCACAGGGTTTCTATCGCAGTTCCAGAAAAAAGGCAATATTTCGGACACATGCAATAGTGATTTATTTAAGGCCCGACTCAGTTTCATACATTCGAAAGATGGAGAAGGAGCGGCAAGCTAGGCAACACGGAGCTCAGCAGGACAATCGATCGTTTATCCAGAAATATGTAAGTCGTAAGATGTCCTCAAGTTTTGAATTTGATTTTTTGTATTATTTCTGCAGGATTTCCTATAGGTTTTGTTTGGATAACATATTGTTAAAAAGTAATTAGTAGTACACGTGATGACTCCTTTTAGTGGATGTACATAGCTGCAGCATTAATTTTTATGGTCATTTCTAACGCTACAACTGCTGAACAAGGTGGAGAGTAGATTTCTCTATGAACGGAACTAGATGGAAAGTGAAATTCTAGTCGATTATGTTTGTTACGTTATATTGTGTTGTATTCATTTTTGTGCAATAAATTTTAAACTTTGCAACTCTGCATATCAAGTACTTCTATAGGCTCAGGAAAGTTCATGCAGAAAATCTTAAGCCATTAAATAAGTATACGCACCACAGAAAGAAACGGATTTTGAAATTCTCTACCGCTTTTCCCAGTGTCTTATTCTTTCGCGAATTTTATGGTAAATGCTAGTCAAATGGAATCATTCATTAATTTTTCACTAACAAATTCATTAGCACTTTCATTAACATTCATTAACACTTTAATTTTGAATATTCGTAATATTTGGAAAATTTTGAAGTGGATTATGCAAAAGTCACGTAATGCAAATACAGATAACAAGCTCATTATTCGAATTTTTTTAATGAAAAAAGCAACGCTGGGATGAAGAGCAAAGTTTGATTTTTAGCTCTATCTTTGATACCACTTAGTCATAATCAAAATCACCGGTGATCAAGTGTGCAAGTAGTTCTTCAATACTTCTGCGATTCTTCTATTATTTTGGATCACAATCACAATAGTTTTTATTTGTTTCACCGATTGCAAACCTACTTATGCGAAATCCTGCAAAAGCCGAATACTCCCAGGATTAGTGGATGAACTTGCGTGCTTCCAGTCAGCGATGAGATAGACTGTTTCATTCGTGGGCTGCGTAAAAAAAGAGCTCGAGTGATGATTCTCTCTTCGATTTAGTTGGCAGCACTACGCGTATTGTGTTAGTGGGAGTAGAGAGTGTGTGCCGCGAATGCTGCTGCTGTTGTAAGATTTTTGTTGGTGTACTCCTGAGGAACTTCAAAGGACAAGACCTCTTATGGTTTTGTAATGACAGAAAAGCCGATGTATGCTAAAAATTAATTTTTTGAAAGGCAAAATGAACGGAAGTCAAAGTGACGTGGTACCCTCTACGAGTATAGCAATGCCTGGCACGGAGAATGCGAAGGAGCAACCAATTAGTTCAAGTGCTTCTGCTCAAAAGGTATCGCAGCATGTCTTTATGTAATGTTCATCAGTTTCTCTTTGAGATTTTATAACGTACCGTTTGTGTGCCGTTGGCTGTGGATTTATGAGTAGATTTGAGGGGATTAAAGAAGTTCACCACAAAAAAATTCTTTGCTAGCAAAGTAGTGGTAAAAAAATACTGTGAAGAGAAGCAAGCTAATATCTTTTTGCACTGAACAATGAATAAAACTAAATTGGACTGAACATTTTTGTCACTTTCACTGCCTTCATTTTTGTGAAGAAGAAAAATGCTGCTTTATATTTTTAATGTACAGTATGTTTTATTAGGATAATTTGGCGTAGAGGAAAAGCCAATAGTTTAACAATTTTTTCTTGTCAGGTTTCGGAAGTTTTCTTGACTGCTGGGCAGGCTTTTCAGAAGTTGGGCGGACTCATTGCAAATTTGCACAATCCAAAAAATGGAGTCGAAAGGTTTTTTTTATCTTTGGATTGGGAAATTGATTTCAGCGATAGGCTTTATTGTGCAGTCATTCTCAATTATTTTTTATGTGTACTGTAGAAAAATTTGGTCATGTCTGCAAATTTTGTGGTCTGAACGCTTGATAACAAAGCAGATAAGTGAGTGAAATGGGATTGTGAACATGGTAAGCGGATGACAAAGCAAATTACAAACTTTAAGCAGTGCTAGGAAATTTATGGTTCTATCTGGCGACTTCTGCAGTTTTATGGTGCAATAATTGGACCTGGTGCCGTTGTCTGTTTTTTCTACTATTTTCCATATCTCACACAGTAGCGGTAGATCAAAGAAGGGGATAGAGATGTTTTATGCTACGAAATTCCAGGAAATGGACAAGTTCGGATACCAGTAGTTTGCATGACGCAGTTTCGCGTTTTGCAAGCGATTTGCAGCGCATTAGTGAAACAGTTCAAGGAAGAGAAGTGTAAGAATAGAAACAAATTTTTTATATAGAAAAAAAATCGTACTGGGTTTTGAACTTTTAGGTGAGATGAAAAAGATTTTGAAAGTAGGAAAATAAGGTTATGGAATGCTATTTGGATTATTTTAATTTGTTGTGTACACTGTGGCAGTGAAGTCTGGAGTGGGAAGGATATTTGGAAGAGTGGTAGTATTTGATAGCGCATTAAAATATTGGATTTAATTGTCGAGCATATTGTGTTCGCAGAATAGGTGCGCATAAATGGCTTATGGAAGGTTGCCAAGCACTTGGATCAGCGGTCATAAAAACCCATTTTTGAAACTATTAATCTTTTCCTTCTGTAAAATGCGTTTAATTTTCCTTTATATTGAAAGGTAACGGCGACGTGTTTGTTTGTTTTACAGACAACTTATGAAGGATGATATAATTAAAAGGCCTACAACTAGTCACTATATAAAAGCAATTCCTCCACGAACAAATGGCACTTCTGTGAGGCCTACCACCGCTACAAGATCCGTGATAAAGCGTACAAGTAGTGTTCCGCATCCGCAAATTGATGCCAATTTCAAACGCCGTATCATCAACACGACTACAAGTGGTATTACAGTATCAAGCAGTACACGTTATGCTAATGTTACTCATGTACAGGCACTTAGTATGAATTCATCGGCCATATCACGGTTTAAAAATAGTGGACCAATGAGTGTAGTACCTCCAGCTCTTACGACAGTTACCGTTCAATCTAGTATACCCTCAGTTGTCCTACCACCAGAACCCAAGACGCATAATAGTGGACTAAAGAATTTTACTGGTGGTGTTTTGAACATTTAAAAAAACTTTGTCTTGTATATAAGAATTTTGGAACAATTATTGATATACAAGAAGACGATTCTATTATTTGCTTCTAAAGAACAGAGAACAGCTGAAGAACACTTTATCAAATTATTAGCTTTAGTTTCTCTGTATTTTTATCTGTTCTGTGCCTTGTGTAGTTAGCTGTAGAAAAAATGATTATCTTTCAGAACTCCTTCTTAATTTCTACATAATTATTGTATTTTTCTCAGCGTAATACGCATTAGTTTTTTAATTCAAATATATTGAAATCCGATTTCTTCCTCCATGAAGAATGTCTGCAAGCATTCATTTGAGGCAATAATATCATTTCTGTGCATTCGTTACGTTTAGTCTCAACTGTGATGAAAACGACAAACGATTAGATGCGTTATTGGAACGATGTTTCTTATTTTTATTTCTACAGGGTGTGACTATTGAATATTAAAGCGAAACTCTGGTTATGCTTATATTAATTACAAAATGTAGAGCATGTTGTGAAGAGCTTGATTGTTTTTAAATTATCGATGCACGGTGAGCACTATTGGACGAACATTTAAAAGAGAAACACACTATCTCAGAGATTTTTATGCTTATTTCACTGTTCTTGACATCGAACTTCTTTCCCAGTTTTCATGTTCGTACAGTTCTGGCATGACCTCCACAATTTTGAATAATACAGAATTTAAAAGTGACGTAAGTTTCTCAGAACTTGAAGTAATGTTTGGAATTTGTTGAATATGGCAGCGTAGTATCTCTTACTTCCTAATCTGGGAGTTTTTTAAATTTCTACTGTAACAAAGGTATCACTTTGTCCTACTGTGCACATCAGCTCATGTCGGATGGTAGAAATTCTGTCAGTCCATTGTTTTTGATATACTTTGTAATTCAGATATTTTTCTTACGATATTGTTAATAGCCAAAGATCTTGCTACCAGGTGTCTGTAATCATTTGTTTAAGACTCTACAGAGAATAGTGCCTTTTTATTTTTCTCTCATGAAAATTAGCTTTAGACTTGAAGACTGACAGGCAAAAAGCAGCAATGCATTATCTTCGGCGACATGGAACTTGATTTTAAATTTGTTTTATCTTTTTAAAAATCTGCATCATGGCTTTTTTGAAGGCTCAGTGTAGTAGAAATTGTGATGTCGCTTCTCATTTTTATGTTTTGTAGATTAATATCTTACATCCCTCGCTGTGAGAGTTTGTTAATTTTGTACTGTAACAGATTCATAACTTCGTCTTGTTTCTGAAATTTTGTATTGTTTGGAAGGTGATATTTAAAGACAGAGTAGTTGAATACTTCAATAGAAATTGAATTTTTCTATAATTTTTTGCAGCAAGCAGTTTTTTCTAAAATTTCATTATGAACATTTTGCAGTAGTTCGTTGTTTCTTGATGTTTGATGATTTTTATCTTTTTATTTGTAATATATTGTTCATAAATTTTCTTGTTCATAAATTTTCTTGAAAGGCGCAACTGTCAACTGTCATTTCTACGTGTCAAACGTGATCTTACACGTGATGTTGTAAAGACGGGTACGAGAAGAGTGGGAGTTGCTTCACGCTTGCATGATCGAGATTACGAGACATAATGACACTGTAATTGGAACATTCAGCAACACACCGATCCGAGATTATACTAAATTAAAAAACTAGAATAATTAAAAATATTGCTGCTTTATATGTATCACTGCGCGGAGCAGCGATTCTCATCTTTACGATATTGCGCAGCTAAGGTGAGATGGTTATTTCATAATATATAACATATCGATATTTGGTCTGCATCAGCCAGTTTTCAGTACATTTTTTATGGTTTGGTTTCGATATGGGACATTTCGTTTCATGGTCTTGAAGGTTTCGTGGAGTAAACTCGTAGAACTGGAGTTAACTCTGAGTGGAACGTGCTATCGTATCTTAAGCCTTTCTTCTCCAACGAAGGAGGGTGCATTTAGTAAGCATTCTGTTTAGCTACGCCGTGTTAGAGGCCGGGGAATTTTTCTTTAGTATCACAGATTGTAAATTCAGTTGATGCATGAAGCAGTAAATCAAACGATAGTGGTAATAGTTGCCTTGAGTTCGATGAAAATCACTGATTATGCTTATGAGGAGCAAAAGAAAATTCGACTAAACTAACACATTTGTTGATAACTTTTCATCACATATTCTATTAGTGTATTAGAACATAAAGAATGTGTATAACGGGATTTGACCAATGCTCATATGTACGTCATGGTCAACTGTATCACAGCTTTTTTTCATTTTTGGAAAGTCTTTGCATGTATTTTTCGGATTTCTACTTCTCTGTTTTATAGGTGAGGGATGTTTTGTTCGACGAAACTTGCAATCTCGGCTTTTAGAGTCGGTTCGAGTGCTCGATATTTTCATCTGGGCCATGAATATGCACCACCAGCTCGTTTTATAAGCCATCATGTTGGTTTTACAACGTTTCATCTTCTTCCTCTTATGGTGCTGTACATGGGTGTAAATATCTGAACTTTTCAAATTAAGTTCAGTTGCTTAGTTAGTTATATTGACACTACGACTTTCACTTTGTCATTATTATCTGGAGACATTAGCACCTCATGGGTTTGAAAACTAAGGAACTAAGAACACATCTGTACTGAAATTGTTAAATAAAAGTTTATCATCGTAAATTACATAATTTTTATCGCAAATTAATTAACTTTTTTGTTTGGAGAGATTTACATTTTTCATTTTTGTAAGTAAACTGACTGGTGTTTGAATATGTATGTGTAATAGATTCTTTTAATTACTTCTATATGAATTCCTTTAATTTGTGTACTCATTGTCACTAATCAACTTGCTTAAGTATAATTAAACCTTCTAATTCTTACTTTGAAGTTTATTTGTACCGTAGTATATTTAATTTTATATTTAGATTTGTTTTATTTTCTTATGCCTCTGATAACAAATCCAGTGCTTACAGGCGAGATTTGGACTCGCATTGCTATCAACAGCAATTCAGTTGTCGAGTTTGCTATTTTTGTATCTCAATGCCGATAAGCTTCGACCGCCACCTCCGAGAAAGCTTAATGAAGAAGTCACTATCGATTACTTTATCACAATTAGCCCTACTTCTAGCTTAATTCAGACTGCGTAATGTTCTAAGTGTTACAGATGTTCAACGGTGTTCATTTGCTAACTGATAGGAAAAACTTTAAAGAGACACAAAATCTCCTTGGCATATTCTTACTTTTCAGGCCGAAGCTGAGATGGAACGAAATGCATCCCTGTTTAAAGACGGTTCGATGGCAATCAAAGAATTTTAAGTACTACTGTAGTTATTTGAATTTCATTTCGTATTTATCTGTATTATGGATACATATAGGTAATAGAAACTGGAAGATTGTGCATTATTTATTATTATAAAATGATTTGTATTTTTCGCTTTCATGAAGGGAGGATTAATCGTACTTCACAGTTCGGAGCGAAAATTTTCAACTGCAGGTAGCATTCTTGAAAAGAATTATGTTAAATTTACGAAATATCTAGCACCTAACAGGATATTCGTATCACTGCGTGTTGACACTGATAATCTCCGAATACAAAAAGCATATGGCAATTCTACAATTTATCGGTATTTTTCAAAACAAGTATGAAACGCCTAGAAATAAACCAGATAATTTGTTTTTTTGAAAAATGGAGTTTGCTGTGATAGACAAATTAATCGAGATTCTTGACATTCAATTCCACAGTGATGCAAGAGATATAAATAAGGCATTGATAAGTATTATAAGGAATTAGAGTGAAAAAATAATCAAATATTGGAAGCGTTGAGAAATTGTAATTCCCCACAGAATTCAAGGGTTTTAGCTGAAATTGGTGAATTCCAACTAATTTTGAAAGCATGCAGTTGTTTCGTGAAAATCATGTCTTCCTTTCCAAAGACTTTGATTTTGAGCGACTGAGTATTTCTAGTACTCAAGAATCCTACTGCATTGAAAACGAATATGATAACATGTCAATAACATAATATTTAGCACATCTGTTATAGATTAAAAAACCATTCGTGTTTCACATACGGAAGCTGTATTAGGACTATATATCGTGTCTTCATGGGTTGCAATTAAAATTAATGCATGCATACTTCGGAATTAGGAAAACTTGTTCTCGAAATATTTCGTTGTGGAGAAATCCAAACTATTATATATATATGAATTAGTAAAGTAAGAGTAAGTCAAATACTCAAAAGCAGGCACCATCCTGATCTAAAACGAAGTTTTAATCCGGATACACCAAGATCCATCGCAAGCCAAGTGTGTCCTTCAATCGGCATAGTTTTAGTCGTTCATTCGTTTTAATCAATGATATAAAGACGCTTTGCTTCGCAATCCAGGATTCACCTGTGAAATTGACCCTGAATGTAGGATAAAATAAGTTTAGGACTTGATTTGAGTAATTTATCTTCAAATGATATTATTAAACGATCAAAAAATTGTCCTTCCTTTCATGGTTGAAAATTCCTATTTAACTTTTCCTCTTTTACCTCATTAGTTGGTTTAGAATGTCCAAGGATATCTAATTTCATACATTTTCAATAAGCTGATAATTTCAAATTTATTGACATCTCGAGATAAACACATCACCTTCTAGCATACGCATCAGGTTTCGGTAAATCATAATTAATGACAACCGTTGGTCGTTTCAAATCAATTAAACCACGGACATATCCTGTTGCTATCAAAATACGCACTTGACATAATTCGAATGTGCTTATAGCAGTGCGAATATCATGCGACGACATTTCACTAGTCTATATATTTCAAATTATACACCAAATAAGTGACGAGTAAAAAAAAATATAAGATAAACGAAGATTCCCACAGATTGTTTGTGAAAAAGCAGTTGAAAGACTGCTAGTCTAAAATTAAGATTTATGTTAGCCAATATTCTAAACTAACGAATGAAAACAAATCATTTGAGTAGTGAAAAGCATCGAACTGGAAAGCCTTACTGAAATTGCAAATGAGTAGTGTCAGATAGATAGATATCGAATATCACTGAACACTTACTTCTCATTGCTCGGCTCATATTCAACTTATCATTAAAGCAATGATTTATAGAAAGTGACAAACCAGTATTACTACCGGTAAATTTTGTGCTCGTAATATTTTTGCGTTCGCTAATGCAGTTCCTTGCATATTACAGCAAATGAGTATTGGCACTGATGTGTTCATTCGACACAGATCGCAAAGCGTGTCCATTTTTCGCATCTAAAAAAAAAAGACTTACTTTCGGTGATTTCACTTTCAGTCTCAACTATTCACTGAGTTATCGAATGCTTACGAAGAATTCATGTGTGCTTTTGTTTCTTAAATTAATTTACTTTTACGATTCAATTCTACAAATGTTGTAAAGGTAAATTAGTTTTCTTTATGGTTCCAACAATTTGATGTAAAGTTTGCAACGCAATTTAATAAATTATAATTTGCCACAGATTGTTTGATTTACAGTCTGCTGCGTTGGAAAGCGTAGAAAAATTGGAAATTCTATAAATTTAAAGATAAATTAATTTTCTTCTGATCCAATAATCTATGAAAGAATTGAAAAATAAAATGAATGGAATGTAGTCATGATAAATAGTGTGAGCCTTAGCCAACCAATTACTTGTATTGCTAAATTTCCTAAATTATATTTTTAACGAATTTAAGGTCAAACAATATAGCTGTCAATTTTTTAGCGTGCAATTAGCTTACGTCACTATTAAGCCTTACTAACTGTTAGGTAAATGCGAATGTGATTACGGTAAACTTAATTAAATTAATTGACTCTTATATTAAATTAATAATTAATTAGACCGACAGATTCTATGTGCTACTTAACTATTAAGATATCACATTTACAAACCTCATCCGAAACATGTAGCGCAAAATGATTCGCTTCAATAAGATCCGGATGTGCGTTTAAACAGGAGACATTTCCAATGAAATTTTTTATTTGTCGTACAATTGAGGCATTCGGTGGTAAGTGTAAAGTTATCTAAAGTAAAGCTAGAAATTTATCACATCATATTATATAAAAACTTGATGCATGGGAATGAATTTCACGTTGATTTATAAATTTGAGAGGTAATGTTTTGAAATTAATAACATTTACATAAATAAGTACTTGATTGATAGAGCTGCTCAGTAATGATCAAAGAATGGCGTAACTGAATTTATTTCAATTTATAAGACATTTCTAAGATTAGGTGAGAATGAGTTGGAACCAATAAATGATTTAACAAAAAATTATTGAACCTTACTTAGGTTAGAAGTATTGGAATTATGCAATGATTAATTATGCGCTAAGGATAATTATTTAATTTATCGTGCCTTACATGAATATGTTTTTGGACAAAGCCTAATACTCGTTCCAACGATCTTTTGAGTGGAAAATTCACCATTGCAACGGAATCGAGGATGAACAGTTCCTTGATAAACACTGGCTCTGTAAAATGAACACTGTAAGATAACTTCTTCCTCCAACTTCTTCACTATCACTTTTATTTTAAACTCACCTGAAATTATAATTATTGAGAATTTTCTAACTTCGTTGCTTACTCACAATTATTCATTTATCTGTTATATTAGAAATTAGATATCCTTAAAATACACTATATGTTAAGTGTTTGGATTAGCATTGGTTAGAGATAATAATGGCGTGAAAATCAAGATTCTCTAAGGCTGTGAGTATTTCCTTAAGAACGATTGATGACTTAATTAGCAACTAATTATAATAGTATTATCGAAACGTGACAATCATATGTCTGCATGTTTGGGGGTAGTAGGAAAAATTATTCAAATGAATTTTTGTGGCGGACAATTATGTAGCAAATCTACTTAGAAGGAAAACCTGAAAAGCTCATCGATGAATCATTGAAGGAATTGCTAGCTTTGAGCATTTAGTGGAGTAAAAATTACGAATAATTGAAAACGTTCCTTCCTAATTTTAATAATTGCATTAATTGCTAGGTAATGCTTAAATCTGAAAAAGGATACGTTCAGCTCACTTAATACATTTCGATAAAAAAGTAAATCGATCCTTCCCAGTGTACCAACCACAATAGGAACATGATGGTCCCTTATCTCCTGCGCCTGCGCCTCAAAACTTCGATCATTAATACACGTTAGACATTTCTTTTCTCCTGCATCCTTATTTAACTGCCACGCTACCTTCAATTTTTGAAAATTTTTAAATTTCAACCATTGGAAAAAAAACAGCAGCATGGAACTGTTTAACTGTCGGATGATAAAATTAATTTGCTTTTACATTTTATTTTTAGCCATCAATTGTGAGTTTCATTGTAGAGGAACAACTTACTCATTTAGGTGCTTTTTGTAAGTCACTGAAGAAAAGAAACGAGAAGAAAAGATAGCAAAATATTTATCAACTCATAAAGTCGTAATTTTTCTAAAGATCAGAAGTGAACCGAAAGCGACAAATTCATACATACTTTGAAGGCAAGTTCACGAGTAAGCACGATGATAACCACTTGTACCTCCGATAAATTATTTTCAATACATGCTAGTGCTTGTCTTCGTAATTCAATTTCCATTTCCAGACTGTGAAATATTCTTAGAAAAATCAATGAAAAACTGACTTATCACAATTCCGCTTTTTCAACCTCCTGCTAATTTCACGAATTATTTCACCTATACTGCTTTTACTTGTGACCAAGCTAAGACTTTTCAAGTTATCCCTTCAACCATGTAAAATGAAATTCCTCCTTCCTAATTATCCATCCTTAATTTAATTACACCGAAAACTAATAATAATTGATTGCCAACATGAAAAACTCCTCTAAACACTAGCAAAAATTGATATGATCAACGATTTTTGCTTTATCACACAAATAGCCGCGCGCTCTTCTTCCTTTTAAAGTGGTCTCGGTGGTAGATCTCGGATAATTGCGCATGCAGACTAGCAGAGTGTTTACTCTTCAAAAACTTTCTGACCAAATGCTTTCTGCAACAGCACCTTTTCTGGAAAATTTCCATTGTTGAAAAATAATGAATTTTGGAATAAATTTTAAATGATCGGATTGATTCGACGATCATTGTTTACACTTTCCAATATTTGTTCCATTAAATTTTTCGTTGATTGGAGTGATGTTAGGGAGTTCTAAAGGATTGGTGAAACTTTTTTCTAATGTTTGATATAAATGACTTTATTATCCTCCATGACGAAAGAAAAGCCGAAATTGAATTTTTCCAATGCTTTAAACTTCTCAATAACCTTTAGCCTCATTAATGACATTTCAAAACAGTATTTGCATTTTAATGAAGTGGCACGGAGACGGAGAGAAAGGGGAGGAAGACCGCAGATTTGGAAATCATCAGGTAGCTAAACATCGCATAATATTTCTGGTACTGTTTTTCAAGATGATGTGAAGCATAATTGAGCGGTGAATGAATGCAAGTAACAATGGCTGAACTATTAGATCATTTTAAAGTCTCAAAGTGATTCCTTTTACCGAAACAAAAAATATAATTTATATTTTGTAAATTAAAAAAATTTTAAACACGATATCTGCTCATTATTAATAGTATAAAAAAATCCTTTTTTCAAATATAATTAAATTAGCGCCACAAGCTACATAGTTTTATACATGACTTAGATTTAAAACAATGCACCAAACATTTCAACAAACAATATCACACTGTAAATGGCACTGTCAGGAGATATGTGATAAAAAATACTATCCTTTGAAAGTTTTTTGATAATCGAAGCAAATGTTTCAAGCATCCTATGCTTGCTAGAGACATTTTTTATCGCCTGTTAGAAAATGATTTCTTATTGCAACTTCAGCCAATGAACGATCTAAAAAAATTCGTTTTTGCTTGACGATGCAAGCCATATTGGTGCATTGGTTGTAATCGATGCTAATTGATCGCAATGCTGTAAAAAATGAATTTTTACTCAAATCCGCACAGAATTTTCAATATTTCAGACTGTTAAGACAGCCCAAATTTTGTCGACAGTATGAAGAATAAAAAAGTGTAAGTTACACCTCGTTCAATATCATGCATTATTTCTACCGCAGAAAAAGTGGTTGCATCCAACTTAACCTCAAACAATTACACATAATTAGTAGGTGACCACAGTCATTCAGATATCGAAAAAAAATTCCATACCATTGTGACCTAGTTTGTATTCTTGCATTTCACAGTCTTGAAGAAAACAATAAATATTCGTAAGAATTACTGCTCTGGAAAGTGTAACTTACATAAACATTTGCGGCAGCTATCATTAAGTTGAGCAAGAAGGCGCCTTTCTCGGTAATAATCACACACTGATAGCAGCAGCGCTTTAGGATCAGTGACGCATTTTCCGCACCAAAACCGTGTACCTAATGCTCCACAACTGAAATAGATTCCATCATTAGAAATAGAATGTAATCAGTGTATAAAATAAATCAGTCAACAGTTTAAATGACTGTGCAATCTTCTCAAAGATATTGCAATTATTGTGTTCGTGCTTCTTTCTAATTAACGATATTTTGAGTGGTGACACTCAATATGAACGATCGTCTCTCCAATCATAATAAATAATTAGATGAAAAACAAACTTGTAGCAACCAACAGTTGTGGGACAAAGCCACTCGATTTTTAGTGGAACGAAGTTAAGAGCTCGATGCAATGAAGGCAGCACTTGACGTCTTACATAATATTCGAAGTTGATTTTTAAACGACGATCAAAAATGAACTCATCAGGTTCACGAACGCACGAGATCAAAGTGCTGTTTGGTTCACCGCAAATAATTACATATGGAACTCGCTCTCCCACTTCTGGTTCATAGCGCGGACACACAGCCTTTCTTTTCCTTAAAGTGAAAAATTCTAAATTCTTTCTTTTCCTTAAAGAAATATTTAACATGCACAGACAATAAGCTTCCAAAATGATAACATAGAAAATTCCGTAATTCTCACTCGGCTATCAATTTTGATGCTACTATAGCAGATTCCGCGTATGATTTCCGATATTCCCGACTAAAGATAAAGTCAGATAACGAGAGCTGAGGAAGATTAGAAAGTTGCATATCCAAATAGCGTACCATCCTACCCATATCATCAGCGAAAAGCAAACGTAAAGCCTTTTCCAAAATCTAAAACGGAATCCAGCAGTTAAAAAAGCAAAAGAACACTACCGAAAACTCTTCATAGTTATTGACTTCTATTTCAGATTAACTTAAAACTAGAAAGTATAAACATGATAGTAAAATGTAAAGCTGCCTTCCAGTTGACAAAAAAAAGCATATTAACCCTCGAAACAAGTGGGCATGAATCTCTCCGAACTGTTTCAATGCCTTTGGCATCAAAGACGCCTTCTACATCATCGACACTTTCATAGCTCATTCCAACATATCGTTTTTTCGACTCCAAAATAAGCGGCTGCATAATTTTTTCTAATTTCAGCTTCACTGGGTTTGGATTTTCTCTGGTCACGTCATCAGCAATCTTTTTTCCAATATTAAAGGCTTCCGATCGGGTAGCTCCTGAAAAAACCTTCATCTTATGCCCATAACATCCTTCTAACCACCGGTGATATTGCGGTTATTTATTTACTTACGCTCTTGATTATTGGGAAATGGGTTATATAAAATTCATAGAACAAAATAAAAACAAACCTGGGCAAACTACAAACATGCTATCGGTATCACCATAAACTACCCGTACACTTCCGTAAGCTCCTTCGCTCACCAATTTCATAGCTCGTTCCAGAGTTTCTCTCCCCTAAAGTGCTACAAATGACCAAAATTGAATATTCCTTGCTATTTATGCATTTCTACTTCATAAATATTGTTTCAGAACGAGATTTGCGCTTAACCTTGCCTACAATGGCGTCGGCCACTTCGACACATGGCATTCGGCCACTGAAATTTGCTGCTGCATAACCATATGTTACATTTGCAATCAATTTCAACGCCATTTGGCGTGCCTCTAATATACGAGCCAGTCTCTATAAAGAAATCACTCATATAAATTTAAAACAAAACTCGTTATACAGAATATGAAAAAGAAAATTTGGTAGAAATCTTCCTGTAAAGAACTTTTCCTCACTTTGTTAAATAAAACTACAGTTTTTAACTGCTAGAATTCTAAATAATATCTTAGAACTGCTTCTATCGTTTTTAACAGAAATTTTGCTGAAGAATTTCATTAAATTATTAATGGCATAAAAACAGTGCCGTAATTTTGCATCAACTTCATCAAATAATGATGCAAGATCATCGCCAACTAACACTAGTTGAAAGACACAACAATTATTTTACTACAGATAGTGTAAAATTCGACAATTTCCTTCACATTTAAACAGCTTAGACTTTCAAACACACTAACCCTGCTGGAGTTTTAACAATCCTTGCTCTTGCATTACATATCAAAAAATAAACAAAAAGCGCATTTAACGCTTAATAAAACAGAGCAGTACAGAGCACTACAAGAAAGATGGTAAGCCTAACGTACTCGATCTTTTTTGGATTCCTTTGCAGCTTTTTTTACCATTACTCTTGTATTCAAAATTTCCTCAAGCATTACAGGCATCAAACCTTAAATTATCAGTGAATTATCACACAAAAAGGCCAATGTGAAAAGCTAGAAATCTGAAATTCTGAATGAAATCAAACCGAAAATTTGGAAGTGAAAAAAAACCTTTTCGAACAGCTTTCTGACAAAAAATAGCACCAGTTGGCGATATGTGCAATTTGTCGGTAGCAAGCATTGCAGCAATGTCGTCTATCTGAAAAAATTTATAAAATATTTATTAAAGCAACTTATGCTGTTAAAATAAATTGTTCATATTGATTTATACCTTTGCCATAATAATGATAACTGGTAGAGTAAAAATAAAGAACTGCGGTATTAAAAAACGAAAAAGAATTGGAGCAACTGAAAAAAAAAGAAAAAGAACAATTTGGCGGAAAGGATAAAATCAATGCTCAATAGTGAACGAAAAAGGAAAACGAGTGTAATAAACAAATAGAACTTAGAAAAAATTAAATTGACCGCAAGCATAATTAACAAATAATTATGAATATAAAAAATGATTTTGATAAAGCAGTATAAGCGAACCGGACAATTATATTGCAAACCACCAAATTCGATTACTCTATTTGCTGAGCAAATATTTTCAACATGAGATATCTTCCCCAAGCATGTAGTAAAGCAATAATTGTAAGCGATAATGATAGATGGGTAGAGGGACTGAAAATCGAGCACAATAACTGGATCACAATAGAAACCTGATTCAGGCTCCATAGTTAATGGTAGTGTCTCTGGTGAGCACATTCTGAAAAAAATAAATATTCAAAAATACGAAAGATGATAAGGTACAAAAAATAGATTAGAAGCATCAAAACACTTAGAATTTTCGACGACATACCACATTCGAAAAAAAGAAAACTTACGCTCCTCTTTGAGCAGGAGAAATACTGGGAGCAACATATTTTTCTCGACGTGCTAGTCGCAAAAGCACTGACTCAACTCGAAATTGTGAACCACGTGTTAATACTTCATTGAACTAAATTCAAAACATTCAAATATAATTGATCCTACAAATCACAAGATGTTACGAATAGTGAAAATAAATATACCTGTATACCATAAAGACGTGCCATTTCAGATGTCCTTGTGAAAAAATCCAACCGCAAAAGAATTAGAAGACCCAGTTGACAATATAGTTTCATATACTTCAGAACGACGATACTAGATATTATCAAACAATATTTGGAAGTTGAAAATGGTTTAATGCCATCCAAAAGCATTTGGAAGTCGAAAATGGTTCAATGACATCCAAAAGATAACATGTTAAAAGATAGTGATTACTCAACCTTCATGAACAATAATTATTACTGGGAATGACCTTTAATAGTGCCCTTCAGACTACTTTACCCTTCGCGTTATTTGCCCCATAAGTTGCTCATCAAATGTTTTCCTATCTTCCAGTAATGGAGAATAGATTTTATACGGCTACGATCACATGCTACCCTGATTTTATTAACAGATTTAATTTACTCAAAAAAGATATAAAAAGATATATAAAAAAGATATAAAAAGATACAAAAACATATAAACAAATAAAGACGCGCGCAGACTGTTCCATTCAAAAAAGTGAAAATTCGAGATAAATGATATCCTAACAAACAGAAAATGAATTACATCAAATCCCTTTCGCCAGATGAAATCCATTCTGACAGCGTTGAAAAGCTGTATTGAGGAAATCTTCGCTTTAAAACACTATTGACGACACTTGAAATAGAATAATTCCTAAAAACATAAAATATCAAATTTCAAAAATATTACTACTACCGTTGCGTTTGCGCATTTTTAGACCGTAGAGTTCAAATTATTAAAAATAGCCTACGTATATTTCTAACAAATAAAATCGGGACTGCAACAACCAACATATTTTATATCAATAACAAACAATTTTGTTCATTATTATTCCACAGAAAATGTGCTTCATTATTTACAAAATCCTAAAAACATTTCTAAATTTGGCTGGTTGTGAGAACATTTTATGTAACAGAATTATCAGAATGCCTAAAAATGTGGTAGTTCAGTGATGAACAAAAAAATAGAAAAATTCTTGTGTTGAAATAAAATGAAAACAATCGAACCTAAGTGCAATTTCGTGTCGAAGAATGCGCCATATATTTATAAGTATTCTACCACTTGGAGTTGGATCTAAAACTTTTACCCACCGGCTTTTTTTCTGCTGATCAGGGCGATAATAATCACTGATCTCTGCAAAAGCTCAACTTATAGCGTGGTGAATGAAATCTTTTGAAAACCACAACATGAGTGCGGTGTTCTAATTTAACCAATGTTAACCGATTGTTAGTGGCCACTCCCTTTAGTTTTAATTCGACCAAACTTTTGCTTACATAGCAATGATAAGCAGAACATCGGAGCATTACAACATTACTCCCTTCTTCTTCTTTCCTACCTTTGCTTCTACGATACTTTCTAGCAGTAAGAGCATAGCTGTTAAGGATTTAGGATGTAATTATGCTTGGCACAAACTTTTGAATGTTTTGTAAAATCAGATAAAGAAAAAAGTGCAACGTATACCGATAGGAACGCGTGAAATTTCCGATAATAAATTTCGTCCAACGGTAAGTGATCTTTCAACCAAATATCCCCAAGAATATCGCTGAGTACTGTATCCCATAACTACATCTGGATCATATCTATAATTCTCTCAAGCTACACTACTCCTCAATAAAACATTCAGTTACTTAGTCCAATAAGTTACCACTAAATATATTCGAAAGATTCTGCAAGGACGAGATGTAGTATAGGTAAGGGAGTAATATTTTTGATGCAGCTGGAGAAAGGATTGAAAAACCAACCTCCGAATAACACTGACAAAAGCATCAAACAACTCAATTTCAGAAGATACGAAGGTGTAAAGTTCATTTTGTCCAACGAGCCCTTCATCCATATTCAACAAAACACCATCAACATTATTTATTTCGTTTGTGCAAACATCGGTCGAAACAGTATAAAATATTCCCAAAATCTAAAACATACATCAACGTAACTGAGGAAAAATTCAACAGTTCAAGATGCAAAGCATTAGCAACATAAAATCAATAATATTAAGGACTTTCATGCGTAGAAAAATATACTACACCTGGTCATGTTGTGGGTCGGGTATCGGCATTCCATGAGATGGCAATGCAAGAATCTCCATCGACATCACGCAGAGATGACGAATATCTGTTTGTTCCAATTCACTGCCTGACGGAGTTACCGGAGATAAGACTACAGTTTCGTCCAGTTTTTGTGTTGTACTCCTGTACTAAAATTTTACATTAATGTTGTTAATCTAACAGAATTTCGTTAAAAGCAAATCAAAATTTCCCATCCCCTATTTCAAATTTTTATTTTACGTCGATGAAACTTGGTTTTTCAGTGAATGATTCCGTGGAAAACTGCACAACACTTGCAGCCTTTTTCGATTGTGATGCATTTTCAATGGATTCTCCTAAAGAAATAAATGCATATATGGAAAGGAATATAACAGTATTTCGAAATTCATATCCTATATGCTCTTAATATGGAGATTTTCCTTCATCAGATTCATTAAGTTACACAATATTCCGCAAGCTAATCTCATCAAACTATTGCCTGGTTAATCAGAAGCATAAAACACGAAATTATTTATATTAAATCTCAAGTTTGCTCAAAATTTCAAACAAAAGATTCAAACCGCTATCTGCAGCAAAGAGTTCAACATCATATGTTTCACTCGTCTTCCTTCGAAGAGGTAGTCGTTTAAAAGGGCGCAACCATCGTTCGCTTCTTAAAAATACCGGTTCTAACCTGCAAAAAGGAAACCAAGTTTTCAAACAATATTCAAAAAATATTTATTGAAATCGCAATAATACATGACAGAAAAAACGCCATGGAATTGGAAAACTTCAATTTCTGCAGCAAAATTCTTTTGAAAATGAAATTATCTCCAATAACCGTAAAGCCAAAGATGTACGTGTATACCTTTTAAAGCAACATAAGCGTATCGAAAAAAATAACTAACTAAAGAATTTAAATTCAAATTTTAGGGAAAAAAGCTCACTCCTTACGAACGAACTCTCGTTGCCCCCTAGGAATCCAGGCACTCTCAATATCCACTTCATAACTTTGCGCACAATCCATTACCTCCTAAATAATGCCGTACGAATAAAGCAATAGGAAACAACTGAACAATAAAATGAACTAGAAAATATTCAGGTGATTTTGAACAATAACCTCATTTTCAAACCACTCATCACCTCGTTGAGATAGCCCGCTCGTTTCGCGACTGAAAACTAATTTTTCTAATTTCAGGTATGAATAGTTATTAAATTGACAAGAAAAAAATGCTTAGTGTGTAGCTAACTTTCACAAAAATAGAAGTTATATATCCTAATGTGAATAAATTTGCTTAAAGAAAATACATACTTTCGAGAGATCGTATTGGAAGACGATGTTTGTGAAGATGTCTTTGATGAAAATGAGGAAGGTAAATATTGGGATGATGGTCCGGCATTTTGTAAACCTTCTCGCAAGTGGTTGGAACCAATCGTTGAAGCAACTGGGCTTTTGATACTGTCTGATTGACTTCCAAACAAGTCATTGCTATTAGTTGACTGCAGGAGATTTCAGGATAAGTGTGGAACGGTTGTAATATTTTTATTTTATTACAAATGATAAAATAAGCTTGAAGTACTTTGGAAACAGATAAAATCGCTTCACTGACTGCAAATTCATAAACTCTGAATTACTTTTGGAACAGTGAACGAGTCAATAGAGCAAAATAAAATTTCCACTGATCAAATCCTGCGATAACTTATTGAAATTACGCAACTATCTAAGTTAGCAAAATTAATTTTCGGAATTTTGAAATCTTGTTCATTAAGTTGAACCTGCTGGCTACTAGATTTTTCAACTCGCGGTACGTCTTCGACAGAAGGTGCAACCGAAGCCACTTCATCCTCAATAGCACTATCGTCGCTATAACTTTCATCAGACGCTCTCTCAGCGAAATCTGAATCAAATTGCTGCAGTCTGGATTGCAGTGCGAAATAAATGAAAATTTGAGGAAGACGAATAGAACACCGAAGTAAGCAATGATGTAATCAAATAAATAATATGGAAAAAGATGTAACATTAAAAAAAACAGCTGTATAAAAAACGGCTTAATGTTTTCGTTTTATAGTGCTTGCAATTATTCAATGGAAACAAACTATAAATCTCACGAAATTAAATGTGCTTGGGAAGCCATGAGGCACCGCAAAAATTATAAATGTAGTTGAATTTTCAAATCTAAATCCACTTAGCACGTATTTTTCAACAGGAGCTGATGGTTTCCAAAATTAAGGCAACGTTGTATTTTCAAAATATATTAAGCTACTACCTGTAGCATCCATAGATCTTGACGCCTCAAGAACTGCTCCAATTTCTTCTCTCAAATCCAAATCCTACAGTAATTAAATTAAATTATTCTGTTATACGGTTTATTGTTAGATTTCAACTGTAGCATCTGTATTTACCTCCTCAACTTCTTGTTCATTGCCTTCCATCACCTCTCTCATTTCATCTTCAACATCCAAAAACAGTTCTTCGTCAAACATACCAGTCCCTGTTGCCTCAAAGTCATATCCAAGGGGATCATTTCTTTCAATTTTTTCAATATCTATAATTGGTTCAAAGCATTACAGATTCAATGAAGTGAAATTGTGTAAATACCCTTACCGTCTGCAATATGTAAAGCGTCACTCTGTGCATTGCTAAAGGAAAGATTAGAAGCACTGCCGCTGAAGAAAATATGCAAACGATTTAAATAATTCCTTTCCCTTTCAGTGTCAGGCAATGGCCTTTCTCCTAAAAATTTTTTATTAATACAACATTTTGCATCGTCAACCCAACCAACTTTTTGTTCGCCCGCAATACATCAAAATCCTACAGTCTGAGAACTATTAAATTCTTCTAAAATGAAAAGTCATGTAATTTTTAAAGTAAACCTTGAGATTCGTAAATTAGTTCTTTGCCTTTCTTTTGGAGACGTCGTTGTTCGTCTTGCCATATGTAATTCAATCCTGGATTGTTGAACATACCTAAAATAAGGCCGTAAATGAGATTCAAAATATGAAAGTATCCAAAAACTTTTAGTATAGTAAAGAAGTTGCTGGAAAACTAATAAATGAAACTAGACGTTACCTTTCTCTGTATGTAGAAGAAGAAAGCTGACCTGATGTTGCATGGAGAGAAGCGTTACTGATATCTTCCGAGAAGACATCGCATTCAACAGCTGCGGTAGTATAAGGCAATAAAGGCGATACAAGCTCCATGCTATAAATAAAGACATTCTTAAGAGGAAGCAAATGTTTTTTAGATATTCCGGAATTTCAGTGAATAGCACCTTGCAAATGTAATTATGCTATTTCAAGAATAAACTGTACCAAAACAAAAAGTTAGAAACAAAAAACCAGTGTTTCCAAGTAATTCTTAATACTTTTAATTTATATATATAAAATTAGATCATCTCACTTGTTCACGATGTTTTCGACTTTCAAATCTTGATAATAAAAATCTGAAAAAAACAACTGCATTGCGTCCAGAAAAAAAGCACAAAGGATAATGCAAAAAGTCATCAAAAAAGAATTAGATTGATAAAAGAAATAACTGCCAGCTCGATCGCTGACAGATTGAGTATGATAATACTCCATATTTCTATTTATGTGTAGCTGATTCCAGCCTCCTTGCTCTTCACCTTCTGTAGAATGATCGCTTTACGAAAAGAAGTGCAACTACTATTATTCTAGCAAAACAAACCACTGAAATTTTGTTGTGGAGATACACGGAATTTAACTGAACTGAAATTGACTAAATCCATGCCAAATATAGAGTGATCTACGAAAAACTGTAGAATATAAGGCACATGAGACTCATAAACCTGGAATATTGAATTCCTTCTCGCTTCCTTCTGTAGAGCATTCGCTACACTAAAAAACTTTCATATTTCTCTTTGACTTTTAAGTAAATTATTAGGGTGCAAAATAAAGTAATCTGCAAAAATTGTAAAACATAGGACAAATTTTTTCGCCATTTATGCAATATTAAATGCTTGCTATAGAGTGTGTACAATTCATATTGTTCAGATAACACGGTAACTGTTCAAAGAAGTAAAATTCCATATTCCAAATCCTGAATGGATTTTATGTAGCAAAAAAACGTTGTGCCGCTTCAACAGAAATACTGTGGATTCGAAACATACATTTTAAGCTGAATTGGATTGTAGCAAAGAATTTGCACAAAATTTTCATTATCCTTATGGTAACCATACAGTGACCTAAAAACGATTATAGTGTGTGTAATTGAATTAACTTCTTCTAACATAAAATACAACTATTTCCCATTGAAAAAATACTTCCCTGCAGATCTTACTAAGACAGTGAAAAAGGAAAAGTCCAGTTTACCTGGCAGTTATTGACTTTATCTGATAGATCGCAAAATTAACATTGAACTTATATCGCGGATTGCAGTCCGAAACGATTGTACTAATTTTGTTGCGTAACAATAAGGCAAGTTCAGGTGTGAATTGCACACCAGTTCGAATCACTATATATGGGAATACACCGTGGACGTGTACACAGCACTTTTGACCTATTAAAACTATAGAATTACATCAGATATTCTCATAAATTACAATATTTTTTCTGTAACACTCTCGCTCAAAGAAAAACGCAAAAAAGTATGTCCTGATCTGATTTCACTACACTAAATTTGAAATCAATTAAAACAGCAACAGTAAAATGACAACCTGTCTCCAAAATACCAAACATTCGTATGATCGGTACTTTGATATTGGTGCGAAGGCGAAGTTTGTTAAAACCATTTGGTTTTTCCAAATAAAAATCGCATGTGACATTCCGCACTGAGAGACTTGTCATCACTGCCAATAATTCAGTTCCTCATCATGAAACTTTTCCATTCTACAACAAAATTATGCAGTTTGAAATCATTGCATTTGCCCGTGTTGTAACTACAATAACCAATAATAACACCTTACTCAAATGTTCCATTCCCTTTCAAAAAAAAAAAAACTCAAATAATCAACCCAAAATGCTATAAACTAAAGTGAGAACTAGTAACAAACATTTGTCATAACTCATATGCGCTAATTACCCACCATATCTATTAAAACGAACAGCCAACACAGGATAAAATATCGGTAGAAACCAAAAACAAAATCCCAATATATCTTTCTGAATATGATAGTTAGCTCAATCTATATTTCGATCTCCACGTATTTGAAATCTATTTTCCTCATCTTCATTCTCGTGCTTTGTTCTGTAATTCATACAAATTTCACGCTAATCAGTTGCAACAACAAATCGAAAGAAGGCCATCAAAGCAGAGGATGCTCACTACTTCTAATTTAGACGTCAGCCTTTCTCCATGATCCACTCAGTCTTTTACAGTCTTTAAAGTTTTAAAAAAAATACGAATTTATTATCATCTGTATATCAATATGCATTGTATTATTATATACTGATTATTCTAGCACTGCACTTAAACTTTATGCCCAAATGAACTGCACAGAAATGAATCGAGCAGAAGCACGAAAATATAACAAGTTATCAAGCATCTCCATCACCAGGTATCACAAACAAATTGTTTATTTTAAATCAGAACAAACACAAAGAGAGGTAACACATACCATCGAAACAACCTACGTGGGGAAACTAAATTTTGGATAAATACGTGATCCTATGATGATAACGTGAAATCATAACATTACAACAACAATTTCAAAAGTGATATAATGTAGCAATTTGTTTCATAAATTCTTAACGGCCCGAATTACTTACAATTCTATGGCCAAATTGCACATAACATATTTTACTACTCTCATATGGAAATTGCTAATCAAAACCCGTATACGTTCATCTTAAAAAGATTTCGAAGCCTGAATTTTGAAGATTTAAGGTTTAAAACATTGCAACAACTTTCATCTGCTAAAAATCAAAACATGACAACAAATTCTTTGCAAACTTAAACGACTTTTGAAATTATATTTCCGCAACTCTTTGCTATTATACTTGAAAATTATCCAGTAATCCTACACTTTCTCATCATAACTTTAATAAGCTGCTTTTGAGACAGCGTTATTAAGAATGATATACAAAGCTGAAGACTAGATTGAGCATAAAAAAGTGAATAAATGAACATGTTGAGAGGACAATATATATAAAAAAGGAAATATGATAACAGTTTGAACTTTGTTTCAATAGTTAAAAAGACTAAATCCGATTTAGAAAAACATTTCACAATTCGTGCATCTTTTGTAAACCAGTATAACACAACCAGTAAAACAGACTTTGAAGAGACCTATTTTGTCGCTTCCAAAATTTTGCAAAACAATTATTTTTAATGTAATTCTTTTCCTTTGCTAATTTCTAATAAGTATAATTGATATGTCATAAGGTTCAAGCTCATGAACTGATAGCTCGCGAACAACTTGATGAAGATGATGCGCCTTAACAACCGATCACGCTCAAAAGTGAAAGAGTACTCAAGAAAGAAATGTGACGAACGTTATCGGAAATATACCTTTGCATAACGGATTATTTTCCAAGTATCCCTCCTGAAAATTGATAATCTGAATTTAAATATGAACGTTCGCTTTTCAAATCCTTAAAAACTGGACGATATAAGAAAGCAACGCACACTTTGAGGATAATAACGGTGAATGTGACTCGTTTATAAAACCAAATAATTCTTATAACTTTAAATCAGGTAAACAGCAAGAAAGTAGATTTCTGTTCAGCAAATTTAACAGGGAAATTTTTTAATTTTGAGGTAAGTTGTAAGAGAAAGGATAGATTACTCTTCACAAAATGCACTGCTACTTCTATCAATTAATTGAAATTCCCGCTTAAAAAGAGTTATATGAAAAGTTGCCACAAACAATTAAAGCAAATAAATATTCAAAAGTATATACTAATAGCTTACTCAGCATTTACTAAAATGAACTCATAGTATCACTTTAGCAAACGCAAGCTTACCATCCAGGTATCATTTTCGCCAGCAATCTTTTCTTTCGTAATCACTATTATGTCACCTTGCCGAAATGATAGCTCGTCAGAATTATCAGCTTTGCAGTTATATAAAGCCCGACAGCGTCGCGCACAATCTCTCTAAAATTTTTATGTTTTTATTTCTCTTTACTTTTAACACGCAAGATCTGCGGAGACAGTGCAAGGGATAAAACAGTTATTGTCGTCGTTCGAATTCCGTCTCTTATTTCGAGATTCAATCATAAACGGAACAGTTAGCCACATTGTTATTATATTATCCTTTTACCCGACAATTGGAACCATTAGTAGATTAATTCAATATTCCGCTTGACCTCGGAAATATCAATAACAGAGCTTATTGTATATGCAATTTTCCTAAAGCGTGTATAGCCGTTAGAAAGCAAATGGAACTATTAGGAAATATATGCCAACCTGTATGTTTCCCCTAGTGATAGATGGAAAACGTCTTGGCGCCGGGATAGGTGGTTTTAATTTCACGCCAAGTAATGCTGGTGGTGCAGGTGTAAGTCGTGTTGACCGCGTGTTCCTTGGCACATATCGAGGCATTTCCCTCTGCAAGCCATTGGTTGTCAACGAATTAATTAGAGAAGAGCGAGTATGCTCACCACACGACATAAAATTTGTACATGTCTGATCGAAATCCAAAGAGGTTGCTTTCACACAATCTGAAATAAAAAGTTCTCAAATAAAGCAGAGTTGAAACGATTGAAGTATTGTTGTGGAAATAAATTTAAAAGTTAATATTTTCATGCAAAAGCCAATATAAACCAAAAAGACAAATCATCCGCCCCCAAAGACTTGAGATAGCATCGATGTAATTTTAAATAGTACAACAATAGGCTAACAAAAGTCTTCAAAAACTAGAAATAACAATTCTGCTACCTTGCTCATCCACAGAATAAGGATTTCTTGCGAGCCCTTCCCCCTCGTTTCGTGTCTCCGAAACACAATCCCTACTAACTATTTCTTCCTTTCCAGGAGCGACCACATAAATATTTTCCTCTTGCATCTGAGCAATCAAAGAAGGAGGATCAGAGCCCATCGAAGAACCAAGTTGGGATGTTGTTTGCATTACTCCATTACTGCCTGAAAAGAAATCATTGCTTTCAACGATCCATAGTACCTGTTTAATGTAAACTGGTGCAAAATATCGGTTGGGATACCCACCGAAGCACCAAGTGTCAGTACAACCTGAAACCTTTCCCACATTCATCCTCACCTACATTCTTCTGCAGAAATTTAAATAACAGGATAATACTATCTCAATTTGCATGAAATTTTAAAAAGGAATGTTTCAGGCCATCACTGCCTAGCGCACTGTGATAAGCTCTAGAAATTGGGGTGTTTGTAGAAAGAATTATGTAAAAAAAACTAAACCGCTGTTGGAATTGGTTTGTAGAGCAAGATGTCCTGGAAGAGATCTAACCGTGCCCGACCTATCACTAGACTCCTGGAATAAATTTGTTTAGTCAAAGAGAATAAAATGCTCATTAAAGCGGTTGGACGTGTAAACTAAAAAATTAAACATGGGAGACTGATATCAGATGTGTTCTTACTTCAGAATGATTTATAGTTCGTGAGTACTCACGAGTTGATCAAATATAATATCTTGCTTTGTTTTGCGTTAGAGCAGCAGAAATTAGCAATTTAGAAGAATTCAATACCCTCTGCAGAATGCTAAAAATTCCGAATACCTTTGCCATTCAATAAGTTCATAAAAAAGTTACTTAATTCACAAAAGAAAAATGAACATTAGTAGCACAACTTCCCAAATATTCAATGTCTGAAAATTACCGGCGAATAATGTTTTGAAAGCACAGCTACACGTGGAGAAGCAACACTAGATGATGGAGTAGAAGCACAGAGAGGTACTTCAAATGCCAGTAAATCTTTTTCTCCGTTGGAGTCCATGGAACTAATCGGTTGCGTGCTATTATGAATACTATTTTCTATAAAAAAGTCATTCAAATCATAAAAATCACGCAGCAATCACGTCAACATGAGAGTTTATCAAAATCAAAAAAAATTAAATATCAAGATTGGATCTAACCTAAAGGACAGGCCGTGGCAACGATTCCATCAACCGAAGTCGATTCATTCTCAGTAAAAATTTGCTTAGATAAACGATTAATTCCAATGTTTTCCACTGATGATGACGCTATAAAACATCTTTGAAAAAAACTATTTTTTGAGATGATAAGTTTAAAAGCAACAATTATAATTGAACACATACACTGTGGAACAGAGATAGTAGTTCCATCTCGCATAAGGACACTGACTGGTTTCACCATCAAATTCTGAGGAGTAATTAATTCAGGTGGAAGATGTGGACAAGGAGAAACAGAGGATGACGATCGACTCACTGATGCTGTAAAAAATATTTTTAAATTTTGAGAAATTACAATGTTCTCAACTTTTACTTTGATTTCACAATATTTATTTGGTTCCATAAAATTTCTCATTTGAATGTTTATTTGCACTTAAATAAATACTCACCTGAATCCGAAGTCGAAACAAACAAAATTGGTGGAACAGCCACATTTTGCGCTTGCGTATTATCACCTAACTGCAATGACCGCAACTGAAAAAACCCAATACAGAATACCCTTAAAATGGTATGCATAAAGACAAATTCCTGCAAGCTATGAAATCCTATGATTTAGGAATATCGCGATATAATAAGTTCATGTTAAAAATTACTAGAGAGATATTATAACAACAGCAAGAAACCTTGTTTAAACAACACTTCTCAACAAAACCCATAAGAGCAAAAGTTTATAAACTCAAATAAGTAGAAATCCCGAAAGTGCCATACAGTTTTGGGATGAAACTGGAATGGTTTATCTACCACTCCTATAGTTGGATTACTTCCTAGAATTTAACTATCATATAACATCAACTTCAATGGTTAACAGCAGCCATAAACTTGTACCGTTTCAGTTATTTTCTTTTGCTCAGCTTTCTCAGAACATGTAATGAGTGAATTCAAGTGTATGTCACGAACAGTATAACTCGAAGAACGATAGCGTAATAGAACAGCCACCATATCAGCATTACCAGAACGGATGCAGTCCATTATTATTGCTTCAATATCACAAATCTCAATTCTGAAAAATTAGTTCGAAAACAGTCTTTTCTGGCCTATTTTTTAATGGACACTTTTTTTTTTTTTTAATTTCAGCCCAAAATTTTGATAAAAAAAAAGGAAAACCTTAGCTGTATGACCAAATCCGCGAGAAGCAATGACAACGAAGTTCCACGCAAAACCATTTGGTGAAACGGACCGTTTCGTGAAAATGGCTTCTTCGTTAAATTTGGACTAAGCAATGCTCTAAAATATATTCAAATGTCTTGAAACAAAGGTGGCTTGCTGGCATGGTAGACATAGACTTTTTTCAATGGAAATTAAAATAAATAGAATGATAGCCAGACCTATATGTACTCTCAAAGTCGCCATCATTGAATGCTTCGGTTACAGAAGCATCGGGATCATCAAGTTCTTGTACGAAAGCACGGTCGCGATACTTCATTTGAATGAAACGCTGACGATCAAACCTGCAAACCGCAAAATTTCATTTTTGCTTCACCACAATCTATGATTTGCTAGTGTTAGAACGAAAAATTGAAATGTTATCGGAAAATTATCAAATTTGTGACTATATGAAGTATTATTATTGAGATAATGAATTGCTACTGAATTTATCTCACTTAACCTATATCATTCATCGAGTTTTTTCATTTATCAAAACAGCAGACAATAATATATGTCTTAAATAGCAGTAGCTGTTAGACAGTAATAACAGTGTAAGTTTTGAAAAGTAAACAGTGCTATATACCTCGTACATCCTGGAACTGGTTTCCATGTTGAACATTTGGCTGCATCATATTCGAACAAACGATTAATCATGAAGTTACCTGATGACAGTGGCACCTGAAACGCAATTACCTTAAAAACCCATATTCCTCAATATAAGGATTGCAAGATTAGTTCAAAAAATCCCGGCCATCATTTCACATTAAAGCAAACTGAATCTGACAGAAACAATGTATCCAACTTCGTTTAAAATTAGCAGTTGAAGTTTTTAGTATTAGCTTCCACGATTTAATATAAAACTTACAAAAAACTCCAACGGCGATATAATATCCAGATTTAGTGATTGTATCCTACTTACGTGGACACCCAATTCGCGATGTACACCACTACAAGCAATACACACTAATGCACCAATATTTGATAACCACTGGACATCTAAAAATTGCTTTGTTGGCATGGACCCTTCCTTATTCAATGCATAAAATCGTTTTTTTTTGCCAAAATTCTCATCACACTAAGACTATTCGGAAAGATATTGTAATATTTTAACTCGATTCAGAAAGCAGCAAACCTTCCTTTGATGAGCAATCAGCACATACGCCATTACCGGGAAGCTGCCGTACTTTTGTGACACACATTTTCCTTTCATACATTGCCGAGCCAGCACCACTACTACTACCTTCACCTTCCTGCGGTGTTTCAGCAGACAGC
The DNA here is from genome assembly GCA_963070105.1 of Litomosoides sigmodontis. Taxonomy (NCBI): domain Eukaryota; kingdom Metazoa; phylum Nematoda; class Chromadorea; order Rhabditida; family Onchocercidae; genus Litomosoides; species Litomosoides sigmodontis. Next base: position 7,402,451 of record OY718807.1, on the reverse strand, counting down.
ATTTTGGTCTTAACTCTTGTTATTTCTCGTTTTAACGCAAGCATCCATCTGTAAATATCGATAAGACATTTAAGTTTGATTTAAAAAGACGAAATGGAAATCAATCAAATAATAATGAGAATTTCTAGAATTCGATTTAATTCAATACCTTTTTGCATCAGTTTCTGAATCAGCTTGCAAATGATATGTTCTCTCTCGACAATATAAATCGAAAGATTTTGGATCATCCGCTGATGGTTTGCAATCCGACACAAGTAGACTCAACTTTGTTGGTGGTACAGATTCCTCAAAAATTTAACCTACATATAACGACACTACACATTTTTTGCAAGTTCCTCGCTTCACTTAATGTGTTGTTAGAAAACATCACGATACTTACCAAAAGAACATAGAATATTTCACCATGAGCTGAAAATAGTAATCCTAATGATATCATGTCAAAGATTTTACGGTCAGCAAAGAAAAAACAATAAACACAAAAAACTACATCAGAGTGTGAAAGCCAGAAATGTCCATCCTCGATACGGCATCGACGCTTCTGCCACTGTTTGTGCAACTTCTTATTGCTTCTCTTGTACAAATAACCAGATTGAGTAAAATCAAGATCTGGAAAGAAAGCTGTACTTGTAGCTAATTCATTTAACGGATCATTGTCCATTAAAAGTGCGCTGTTAACACTGCCTAAATTAATGCTCGACAGACGACTACTGAGATTCATTGAGTCACGCCCCGACGGTCGACGCCCTGAAAAAAATGAAAAAAATATAGTAAAGGTAATTATGCAGCTACATCAAATGATACTGTACTTCCTTTGAAAATGAGCAAAAAAATGACTCACTTAACGGGATATACATAAATCTTCCTCTAACAAATTGCATCACCGCAAATATTTTAAAACAGCTTGCCTAGTCAAAATCAAATTTTCACATTCATTTCAGTTACCTGAAGCGCAACGTGTGAATTCATCATTCGCCTCCAACTGGCCTTTTAAATCCCAAAGTGTACTCCGTTGCGCACATCTACTTGCATTTCGTGTCATCATTCGCTCCTCCAACTTAGTCATATCTTGTCGGAAATCTTCGTTCGCTTTCACTCGGTTCATATAATATCTAAAAGCAGAGCTATGATATGGAATATGAACAGAATTCGATGTACTATACAGACGAGACACTACGTAAATGATACGCTAAATGACAGCATTTGAGTTGCACAGCTAATCGAATAGTCTGCCAAAGGTAGCATTATTCAAATTTGTCGATGTGATCTTTTACGAAAATTTTAAGGGTGGCTTACGAATTTTGATTGCGAACAAGTTCCATGAAATGTCTCAATAGCTGCGGACCACGGCGATCTTCTACAGTGTCAACAGACATCAGGAACTAAATTTCATTATTCAGAACAGAATGTAAAACAGCAAATTCTTCGGTTCTTGAAAAATTTATGCAGCCAATAGCTGGAACCAAAAATTAAATTCCCACTAATACAAAACAAAACAGATGTAGAACGCTACACCTAACTTTATACTTCAAACGACTAAAAAAAACAAACTTCAGCAGACCTTCAAATTTTGTTACACACTTACTTAAATTTGTTTTCGACAGAACTTCATCTAATATGCTTCACTGACAGATAAGAATAACAACTGCTCGTTACTTACTTTGCACAGTTCGTATTGCACCATAAGTCTTTCGCGCGACAACTGTTCTGCCAGCTCACCATGACCCAGTTGGCTTCTGGTATAACCAGCATGCTACAAAACGCAGATTTTCCCTCCTTTTTTTTATAAAACACGCACAGAAACTGTACTGTGTCAAAATACATGTCAAAATAATATCACATATATTCCTAATGCAATAATTTAATTCTTGGAAAGTAAAATCATGTAAAACATTTTATGTTGTAAATGAAAGTATATAGAACAAATGACTCCTGTCACACAGTGTATTAATCATTAAAGCCAACTTTTGCATGCTTTCTTGCATCAGCTTCAGCTTTCGCATATCTATTTTCATAATCCCGACACGATCGTTCAACTGCTCGATTGCGGATTTCACGACCGATTTCCACTAACGTTAGGAATGGAGTGACAATATTGCTTTGCCAATTCCGCGTTTGTAAATTTGCCAAATCAGCTTCATCCTTAGCAATGTCAAAATTAACATCGAAAAAGTTAATTAAAGTCAAAAGTCAAAAAGCCAATGTCAAAATTAACGCCATCAATGTCAAAAAGGCAATGTCATAAATTAAGATACTCAAAATTCTATGAATTCCTATGGATTAAGGAATTTTCTAGAGCCATTAGAAAAATAACTATGCAAAGATATTAGAATATTACTGGATGAAAACGAATATTCATGAATTACTGAAGATATTCTAAGTAAGATGGCCATTTAGTCTTTCCCTATACAAATTTTAAATCAAAAAGAAAAATACTTTGATATAGCACTCCATTTTCATGAGTATGACGGCTACATCAGATTCATACTGCGATTCTGATATAGAAGTCCACTTCGTCGCAATCTAAAAGAATTTGACATTTTATACGTTTACTGAAGTTACAAAAGTTCAACTAATTTTACTTCGTCTTTCATTACCTCCTTCGCTGTCTGCCCAAAAGTGAGAAGCTGCCTTGTAAGAATCACCAAGGTATCTTCGACTTCTTTCGCAACCTTACGCAGCCGCTCAAAATCACCCGTATAGCCTTCAGCTTCTTCAACAATTCGCTGTGCCTATAAAATTTGCAAATTTCGTATGGGCTAAAATTTCTGCACGACTGAACGAACATAGTCAGCACCATATATAATTATTATGGATATGTAAAGTGCCTATATTCATGTATGTGTGGAAAGGAGGACGAATAATGACTTTTTTTTCCTTTTCCAGATCAAAACAAACGTTGTAGAGACTTATAAAAATTTGGTAAAAAAACTAATGATATACCTCAACACGATATTCAGCAATACGATTTCCAAAATTCGATGTTACAGGACTATCCAAGTCCGCCTTCATGGAAGTAGTGAACGAACTCAACATAGCTCCATAATTTCCCTCAGTTTCACTTGCAGTCATTTTGATCTCACTTCATTGTCTGAAAGGACTACTGGAAAAAACAAAATGATCATAAGAAAAGCGTATAATTGGTCATGCTATTCATATCATTTTCCATAGTACGGCAGAATAATGAACAACTCGGACGTCAACTGGAATTAACCTATCATAATGAAAATAAACCTCGAAAAGAACTTAAAAACCAAAAGTTAGTCGCACAATACCTGTCAGTTACTTTAGAATCAAACAAGACGATTAGCTTTTCCAACCATTTCGCGAAAATGATCACAATTCGATCAAGCAATAATAGTTCATACTAACCTGCAACTACACCTCTTTTTGAAAAGACAGCACAATGTATGTGCAGCAACCACACCACTACCTTCATCCTACAGAGCCTCAAAAATCGTGCTGAAATATACTTTGAGAATTGAAGCTCGCAATTCTCTTCACTTTTTTATGCGGGTTGTACGTCCTCGCTACGCTTTACTCATCGATAGGCTGATAGATGTCGCTGTTTGAATTTCACGTATAGTTGGTGAATACTTTCTGTGACTAAGATGAAAGTTTCACTGCTCCCATCACTAAACTTTGATAACCTAACTTCGAGAAAGATCATTTTGAAGTTGGCGCCGATGCTGCTACATACGTTGAGTGCAACCAAAGTTGACACGATAGACTTATGCATCATACTAATTCTTATAACAATTGGAATTAGTCTAAGCTAAGCAAAGCTTTCAGTCGAGGTGAGCATGAGAAGAACAACCTACAGCAGTCTCGAAATACATCCACTTGTAATATCACACTGATGAGAAAAGATTCACGTCAAAGAAGTGGCGATTTTACGATGTAATATAATATTTTCAATTGAGCTTGCTCCTCCCTATTTTTATAGGCAAAAACAAGTTTCCGGCCTATCATCACCTTTAATTGAGAAAACGGAGATTTCGGCAAACAGTGAAATAAAACAGAAAACATTGAATCATTAATTTTCCAGGTGAAAAATGTGTTTTTTTTCTTAAGTTGCATTTCATTCATCCTCCGATCGATACACATCATCCCTATGACAGGCTAAAGCAATCCAACTTTTTCAGACTTGTTCAACTTTATCAGCGAAACTCGTCAAATCTATCTAATGATAATTGCGTTTTTGCTTTTAACTGAACGATGCATAAGGTACTATGGGAATACATGCAATCCGTAAAATTTTAAGTAAAAAATCTCTTCGAAAGCACGGCATACTAAAAAGAAAAGAAGAGCATCAAACAGGATATCAATGGTAAAGGTTGAGAATTGTGCGTGCGGAATGGTCAGCGATCAGTAGGTTGTTCTCCTCGCACCAGCAACATTCCACTCGCATACACATCAAAACGTGTAACTACGTCAAAACGTATTTGTACATTAACTGAGTCATTCCACTCCATCTTTGAAGAGAGAGGAGAAACACTGCTGGCACAGCGTGGGTGACATGCTAAGCTACGGTGGATGATAATGATAATGATAATGATGTATGCTAACAACACTGATAACAATGGTATCGCTGATGAGGAAGAAAACAAAAACTCCCGTAGAATTTCATTAAAAAAAAAAAACAAAAACTTAGAATTTCATAAACATCTGATAGGCGCAACAGCATACTTTATTAGCAAAGAGAGAAATGAAAAATGAAATAATAGTGAGGCGTCAACTATCGAAGTATTTCATCAATTACTATCCACTTAATAGCTAAAGTTTCAATGAATGAGCGCTGTAATTATAATTGCAATTAGCAGCTAAAACCGACAGAATGACAATCATCAGTGCTTGTCATTAAGCTTTTGTGAATATCGAACAATTTTTTAATTGTCTAATGTGAAACTCGAGGAGGAGAGAGCGAAAATTGAAAAACGCTCAATAAAGTATTAATAACCACCAGCACAATTCAATGATGTCTCGTGATACGTCAATAGCCAAAAACAACCACTCAAAATTTCTCATCTTTTCTATTAATCACAATGATACACTGTGATGACTCATCGAGATGCATTCCACTACACTTCAACTAAATTTACCTTCATCACTCTCATAATAGAAATTTCAATTTCAATTTATAATCATTCCATTGTAATTCTTTCGTATTTCAGATGATTCCCTTTAATGTGGCATTTTTCTGCCAAATTAATTATTAAAAAACATTTACAAGATGGATGATTAAGTGAAGTCTCATTGGTTTACAAACCAAATTTCCTCTTCCAACGATAGTAATCAGAATAGCGATTGCATGTGTGTGCGTGTGTCTGTGTGTGTGTGTGTGTGTGTGTGTGTGTGTGTGTGTGTGTGTGTGTGTGTGTGTGTGTGTGTGTGTGTGTGTGTGTGTGTGTGTGTGTGTGTGTGTGTGGTACTAATACAGGATTTTACTATAAATAATGAACGTAAATCATTTCACTGTTATCAGCAACTAAAAAAACTCTAACCAAACAAGATCAATCGACGTACAATCCCAAGGCACTATGTAACTGTTGTTGGCCAGCGTGATGTATCTATCACAGCTGTACATTCCATTTCTAACCAACTTACGAAAACTACAGCACCATTAGGAATCACAAACATGTACATCACCCATAGAATCAAGCCAGATGATGGATCGAATACAGTGATATACTTTCTGTACTGCTTTAGTGTGATTTGTGATGACACATATAATTTCCTGCTTTTCGAGTTCATTTATTTCAAATACAAATCAACATGTCTGCGAGTTTTGCACATGAATTGTTTCCAAAATTAGTGGACAGGGAACCTTTGACATCATTCTTCAAAAATCCATATTACATCGACGAATGATAAGTAAATTTTCATAATAACGCTATAGCAAAAGAATTTGTGTGTCCTATTCCAACTATACACGTATTTGTTCAATTACAAACAATATCATGAGCGGCAATAACCAAAACATAATCACATTTAGCTATGAGAATTCCAGTTACTTCAAATGAATACTAGCAACAAAGAACGAAAATCCTATTTTTGAATGAATTATTGCTTACTGCGTTAGCGTTAATAATTCTCAGTCTTCCAACACAGTAAAATGACTCACAAGAGTTGAATTCTGGATGAGAAATTTTTGAATATTTAAAAGAAAATCCTCCGAAAATAATTGCAAAAAAATAGCATGAAATGAAACGTTTTCCAATTTTTTCCAGTTCTTTATCATCCTACAATTTATGACTAATCTCTTTTCAGTGAACGATAACTTGTTTTATAAATATCCACTATAACTAAAAACTCTGTAGGCTAATTTTCAAAAAAAAACTTGAAAAAAATTTCAAGTTCGCAAAAAACAGAAGAAAAATAAATCACTTGACTTACTGATTCCATGCACAAAATTATAGCTTACTGAAACAAAATTAAATTCAAATTACTGCATATGTAAATTTCACACAAATAGATACGTCAAAAAATTCTGAGAAACTGAGATCAGTCCAACCGCCACGATTCCACGCCTCTGATAATCGAAAATGTTGAAGCAATTTTGCGGTATTCTATCTTGAATGTTGAACCACAAATTTCGATTCCAAAGTACAATGCGATACTGTTTTATTCCTAAGATGAAAGAAATCAATGAAGGTGCTGAGCTTGAGATCACGATTTCATCTGTTCGAGTTTTGTTTATTCACAAATATCGACAGAACTTGACAGAAGATGCTATATGCTTATTTCAGTATTATTATTATTATTATTATTATTATTATTATTATTATTATTATTATTATTATTATTATTATTATTATTATTATTATTATTATTATTATTATTATTATTATTATTATTATTATTATTATTATTATTATTATTATTATTATTATTATTATTATTATTATTATTATTATTATTATTATTATTATTATTATTATTATTATTATTATTATTATTATTATTATTATTATTATTATTATTATTATTATTATTATTATTATTATTATTATTATTATTATTATTATTATTATTATTATTATTATTATTATTATTATTATTATTATTATTATTATTATTATTATTATTATTATTATTATTATTATTATTATTATTATTATTATTATTATTATTATTATTATTATTATTATTATTATTATTATTATTATTACTATTATTATTATATTGTTATTATTACTAAAGCGCAGTATTTATTTCAGCTGTGATAACATGAGGATGCTAATTATAAATTCTGACTGTACATTTTGGTAGCTCTTCAATAGAAAATATAAGAATTTCTGACAACATTTACGAAAAATTCTGTTTTGCACACATCAAGACACTTTATAAAAACAATCACTTCTCAGTAAAAATTTCAGTATTAGTAAAGACGAATAACATACATCCTCTTACTTCCATGATGGTACTCTCGTATCATTTCAAAAAAACAAAAATAAAATATTAAACTGGATAAGAGATATACATACCTCCATTTTTGGCTTCTTTGATATTTCCACATCGCCAATCTCAGTTTCTGATCCTGAACGTTTGAAACAGTGCTCATTTCGTATATCCCCTCCCTCTTTCTCATTATCATAGAATTCGCCCTGGTCTTCCATGGAGGCATCCATCACAGTATCTAAAATATCTTCCAGCTATATAATGTCAACACGCATTGCAATTGCAAAGATCATCTCACGGTGTTGTCGAATATCCGGATTAGCATTGTCACGATCGGCTTCTTCAGCATTAAGGCATTTTGTCGAAAAAGATTCATCGCCGATTGGCTGCATTTGCACACTTGGAACATGTGGTAAATGTCGCAAGTTCTCCATTACTCCTTCTCTTAAATATTTCTTGAGTATACTGCAGATAAAACATGCTTGTAGAATTATCTTACAAAACTTTCAGGAAAAGATTTTGAACATATCCTCAACAATTATGGACTTACTGTATCTTCTTCAAAAATTCGGGAGTATTCTCATTATTCGCATTTGACGGGTCGATATGAAGTCGATAATGCGGTCCGAAATATTCGAAATAATCATTGTATGGAAGATCTGTAATACATATGTTTCGATATAATGAGAGCAGAATAAAAAAACCAAGATCTAGATGCATAATCTGAAGAAACAACTTTACTTTTTTAATTTGATATGGTATAAGATTTGCATTAAAAATTGCGATAACTGACATACCGTCAGAAACTTCCATATCAACAGCAATTGAAGTTTCGTATGTCCAGCACCGAGCCACATTTCTCGGTGTATACCCACCACCTCCCAACATCATGAGCGGAATATGTCGCTCACGAAAGAATCGAGCACACGCACCATGACCTGAACGAAAAGTCCATTGAAATATATGAATGATGAAAAATAAAAGTACTACTTTGCTTTAAAGAGCTATAAGAAAAACGCTCCATAAGGAAGAACGAAAGTGAGAGAAAGAAAAGTATGACGTTAACATAAATTTCTTTAAGCGAAAATAAATTTTACCCCTCAAAGTAAGATTGAATGTGCCTAAGCGATCGCCGTTCAAGGAATCCGCTCCATTCTGCAAAACTACAGCGCACGGTTGAAATGTTTCCATAACCCTCTCCATGACCTTCAATACAAACAACTCACCGAATAGAAAACCAAAAATGTTCATGAACAACTTCCAAATCCGTAGTATTCGTGTGACAGAATTCAATTTCATAAGAACCAAAATATCTATTTCGGTTTTTAACTGAGATGTGGTCCCCGCGCAACAACTCTTGTCCTCATCCCCTCTTCTCTGTTTATTGCGCATTCTAGAGTCAAACAAAGAACTCTTTTATATATCCGTAATAAATTAGTGGAAATTAATGCAAAATTGCCAACTACACAGCTAGTATACCTTACATAAAGTTAATAAGATTTACCGGAACAAAGATACTCTGATATGACTCATCGGTGATGCCATCTCTTAGTGGTACATTAACTGCATAATACTTTCCTCTTCCAGCACCAATATCTTTCAACTCTCCGGTTCCCGGGAAGAAATCACCATATTTATGAAAAGAACATGTCATCACCCGATCCGTAGTATAGAAAGCTTCCTCAACACCATCACCATGATGTACATCAATATCAACGTACAGCACTCTAAAAACAAATATATAAAAATACTGGTATATTATTTTCCACTCGACAAGCAACAAGTGGTTCGATTGTAGTCTTTTTCTATACAACAGAATCCGGATCGAATACTGATGCTACCAACTTTTTTTTCATATCATTATTAAGAGTAATTCAACTAATAAAAGAGCTATCAAAAGCAATTCGACTACACATGTGTACGCTTTTCAGAACAACACAACTCATCCACTTCAGATAATCGAAATTTTTTTATTGTGGAGAATTTGAAATTACAGTAATTCGAAGACTGAAAATTGACATAGCGAATTTGAACAGTGGTTTTCAGTAAATAAAAATAAATCTTGACATAGAAAAGTAACGTTTTCCACTATACGCATGATATAAACGATGAGCAGTACTAGCCTCAATAAAAACATATTTTAAAAATTTACCTTTTATGATATTTCAGAAGTTCAAGGATACCCAAAACAATATCATTTGTATAACAAAAGCCACTGGCTTCACTCTTTTTTGCATGATGTAAACCTCCCATCCAATTTATTGCTATATCAGCTTTCCGTTTATTTAGTTTTACTGCAGCTGCTATAACAATATTTAAGTAGCAAATAGTAGGAAAGATCTAATTTACAAATCATACATGCTTATTAAATTAAGCTTCCAATTCAGATGTACACATACCTAAAGATCCACCACATGAGAGTTGACAAAATTCAAATAAGCCATCGAAAACTGGACAATCTTCACCAACATTAACTGAAAGAGATGGTTCATTTGCAAAAATAATGCATTTTCTGCACAGTAATCTGCATTAAAATTGATTTAATAAAATTAATTTTGATAATGTCCGAACAAATATTAAACAGTAATGATGATGACGTACATTTCAACATTTGCTTATTGAATTGTTTCAAGTTATCCGGTGTAGCTGTTCGCAAAAACATCATGTATTCATTTGTGTGAAATCGTGTCATCTCCTCAAACGTTGCTGGGAAAGGACGCTAAAGATAAATAATAATCTGTTAAGAATAATAATTCAGACCTCTCGTCAGCAGTAGTGAATAAATACTTTTCTCAGTTACTGCTAAGTTTTGACCCAATAATCTCGTATTCTTAATTTCTCCTAAGGAAGGAAATGAACACATCCACTTTTTTAATTTTATTGTTATCATTATTAACGCTCTCTTATAAAAAGAAAACTGGACGTACATAAACTTCCAGATTTCTGTAGATACCGTAATTGAGTAAGAGATGATGAGTCATTCGAATACGATGTGGTTTCATCACATGACCTTGTCCATAGTAATAATTTCCAACGTTCGCTGCAATAATACAATACTCTAAGATATGCCACACACACAAATGTATAACTAATAATTTTACTTCAAACTGATAGTAACATTGGAAGAGATGTAAAACTGGCGTACTACGAATGGATAATTGATTATTTCCCTAATATTCTTCACTCACCTTTTTCTATATATCGTTAATTTTCAACATTTAACAGGAACAAGCAAAACTAAAAGAAACTTCCTGAATTAATTCCAATACAAATTCATAAATTGTTGAAACTAAAATGTGAAAAACCGATAAAATTCTGTACCGTCATAGTAATATGCGACACGACGTTTGCTGTGGTCCTGTACTGACATCGGCATATCGTATAACGGATGATGCAGTATTTCCAAATTCACTTCCTTATAGAACCTACGGTACTTCGTGAGCTAAAAAAGTCTACAGTCAATGATGCGACAATAAATGTCAACCAACAATCGCCAGAGAGCAGGTAGAGAGTGATGTAGAAATTGAGAAGTGACAAACAGTATTACCAAAATTACATGAATTTCCATTTCCACCTCATACCGACAAAACACGCAGTGCGCTAAGTGAAGGGTGCAAGTGAGAAGAATTTATCACGTTGAGGTAGCACAAAATGCACTAAAAAAGGGAAAGGTCACTCATACACATGCAACACCTGTCCATATACATATACGTTCACGCACACATATCCGTGCACGCATACACGCATGCACACTCAGAAACAGACACATACACGTACACACTACGTACGCAAACGCACATTCATACGCACACCCACACACATACAGACATACGGACAGGCAGACACACATATAATCGATCACACCTGCAGTGTTTCCCAAATGGACACTTCGCTTCACTATCATTCTCATTGAACACCGTCACATTTCTTCATTCCTTTCTCCACTTCCTCCTATCCCGCACTATTTCGTTATGCCCCCACCGCCCTAACTGTCTGTGAGGTTTCTCGAAAAAAAAGGTGAACTTCACGAATTGGCATACTCACTCTGTGTGAAGGAAGTGTGGATTCGTACATTTGACATCATTTTAATAAACATCTGAACTGTAAATGAGGTCATAGTGAAATCCTGTTGAGGGTGATAAACAGCGATAAATGATCTGAGTCACGTAAGAAAATAGGTCATCGAGTTGTTTGCTGCGCGGAGAGTGGTGACTCCGTTGAAGGTGCATTATATAAGCATAAAAGCGCCCAACAGCGGCTTTATTCGCAGACAAGCGCCTTTGTTTGTTTGTATTACGAACCGAATTGTGAGCGAACTCAAGCGACGCCAGTCACACGTCATGTCCGTCCGCTTCCATAGACGTTTGGTGTTACTAATGCAAATGAGTGTTCAGTTGTGTGAGCAATAAAAATAAGTCAACGATAATTTCATTGCTTTGCCCGATCCATCATTGTAACAGGATGCGATATGACGGAGTGGATCCCACTTCATATATATTTCGTATACAACTTTTTTTATTTGGATAACGATAATTGACATACAAAATTAACGCAACTTCTCAATAACACATCACGGACGGATTATGTAAGTGGTTCGGAATTATACTTTGAAGCTACACCTGACCGACCCTCTTGCACAGTAACACTTTCACCTCCACATCTATCATCAAGTCCTTTCCATATCCTCTGCGAAAAGTAATCACCTGAAACGTATCAATCTCATTAATTTATCGAGATAAGAATAAAGTCATTCCTTTCGCCATAAGAAAATCTGCCGGTGCAGTTACAAATAAACTCCAAAATAGCAACTTTTCACACTTTTTTTTCATATACATCGTTTTGTAGTATACCCAACAGTTGGCAATACATCGGTTTCGAGAAGTTTCAAATACTCTATTATGTACATAAGGAGATTGAACACCTACCGGCTGTATAAGCAGACAAGGCACCACATGAATTTATATCACTGTCGACAGTATCTTCGACACCCATACCACGCATTTTTCCTGTGATTAAGCTCAAGTCAGGTTTGATATCAGTTTCACTGCCCATCTCATCTAAAAGCAATAATAAGATATTAAATCACAATAACAATATTACAAACACAGTTCCCATCAAGTCCTGCAATAAAAGCACGCTAATAATTTGGCCACCGAAATCGAATAATAACACAAAATCGATATAACCATTTTATGCCCTTTAATTCAAGAATACAACATTTTTACCATTCAGGAAATTCCTGAATTCTGCCGTCCACCCATCACCTGCTGACCATTTGCATTGTGGATTCAGTGCAGCTTCTGCTTCGAAAAGACTTAAAATTGGACGATAAAAGTCAGAAACGTCCAGAATAACACCATATGGACAAGATAGGACAATAAAGGCTTCAATATCATTAGCAAAATTGGAAAGTTTTGGCTCATTGATCTGAAATAATATTTGCTTAGAATGTTTGATTGGAGCAGTAAGCTTCAATGCACTTTCAAAATTACCCGCTTTACTTTTCATACTTATGAAAAGTAATGTGTAGATATAATAATAAAAGTAAGGGAATAAAATATGAAAAGAAGCAGCACACTGAACAATCCTTAGAAGTTTATCATACCTTGCCGATTGCCACAGTATAACTCTTTTTCCCTGCAACCTTGCATAGTTTCCTGGCTCGTTCCAAAGCTTCTTTGTATCCAACCAGATTCAGTGTATTGAGAACAAGACCGACAGTTTGGGCGTCTCGTAATTTTTCGATTAAAAACAGCCGTTTTCTTAAAAGCTGAGTGGCTCGAGTTCTGAATTTTAAATATCCTATTTAACTGGTCATTCCATCAACAACAAGCGAAAAAATAAATAAAGACAAATCGATGGTAGTTGATCATTGGTTGTTACACCGCAAATACCTATAGAATAAATCAATGAAAATGTTCTTTTTAGTTTGCTTGTGCAGCACAATTGAATTGTTTTCTCGAAGGCTATTTCATTTGCTATCACGATGAGTCTACAAACTAGATAACTTTGAGTTTTTAAACAATATGAAATGCGAAACAATATACCTCTCAAAAGAATACTTTAACGTAATGGGAGAAAATGTAAAAACACTGATGCAATGTAAATTGGTCATTAACCAAAGAGGCAAAAGTGGACTGCTTGTTTCACCGATAAATACGACTGTAATGTTCTGTTTTTCCTTCGGTGGCACACGCCCTAAGCAAAAACGAACACCTAAAATGAAGTGAAGAATAAAATATAAATTCGCTCACGAAAAAAGTGCAGTTTTTTAATCTGCTCAAACAGTTTAACAAGCAACATGCCTTCTATACACTGAATGCTCGTGTTTCTGTGTGTTTCAAAAATAGAATTTAGTTTGAGAAAAAGAAAAAATGCAAAGCATGCAAGAAAGAAAATAACGAAATATACTGGAAGTAGAAGGTTGACTGTCTCCGGGATTATTGGATGGATCGATAAGTTTGCAGTTGAATAGCGATTCAATACCGGAGAATTTATTCAGGAAGTTGAACAAAGCATCTTAAATGAAATTTAATAATCCTGTGCCTCACCAAGCAAAAGTGACTACTCATTCGTAACCTTCTTGACAATAACATTTTTACTGTAAAGTAATTATTAAGAAAGAGGAAAAGAGGTAGGAAGTTTTTTTCTTCGTTTATTTGTTCAATTTTTTCATTACAAATTTCATGCAATCACTGTCATGCATCAGTAGATATCTCTGCTTCTCTAAAGATTTATGTCACCCTTAGAAGTAACCATTTGTCGAAAGTACATTAACTTCAGCATTAGTTATCGAAATGAACCTGATTTGTTTGCATAAATTGCATCGAACAAAAGGCAACAGTTTGATTCAAATTTGTCCTTATATTCATTCACAGCTTCTTCTAACTTTCCCCATTCAATATCTACATCACCGAAAACAAATCGCGTGGGAACGGTGGTAATGGTCTCACTCATACATGAATCTCCATAATGAACGATGCAGTCAGCACTACACTGCTCCGCTGCTATCAAATCTACACAGCAGCTGCAATTTTCATAAGCTGCTTGGCTAATAATGAAGGTAAAACGAAAGTGATAAAAACAGTTGCAATGAGTGACAAAGCAACGTTAAGCGACGTACATAATCTGATGATTAGCGAGTGGCTCACTATTTTTTCAATCGACAGGAGGCATTTTTTCAATGCAAAAAACTGCCTAAAAACTTTGCCACCGGAAGAAAATGTGATAATTTTGTACCGAACGTTATAGTAACCTCTGTTTCTGTCCAGTTCAATATCGGCGGTTCTAAAATTAACTCCTTAACAAGAAAAATAGATTCTACTGATTCCGTCTTCCATTACGCTTATCCACTTATCATCTAGACGCTCAACTTCAAAAACTTTCTTAAAACTTGTTAAGTGGTTCGTACCTTCGATATGTTGTATCCGCTAAAATGTATGTTTTTACACCACCGTTGCATTCCTTTTCCAAGAGAGTAGCGATAACAGCTGATACAGAAAGGATATAATCGGGGAACTGCAAGGCAACTCGACGATAGCCATTATCACTAATCCATGACACTGTCGAATCAATGTCGAAAAATTTCCGTAACTTAGTACTGTCCATACCCTGCAAATTAATTCACCTCATAAAGAACACTTTCGAGCATACGATTGATGTTCATATATCAGTTTCAGAGTACTCAGCACCGGTTTAGGAAATATTAATGCTAAAAATTTTTATATGTTAGAATAGTCGACTGTGCATCGTTGAACAAACTGCCTACATAATATTATGATTAAGCCTGAAAAGCATCAGTGATTCTCTAATATGTCGTCATACATACATTCGAGAATATCTAAACACCTGAAATATCCTCTTTCTCAGCATGTTTATTCGATCAGTTACCATAACTTTCAAACGGTCAAATAGACTGGCAGAAGAGAAACCAAATGAAACCAATCACATTACCTTCCATTACAAATTCAAAAATAATAATTACAAACATGTTACAGTGAAAAAAGTTATTTATCTTTAACATCCGTGAACAAGCAATAAATATTTCTGACCGACTAATGATTTGTTAAATCGACATATATCACAGCACATGCAACCGGTGACCAAACTTAAATTGAGACAAAGATGAAAAAGTTGTATATTTCGACTACCCAACCTCAATTATTCGTTTCAGAACGTGCTCCTCTGCAGAAAGCAAACTCATTGTTGATAACGCTGAAGTCTGCAAATAATCGAAGATGACATTATGCATTCTTCCTCAATAAAAAAAAAAAGTTACAATGGCCATTTTTTAACTTTCAGACATTTTCGATTGGACAAAACATTTAAGGCAGCAAACAAAGAATGTAACAGCCACAGGAACATATGAGGTTGATATATACATATATATATATATATAATGTTTCTAATACTCCACCCACTCAAATCTTCCATAAATGCAATTACACGTAAATAGCCTAATTAGAATAAATGAACTTGAGCAAAGGGCGAAATTACAAATCATGCAAAATGCAAAATTAGACGGTAATAATACATGGGAATAGCGAAGGATGAAAGTGAAAGTAAACAATAAACCAGGGTATGAAGAGAAAGTTAGAAGTAAACAAGCGGTTATATCACAAGCACAGTGAAACACGTGCGTGCCTAAATCAATGAATGAAACATTGACGATACCCGCAACTTGTACACAACGTACCGCTGTTCGGTCCGTTAAATGCTGAAAAGTTTTGGTGTTTTTCGGAGTTTTCGGGAGGTTGCCATTCACTTTAAAAGTTATATTTAATCGCTTTAGTGGCGGCACTTGTGATATGGCTGGTATCAGGGAAGTGTGGGCGCATTTTCGGGATGAGGAAAATTTAACTGCGTGAAGCGTGTTATGACGTTTGTTGAAAAAGTTAAATGTGAAGAGAGAAAGAAGTCATCCATTTCAGTATTGTTTGAAATTTCTTTATGCTATGAACTAAAATCAATTCTTAGTTGTAGCACTGAACGCTGACGATGGTGTTGTAGCGTTTCTTCCTCATTTTCTCTGTGATTCACTGATTATTAACCACTTCACCTTAAATTTAATTTAATATCTTTCTACATTTTTATAAAATTTAATCAAAATGAATGTCTTAGAAAAAGTAGTAGCTATAGTGTGTTTTCACTTTGTTGGTAGGTACGTGTGATATGGCTGCATTACGCTATTGCTTGATTTATCTCTTCCAGTAATTTACTGATTCGCTGTTATAGTAGGCATGGCGTGCGCAGATATATCCTGGAATATAAATGAAATTAAAAAACAAAGTTTCTTATTTGATATTTTTCAGTGTTTATTACCAGGCTGAATGGCCGATGTTCCAACACTGCTTGAACGTACTGCTAATAGTCATCGCCGCAATTCTGATCAAGATCATACATATTGTAGCCTAAATGATGCTTATGGTGTACCACTTGCCCATCGACTTACAAAATTTCGCAACGAAAGCATCGGTTGTGACGTTGAATTTATTGTTGGAACAGGGCAAAAAGTTAGTTCGTAGTATATTTGCGCTTCCTGTTTTAAATTGGTTTTGTGATCCGGTTAACTGTAAATTATTGTAAATTAACAGTTCTATTTACGCAGAAAATTGGCGTAGAACGAACTTATTCGAATGTCTTTAAGAAATTCGCCATTGTATCCCAAGATTTTTTGAGTTTAATAAAAGTGCACACAATGAAAGCGTCTTGCTGGTTCTGGTATTGAATAAATTCTTTGAACTTACATACCTTTTACTTAATACATTTTTAGCGAACGTTACTCACTACTGCAATCAATTACTTTCACTAAGAGTTTACGTTTCACTTTTATTCCAGAATAAATTTACGACTTTTTACAGGCAATTAAAGCCCATAAAATTGTTCTTGGTTGTGGTTCAAAAGTATTTGCTGCAATGTTCTACGGCAAAATGGCGCAAGGTAACTTGTCGTCTGTATTATTTTTTCCTAAGTATGATTAATATGTCCTTGTCATATAAAGTGTGAGTTTCCCAAATAATTGGTTCTCTCCGAGCATGTTCTAAGACTCATGCATTTATATAAAGGAATGAGTGGTGTTGTATGTATGTAATTGGCGATAACATTTCTTTTATTGGCTATTAGCATAATTTTTCTGGCTATTTACAAGCTCTTCTTTGCAGAAAACCAAGGAGATAATGTAATGACAGTTGTGGTTCCGGATATCAGTCCGCATGCCTTTACAATTCTTATTAATTTTCTCTATTCGGATTTGAATACAGATACAGTTAAGTTGGACAACGATAACGTGATGCAAACGCTCTACGCGGGTAATAGCCACATTTCGATGCACTGATTTCGGCATACCTGTAGGTAAATAACCAAGCCGTTCGAACATATAAGATCATCGATGCTATTGCGACATAGCCGTAGTCCGAGTTTTCTTAAAATCGTCCATGCATTAATCTACCTTGTTGCCTTAATTGGACTAGACCAATCTTTATATGACATGTGTATTATGCTCTTCGTTGTACATAATATGCCATGAAAACTTTTTCATTCCAAGCATCTGAGTTAGGATTTTTGATAGTTATGAGTCATGCTGAAATAAATACTGGAAATTTATTTTTATGCTTTAATATTCTACTGCAAATCACTTCGTATTTTACTGATTACAGCGAAGAAGTATGACGTGAAAGATCTTATTTTGGCATGCAGTCGGTATTTAACGACTTGTTTGACTGCTTCCAATGCACTTTGTCTGCTTTCACAGGCGCGTTTCTTTGACGAACCATTTCTGATAAAGCGTTGTTTGCAGGTAATTGATGCAAACACTGACGAGGCACTGAAATCTCCAGGTAATGTGATTCCTTTCATAAATATAAACATTTTCACCGTACTATAAAGAAGCAAATTCAAGCTTTTGATAAGAAACAGAAAATATTATATTTTCTGTAAATAATTTGTAATAAATAACTTTCTTAGAAAAAGCATAACTTTTCTTCTAATCGTAATACAATTTTGTGTTGTTGCATGTTATTAACATTTGCTTTAATTTTGTTCAATTGAGTTGCAAGACGAGCTTTTACAGGACTTCGAGATATTGACCGTGATACGCTTATTGCAGTATTGAAGAGAAATGAGCTTGATCCGAGCAATGAACTTGTTATTTTTAGGGCGGCACAGGTCTGGAGCGAAGCGGTTTGTCTATGTTTATGCAGCACTTCTTGGAAAAATTTTAATTTGCGGTCTTAACAAATAAATTGAAATGAAATCGATGTTCAAGTAGTTGTAAGACTTCTTAAAAAAAAGTTGATATTTGATCTTTTTGGGCTGCAGCTGGCTTGCTCTAAATATGAGTATTTTTGGCGTGCTAGTTACAGATTGTGCATTATTTACAAATATATCTGCACTCATTTTCTATTTAGCTAACGGTAGCTGTAAGTTTACTTGTTTCAGGAATGCGAACGGCGGGAAATGGAGGTAAATCCTACGAACCAGCGCGAGGTTCTTGGCCCAGTTCTTTCACTTATACGATTCCCGTTAATGACTGTTCATGAATTTGGTGAAGCTGGTACAGTTGTTGCTTTAGCATTCTTTTGCATTTGTTATTCTTAATTTTCAGCTCTCTGGCCTCCGACATTTCGCTAGTAAGATTGTATTATTTGTCAAATCACCTCGTATGTTCCCAACATCTGCAAGTCTAGGCTAGTCTGATTTATTATTTGTGGATTGAAATTATTTTGTTTTTATATTCCAGCGACCTCATCATTGTTAAATTGTGAGGAAATTGCTCAAGTTTTCCTTCATCTGACGGTTGTTCCTCGTCCTTCGGTATCGTATCCCACAGGTTCGTTGGTTTATAATTTTCTAGAAAAGTCTAATCTTCAGCAATACACAAGGTATTATTGTCGCTACTCCACATCCATTACATATGTGTTGATTATGTCCATTATCCGATATCAGGTAATGGGACAAAATTTTGAATCATTTGCACTGAAAAAATTCAAAAATTGTTCGTAGGAAGTGGAGTCTATCCTTCAATCTACTAATAGTAATTCCTTATTTGATAAATGTATATTTGCATTTCTTCAGGTTTAAGGTGCAATGGGCGTTCACGGCACGTAGTAAAACGCTTCCCTGCCTTATCCAATAAACGCTGTAACAGACGAGAAAATAAATTCTGGTGCGTTGAATTTTGGTGAATTAATTTCTTTCTATTTTTATAGTTATTTTAAAGTTTTTTGTCCGCTTCAGTTTCATGGTAGATCGCGAAATTTTGGTAAGTGGTTTCGGCATATTCGGATTTGCACCAATGGCAAAACCACACTTATCATTTGCCGACCCATCAGTGGCTCTCGATTGGCGAACTCAAGTGGAAATTCAGGTTATCAAACCTTCTTTATATTTTAGCATAAAATGGCAAGTCGTTATGTTCATGAAGTAATTTGCTTTGATTGAATCAAGTTTGGTATATCACATTACAAAACTTCCCATGTTTGAAAAGTTACAAATAAGATAAAAGTATTTTTTAACCGACCTTGTTGAAAATGCAAGGTTTGCTAAAGGGATAATATGCTGAAACGAATGTTACATAGTTGTATTGTGAAGTTATCGAGAATGTATTGAAATTTACTTAGCTATGACAACTAGTATTGGGAACCCCTGTAATTTCTTATGTCGTATTTTGGAATTATTCCATGTGATATGTGAATGCTGGTGAAGTGAGAAGGTGATGCTTCTTGGTTCAAATTTCGTTTTTGCAGGTATCGCCTTCACCGGATGTCCGGGACGGTGACCTGATAATGGGTTGTGCAAGCTCGACAGAAACTGTCATCATTCAAGGGACAATGGGTGATGTAAAACCTGTTGTGGCCAGTTTCAAAAAACCAGTACCTGTGAGACCCAATATTTTCTATGTAGCTGGCGTGAAGTTTTTGGTGAGTTTTCTTTGAATGAATTATCAATAGAATTAAGAGAAAAAAGATTATGAACGTGTATGTAAGAAAGTACTTTCTGCCTACGTACTGACTTATGAATCATTTATTACATTACATATTAACCTCGTTCTTCTCAAAAGTTGAACTGTTATTTCAGTCCGATGCGGCTGTACAGACTTATGGTGGGAAGGAAGGCATCGAAGCAGCAACAGTATCATTGCCATTTGATGAAGAAGTCAGTTTTCATTTCCAGAGTTTTCGGGGTTCTTATGGAAATGAAGATGTTTGTCGTTTTGAAGGACAGCTTCCTGAAATACATTTCTTTGTTCAGTGGCCCGAAGGAACTCACTAGAATTTGGGTTGCCATATTCTGTGATACGTCTGCCTTCTGTACTTTATTTTGTAAATATACTGTTTATATTTGTGTTTCAACTTAATAACTTGTAGTAGATCCATATTAAATAAATTTATAAACTTCGGCATGTTGGCTACCCACATACAGTTTACTGTCGTAATGTTTGGTTTATAATATTGTATAAAATGAAATTGGTAACTTGTAATACTTGAAATAATATTTTTCAAACATGATTCCGCTAAAAACAGTAATGCCTGAAAAATGCAGTAAAAATACTTTTTACTCTATCTGCATCTTTGCTATATTTTTACCAAAATATGTAAACTTAACGATATATTTTAACGATATATTTGTTCGGTGTTTTATAAAAGATTCGTTTTATCAATGTTATAAAGTAATGAGGTTTTATGAGATGTTCATATACAATCGTTTTCTGTGTAATAATTATCAAGAATGCGTATAAAAGTCAAATTCTTAAGAACCTTATTATGAGTGCAATGATTTTACTATTCTGATGGTCAGTTAGTGTCGTATGCTCTAATGTGATGTACCTTGACCTGTGTTGGCTGAAGTTCATTTCATAAAGACTAAAGCAATGAGTGAATTGGAAGTTATCTTTTTATTGAAAATTTTGGAGTTTTTTTCAATTGTGATGAGAAATTGCTTCACATTACGTGACTTGTTTGATTTTGAATCAGTTAAATGAAAAGTCCACCATAGCAAGAATGATGAGTGAAAACGAGAAGAATGAGGCATTAGTTAGTGGAGGACTACCGTCGATATTTGAATTGATCGCACAAGATAGTTTATCGGTTTCTATTCAACAAGCTGTTCAGCATACTGTAAAGGTGTGGTGTTTATTTCCTCTTTCATTCTTTCTTTTCTTACAAAAATACAAAAAAAAGGACTATTTGATGGCTATTAAGTAGTATTACACGTCTAAAACGCTTTTTTTGTTCAACTTTTTTAACTAAACTTCAGGAGATTTAGGATGTAGAAGTATTATCTGTTGTCTGAGGTTAGGAATTGTCTCTTATTGGAATTTCAACTAACTGTAACATGCAATTTTGTCACCAGTAAACCGAAATACGTGACAGTTTACGTTATGCATATTTTATTAGTTTTGTTATTAGCAGTGAATTGTTACAAATAGTTTTGACGGATAGGACCTTGTTGTATTTCCACGCTTAGCGTTGTTGTATTTCCATGCATTAGCACATTGTTCTTGAGTGTCTTGCATAATTAGGTGTAAAGAAAAAGTTTGCTTAGTGAATATTTACTGCTTGAAACTTTGGTATTTGAAGTACTTATATGAATGCAATCCTTCGCGATATGGACTTCTGTGGAAGTGGTACGATGAAATATATGCAGTTGCCGATCTGATTCTCGAAAGTTTCTACTTGAAACGATATGGTTAGTTTTCCTATTTGATATATTTCTATTAAAATAAAAATGAATTAACACCGAAGTTTCTTCTTAATGCGCGCGAAACAAACGGTTAAATTGCTGTGGAAATTTCAGCTGATAGACGAACAACAAGGTAGAGGTAACAGTGTAACTTTGCCAGGGAAAGTCATAGGAACAGTAGTTGCAGTTGTGTTAGATATAAAATTTTGGATCATTTCGGTGCGAAATTCAAAAGTATTCCTTTTTTTCAATATTTGCTCAGGTGGTTCGCTTGTCGAAAACTTTTATGGAATGAAACGAATAATTAATGGTACATGCAGATCGGCCTCAACAGGATTTCCAAAACTACGTTCCTTGTTTATGCTTGTAGGTGTTTTTTGTTCAACGTTATTTATAAAATTTTACCAGCGTAACACCTCGAATATGAGGTCGCACTTTTTTATTGCACTTCTTCAAGAGCACATGTAATGTCAGAGCATAACGAAGGAAAAATGATGTGTGAAACATTGGATATTCTGTGCATATTTCCGCAGAACTATTTGTATTTTTCATTTAACCACTACCAACAAAGATGAAAAAGTAATCACTCCTCACTTTTAAAATGATATTTTAATTTTTCGTGTTTCAGTAACAAATGTATGTCTCCAGCCTAATATTGGAGCCGTTGAGTGTATTAAAATTTATGATCGGAAATACGTATTTTTAATTTAATATCAATCTCTATGTTTTTTGCATTCTAAATTGTCAGTGTTTTGAATTCGACAAATTTTATGGAAGAAAAATTTGTGAAACTGCTGTTTTATAGGCTATATGGCCATATATCATGAAAAAATTAGAAAATGCTTATTCACTGCTCTCAACATATACGACCAGGAACAATTCAAAGGTGAGTTTTAAATTAAAAATCTTCTTGCATCACGTTTGTTTTATCAGTTTTTAAATATAAGAAAAAAAGCTAAAAGGATTCCATGCTTTTGTTTCTTTTTTATATTTCACTTGATTTCAACACTCATTTTGTCCAATTTATACAGGTAACGTAAAAAAATGCTAGAATGAATTGGAAAAAAAGTGCTAGAATAAATTGGTCGGAACCGAGAAAGGTAGAATGGAAGATTTATTCCACAAAGCCTTACTAATGTTGACGTGCAACTT
This sequence comes from Litomosoides sigmodontis, assembly GCA_963070105.1. Classification (NCBI taxonomy): domain Eukaryota; kingdom Metazoa; phylum Nematoda; class Chromadorea; order Rhabditida; family Onchocercidae; genus Litomosoides; species Litomosoides sigmodontis. The sequence continues at coordinate 7,379,222 of OY718807.1, read as the reverse complement.
TTTGCAGGCTTTTGTGATTTTTGTTTTTATTTAAGAAAAAAAAATAAATCATCGAAACGTTTGCTTACAGCAATTTCTATTAATTCATATTATCGTCAACTACTATCCATGGATCAAAATATTGTTCTCTACTTTTGCTTTCCTCCTAAAAATTGCATATATTTTATCGCTCTGTAATGTGCATTCACCGGAATTAAAGTTTGCAAACGTGCATTTAGTAAAATTCACTGAAATTGGTTTCAGCAAAGAAAGCAAAAAGTATGGTTTTTGTTACTTGCATTTTATTCTTTAAGGGAATAATGGAGAAATAAAATACACTCTATATAACATTCCAATTAACTATTGCCAAATTATGCCTGAATTTAAATTTATGATAACAAACAAATAGCATTTCAGTAGATCTTGGCGGCTGCTAATTATTTTAGCGAATATTCTTACTCGATGTATAACTTTTGGTCTTTACTTCATCCAGTTTTTGGATTTTTACTATAACAGCGATATTGGAGAGAATTTTCGCACGGAGCAAAGAATGCGAAACTGGAGATATCCAGCAGCACCTCACAAAGTACTTTTGAAACTTTATATGGTTTGTGTTGTTTATAAAGACATTGTATCCATCATAGCATTTGATTTTTTAGAAGTTACGAGAAAGTTCTGTGTTGCTTCTGGAAACGAACAAATGTCCATTGTGCTTACGACGCCGTACCAATGATACGGTATGTTTTGCCTGCTTTTTTCCCTGGTTACTTGGCTACTTACGCCTTTTTCTTTCGGGCATTTATGAGGTTTATCGGTAAGGTGAAAAGAAGAATATTCAAACATGCAAACATATGAGAAGGGTTTATTTCTCGTACTATTCATATGCGATTGATAGAATTGGTCTGTGTTAGTGAAGTAAAATTGTCCATTAGCTGACTGTATCAGAACTGACAGATGGAGAGGTGTCAGAAGTACTGTACATTATTTATTGTCCTGTTGGCACTTCATTAAAAACTTTGTGCAATAGGCTCTTGCTGTTTCTGGTTATGTTTTCTGCTACGGATGCATATATTCATATGTGAAAGAAGAGAAGAAGTGCCCAGTTACGGGTTTGCAAGCGGATATGGATGATTTGATCAAGATTTTGGTCGCTCCAGTGTAAATCTTTCTTCTTGCACATGTCCTTATGGTTAGCGTTGTAATTTTACAAAATTCTGTTTATGTTTTCATCATATTTTGTTTGATTAGATGCATAAGCAAAATATTTTCTGGAAATGAAACAACAAGGATTAAATCTTTGAACAACAAGGGTTTTGTCTTTGAGTGCGAAGAGTTAGGTCTAAGTTGTTTTTGCAGACTTTCTATATCGTAGTACAGTTTCAAAATGAAAGTTAGGATCAATTTTAAACTTGTCAATTTTTTCAAATCCTGAAGAAGGGGATTTCCCAAGGAGTTCAGCCTTTTCTTCACTGACAATTACATTCTTCTACATTGTAAGAAGTTTTTATCACTTAATTTGTGGAGTATTTGTATGTATAATCGGGTCATGTGAATATTTCTGCACCATTCATGTCTTTCTGCAAGCTTTTCTCAACATTTCTTTTGTATGAAATTTTTGGTTCGCAGTAGGACATGAATTATTATGCCTCGTCGATTTCCTCCAAAGCATCAGTGAATTATTTTTATTTACTCAATGTTTTTTCTCCAAAGACTAGGAATATGCGATATTTTATGGGTCTATTTTTAACCTAAATATTTTCACATTTCATCTGTTATTAAAAAATATGAGGTTGTGAGTGGGCGACGAATGCTTTTTTAGAATAAATTTATGAAGCCGCAATGAGTAAGACACGTTGAAAGTTCTACTTGCTTCAGAAGCTCCTTTCAAACTATCTCAAATCCCAGATCTCTATTCCTTTTCACATTCAGTAAGCCTTTCGTTTTGGCAAAAAAGTAACAAGCATAAAATGGAGAATTATTTTTCTAAACAAAAAGAAAGAAGAAGGAAAAAAACACATCAGAAAATGATGAGAGGGATTAAAAATTCGATTATATTTAAATTTATTGAGCGATTCATGTCAGATGTTGGAAAAGAATGGTCTTCAGTAATAATTATAACCGTGAGAAAATATTCACATTCCTTGTAATGGATACTATAACTTCATATAATTACTTTAGGAAAATTTTATTTGACTTTTTATTAATTTTATAGATGTAAAAGAATTTCCCTAAAATTTCAGATCAAATAATTGAAACAGTTGCTTGAATTTTTTGAAATTTTTGTAATTCTGATTTGGAAGAAACTGTTTAAATGTGCTGCTTGCAAGTTATGAATGCAACTTTTGAGTTGAAACGATAACCTCCAGTGATATTGTCATCGAAGTAGTTGAATGAAAAATTTGTTGTATTATTGATAACATATGCGTATCTGTTTATTTCTCCCTTATTTTCAAACATTCTCCCGCTATTCTTTGATAAATTCTAAAAAGTTTCATTCTCAATTGCTCTTACTAAAGTAATCAAATTTCATTTTATTCCTGCACTCTGATGACATTTACTAGGAGCAACTTCACTTTCCACGTTTAACTTTTTTAAGTCTAATTTCTGCAAAGCACTTCTATATAATGGTTGCACTTTCAAAATTTTATTAAATTAAAATTTAGAGTAGGAATAATTTGAGCACAATCTTAGGAGTTTCCATTCTTTGTAGGGAAGCGATCTAAACCATAATACATACCATTTAATGCTAGGATTCACGGATTTCACGTTGATTGAGCTGCATTTACTAGTATTGTGTTCGGAAAGTTTACTTAAAAATAGCATTATGCTAAAAGGGTTTTAACGACGCAACTCACGAACTCAGATGAATGAAGTGCAAATTATCTTCGCTTGAAAAATGTCAGAGGTGGAAGTGATTCTTTTCTTTTTGTTATTTTTAGCTGTCAAATAAGTAACTTCAAAGTCAACTTCTAACACGTGCACAATTATCTAACCAGCATTTCACACACTGTTTTAAACAATTCGATTCCCTACGAGGTTATTGTGATATTTCATTTTTGAAAATTGTTATCGTCCCGAGAGGAACTGAACCCAAAACCGAAATAGCACTGATTATTTGAGAAAGCAATGAGTCACGCGAACAAAATCTTTCATCAGCAATATTTTATTTAAATGAAATGAATGAACAATTAATGATGCTTCTTTGCTATCCATCAATTATTGACAAATAAAGTGTTGTCGAAGTTATATAGATATAGGTATACGTATATATGTATGTATACATAGCGAGTGAAATAAAATGTATATTCAGTGCTTTAAGATTTAATAGAAACAACAGAAAAAAAAACTACCAAAATATTTGGTGATAAAAAAAAGGATAATAATTATTCATTTATTACTTGGAATAATAAATATAGGAAATGTGTGGAAATCTTTTATTGACATATCTAAAATTTCCACACATTTCAACAATTCATTAATTGCTAATTCTTCCCCTTTTTCTTGACCGGAAAAAGGAAACAATTGAAAAAAAAAAGAAGTAGCACAGATGTCACCAGAAGAAGCATTCTCTCCTGAAATATATCATAGATGTATTTAGCAAAAAAAAAAAGAAAATGGAAATTTTATGATGAAAATGCTATTGCTGGATTAATTTTGGAATAATCATCAGCATAAGTAATGAATTTTAACGTATGGAATGACATTTACATATGAAATATACAAATTGAACATTTTCTTAAAAAAAAAACTTATTTGATTTTAATTTGAAGGCATAAAATATAGTGAAAATTTTACATCCAAAAGATAGGATGTGTGTGAAGAAAGAGGAATAAAAAAGGGGAAAGAATACCACCACTAGTTATAAATAATTTTCATTTGTATCATTTTTTTTTTGTTTGGAAAAGAAAAGGACGGAAAACATTTTTCCTTCCAATTATCCATTTTACATAATGATAATTAAAGAATAGAAATTGAAAATGAGGGAAATGCTTATAACTGTTTTTATGCTTTCATTTAAAAACGAAAAAAGATAAGGATGTGTACTTTGTAATATTTAGGATAATTGGAATAAGAAGATGTGGAAGAGAGGAGGAAGAAGAGCATTTCATCATCATTGATTAGAAAAAATATTTACAAAATATAAATATAACAATACGGCAAATCAATACAAATTAATAATAACAATAAGTTAGAGTGTAACAAATTGCCATTCATCTTTAGGAGGAAAATTTTATAAGAAGAAAATGATCAGTTAACAATGTCAGAAGTAAGCATTGAAAATCATTTTTTTATTGTTACCCTTTTTCTTTTCCCCTTCATATTCATAATTCCACTTGATATTAATGGTTTTAGGAAGAAAAGAAAAATGATTATTATAAATTGAAGTTATTACTTTTGCATTATTTACGTCTTGCTAGCTAATAGAAGAATTCGTTTTTGCTAGCAATAAGTTGATGTCCTGGAACTGATTATCATTCACAATAAATCCTAGAAGTTCTAGCTACTGTTGTTCTGCTACTTTTGACTATTCCATTTTAAAAGTATCCTCAATTTATCCACATTAATAATCGTTGCAATCTTCCATTTTCTCAAGGCTAAGCTAAGTTATTTAACGATCGCAGTTCATCATCAAGTAAATTGAATGAAAGAAAAAAAAAGAAACAGATACATTTATATTAACAAGCATATTGGAAAAAAAATACTATGAAAGCGTATGAAAAAGATGATCAGTTCATTAATAATAATAATTTTAACGAAATAAAATTATTAATTTGCTAAGTAAATATATTATCATTGCTTTCTCGTCCTAATAATTTCATGAATTCTTTGAATTTCCTGCAATATGGCTGGTAGGGTTGACTGCTTTCAGACTTTCCAATAACCTAAATGAATTATCGCACAATAAAAATGACATTTAAGAAGGAATTTTTAAAAAAAATCTTTAATTTTCTGCTCTATTTTTTTTCATAGAAAGTTTAATACATGAAATTACTCGTAAGAACTGTTCTCTTGCTCTATGAGAAGCACAGTTTAAGGTGCGAAATGTCAGTTAACCTCGACTGACGCTCACAGTCATTCTCCTTCTGTACCGCTTTAGTGGTACTGCTACCGTTCGTCAGCAAATCCAGGAATAACTGTGATTTTAAAAATCGCCTATAGCTATCTTTTGCCATTAATTGCTCAATTCTAGTTTGTGCTAACGAGAACATATTCGGCTTTGCACCATTTTCCAGAGCAGCTTTTGTTGCTGCACGCGTATCGCTATCTAAGTTCACCTAAAAATAACCTTTCTTATCACAAATGGAAAATTTCAATTAACCAATTAATCTAAAGTCAAAATTGCTTTTTACCACGCACTTGGCCTCATCATTCATATTCCATTTTTGTGAATTATAGAAATGATAACTGCACTGAATGTTCTAGTACATTTATCTATGTTAATGGAAAGAAACAACAATTATAACAGAAACCTCTTTTGGTGATTGCTCAGCAATATACTTATTGTAAATGGAATGTGCTTTTTGAATTGTCGCCTTCTTTCCTTCTTTCATCTTTCGAAACTCTTCACATTCAATCCAAAAATCAACATTTTCATCGCTAAATTCTCCTTTCAAAAACGTCCGAAACAGTAGACAACCATCTTGAAATGCTTGTAATGTATTATTTTCATTTCAAAATATCTCCCTCTCGACAATATATTTAATTCATTCAACTCTTCAGCAATTGTTGATCACTTAATTATGCACCGTTCAATTAAAATTTTTTCAATTTAAAAACAAAACAAACAAGGACTCGGATGATATTCTATTTGAAGAAAATAAAAGTGAGCATACATTTGTGATTCAGTAAACGTTCAAATGAATCTTGCCATTGCATAATCTCTTCCTTAGACGGATAAAGCGTTGACGTACTACAGGAGTCCATCTTACTCCTAATGAAATCCAATGTTTTTGCAAATCTACCACTGAAATATCGCTTTTTTCTTAATTTTTTTTAAAATTTCATTCTTGCACTTACAAATAAATTTATCAATGAAAATTTTTACTAATTTTAACATAAGCAATTAATGGTCACAAACTCATTGCGACCAAATTTCATCAAATATTTCAACGAACTTTCAATGAATATCCAATTCTTGGATTCTTGTTTTGTATGATAAAAGTTAACAGTAAGTAACTTACAATCTTCTCTTTGGTTCGACATCATGCAGCTGTAGTCTTTGATTCAGTTTATCTAAACAGCCTTTGGGACTAAACGTAAATGATGCTGTTCGCCTTACAGAATTTAGCGAATCCTACAACAAATAATAAATTCAAAAACGAAGTGGAAATGAAAAAGCCTTGTGTTTAGTGTTATTTGAAAGTGAACACGAATTTGTGCTGCAGAATTTTCGCGTTAAGTCAAATAATACCATGAAAAAGTAGTATCATTAGATAATAGGGAAAATAAAGTGTTTCGTTACGTGTCCACTTTGTACGAAGCTTCTAATCTAGTGAAATTTTACTGGCCAGCAGCGACAATATTTGGTCAGTGTAAATAAAAAAACTGATAGAATGCATGATGTTATCTTATTGAGGTAAGTTTGAAAAAGAAAGCAATGAAACACATATTTAAATTGGATGCTTAAACTATGTTAGTTCAAAGATCTCTAAAGTTGGTAAGAAATTATCAGTGAGGTAACAAGTGTAATCAATGTGTGAAAATTTCATAAGATAAATTTATAAAGGTGATGTAAAATTGTCTGTACCTCCGAATTCTTTTCTGTTTCATTTGCGCACAGGTATTGAGCATTTGTAGAGGTACCAACGGGTGGCTTTACATCTGCAACAATAGATCCATCTGATGCTAAGTCACCTACAATGTATTTAAAAAAAAAAATATTTCAGTATCAAATAGTGCAATCAAAATTATCAGAATTAGTGAACTGTCTGTAGCATCCTACCTCCTAGGCAAGTGCTACTGATAAGCTTAATCATTTTATGTAATACAACTGTTACAAAACTACAGTAGTTAGAGCAGTAAACCGACGCACAATGTGAGTTTTTTGCTTTGTTTCAAAAGCTTCAAGGAATAAACAAATATGAGAGTACTGCTAGTTGCAGTCATAGTCAAACTCATCATTTATCGTATTTTTCAAAAATTTTTTTTTAATTAGAATGGAAAAATCAAAAATTTATCTGAATGAGAGAGAAAAAAAAAACCAACTTGTAGTAGTGATAAACGGTACACCAATCAATTTTCGATGTAAATTTTCACTAACTGTTGTACTGGATGCAATACTTGAGCTTTCAGTTGTATAATCTAAATCATTGTGTCGGATACTGATTGGCATTTTGGATTTTGCAAGTGATGTTTTGATTTGTGCAGTTTTATGCAAATTACGACCAGTCTCCTCACTACTCCTCGAACATTCCGCATCACACGGGTTAAGACTACACGTCCAACCTGATTTACCGCTATACTGATGTGCAGTTGGTAGTATTGATGTCATATGGCCACTTGATGACGGTGACGATGTTGTTTGACTATGACAGTGATGACGATGGGAATTACGATTATTCCAGTCGGAATTACGCATTATCTGCAAAAAGGAACATTTAAATTTTGGACAAAAAAAAAGATGGAATAAATATAGAAATCAATTGCAGTAAACCAATAATTAATTATCAACGAAAATTTAGTGAAAATAGATATATCAAATTTGATGACTTTTAAGTTACAACAATTGGGAAATGCTTTCTCCCTCTCTTTGCCTTTGCCCTTCTCTTCCAACAAAAGAATTGAATGTAAAGATAAAAAAACAAAAAAAAAATATTCCAACAATTCACTAAGTCGTAACTGAATGAAAGATGAACACAAGTTAGACGAACGGTGATTGAAATTCACAGATAAGAAAAAGGGATTTAAAAAAATGGAAATGCAAAAGTTACCTTCATCAATCTTATTTACCACAAATATTTATTTGTCATTTCAATAGCTAAATAATTTATTATTGATAATCATTTCATAACTGCTCGCAACTTCTATCAACTTTAACAGCAAAATCATATATCAAAAAATGCTACCATCTTTTTTTTCTCTGAAAAATGCTCAAATTTTTCAAGTTCTCAAATTTTATAAAGAAGGAAAAGTTTTACCTTAATGTTAGCAAAAACCACTTCACGAGCAGTATGTGTTATATAGTAAGGCTAATTTTTTTTTTTTCATTTTAAACTTCAAAGAAACACAAAATCCTTAGTTCCAATTTATCAGTTTGCCACATCTCGAGATTTCTTGGAACTTTTTAATTAAATGACAGATGGTGGAAGGAACAGAAGAGAAGAGAATTTGATACACTGGGACAAATATGAATGATTGAATTGTCATCTCTGCTATCTTTTTATATATTTTCAAAATCAAATTGAAAATACAATCCCAGCTCCACACAATTTTTAATTGTCAACAATTTTTAAATAAGGATTTTGTTCACATATACAGCAAAAAGAAAAGGAAACAAAGAACGAAAGAAAAATAAAAATTGTGGTTTTGCATTGAAAATTTTGCAAAAAATTTTTCATGCAATTCAAAAATGCCACAAGCTGTTAGAAAAAATTTGCAAAATTGAAGAATTTTTGAAATTGAATTTGAAAAACTGAAGAACTTATGAATAAAAAAAATTTACAAAATTTTAAAGTAAGGATAATGTGAAGTGAAGATGTTAGCATAAACAAGGACAAAATGAAAAAGCGAAAGCATCACATTTTGCAACAAAAATAGTTTACAAAAATAAAAAATTGTTCACCTGTTCATTATTGGCTTTCAAAGGGAAAAGAAATTACAAAGCAAAAATTACAATGTTAAATGTACATAAAATTTCACTGCATGAAAATTTTGCCATTTTTCAATTCAGTTAAATGTTGACCGTAAGTGCAGTAGAATGGTCATTGTAAATTCAAAAAAAAATGCTTTGTGTATTTTGCCAATAACAATTAACTGTAATTATACATTGACGGAGAACACGTTATCACTCAAATTCATTTCCAACGAATCATTCATTTACAAAACGATTAAGAGTTTTTAGGGAAAAAAAGAAAGAAACAAAAGTTATACTTCTAAGTAAAATAACGATGCGACGCGACGGAACCCACTCCTTTACTGCACTTCCCGTGCAAAATAAGACATTTGCATCAAGCAAATCATTTATTATTATTATTATTATTATCTATCATTATTACTGTTATTAATATTACTATTTATTATTATTGTTATAATTATTATTATCGTTGTTATTATTACCACTATTATTTCCTTTTATGCAAATAATACATTCAACATTAGTATTAAAACGTTAACTAATTTACATATACTGCTATATTTCTTCGGAAAGTATAGCTTATTAATTGAAATGATTTTTCTTTTTGGAAATACTTATTTTCTATTATTTAAAAATTCATTTGCAACAAAAGAAAATTAAGCGATGCTATTTAACAGAGCTTACTTTAATTTAACAGTACAAAAATTCACGCAATACAAAAAAAAGTACGCAAAGTTGATCGAAAAAAAAACTGATGAAATAAACCGCCCCTTTAATGTTTTCTTGTGTCGGGGCAACTCTCAATTCAACTTTGGGCAATCCCTGGATGAGAGAGGACATGTTGAAAAATTACACAGTTAGATTCGATCCGTCACATAAAGCTACTCATTTTCTTTTATCTTCACTTTCAACAACAAAATTTTGCTAGCTTTTTCTAAACAAAAATAAAAGAGCGCGTAGCATTTCTTGACTTATTGCAAATGAATTAGGTAACATTTCGAACTTCGAATGACCAATTAGCTGATCAAATAAGACAAATGAACATTAGCTGGGAACTGATATATTTTGTATTCAACTACCATAGCAGTTCAACTACCGTGATCTTTTATGTTCGATGTTACTTCAGGTAACTTGAGGCACATTTTCTAGCAATTTCCCATTTGAAATCAGATCAAACGCAACACTTTATTACTTATGCATAATTTCATGGAAAAAAAAGATGAAATGAGCACAAGATGTGGTGATGGAGAGGAAAGAAAGAAAAAGCTATTGCATCTGATTTCATTTCAAATGGGAAATAGTTTCAACTAAATGGTTGAAAATGAACTAATTCCAACAATTAGTAGTTTGTTTACGTAACACCGGAGGACTTGCTTTCGTGGAAGAGAGGAAAAAAAAGGAAGGAAGAAGAGTGACATTCATTTTCAAACTAGCTCATTTCAAGAATGGACTTCAGTTGATTAATGAATGAACCAGTTCGAATGAAACACAATAGGTGTGTTGTGCTGTCGTTATCGCCTAGGTGGTAATATTAATCTCTCTGCGAAAAGATCAATTAAGCTTGATTTCAGTAAAATAAATGGATTATTTATTTGATTATTCCCTCAACGCAATCACTCACACTCAAAACATGCAAACATGTACCTGTCGAATCACAGCTAATCATTTGCTAACTAAGCGATCATCTTATGAGAGAAATTTTATCAGAATGATTTGCAATGAATGCTTTACGTATATATCATATTACAAATACGCTCCCTCTCTCTCTCTCTCTCTCTCTCTCTCTTAGTTTTGCATTTTTTTTATTGAGCAGTAAGCAGTGAGAATCAAAAATACATTACTGTCTCAAATATATGGGAAATATTTGACGGAATGAAAAGTAATGATTAATATGATTGAAAGCATAACTAATTCACCGTAGACTGAATAATAGCTATTGCATTTCATTTAATTGGAAAGATTGTCAAGTGCTGGGCATAGAATTCAGACCGGAAATGAAATGATCACAATTGGAATAAACAAAATCGATTCCTTAAAAAAAAACAGGGAAAAAATATTGTAAAAAAAATGAAGGAAGGTGTGAGGAAGCTTGCAGTAAAGCTTAATACCAAAGCTAATAAACTAAGAATAGCTAATTATCCGTAAAGGAAATTATTTTACATTCGAAACTATTCGTAACATCTGTTTACAAACTGCGATGTCGGATAATTTGCAATTCAACTAGTACTAATCATTAAAACCAAACTTCGTAACTTCTTAGCAAAATTTTCCTTTAAGTAAGATTTTTTTCTGAAATAATTTAATTTTCACTTACTTCTCAGAAATCGAAAATTCCCTCATTTAGGCATGAAAAAGAGCTTTAGTATATTTAAAAAAAAATATTTCAATATTTCAAACTTAATCCTAGATGTATTTATGGTTAGCAGATTTCCTGGTTATGAGACATGGTAAATGTAAAGTTTGAGTAACATTTCCAATTAGTCACCTTTTTTGTTTAAAAAAAAAAGAACTCACTTTACGTGGTGAATGTGACGCAACAGAACTGTTACTACTCACGCCAATATCGTCGTAATACTTTCGCACGTTTATCTGCAATTAACTGCAACATTATTCACCCACGTAATCATACAGTTTGTTATAAAATTCGAAGTTTTTAAAAGTTATAAAATTAAAGAGAATAGGAAATTTCAAAAAGAATAAATTCAAATGAGTAATTTAAATTTTAGTTGTAAAATAAGTTACTGTATGTTACCATTGAAAATCATACAAATAGAAAAACTTCCTCATTAAAGTATTATAAAGGAAGAACATATCGGAAATTGAGCTATGCTAAATAAACTTCTTTTAAAATACTAGAAACAAAAATACATTACGTACCAAATACCATCCGGAATGGAATAATATCCGGCTAGCATATTCGTACTACGTACACGTAGTTATCACATTACGTCAGAATAAAAGAACAGTAAATGTGACGTAAAGTGACACTTGGAAAAGATATGATTAGCATTACCTATTACAATAGTTAATTCTATACTACCTACTGCACGTATTAATATTGAATATCCCATCCTAGTAATCAATCATTAAGTGAAATATGTTACGAACTCATAAATTCATTTATAAATTTGCTGTCTAAAATTTTAATTTTAACAAAGTGCAAACATTCTTCCATCACTTAGCAAATATTATAAATATAAAAAGAGAGAGGGACAAATGAATCAATGAATAAATAAAATATAATCTGAGCAAATATATTTATGATTATTAATTATATTATAGACATCATGCAAGTATTATTTCAGTGTATTCGAAATTAATAGTGAAATTTTTTTGATTGTAAAAGAAAATAAGATATGCTTGCTAAACCAAAATTGACGAAAGAGTAATAGAGGGGGAGAGAGAGAGAGGGAGAGAGAAAGATGAAGGAATAGAAAGGGTGAGTTTTTCTTCCTTCCTCTAAAAGGAAAATAAATTATTTTTGAATAATATGGGGAAAATGCAAATATCATATTTAGTGTGATTAAAGTACTAAAAGTCGATGTGAATGATTTTTGGAACGAATGTCTTCAACTTCATTTTTAAGTTGAAAATCCTAATTTTTGCATTTCATTTTTTCCCACATACAACCATACACGGAAAATTACTCAACAAAAAAAGTTACTCAGCATAATTACTCAACAAAAGTTCGGCAATAAAAAAGTTATGGTGCTGAAGAGTTGTAGTAATATTGGAATTCTATTACTATTATTATTCACTATTGTTATAATTGTTAATTATTATTATTATTACTAATTAAAAAATTTTAATTAGAATTGAAAAAATCAACTAAATGTTATTAGTTATGCAGGATAAATGATTTAAAAAGAAATTAATTGAAATAAAAATTTAAATTAGAATTGAAAAGCCAATTAATTCAATGGGAAAAACAATTACTATGCAAACCTTATTTTCGGGAAAATTTTGACGTTCACCAAGTTCGGGTCGAAGTAGGAAGAAGTCACCATCGTTAATCTGAAGGTGTAAATTCTTGCAAATAAAAATTGTGTGAATTATGGAGAAAAAAAAAGAATTAATATTTTATGAATAGTAAAATGAAAGGAAAAAAAACCGGCAGCAACAACAACTGAAAGCTACGAATGTGAAGATGGAAAACACAATTTTTGACATGCCTTGTGAAAAACATTTGTAATAAAAGTTAAATTTAGCACTAAATTTAATAAAAGAGATTTTATTTCATTTTTGAAATTTGTGAATTTATGCATTCTATCATTGAATTAGAATTGCATCCCAACATATAATACAGCTTGTGATTCAATTCATACGAAACTTCCTTCCTCCTTCATTCTCACTTCATAATGAACTGATCAGCGTGAGGACGTGGATGACGGAGACGGAGCTACGGAGGGAGGAGGAGGGGGCGAGGCGGAAGGCGGAGAGGGCGAGGGACGGAAGAGAAGAGAAGAGAGGAATGAAAGGCTTAGATAAGGAGGAGGAAAATGAAACGGACAACTTGTACTTACACTTACCATCTCATTCCTAATATTTATTTAAACGAAAAAAAATCAATAAAAACAAACCATTGAAATGTTTGCATTTTTAAATTCTTAATTTGTTACGTTAACGTATAAATCCTTAAAACATTTCGTATTACTAATTGACAACAAAAAAAACCAGAAGAAAAAAGAGGTGAATTTTCTGAAGCGATGGATTGGATACGAGCCGATCTTTGATCTCTTCTAATGATAGAAGGGCGGTTAATTTTGAAATGCACAAATGTGAGTGAAATTTTTAATTTTAACAAAAAAGAAAGGGAAAGAGCGGTGACAGACAGGGAGCACATTTAACTGGTAGGTAAAATAACCTCACCGAAAGAAAGATTCTAAAAAAAATTGGCAGAAAGTTGAAAAATAGCTCTCAATGATTTGATTGAAGAATGATGCCATATTTGAAATTAAAAATTTTTCTCTCATATTTTAAATTTAATTTTTACCCTTACAATCTCTACACCCAAATTACTGTACATCAGGGTTTGATACTTTGATATCGAAAATTTAAGATTTAAAGTATTTTATACGTAAACAATCAATACAACAAATTAGAAATTAAACATTTAGGCAAGCGAGGAAATTACTGTGAAAAAATATTCTAATCAAAAAGATAATTAAAATTTAAAAAAAAAAACTAAAAAATTTGCTGAAACGATTCAAGCAAAGCTTTTTTTGAATGATAAATTTTAGTTGAAATTATTAAATGTACATAGGATAAGCGCACAGGATAGACGTCAGTGAGATAATCTTTGAATATTTTCAAAACACAAAGAATGCATTTAGTAAAAAAAAGTTATAAAATGTGAAAAATGGAAAAATGAAATGAAATTACCACTGTCCGTTCAAATGTTCGCAAATTTTCATCAAATCCACACTCAGTCTGAAAAAGAAAGAAACTGTCGATAAAATCTCGCAAGATTTTAAAAAAAAAATGCAAAATTTATTTTAAACGTAATTATTGCAAAGGAGGGAAAACAGAGAAACTATGCAACAGAGAAAAGAGAATACTTGCAAAAATTTAATTTCGATAATTCCACTAATTAACTTATTCCCTACATATTTTCTATTAATAATTTGTGGGAATTTTTAATTTTTTTTCAAAAGATATTGCTTTCGAGAAAACTGTTGTGTGTATTTTTTGAAAAAAAAACTTTTCAATTCATATCGCTAATTCACTCACATTCGTGAATAATGTATTTCCTTTTTTCGTTTTTTTTTTTGAAAAAATAATAATGAGAACGCCAAAGTACTCTCGTAAATGGCAGTCATTGTTTTTTCAGTTATTTCAATGAAATATTTAGCTTTAGCGAACAACGTTTTTTTAAGTGAAATTTTAGAATATTACAACAAATCAATTTCATTTCTTTTTTTCTCTCTTTCAAAACTAAAACTAAAACATAATCCTTTTGAGATTTCATTTTTGGTGTGCTATACAGCTGAAATTTGTCCATTCATTATGTGCTCGCATAGAATTTTAAATTATTATAATAAGTTAGCTAATATAGTTAGATTGAGAATGAGGAATTGTGTAGAGAAAACCTAAAATGTCTAGCTATTTTCTAATTAAAAGCAAAATTCAATTGTAATTAGCTCAATTGAATAAAATTATTTAAGACCAATCATCATTGTGTGAAGATTTTAATGCTACATAAAAAATTTGTTGCAAAAAATTTTTTAAAGAAAATAATAAGACTCTTATCCTACTCTTATCGCTTTTCCACCATTTCATCAATCAATCTCTTTTAATTTCAGAGGTTAAGCTAACAACAATGGAAATCTTTGCAAACTGACTTTGAGAAAACATCTAAGCTTACACACCTACATTGATTAATTATTACATAAAAAAAAATTCTCCAAATACTATATTTTTTAATCAAAAAATAAATAAAAATACAAAGAGTAAGAGTGAAAATTTCCCACTGAAAAAATGAATTTCACTTTTTTGATGGATTGATGGAATCGATATCAGTCACGGTCAATTATTAAGCAAAATATTTAAAATACTCATTTAACAAAAAAGAAAAACAATTGGTAGCATTAGAGTAAAGTAAGCTAACTAAAAGAAACATTACAGTTATTTTGCAAAATTTTGAATGAGTAATTCATTTTAAAACGAAAAAAAGTCTTAATAACCAAACAAATAAACAAAGGAAAAAAGAGGAATAATTTGTCAGCAAGTTAATTGCAGGAAAATTTAATTCCTCAAAAAACAAAATTCCACTCTCATATAATTTCCTACCAAACAGAAGGAGAAGCTACACATGCAAGCTTCGTTTATTAAGCACTTCTTACGTCATTAGTCCATAATGAGCTCAGAAGTATTAAGTGCACTAAAATCATTCCATAGTTGCTATATTACTATCGATCTTTGCTGCTTGGCAAAAAAAACTTATCTTTAACCTACTGTTGGATTCCAGGCTTTTTTTTTACTTACTATAAAGACAAAAGGCAAATTAGAATCTTCTCGATGTCCGATGGCATCAAAGGATGAAAATTAAGAATGTAGCAAGTGGTAGAGACAACATATTTCACATAAGCTTAATTTTTTTCATTGATGAAATTTTTTGTCGAAACGATATCATTAATAATTGTACGGACATAAAAGCTCAAGCTGTAATGGTAAGTAATCTTAGAAATTAGTTAAAAGATGTTGAAAAATGAAGGGAAAAAAAAGAGAAGAAATTGGAATCTTTTTTTCTCCAAAATTTCTATAAGTTATTTTTTTACTGGCATTTTAAGATGATAGAGAATCATATAAGCACCATTAAATTAGCTTTTCGAATCAGTCGTCGTATTGGGAAAGCCATACAACCGAGCATTTGCTTCCGCCTGCAAAAAAAAAGAAAATTAAAAGGCAAAAAAAAATTGAAAAAGTGGAAACAGTGATATTAATGCGTGAAGAAGTACTAAAATTTTATAATTGCATAAATTTCGTTGATTTTTCCAATTTTTTTACCGCAATTGCCTTCGGTTGTTGAATGGAGCAAGAGAAATGATCCTCAAAATGTGAATCAGAAATTAAACAGTAATTTACAACTGTGATCAAAATCGAAATTTGTGAAATTAGACAACAGGATATCAGACAATTTCAATTAATGATAATCTACATTTAACTAGCAATTGAACTAACTGAAATCAAGTAACAGTTGAAATGAGGTGAGCTGAAATTGCTCATAACTAATTACGATGAATTTGTGCTGGTCGTGAATAACATATCACACAGTAACACAAAAGGTAATAAAAAAACAAGGTAAAGATATTTAAATTTCGAACAGAAAAAAGAACAGGAGATAGTAACTTACGCAGAACTGCCCGCATTGGTAATCCATACGCTGACGCTCAATAAATCGTGATGACGATAGTGATTATGGCGTAACTGACTGTAAAATTATATTGCTAATACAAAATGTAAATGAAGCTTAACTTGCTGTACAGATATTTATTATTCCTCTCTAGTAGTTAATTAATATTCATTCTGTTACCATTTTAAAAGTATTTCAGGAAGTGATGCGAAGGTTGCATCTCTGAGAGACATACAATTAATAAAATGAAGTTATCAAATCGTCATTAATAATTTTCAATTGTGTGCTCCGTGATTTATATTTTGAATGAATGCTTACAAAGTAAAGTTCTCATGAAATTGAGGACGATTGCTGAGAAGCACAAGACGAGTGCGAAAGCTTTTCTCCTGATCATTATGACTATAGCGATCCTCCGAATTTGACCGTATCCGTTTATTGTACATCGGATTTGGTCTTATTTCCACCTAGATTAAAATAACGCTTATAATTTGAAAAATTTGTCTGAAAATTCACACGGTAAGCCTTCAAATTATCGTTTTATTTTCATGTGAACAATCCACGGAGGTCTATGGAAGTTCTAACATACGGAAAAATCTTAATTCAAAACTGTTAAGAATTTAAGAAAAGTAACAGATCAAAGGACTGTGGAATACTGTGCAACTGATGCAACAGTAGATCCGACAATAGGGCAATAATCCGAGAGATCTAGATGGACTAGTGCGGTAAGATCTGACGTAAACGTCGTAAAAAAGAAAATGTGGAAAAAAGAACAGTAAAGGGGGAGATAAACAAGGCAGAACACAAGGAAGTGACAAAATCAAAATGTGTTAAAAAGTATTTACATTTTAAATTTTTGATAATTTTTAAAAGGAAGCTTACCCGAACGTATGAAGAAGCTTGTGCAATAGCAGGATCCAAAAAATATATTGCACGTACAACACTAACAGTTAAATAAGATCCAGAAATGGACATCGTCAATTCCAGTTTACCTTTGCAGCCAATGCGACGCGCAAAAGGTGTTGGTAGGCCGAAATGATCGGACTTCCAGTTCATGCTCGACAAGCATCCATTGGAAAGAACCTCCGATTGCGGTCGACTCCAATCCTTCCGAGGAGTTTGCTATTAAAGTTAAGCTTTATTAAAGTTAGCTGAGTAAACAACACAGTCTGCAGACCATCTTCCTTTTGCAAATACACAAGAAGCATTTTTTTTTATTTAGCTACACATCACGTGATGATCGGTTTTACAAAAATAGTCCGATGATACCGCTTGTTTGGAATATCAGACTAATCCGTGTGAAACTAAATTACAATTCAAATTTATAGAAAATTAACCTATTCCTTGAAACACTTACCTCATCAAAAAAACTTGCAGGTCTTTCTAAAGCATCATACATTACATTGTTAAATGCACTGAGAACAGACCGCCGACACTGTCCACTTGATGATACTGACGTTGCGGGAGTTGATGTTGATATGGTCTTAAAATAACAAAAACCATTTTTTGCAAAATTCCTCCCTTTTTTCTCAAATTTTATGGCAAAAAATTTTTTTATTAACACAAAAACTACCTTCAAGTGGTGAGGATTTGTTTTAGGTAAACCAATTGAAGTCGTTGTTGACGTAGCTAATGGATGCCAATTTCTGGTCAGTTGCAATGAGGGAACTTTTGGAACATCATCAGATAAATCATTGATAGGTGAGAGTTCCTGAACGATGTTATCAGTTTATGGCTAAAATTTTACAAAAAAAAAAAATTATGCGCAATGTGCAAAGGATAATGTCATAGTAGAAAGAGTGCGTGTTAAGCATACATTTTAAAATGCAAGTACAAGTTCCATATCTCATTTTCGTCAGCTAATTAATTATATCGAATATCTGTGGGACATTTCACTTACCTCAATCATACTCAAACCTCGAAGTAGTGAAGGAGGAGGAGAGCAATGTCTTCGATCATTAAATTCGGAATCATCATCTTCATTTGTTGTTTCCGTTTCATAGGACGATGAGTGATCGATAGGTGTTATTATCGGTAGTGACCCGTGACGTGTTCGTGCACGAGCTCCAATTCCACAAGGCACCTGGCTTCTTCGCGTTCTAAAATGATTTAGGAAATTGGAACACACTGAAAGAAATACGTAGAATTCAAAACGAACCGGTTTAATGCGACAAATATTCAATCCAGAACCTTTTAAATACTTAATTTCTTTTTTTGGAACATACGAGTTGTTTTACGGAAAAAAGGACCTCCTCATCGTAGGCTTACTTATCCAGTTTCGGTTAGCGCCTCGAGCGACCGGTATTGGTTGGCAAAAGTCACTGTCAGAAGTGAGGTCAGAAACGCTCTCCATCGCTCTATCTTAAATTTCAATCATTATTACAACAAAAATTTTTGACTAATACTCATTTTGGTTGATGTGTTCGAATTTCATTGACAAACTTTTTTGCCTCGAAGATTACTTATCGATATTTATTTATTTGGCCTTGGACTAAGCTGCCTAATTGAAATAGAAGGAACCTATAAGAATCTCATCAATTTGATCATTAGTGCAACTACTATAAAAAAAAATTTCCGTGGAGGTCATGCAAAATAGTACATCGATTTAAATAGAAATTGCTAGATAAATTTGAAACTTTTTTCGGACAAATAAAATATATTTCTCTCTTCTTTCTCTTCGCTTTTGAATTTTTAACTAAATGACGAAGAAAAAACGAAATAAG
Source organism: Litomosoides sigmodontis (assembly GCA_963070105.1). Classification (NCBI taxonomy): domain Eukaryota; kingdom Metazoa; phylum Nematoda; class Chromadorea; order Rhabditida; family Onchocercidae; genus Litomosoides; species Litomosoides sigmodontis. The sequence goes on along the minus strand of OY718807.1, from coordinate 7,359,877 downwards.
CAATAACTCTAATTTAACTAAATCAAACAGAAATTTGAATATACTAAAATTACTTCCACTCATTTCTTTTTAATATCTGCAATTGATGAAGTTAAAGAATTCGCGGATGGAGTGGGAAGCGAAGAGAGTGATGAGTGAAGGATGCAAAAAAAAAAAAAACAAAGTAGCTCTGAGCACAGATAACAAATACTTATTAATTGCATTTAATTAGCGAAAGAAAAAAACAGTACCTTTACGGTAGTCATAAAATTCATCATCACTTTCTGAACTCAAACTCATCAATATTGCATTGTGCTGCTTTCGTTCACTTCGACTACGTTTTCGATCGTTGTAATGACTTGATGAGGCGGTTGATCGCGAATTTACAAACACACCGTACGGATCATTCATTCTCCTTCATCACATATCATTTTTTGTACATTGACGGATTACAGTAGTTACGTTAGAAAGTGCTAATTTGCGTGAAAGTTCAAATATTCGCCAAAAACTAATCTAATCTACGTCATAACGTTGTGCAATCTACCAATCTATGTACAAGATATTCGTAGAAAGTGCTAATTTACGCACAAGTTTGAGAATATTCCTATCGAAAAATTATACATTTACATATCATCAGTTATGCTAATGCAAGAAAAAAAAACTAATTGTTTTTCGATGACTTGAAATAGACTAGAAGTGAGAAAAGATAAGTAATTGAAAGTAAGCATATATGTACATGTAGGCATAGAACTTTCAACAATCAAAAAATTCCTTTTTTTTTCGTCAATTACACATCGATAATAACTCCTTATCCGAGAACATTTGAATGTTATAACTGAATCAAAGAAAAGACATTTTACTATTAATGTGCATATCATTAGCAATTGTTTTACATTTTCATGCAAAAATGAAATGCTAAATTCGATGTCGCGAAAATTTCAAATGTTAATTTGAATTGTAATTATCAAATGAATGGATCTGAAATGAATGAAAAGAGGAAGGAAGAGATCGGAGGAAAAAAAATGAGTGAATGAGTGAATGAAATGAGGAAGTCTGATAAATCAAACAGACTTATTTGAGTAGTAGTTCAAAGCGAAAAAAAAGGAAGGGAATGAGAAGGAAAAAAAAGCAGAGGGAGAGTGTGACATTTCAGTTGTAACTGTAATTTATCTCCGAACACAATCAAACTTCTTCCATCGTTCAACTAACCGAAATTCACTTCTTCCACTTTTTTTTTTCAAACACACATACACGTACACACGCACGCGCACACAAGCACACGCACACACTCATTTCTTACTTAATGCCTTTTAAAATAAAAATAAACAAAAATTTATTTCATTTGTCATCGAAAAGATTTTTCGTAAATATTTGTACATTTTTTCTTTTCAATTCATCGAAATTGAGTTAAAGAGGGGTTTTTTTTCGCAAATAAGTCACGGAGGAAATGACTAAAATTACTGTGTTCACATAGTCTTTTTTTTTGCAAAATCGTAAAATGTAAAGAGATGAAACTTTTCAATAAACTTTCGATAACACAACCTTGCTTTCATCAAGTGTTACACGTGACGTTTTGTGGAAAAATACATTAAATGAGAGAGTTAGATATATGGAGGATTTCTTCACCTGTAATATCTGAAAACTGTTGACGTACGCAAAATGTTACAAATATTTAGCAGTACCATTTGCACGTAATCGAAGGTGCTGCTACTACTAAAAGGGGATTTCAATACAATCTAATAAGAAATGAATGTTAATAACTGCTTCGCTATTGTTTTATTGTAATAAAATGAACTGTACCGCTAACCTTTATTACACGTACGTTATAACGTATGAGAGGTGTATTAGTCAGTGACAACATGGAAAAATTATTTTTGGCATATTCTGCAAACAATACGAGAAATAAGAAATACGTACGTGGAAGCAAATTTAGGATTACATCTGTGAGAGAGAGAGAGCAGCATTACTCGTATTTGTGAGATCAATTTAGAATGAAAATGATTAAATCTATTTGCTGCACAACAAATGCGGTAGGCAAACCAAGTAATCATATGACTTTCGCACAAAGAATAAAATATAAGAAACAAAGGCTGCCAACGTGTAAACAACGCAGTCCACGCCCGTGAAGCTATGGTCATTGTTCGCTTGACCACAACAATTGGCGCCTTTTCCACATAGGCTGCATCAATCGACCGTTAATTGTAATGCTATGCAATGTGGCGGCAGACATAGCAAGAAATCGGTGAAGATTACACGGATATGAGAGAGATAGGTGGATGGATAATCGAGAGGTTACCATGGAAGGTAAAAGGAAAAGAAAAGAGAACAGATGGATAGATAGAGAGGAAGAGAAGAGAGGGGGAGAGAGGGAGCTTCCTTAATCCGATTTCATTTTGAAAAATTGACCGCCAAAAGGGCAAAACGCTTAAGGAAGTTAAATTAATTTCATTGAACACCTCAAACCGTTGTCAGAGATCAGGATGACTGAATGGAACTTGACTGAATTGAATTGAAATGAATGGAACAGAATTGAATGAATGAACAGAATGAATGAACAAATGAGATTATAAGCGTCTTTTTTAGTTTTTCTAAGCTAACTGATTTAAACTAATTCAATGCTAATAATTCCATTTATACTGCATCATCACTTTTCAAATAAAGCAACAGCTGTCAAATCTACAGATAATCATTTAATTAAATTTGCATCACAAAAAAAATAACGAAAAGAGAGGAGGGAATGGAAGTACACTTGAAATTCAGTTAAATAGCGTAGAAAGAATCTTGGACAGAGAAATATGAAATGTGAGGTCATTTCAGGATCACTGTTGCAAGAATAAACTTCATTTCTCCTGCAGTACTCACTTCACCTGCTATTTGTACAATTAATTTTAAGTGTTATAGTTAAGACGATGGTGGATAAGAGATCAAAGGGTTTCAATGTGAATACTTTTAAAATTTCCAAAATTTAAAAAAATAAATTTGCATAATAAGTAATGGGTAATCTGATGGTCAAAAGGATAATTAAAAGAGTGGCGGAGTGGTGATAGTATTAGAAATGAATGAGAATAGTTCTCTCGCTATTTAAGGAGCACTTCCACTGATCGGTTTCTCGAAATACTTCTTGGCCCACAATTTTGATAACAAAGGACGACGATGGCCATTGCTCTCAGCCGTCCAGCTGTCCATTCAGACGGCAAGCATCCCTCCCAACATTTCATTGTTTTTGAAATTTTCCTCGCTTTACCGACAAGAGTCGTTTGTTCGACGCCGAACCCTTCTGTGACCGACCGACCGACCACCTTATTAAAAGCCATAAAAATTTATTTCATTCCTTTAAAATCACTCACGGAAGTGTTAATTTGAAAATTTCATCCTTTCCAATTACACTTTCTAAGTGATACGTCTAATTTGAAATTCCATTATTAGAGCAATTTTATGACGTAAAGTTTTAAAAAATTTTACGACGTAAATAGCAACAGCATTCAAATAATGGTAGTGATAAATTTATAATTCAATTTAAGAAAGATAATCGCACTGAATAAGAACTGATCAAGTAAACAGGTGCAGTAGTTCGTGTCATACTGTATTTTTGTACGGATATTTGAAAATTATTGAGATACTGTTAGAAACAACGGAAACGTTTCGAACAGTCATAAATTTGACACTTCGAGTTTAAAATGTGATTTTTACACCTGACTGTGGTGATTTCAGTGTTCTGGTACATTGCAATAACATAGCTGAGTAACAACTTTTATGTAAATTTCAAAACATCTTATTTGATGGATTTGAAATATTTGGTGTAGCATTCATTGAACAGTTAAATCATTTAAAAAAACTAAATCTACTAAGCTGATGTCAAATCATTAAAGTTAAATTCTCCTTCGATTTAGTTTTCCTCTAAGAATTAATTAAGCATTCAATAGAAGAATTGAAATTATTGCAGAAAAAAATGCTAAAATTTGGAAAATTTCGAATGAAAAAGCTAATATTTTTTTTTCAAAACAAAATCCAAAATTAAAAGAAAATACGCGAAAGTTACCACAATTCTTAATAAAATTATAGTTTTCCATTTTTTTCAGTGAGAGTGTTTGTGTACAAATATGATTTAGCGCACGTGACTTACAGCAAATAACGCACACGCACGTAAACACGAGGACGTCACATTTGAGAAGAAATGAAACGAAACAGCTAAATTTCGTTCGTTTCCTATCGCATTATATTCTTTTTACAAATTACTATTTGAAGTAATTGCTTATTGCGTTAGAATTACAAAAATGAATTGGATGGCAGCATTTTACTTAGTAATTGAATTTTTTTTTAAAAAAAATACACCTAGTAATTTAATTTAATGCAACAAAAAATTAGCACAATAAATGATATTTAAGTCTAAATTTTTTTGTCCGGCAAGTTCACTCAATGACAGTGACGAGAATCATTTCATTCACTTTCACCTATTAATTAGATTGGTGCAGATAAATTTGATACTAAATTTTTTAGGAGGATTATACGATTGGAAATCAATTCATGTGTCAGCTGTCCTTACGATAAAATCACCGCCACAATCGGTCAATTTCAATCTTGCAACTTTAAAAAAAAAATCAAATTGCTATAATGTAACAATCACACATGAAAGAAAAATTAATTTTTGAAAAGAAAAAAAAAGGAGCAAAAATTTAAAAAAAAACGGCGAAAAAAAAGGAGGAAATGATATTTAATTCATTAAAGTTTAAGTTCCTTTCATCGTTTACCCACATTTTTACTTCTTTCGCTAACTCTCTCTCTCTCTCTCTCCCTCTTTCCACGAATTCCTTTCTCATCTCAATTTTACAATTACTTCCTCTTTGCCTTTTTTTCTGAAATGAAACAAACAATGAAAAGACTTTGTAAATTATTGATCACTTCAATTTTAGCCATAATTCATTTCCTTCTCCTTCCATTCGTTCCTCATTCGCTCAACTCGTTTTTTTTCGTTTTGTAGCGATGTACTTTGAGATGAAGCAATCCTCGCGCTCCTCCGATCTGATTCCATCTTTTCAATGAAATTTAATAAAACATAAATTGTTTTATAAATTAAAGAAACGAGTCTGCGTGGGTGTAAGTTGTAGAATGCAAGGTTCTCCTATCGCTTCATTTTCCACAATAAATTTCTAGCATTTTTGCGCCTTCGCAATTGGAACATCATCTTCTAAGTGATACATTCTCAGCTGCCTTTTTTTATAATTTTAAGAATTTATGGAATTTGCAAGAAAAAAGAAGGCTGAATAGTTTGACCAGTCAATATTGGAAATTAATATTTTTAAGGAAATTTTGTAAAGTATTTAAAATTTAATTGTGAAGAAAAGTGTAAGAATGAGAGGGAAAAGTGTTATTTTAGCCTTTTTACAGACTGTCAATTTCATATTACAATTGAAAGTTAGCTGAGCGAATTTATTGGTTTTTGAATTGGCGCTCTTTTATTTTTCTTAGCTGAGGAAGAGTAGTGCGAGGAAATATTGTTGCGTATGCAAATTAGCCGCCTGCTTTATCGCTTCAGAAGCATTCCATTTATTTATGCGTAAATGAAGAGTGTAGGAATAGAAGAAAAGGTAAATAGGAAGTGAAAATGAGCGCACAAGTCACCAAACTGGAAATACTATTTTTCCGTTTTCTTTCTTTTTTGTTTAAATGACATTTTTTCTTCTTTTTTGATGAAAACAAAATGTTCGCTCAGTTAGACGTCACATTTGAAGGTATTGCTAGGATTATACGTATGACGTTGAATTTCAAATTCCCTCAGACTTCATCGCTTTTTTCGAGGTCGAATTCCAATCATAATTTTCCACATACATAAAGCACATTTTAATATTTTTCAACAATAAAAAAAAGTTCGTTTCAATTTCATTTCTATGAAAGTTCCTTAACTCATTAACTAAATACAAATTACAAACTAATTAGTTAACATTCTTGCAAAAGGAATAATTTCAGTTCAACGATGATCAGATGATATGAAAGAGGTTACCGATTAAAAACAAATTAAAATTGAAAACAACGGAAGCAAGTGACTTGTTTGATATCATTTCATTCCTTCCATTCATTTCTGTTTTTTATGCCTTCAACAGCTAAACTTCTTACTTCATATTAATTTAAAACAAAAGTTCAATCATTTCGGCTTTCTTAATGGTTTAAGCAGTCTTTTCAACAAAGACTATTTCTTTTACAAAAAGTTTGTTTGTCTCCAAACAACCATCCCTTATCAATCCCTGCAGATTATCGGAAAATGCCTCTCTCATTACCAGGCACTTATTACTGTTATTATTATCATCACTTTATTATTATTAACTATTATCACTTATTATCTCTTTATCATTACCGTTAATTATTGCCATTATTATCAGTCTTATTATTATTATTATTATTATTATTATTATTATTATTATTATTATTATTATTATTATTATTATTATTATTATTATTATTATTATTATTATTATTATTATTATTATTATTATTATTATTATTATTATTATTATTATTATTATTATTATTATTATTATTATTATTATTATTATTATTATTATTATTATTATTATTATTATTATTATTATTATTATTATTATTATTATTATTATTATTATTATTATTATTATTATTATTATTATTATTATTATTATTATTATTATTATTATTATTATTATTATTATTATTATTATTATTATTATTATTATTATTATTATTATTATTATTATTATTATTATTATTATTATTATTATTATTATTATTATTATTATTATTATTATTATTATTATTATTATTATTATTATTATTATTATTATTATTATTATTATTATTATTATTATTATTATTATTATTATTATTATTATTATTATTATTATTATTATTATTATTATTATTATTATTATTATTATTATTATTATTATTATTATTATTATTATTATTATTATTATTATTATTATTATTATTATTATTATTATTATTATTATTATTATTATTATTATTATTATTATTATTATTATTATTATTATTATTATTATTATTATTATTATTATTATTATTATTATTATTATTATTATTATTATTATTATTATTATTATTATTATTATTATTATTATTATTATTATTATTATTATTATTATTATTATTATTATTATTATTATTATTATTATTATTATTATTATTATTATTATTATTATTATTATTATTATTATTATTATTATTATTATTATTATTATTATTATTATTATTATTATTATTATTATTATTATTATTATTATTATTATTATTATTATTATTATTATTATTATTATTATTATTATTATTATTATTATTATTATTATTATTATTATTATTATTATTATTATTATTATTATTATTATTATTATTATTATTATTATTATTATTATTATTATTATTATTATTATTATTATTATTATTATTATTATTATTATTATTATTATTATTATTATTATTATTATTATTATTATTATTATTATTATTATTATTATTATTATTATTATTATTATTATTATTATTATTATTATTATTATTATTATTATTATTATTATTATTATTATTATTATTATTATTATTATTATTATTATTATTATTAATTATTAATTATTATTATTGTGGGAATGAGTATATTTTCTCAATTTTGCCGTTTAATGTCAAGTTTGGTGTGAATGAGAAATGATTATAAGCGCTTTTCTTTCAACCACAAATAAATACGTTTCGATGGCGAAAGCTTCTCACTGAAAGCAATTATCTTTATGAGTAACTAACTAATTAAATCGTATGGAAATTGACATTTACTTCGATTCCAACAGCTTCACTTTTTCATTTACTTTTTACAGCTCACATACATTCTAAGTTAACGTGCCAGCGCAAACGGCGCAAATGTCTTAGCGTAGAATGCGCTGCACCGTCTATTGTATACCTGCGTATTTTTTAGTGAACATTTTGCAACGAAGTGAAAAATTAGGGCAAAATAATTTCACACAACGGCAAAAGCGAAATCATTGCATTTTAGTTTATTTGTGCTGAAAAATTTGAGAGAAGAAATTTCAAGGTATTCACTTGTTGCAAGCTATTACTACAAAACTAGTCTATATTTTCTGACATGCATTCCTCAATGCTCATATAGGTTTTTCCGTACGTGACATACTTCAATGCACACGGTACCTGATTTCACGTATTTCCACCCGTTTTGAATTTCAATTGCAGAGAAGATAGTAGATTCCTATTGAACGATTTTAGAATGTTTCAAATTTGATTAGAAAAGTTAAATTAGTTGTGATGGCTGCTGCAATTGGTAATTTTGAAATTCGAAATTGATTTTAGGATTTTAAAAGCCAAATTTTTAAGCGACTTTTTCATGCAGTAGGCATATCGCGAATCCATGAATATTTGAAAAGTTGTGAAATTTGACCTAATTTATCGATGTCTATCTTCGAATACATTCAATCTAACTTAAGATCTCACAGCTCGTCTCCTCTCCTTGTAACCTTTAAATTCGCTGACTTCTTTTTTGGAAATAATTTAACAGGAAAAGAGTGTGGTAAATTTCCACGCTTTACGTCGTTTCGCTAATCATATCATTCATTTGGTAGCGTTCGATAAGACATGTTTGAGAAAATGTGCATTTCCTGTAAGATTTAATTGAAATAAGCATGTGCTTTCCTGTTTAATTTTAATTTTAAAAAGTCGATGATCAATTTTACAACCGTTGAAATTGAAGGACAGAATGAATATCGAAAGTATTCATTTAACATTTAATCCGATTGAAATTAACTCTGAATTTAATTTCAGAGACCAAAAATACTTCAAATCCCACCTTTCTTTTTTTATTCCTCCTTTTAGCAAGTGGTATCCAGATGGACACTTAATTTTATTTAAAAGTAATTACAGTTTCTAATAAAATTGATTCAAAATTTAAAATTATTTAAATTAAGTAATCTTCCTTTCTACTTCTATTCACTAAATGCTATAACTTTTCTTACCCCTTTAGTTCACATTTCCTCAAAGTCTCCAAGTCTCTTTTCCAGTTAAGTGGGTAATAATTTTCTCTTCTCTTCTAATTAATGAAAATTGTTAAAAGCTTTTCTCGTTTGGTAAGAATAAATTTGTGATTTAAAGTGAGATATCTAAGGACTAACACATCCAAAGAGGCAAAAAGCTACCGTTAACAGGTAATTAATGACCTTTTAATCGATTTTAGCAGTTTGTTTTTTTGTTCGTATGGGAAAAATTGAAAGGATTTCTTACCATCTCAAATGGTAAATATAGAGGACTGTCCTGCCTGACACCGATTGTTTGACCTTTCCGACATCCTTTTGTCGTTAACCTAATCTAATTAATCGTCTGTGTTACCTCTCTTTCTCTCTCCCTCTCCTTTATTTTTTTTCTTAAAACAAACAAATGAATTTTTCCAATTAGTAACGTTAGTTCAAACGCACAATAATTTTTGCGCATGAAAATTTGATATAAAGCAAAATTTTGTAAAATTAACTTTTGAAATTTCAATTTATACGTTATGAAACGTGAAGAATAATTTTGTTCAATTTTTAGCCTCTTTTTATTTATCGAATTTACAAACATTCAAATAAAACTAAATTATTGCCTAAAAAGTTTTGCAATATCACTGAGCCCAGCGTTATTCCATCGATCTCTCTCTCTCTCCCTCGCTTCCTCTCCCTCTCTCTTCGGATTTTTTTTCTTGCATCCTTTCAATTGAAATTTCAATTTTTAGAAATTTTTCTTTTTTAAATGTTAAATGCTTCCTTTTTTTTTCTGTCCCATTTTCCGTTTCAATAATTGCACACAGAAAAATTGCTTTTTTTCATTTCATTGCTCTTTTTTTTTAATTCATTAATTCAATGAATTCGTTAATTAATAACTCTTCCTGTCTTCTTCCTCACACTTCATTTGTTGATCGCAGACGGCTCTTCCTCTCACTACACATCTCACCTGTCTAGAGAAACTTTTCCACCCTGCTACCACCCATTTCCGACATTATTTTAAATTGCTAAAAATTAAACTGACCGTCTCAGTCTCTTCTCATTTAATGTTTGAAGTTCATCTTCAGGAATTTCCAAGTCAAATTGCAATATTAATTCCTTCCAAAGCACTAATCTTGCCATCCGTGCATAAAATAAACTTATTGCGGCAAAAGTTGACCTGAAATACACGGATGATATTTTATCAGTCTCATCCACTCCTCCCACACTTCCCACTAAGTGATCAGTGAGGTATGAATGATGCAATCACTGATAACTGCTACAATTACCTTATCAATGCTTCAGTGCAAACCTTACTGCTTAGACTTCCCAAAGCTCTCTCCGCGAGAGCACCAAGCGAAGACCCTCAACTGTTTACAATTCGTTGTTGTTGTTGTTGTTGTTGTTGTTGTTGTTTTCTTTTTTTTTGGCGCAGAACTTTCAGGAAGGCGGAAAGTGTTGGAGGAACGCGCCGGAATGTTCCATTTCGATAATCGATGGATGACAATGCGCATTTCAGACCCATTCAGTCGCTTTCACTTATTATCTCGGCGACATCCCTCCCACCAACCGTTTAGAATTAGTCATTTTGAGTAAAGCATGAAGTGATCGTTTCACTTCACTTCATCAATTCCGCTCTGCAAAATGCATTTAGGTGGAGGAACTAATCATCGTGGCAGTAGTGATAACGATAATAGCAGTAATGATAGCAATGGTAACAATAACAGTAATTATCATTATTATTATGATAATAGCGATAACTGATAATAATTATCATTCTCATTAGTGCTAACTTATGAAGTAAGCTAGAAGTAGATGAGATTGAAATGAAAAAAGCACCTCAAACTGTGGATTTGCTGATATTGATGTTTGAATTGGATAAAAGTCCTTGTTTGGTATTATATCATTTCTCGAGAAAAGTGGTTGTACAGCGATACTGTAAGGACATTTGGAAAAAAAAGGCCCACCCATAACTAACTGATCAATTAATTAATTAATTAATTAAAGGTCCTCTCACCTTTTACAGTGCTTAGTATCTTCCCTTCAGCTAGTAAGCCTGAGCGGTCCGATAAATCGCTTTAGCAATTTTCTCTGTTTGCTGAGCAGAAAGTGCAAGAGAAATTTGGCGCAATGATTGTTCAAATTCTTTTGAATATTTTTATTTATTGCCTTTAATAAGTGCATTTCAGATTTGTGGAGAAATTTAGGAGAGCCTCACAATAAGAATAGCAACAATGAATTAACAGTAGCATTAGTGACAGTAATAGGAATGGCAATAATAGTACCTGTAATAATAATAACAGTAATAATAATTCATAATAACAATTAATTAATAACTGAATAAATAAATAAATTAAACAAATAAATAGATTAATTAATTAATTAAATAAAATGATAATAATAGTAAATAACAGTAATGATGAATAAAAGTTACACAAAGAATCCCTACGTCATTCTAAATTTAGAGAATCTAAGATAGAAGTGAATTAAGCAAATAATTATTGTTATTATCGAATTACTCATTCCTGTAAAAAAAGGTATTTTTATTTTTCTTTCTCTTCACATTTGCAATTTATGTTTTTTAACTTTCTTTGACAGTCATTTTTTTAGCTTTCATTGACAGTGCATTTTCATCAAAGAATTAAATAGGACGTTGCTTATGTATGCGCTGACCTTCTTGACCTATCTTTGACCTTTCGATGCACGCAACACTGCAACATTATTCTTGTAATTAATGGACAGCGTCTAATTAGCAACACTAAATGATTAAGTCAAACTTTCCCTTTCAGCTGTGACGTTCGTATCGCTTTAGTCGAATGTTTGTAGGATCAATTAGAGTAGACTTATAGCATTTAAGGCCTTTTATTAGCTAATGAGTGCTACTTAAGCTAGTTAGCTCGTTTATGTTTGAAGTAAGTTTCAAAGGCTAAAAGTATTTCAAAAAATATATTTTGACAATTGTCTTGCAAATTTGTTGCCCATTTTCAGATGTAATTTGGAAAAAAAAGAACCTAATTTGAAATTCTAGTAAATAATGCAGTTGTTTAGTGCTAAAAAGCCTGGCACCAAAAGGCACAGTCATTCTTGCGTTGCGCTCCTGTCACCCTCCGCCATATATCATTTCTAATTCTCACAAATTTATTCTCCCACATTTCACAGTGATGGTTATCATTGTTGTGGAACTCAGTTAACTGATAGGAGCTAAAGTAAAATTCATCCCGTAAGGTAAAAGGTTGAGAATGATAGATTTACATCTGTTAAAATTGTTAAACGCGAGCTTCATGATGAAGCTATTTAGATAAAATTTATTGTGACTAATTTTAGGAGAGAATTCCTTGTTCAATGATAAATTCTGATTCTCTTTTTTTTTTTTCTTTGAAAAGGTAATAATGTATAAGCAAATGAAACTGTGAAATCACATAAACATTTTCAGTACTTACTGTATTCTAGTTCGTGACTAGTTAGCGTTCAAGTGACTCTCATAAATCTCCAATTAATTCTACAACTGGAAATTGAGAATTTGAAATAGGACGAATTCGTAGATTGGATAGGAGAGAAGTGAAAGACGAGTGAGTGTACAGGGAGTGTTTATCGGAACAGCTGTCTCTATTCAAACGTTCAATTCACCAACTTCAATTTGCGCCAATGGCAAGAATTACTTTTACGTGTTCTGTGTTCCTTTCGTGATCATTCGCAGCATTTTTCCTTCCCTTTCTTCTCCCTCTTTTTTTTTTTCATTTGCTTGTTTGTTTGTAATGTTCCCTGTCGACATGAACTAAAAACTGTCCTCATTTTTTTTTCGTGCGCGACAATAGCGCATGTGAGATTTGTTGTCGAAAATATGTCGCACCAAAAGCTCTTCACTTAGCTCCTCTTCCATCACACACACACACACACACACACACACACACACAGACACACACACACACACACGGATCCGAATTTTCATTGTAGTATGGAATTGTCTCTCTCTGTTTGATTACGTAAACCTACGGGCGGAAGCAGTCTAGACGTGTGGAACTGTGTGTTACGAATGATTGTTTGCTATGTCTTTGTTTACTTTTATTTTTACTTCCATTTCCATTTCACTATATCCAATAGTCGTCGTTTTATTTTAGTAAATGGTAAAGATTATTAGTAAAGATTTGCTAATAAAAAACAAAAAATTAATTTTGTTTTTTTTTTGGAAGTGAAAGAGAGCGAGAGAGAATTTTTTTCGAAATTTCATTATTTGGAATAATTGCGCAGTGCTGTTTGCTTAATGCATAATTAATGTGTGTGTGTGTGTGTGCGTGTGCACGCGCATGCGCACGCGCGCTTACATACATGCTATGCTGCTAATATGCAATGCAAGCATGCAATTTACATAACGTAATAAAGAAGCGCAAAATATAAACACGCAAAACTTGCTGCTATCACTTATGTTCCATTTAAACAAGGAAAACAACAACAACAACAACAACAACAACAACAACAACAACAACAACAACAACAACAACAACAACAACAACAACAACAACAACTGGCAGACACATTGTTGAGAGTGCAAGCGAACGCATACTCTTCAACAGCAATTGAATTCACTTACTTACTGTTAAAGGACTAAGAATGATCTGAGTGTTAAGTTACTTTTACCTCCCTCTAATATCTAATGTTAAAATAACGTTTGAAATAGTAAAATTTTAATTAAATACTAAAATTTGTTTGAACGCTTTTGCGCCGCTTGAATAAAATCTACTGCGCTGCAAATCATTCTATTCATAGAATAATATTTGCTTATTGCGAAAAATAATATTTCAGTGCTTCAATCTATTTCAAGTGCTATTTTATGTATGTTTACCGTTTCTGTGTGGAATAGGAATTAACCAAATGCAATTGCTGCTATCATTAATATTTTTGAAATGAAATTTGTTTTAAATTTTATATACTAATGTTAATTTGCCAAATATTACATTTCAATAATTTTATCAAAATTTTACTGAAACTGTTTGAGAAGCTTAAAATGTCTGGGCTAATAGCACACTTCGTCCCTCATATGCCCGCGCATTCATTCACTTGTGCAACAGAGTTGTTGAAATTTAATATTCGCTAGAAGTTGAACTGCGATAAAAATTTACTTCAATTTCTCTTCAAATATGATGGAGAATTTTGAATGAACGAAATTTGAATACAAAAGTTAAAAAAGGTCGATGTTGGGCAAGAATGAGTTTTTCTTCCAGTTCTCTCACTACTTGACCGTTTGCTTCCTTGAAAATTTATTGATAATCTTTCATTCTTTCTCTCTCTCTTTCTTTCCCTCTCCCTCTATCTCGCTTTCTCTTCCACAAAAACACATTATTAACTGTATGAATGAAATTGTTCAAATTTCTCACATTTTAACTGATACAGGCAATTTTCTTAGAAATAGTTCGTTTTTTTTTTCCGTGAATTCCTCTTTTATTAGCATAATCGCTTTGAACAGTAATTTTATTGTGTCAGAAAAAGAGGTGTAATTTGAGATAATTTTTTTTTTAAAAAAAAGGGCTTGAGAAGATTGTCATAAAACTAGTCCTTCCTTCCCTTCTAAAAAAAAGAAAAAATTTTCGAACGACGAAGTGACATTTGTCTCTCTCCCTCTCTCTTTCCGCTTTCTTTCTCTCTCTCTCTCTCTCTGTTTCTCTCGTATCTTTGCCAACAAAGGCTATCTTTTTATTCAATCAGCAAAGAATGCCTTTTTTTTTTCTCCTTCATCAATTATAAATAATATCACTGGAAGGTAATTTTAACACTAACTCCATCCCTTCTAATTTATGCACATTTTAGTGAAATATATTTAAAAGTGTTTCATTAAATTTGAAGTTCGAATTGAGAGTACAAGAGCCGAGGTGATCCACCAAATTTTCTACGTGTAATTTCCATCAGTAACAAAACATCCGAACAATCCACCGACACTTTCATTCATCCCTCTGAGCATTTGAAACATTTCACTTCTACCGCTAGCAGTTGTTATTAGCTTTTATTGAATTTTAAATTTACTTAAATTTTTTCGTTTTTCCTACATTTTCATATTTACATTACTCTTATCACTTCACTCATATGATATGATATGATTGCTAGACGTGTGAAGTGTTGCAATTATCAAAGTTTGTTTGTTTCATTGCTTGTCATTCCCTTTTGGTTAGCTGTAAATTAATTTCAGAGTTTTGGAAGTTGAAAAGATTTGGTGAGAATTGATAAATCGGTGGGACGGAACGGATGAGATGGTCATTTCCAGTCGTTCGAAAGCATTCGCTGATAGCAAACAATGCTTCACGGAGAATCCTATAAAATGTTTGTTTGCCATGTTTGATTCGAATTCGAACGATATTTGAGCATTCTCGGCAGGTATCGAAGGAAAGGTGCGCTGAAGCTCTCCGTACTCCGATGAATTAATTTCCTTTCCATCCTCATTTTTCAGGATTGATACTGTACGGCACTTTTGTGCAATATTCCGTGCTCCCCCGCTCTCGCTCTTCTCTTCGATTTAGGTTACTAAAAAGGGAAATGCTTCCGGAGTACTTCTCAGCTGTTACATCACCCGCATGAAGTATACGACAAAAAAAAAAGATGAAATTATAAAAGATTAAAAGCTAAATCGTTTCGAAAAGGATTACATTTGGAGGAGAAGGCATTGCCTGTAAAATAAGATTTACAAATAATAAGAATAAATTTCAATTTCATTACAAATTTTGATAATGTAGATCAACTCTATGCGCTATTGGATTGATAGGACATTTGAGCCGGACTAGCTCTACGCGTTATTGGATTAGCAAGACATTTTAACCGGTCTAGCTCTATGAGACGGGATATTTCAGGCAGACTACCCGTATGACAGGACACTTCCGTCAGATGTATCAGAGAAGCTTTTGCGGTAGTACTCTTAATGTGATGCTACTTTAGATGCAAAACTGAAGAGAGATGAGAGTGCGGAGGAAGATGAAATTGAAAATGTCAGCGCAAACATTGAAATGAAAATGGAAATGAATACGGAATTTGATGACAAATATTTGCTTGTGCTGACAGAGCCCGCTACTGTGTTATCAGTAGCATGTACGCTTGATGCTAAAGTATCTTTTCCTCTACTCATTTTACCTGCAACTTTTACTTATACTTCTAAGATTTCGAATTTACAATGTGAAAGTTAAGCGTATCGGATAATACACTAATGTCATATATTTTTATTTTTACACTTTCTATTTTTTTTTCAAATCGTTTTACTTTTCCTCACTTTTATGAAATATTTAGAAGTTATACGAAGTAATTTTATTCCTGAATCTAGCATGGATCGATTTACGTTGTTCACGTGAAATGTTACGCTGCATGGAAGAAGAAAAGAAAAAAATAAGGAATAGTTGTTTAGATTAAAGATTTTCGAATAAATTTTTGCTAATTTCAATTGTATCACATTTTTAGGGACGTATTTTTCGCGCTGATGATGGCATGGCCTTACTGCTCGGATACGTTTCCATGCGTGAACTTTTAGGCGTAGAAATATCAAAGCTTATTCCAGCGCTACAAGTAAGTAACTAACTTTTGCTGCATTCACTGTCTTAAATGTTCTACTTGCTTCATCTATAAGTAAATGATGGATTATAGCTTGAAACAGATATTGATATACAGCACGTTTGCGCTCTGAGTGTTCCTGGTAATTCGATTCCAGTTACTGTGAAAGTTAATAACGAGAAGGATCCAGAAAGTAAGTGTTAATTTTGATTTCAAATTCTTTTTTCTGCAACTTCTTGGCCTCATCAAAGCATTCAACTAATTATTGTCAATGCCATTATCATACCTTATCAAATGCTCTTATCAGAACGAAGTCTTACGACACTTTTGCATTTTAGTCAAAGCTTATAAGTGATTTTGAGTGAGAGTGAACTTTCAACTCCTTCAATCGGTGCGGAACTACGAGTTTTGTTTCTGATTTTTTCCTCTCAATTCTTCTATTCCCAAAGGTTGAAGAGAGCGGAATGAAATTAGAACTCTTTTGGCACGAATCGATTTTTATATTTTATAGCAAAATGAAATTTGTAAATTTAAAAATATAAAAAATGTGCGTATGAATTTAACTTTCACTATTGCAGTTACGTGTTTGTTCGTTGTAACAATCATCATTTAATCTCAAATTTCATCATATAATTTAACTCATTTTTAAAACCTCACAGTTCATATGTTAAACGGTAAAAGTCATTGTGTGAAATACTGGCAATTTGCAATCGTCTGAACTTTTCTGTTTTTCTCTTTTTTCTTGATCGATCATGAACTGATCAATTTACTGTTGAAATTTTCTTTTTAGCACATCGACCACTTATGTATGAATTGGAAATCCAGACATTTTCCACTGTAAGCGGTATTGTCATTCTAACAGAATCAGGCGCTTTGCACAGTTTCAATGAAAATTTCATCGAAGCATTGATTGGCAAAAAGCAAAACGAAGCATTGAAAGATATAACTGTGCGTTTGTAGCACTTTCATTTCAATTACCGACACTTTCAGTTTTGTGAAATTTTCAAAGAAATTCTAAGAAAAAAAAAGAACAAAAAAGATTTGCCATTTGGAGTGGAATTGAACTAAGGAATAGCAATAATGGTAATTTAAAATTTCTAATAATAAAATTCCTTGTTAGGAAGTTTTTCCACTTTCAGCACATCACCGATATCATTCCAAAATTTCACGCTCACCTTACGACAGCTTCATCATCGTTAGCCGATAGCTGTGAGCAGTGCAATTGTGCCGTGAATGAAAAAGGCATGTGCTTTTCGTGCTTACTTTGATTAGCTAAAAAAGGGAAGGAAAAAAAGTCGTCGGAATATCAAACTGGCAAAGTAATCATTGTAATTGAGTGGAACGAAAACACTGTGGAAAATTTTTTTAATTAAAAAATAAAAGGAAAAAAATGCTTACGATCATTAGGATATTGGGAAATTAATTAATTAATTGGCGTAATTTTACTTCAGACTCATCGCCTTCTCATCACATACATTCATCGGTCACATGGCTGATAAATGATTTAACCTTATCACTTCCCAAAATGAATGCAAGTGAAAATGTTGCTACTATCGACGTCACACATTCATCCGTTCCGCATACTAATATTTCACGTACGGATGAAGTGTGCTCAGCAACACCTTCAACAAGGTACGTGCTTGCTATTCCTCTCCTCACACTTCCCATTCTTATAATCAGCCAGCAATTTAATAGTTTTAGCACGCAACTCGTGGAAAGTATTCAACTGTGTGATAAAATTCAACAGTGGAATGATATGATAAGTGATAAGGAGCAGAAGAATGAGCCAATTGTTGAAGGCTCATTTTGTGGCTTTGCAAAACATTCTGATAGCAATTTAATAGGTTCGTTTTCAAATTTTACATTGGTGGCAGTTGAAGTGATGAGTGTACGTTCAACAAGAGGGATATCGTTGAAAAGACCTATTTGTGTTTTCTTTTCTTGTTTTTAAGAAATATAAATTTTTAAGTTATGTATTTTTAAAATTTTGATTTTGCTATTTTTAGCGATATGTTTCAATATAAGACGATTAAAGGCAAGTAACGGTGCAACTTGGGCCGTTTGTATCAGTTTCAATAAGAGTGTTAATTTTGGCATTTCCGATCGTACTGAGAAGAGGAATGAAGCGATTGAAGAAAGCATCTGTGATAAGCATCAGGACATTTGCGCACGTAGTGATAACAATTGTCGATTCGGTTTTAATATTGGAAAAAACCAACTAACTACGGTTAGTCCGTTATCTATGATCATTTTTATGGAAGGAGGAATTTCGAAATAATTAATTTCATTTCGATTTGGTATTGTGCATTTTTATCTTTTTTTCTCTTTCTCCCTCTCTCTCTCTCTATCTCTACGTCTTCCTGTTTTGGTTCATTTTTTTTGCTGAAAAATGTTAGTGATTCAGTTAGCTTTGAGTGACTATTTCCAGGTTGAAAATGAGGATGAGAATGCGCAAGCAATTGCTGGTGAATATTCGGAACATTACGATACGCAACACCTGATTGGTAATGGCGCTTTTGGTTCGGTGAAAATAACCGCTCGAAAAGACACTGGTATTTTGGTGAGAATTTTCAATTCCTTACTCATTGCTCGTTGAGTTTAAATAAAATTGTTAACAAATTCAATTAAAAATAATTTCATGCAATTGCATAAATGAAATCAAATTTTCAATTAATAATTTGATGTTACAGTAAGAGTAAGAGTGTTGTTTAATTTAAGCAATCAAATGCTACCATTACTTTTGACCATTTGTTGAAAAATCAGAGAGTGGAAATATTCATTTCGCTCTAAATCTTCCAAATTCAAAATTTTCCAGGCTGTTGCAAAATTTGTTTCAAAAGCAAAAGTGTTTTCGGAAAGTTGGGTACCAAGTCCTAAGCGTAACAATCGTGTGGTACCAATAGAGCTTCATCTTCTCGAGACACTGTCACATCCAAATATCGTGAAGGTTTGCTTCTAACCACTTGCTTCATCCGTGCCCAATTGCAATCACAAAGTGATGAAAGTTTGATTTTTGCAGCTGTTAGACGTCTTTGAAAATGATATGTATTATCAGTTGGTGATGGAGAAGCTTCGCTGTGGAATGGACCTGTTTGAATTCATTGAACAGCAGCCGAAATTGGACGAACCACTGATAAGCTATATTTTTAGACAGGTTTAATTACAGTAATTAACACTTTGTGATAGCAGCAGCAACAGCACTGATGATAGTAAACCAAACTAAACAATTTTATGAAATCAAATTAGAACATTTTTTAATTCGCTTGGCACTTTCTTCACATTGAGTGTTGGGAGATTTCACTTCAACTTTAAAGTCCTATTTTTCCTTCTCATTTTTCCCTATCAAAAAAGAATGCTACCAAAATGGTCAAGGAAAAAGTTAATTGAAACTTCGTTTCTTTCTTTGCCAGTACATTTTCCATAAATTTTATTACCTGTGAAATGAGCGGATAAGTTTTTCGTTTTTTCATTTCAGGTGGTTAGTGCGGTAACCTATCTTCACTCCAAAAATATTGTACATCGCGATCTAAAAGATGAAAATGTCATCATTGATCAAAATTTTTCATGCAAATTAATCGATTTCGGTTCAGCTGCCTATTTTGGTCACAATTTGATCTTTTCAACATTTTGCGGAACAATCGAATATTGCAGTCCGGAAGTTTTGCGCGGAAATAAGTGAGCTATTTAAGTTTACTGCTGCAAATGTGGAAGAATTTATTCGGCGAAGCGTACCAACACAGTTATCAATTGATTATCATAAAGCATTGATTGATTTACTCAGATATCGCGGTCCTGAACTGGAAATGTGGTCGCTGGGAATTTTGCTGTACACACTTGTATTCTTCGAAAATCCCTTTCGCAATTTGCAAGAAGCTACACGTGCTAGACTTCAGCTTCCATGGGAGGTCTCGGAAGGTAAGTAGACACACACAAGATTACTTACGACGTCACGTGTGTTATACGTGTGCTACGCTGTGAAACAAAGAAAGCAGTTGCGAAGTGGTGCCTGTTGCAGGATTATTTGAAGTAATTGTTTGGCTTCTGCAACGCGATCCGCAACTGCGTGCAACGATAAGAGATATTGGCGATCACCGCTGGACAAAGCAATCGATCGATTTGCAAAAATATAAATTTAACGATGTACTTCAAAAATATGGTACTTTACTACTAACCTACTTTTTTGCAAGTAATGGAACAAATGATTTTTAATTATTAAAAATTCTCACTTCTCAAATAATACAGTGATTTTCAGTTTATTAAACGAATTAATTTGCTAATTTTTAACTGATATGAGGTAGTTGAAGTTTCAATTGCTTTAAAATAGAATGAGTGACAGTCAGAGCTGCCACGGTTTGCATCATATTTCAGTGTAGTTCCATTCATTATTGATGTGTGCAGATTGAATGAATTAATAGATGATCGTAAATAAAAATTTTTCTTGAAAACAAAAGCAAAATGAGCTGCATATTTAACAGTTTAAAATTTAGCTTTACATTTTAAATTCAATTTTTATTTCATTGTTTACTAATTTCCGTCAATAAATGAATTCAACTTTAGACAGTCCACAATCTATTCCATCAAATTACGAATCAGAATTGATAAATGACTCGACCGATGTGCCAACTTCTTCGTCAGGATCAATTATCGGTGCTAAATCGAATACTCGAAATGGAATTGAAAATTGAAACCGATACGATTAATGTTACTTAAGTACTGCTTCTTTGCAAAAAAAACCTTTTCTTGAAAATTTATCCTTTCTGTGCATAATTTCTATGTGAAAAGTTTCATTCGTTTGCTCAAAAAGAAAATAATTTTCTTAAATTTTAATTAACATAAGTTTATGTGCAAAGATAACTCAATTATTCGTATTTTAAACGTTGGACGTGCTTATCGCATATTTGTTATTTGTTGAGTTGTAATTAATTTTGAAGAGAATTTGTTAATGAAATTATTCGAACTGAAAATTCATTTTTGTACAAAAATTATGACGTCATTGAGTAATTCAATTTCACCTATCGGTGTTCGCTTTCACTTATCATTATCCCTCTGCTGAACTCTCTCTAATTTCCACAGACCAAATTTTGTCAGTTAAATTTCACAACTTATTCGTTTTGTAAAAGTAATTTATAAGATGAAGTGTTAAATTTCGAGAAAAAAAATTACTGTTTAATTTGTTCGCTAGTTTTTTCATTGCAATTTTTTGTCTAACAATTAAACGGTCACTTTTTCAGGGTATTATCTTGTTGTATTTTTGACTACAAAAATATTTTGAGAATGGTACTTTCAGTTGCGTTTGGAATTTTTCAAAATAGTCACTGAGTGAAACACTACCGTTAACATTATCACCTGCTATCAGTCGTTATCACCGCGGTGCTATTTACCCTTTGATAAGGAGGGCTGAGGTCGCAGTGTGAGGGAATTTCGAAATGCAATCTTTCATTTCATCTGTATCAGATGATATTTTCGCAACTACAGCCTGGAGGAATTAACGCTTAATGGGATCGAATCAAACGGCATTGTTGCTCTAATTGATAGATAAATCACTTAGATCACTCATTTCTGTAGTCAAAGTTTAATTTGAAATTTTTGAAATTTATCAATTGTGCATAAATTTTCATCGTTCTTTCATCATTACACTGCACCAAACTTATTTTTACTTTTTTTAGTATTGCTATTGTGAACAGTGCATTTCTGTGCTTCATTTCAATTAAATAAACAATTACTGCGCATTGTGGTTCGTTTTGTTTTTTTTGCGGAATTTTTTAATTTGATGGAATTATCAGTTTTCGAATTCATTTTATATTCATGGATGACGATCGTCTAGGAAGGGATAGAATTTGCAAATTACAATGACGTGGATTTCGTTAGAACGGTTTCTTCTGTTGCTGAGAGGTGGGCGACGTAGTTGTAGGAGGTTGACTTGTTGCATTTGTTGTACCTGTCGTAGATGCAAGTGATCCAGAACTAAAACCTGATTTTGATGATCTTAAAATAGTGCGTGCATGTTGCAACATACAAAATTTCAATAATCATAGCAAAAGAATGCTACGAAACGTTGCATAAGCAATAGTAGTATTACAGGGAACGAGTACTGTAAAGACGTACGTGGGTGACAGTATCATCGATGACGGCTTCTTTTGAATTTCAGAAGTTTGAATTGTTGCAAAAAATTGTTGTGACGATTGTGATTTTTGCTCTTGTAATTTTTGTGCACATTTTTCCGGCTCAACGTTCTTCTGATCTAAAATTTAATTTCAACAATACTTCATTAAATTATAATTGAAAATTTAACTTAAATATTTCTCATTGCAATATTTCACCTTCATTTCATCACAGCATTTCTCCTGTAAAATCCTTAAAAAGAATCTCTCATACGCAAATGAAATATGCCTCAGAAGTAAAATTTCCAAATATACCATTCATTATGAAATGCTCAAATACATAACATTTTCATTCAAAATTGAAAACCACCTGCTGTTCCACCGGTGGATTCCGCCGGATTTACTCCTCCTTGATTACTAGTAATCGGCGTAAATTCATGCTCATATTTCGTCAGATAATAGCAATCAATATCATATGGTTGTTCATTGAGAATGATAAATTCACCATCTTATGAGAACATGAAGTGGGAACGGAGCAGCATACGTTGAGTTAAGTTTAAAAAGAAAATTGAAATTTTCCAAGTGTACAGCAATCATCAATCAATGGTGCGTGATAATGCAGTGATAAAAGAGAGAGCTATTAGCTGCACTTATCATTTCATGATTACGATGACTGATGCTAGGAGGATAAGTGAAGAGGTAACATACTTTGAAAAGGTGAATGACATTTGGTGCACGTGAAACAACATCGATGCCATAATTTATTCATTGCTCTCACGCACGTCTCACGTAAAGCCTTCTTGCAAACTACACAAATGAGATAATTTATTGTTGTAGAATTAGAGAAATTAAAAAAAAAATTTCAAAAAAAAAGCTTAAATATATATATTTTTGGAATTAAATTAAATTTTCAACGAATGAAACGAGTGCACTGAAGCATAAAACCGTTGCATTTTGGATGATACTCTTCCATATAGCAATCGATACAGATCGGATAATCCCGATTGCTCCGGCACTTCCGGAACGCTCGGCCATCGTAACCAACAGGGCAGTTGCAGTGAATACACGTGAAATGTTCTCGATGCCATACTTTATTCAACGCATAAATCACGTTGCGCTTAAGTAATTTACATGACTCAAAATACCTTCTACGTAGGTAAACTCAATTAAATGCTATTATTTTGAATCCTTTCGAGAGTACCATTTTGTAGATAGCAATTGCAATACCAATCTCTGCTAGCATCTTCATTCCTCTAAATTAACAAAACCAAGCCGCACTTTCACGTGCCTTTTTTTTTTAATTTCAAATACAAATTGAAATTTCCTTCGCATTTCTAAAATGAATTATGTTGAAGTGGCAAAAGTGTTCGTTTACTTTCTCTTCCTATCACTGTATTTCTTGCTTAGCAACTAAACGGAAAATGAATTAATTGTAACTGATAATTTGCTAATAATTAATAGTAGCAGCAAATTTCAATTTCTGATTTCTCTTTTTTCCTACCATAAACGCTTGCTTTTGTGTGATCGGTTCGCTGCAGCGATTACAACGTATCATCCATCTACCTTCCTTTCTCTTTGCTATTTCAGTTAGACCTGAGGTTTGAAAAATATTCCAAATAGAATTTGAGTCATTTCCGCTTTCCGTCTGATTTAGCATTCTAAAACAAAAAGAACAAGTAGGTGTGCATGTATGCAGCAATAATTTCTCAGTACGATTTATCATTTTTTCTTAAATTCTAGAAATGAATTTAATGAATTTTCATAAAGCTATCAAGCAAACTTAACCGCTAATGAAGAAGTTTACAACAATGAACATTCGCGTGACGTTTTGCTCTTTAAATATTTTTAATGGAAAATATGAATTAAATAATCATTTAGTTTAATTATTTCAATATTATAAATATGAGAAGTTAACTTTTGTTATCGCAAATTTTAGAAATTTTAATTCGTCCCCATTTCACGTCCTATTTTTCATGCTTGCTTAAAATGTGTCTAAGTCTAAAGCTTAGAAGCTTAGACATGAAAAGAGGAAATTCTGCATTATTGAAAATTTGCTATTTATTTTACAAAGCTAAAAAAACAAATAGTGTAATTTGATAAATCATTTAGCACTTCTTCAAAATAGTCGCGTAATTTCTCATAACTGTTTGGTGTTACTTTGAATTTAGTAGGAAATTTCCCTTCAATTTCCTATGAATCACTTCGTGCCGTCGAATTATTCCGTTCTATCACTGAGTGACCGATAGAGTGTCTTTTACTAAAAGTTGATAGTTTATGATTAAATCGATGTCGATGTACAATGCCTTGAGAAGATGTGCTTTGAATAGCTTCCTACTAGTAATGAAATAATTATAAAATTTTATCCATTTATAGAGGTAGCTAGATTGTGCCCGCCTGAGTAGCAACTTCGGTACTTGCAGAAATAAGTCACCGACAGTACCGCTACATTCTGCTTGCTTTCTGACTGAATTTGTGATGTCCAGGAAGGCGGTAGAGTTGCAAGGATTGATTGAATTGGAAGTTTCATTGAGTGCATTTTTTTATTTCAAAGATCTGTTGTGTCGATTATCAGTAAAACAGCTGTATGATTTGTTGATTAATTGTGTGTGCTTGTTGAGGTTCAGAGTGATATGTGCTAGAAAGTTGTGATAATTGTTGCTTTTACTTTCACCCCGTCAGATGCGCCTCACTTTCATCAGCGCATCTTTTCTTATCATTTCGTTTAATTCATTGTTTCCATTCATTCCTTCTACCATCACTTATTAATGCGAAGAAATCTTAACATTTCTAATGTAGCAAAAAGAGAGAGAGAGGATGAGAGAAAGAGAGAAAGCGAAATTATTTATCAATGCATGAACGTAACCTTTTCAAGTATTATAAAAAGAATTAATTTTTGTAATTGTTTACTTAATCGTTTTTACCTTATTTGTTTGTTTGTTTTTTGCACGAAAAGTTTTTTTTTCTTTTATTTAGCATTCAACAAAATGTCGCCATTCATCCTTCTCGCTCTGCTCATTAACGCTCCTGCGAATTGTCGACCGGATAATGGTGAGAGCTCTTTTCTTTTTTTTTTTTGAAAAAATATAAATTCAACAATTTAATCAAAGGCACTCAATTCTTCCATGCATTGCCTCTTCTTTGCTATTATTTTGCTAAGCTTCTTTTCTCACTCGTAGGGTTAATGATGCTAATAATAGTTTGTTGGTGTCATTGATATGCTCGAAGGTATGATGACCGAATTGAATAATTAATTCTTGCAGAGCATTAGAAATAACTTCTGAGATGATTCTCTTCAAAAGAGCGAAAAGCGAACAATCACATTTCACAGTATTCTCAACAAACACAAAAAAGACTTCTTCTGTTCACATTTCCCTAATAATCGATGATTTCGCTTTTTGTAAATTTTTCAAAAGGTTTAGGTACTAAAACAAAAAGGAAATTTTGAAAAAACTCTGACTACATTTTTCTTTCCATTGTAAAATTTTGCAATTATGTGTCAATTACAATGATTTCATATCAGTTACAATTTCAAATAGACATGTGCATCTGTAAGCTTACAGG
Organism: Litomosoides sigmodontis; assembly: GCA_963070105.1. NCBI lineage: Eukaryota > Metazoa > Nematoda > Chromadorea > Rhabditida > Onchocercidae > Litomosoides > Litomosoides sigmodontis. The sequence goes on along the minus strand of OY718807.1, from coordinate 7,333,722 downwards.
TATCTCACGCAGCAGAGATGCCAGTAGCGCATGCTACGACAAGGATCCTGATTGTTCAAGTGACATCTGCAAAAATTATCCCTATACGGCTAAGGAACGATGTCCAAAGTTTTGTGGCCTATGCTCTGATACGGTATCAGGAAGCAGCGCTCGTCCATCATCACAATTCTTACCCTCCTCATCACAGCGGCAAAGTTTAGCGTTGACGAGCGGCGCTGTTGAGAAAGGTGATAGATGGGAATAAATTTTGAAAGAGAAAGAGGATAGGAAAAGAAAAAAGAAAATTTATTGCACATACAAAAGCAGAGAGATTGAAAAAATTTTTTAGAATGGCAGATGAAAAAGAAGAATTATTTTGTAATTTTAGGATAGCAAATGTTGTGGTGCAAAAATTACTCAAATATCTGATTTTTTTTTTTGTATTTTCCATTAAAACTTCTATCCATCTTTTAGTCAGCTGACGGCATTTATCTGATGTACACCTTTTGCATGTCATTAATTAAACCGATGCTCTTTCATTACGCTGCAAATTTATCCTGCTTTGAACGTAAGCAATGTATTTTTGGATTTTATGAATTGAAATTTTCACTTCATTACAGAAAGAAAATCGTTGACTTCTTGCACGGACAAAGACTCTGATTGCACTGCGGAAATTTGTCGTAATTATCCGTTTACGGCACGAGAACGTTGCGCTAAGACATGTGGCCGATGTTCCGACGACGTCGCCATCGGTTCAGGCTCAACTACAGCAGCGCATCGTAGTACAGCGTTTGGAGTGGAGAAATTTAAAGGTGGCAGTGCGTCATCGTCATTATCACCCAGAATAGGTTAGTTATATCTCATTTCCGCACTCTTCGAGCATTTCAGTAAGCAATTTCCCACTTCTTCCCATTTCCGAATTTATAGTTTATAAAAAACAAAACATATGAAATAAATCGAAATTTATCGTTTCACTTTTCGTGCTAAATTACACTTATAGGGAATGCGCTTATCAGCGGTAGTTTGTGTTTCGATCGGAAATTCGACTGCAGTCGGGAAATATGCCGGGATTTTCCATTTACCGCACGACAGGAATGCGCTAAAACGTGTGGATTTTGTAGCGTCGATACGTCAATCTCATCGTCCTCTTCCAATGCAACTCTCAGAGTGATGTCACCGAGTGTTGAGATTGGTGGAAGTAGCGGCGGCACTTCCTCACATCGTACAGCTAAACAAGATAGCTATGAAGCTAATCACAATATCCCCGCATATCCTAGGCTTTCAAGAGGTTTTAAGCTACATTTCCTTTTAGTTTATCAAGCCCATCTCTCTCTCTCTCTCTCCCTATTCCTTTTTTCTAGATTTCAAGAGGATAGAGAGAGAGAGAGAGGATTCGGTGCAATTTTATTTTTTTTAACAGTTACTGACTTCACGCCTTAACAGTTACTGAAGCAAAATTTTTTAGCACAGTTAATTCATTTTACATTTACCTTGTATATCGACGAACTATTTGCTGATGAAATTCCCCCGTTTCCTCAACTATGTCTCATAAGGTTAAAGGTTAAGTGGTACAAAAATTCGATTAGCAAAAGCGAAAACACATGGTAAATTCCTCGTCGTACATTTTAACTGAGAATCATCCATCTATCAAATGGTAAATAAATACCATTCAACGATCAAATATCACTGTTTGATTGTGAAAATGGTAGAATAATTAGATTTAAATTGATTTATTAACTGTGTTTTTTGTTTTTTTTTTCGCTGTAAAATGACCGAATGTAATTAGCTGACCTCTTCCCTTCCATATGTTAAGGAGAGGAATTAGAATGCGTTGATGTGAACATCGATTGCACTCAACAAACTTGCAAAGATTATCCTTTCACTGCCAGAGAACGTTGCGCTAAAACTTGCGGATTTTGTCGTAAAGGAAGTGTTGTTGAGGAGCGACACTCATCACTTCCCGCAGCGCAAGGTAGGTAAATCGAAAGATCGAAGTGATTATTTCATCGCAATTTTTGCATCAGAATGGATTTGATTCGAAATATGACATTGGAGCTATGCTCAAGCGATCTTCCCCTCTTCCCTCATCAAATATTCGACGTAATAAACTCAATTATCACCGGGTGAAAATGAACAATGGAACGGATGATGATGGATTATCTCTTCACTTATGCAAAACGTGCAGCATCGCTAAATTATACGCTATAATAAATTATAATTGGAGAAAAAAAAAAGAAATGAGTTAGTAAAGCGGCAAATTTTAATGTTTATAAATTTAAAAACTTTAAAATTGCAGGGAATAAAGCAACGGCAATCACTAAAGAATGCAAAGATGAGGATTCGCAGTGTTCGGAACGGTCATGCCTCGAGCATCCATATAAAGCGTCCAGAAAATGTGCCAAGACTTGCGGTTTTTGCGGTGAAAAAAGCTCATATGGTTCGGTGATCGAGCTCGAGTCGCCTATTGCGGCTAGTTCAGATGAAGGTAGTGTAATTGCGCTTGACAGTGATGGCAACGATGGCAGCTCTACACGATCGACGATGACATCCGAACGTCGTTTGACGTCTGGAAGTGGTGACACTATGTCAATGCAAAAGCCAAAACACTCATCTATTAGAGGGCGAACTGACCCAATTCGTAGTTCATCATCAGCAAGCACAGCACACATTCAGCAACCAACAAATAAACAGTACTTGGGAACTCAACGATATCCTGGCAGAACAGGTAAAAATGTTTGAAGCCAGCTGAGAACACAGTTCATTGAATTTTTGTAATCTCATTAATTTTCAGGATTTTCACATGTTTTATGCTTCTACGATGCAATGTAATTTTCTTCAGGCCCATGCACTGACGCGAATCAACTTTGCGAGAAAGCAGACTGCTATAAGTATCCGAATTTTTCCCAAAAATATTGTGAAAAAACTTGTAATTATTGTTAAACAGTCAACGAATAGTTACGTTTCCGTTCTGGAATTATATGTGAAAGACAATAAAGTTTTAGAAAACATTTTGCCAAATTGTATTTTATTTGTGAAATGAAAGCATCGATTAAATAATTGTGCACAGAGAATTGTGAAAATTGATATATCAAAAAGCGAAGTATTAAGTATTTACAAGTATTAGTATTAACAAGTATTAACACGTAATATCTTAAGCAATGGATGTGAATATTTTCTATAGTTATATCTATAACAGTAACAGTCATCGTGTAGGATGATTTAATGCACCTCCTTCTGTAATAAAAGAAAGGGAAATGTACCATTAAAAACAAATAAAATTAACAGAAATGAGAAGTAGAAGAGCAAACTCAAAAGCTTCCAATTTACCCATGTATAAACAATTTCAAAATCCATTCTGGATATAAGGAGTGAAATTCTAGCGTATATCTATTGCAGCTACATTCATGCAAATGTATACCCTAATAGGAATCCAGCGCTGTAACTACACAACAAATATGTATTACTCCGCAGAAAACCATTTATCTGTAAAAAAAATATCAAGAGTAATCCATATATTCCAATAAAAAAAATGATTAATGTCGCAAAAAAGCTAAGACTGACTTGACGGTAGAACGTTTTGAGTGAACAATTATGACATTTAGAATTTCACTAATATTATGAATATCCCGAGGAATTCGAGAATAGCTTATTAAATGAACCTCAGAGATAAGATCTAGTAAAAGAAATTGTCTAATCACATTATCTAATCAACCTACCAATTTTACAATTAGTGAAACAAATTTACCTCGTCCCTTGATGAAGTGTTTCTATTGCTCGTCATTCGTGTGATACCCTTTCGTAGTTGTTCAATATCACGTTGCAACTTTAACAGATTTAATTTGATATAACCTCGAGAGTTACAAAACTGAAATCTTGCTGTTAATTAGCAGGTATCACTACTGTTCACAGTTAAAACTTGCAATATCCTTAACCGTTTGGCTATATAATTATATCACTAAACTAAAGTATGAGCAAGCCTTAAGAAAGGTATGAAAAAACTATAAGTACGCAACGGTATGAGTTCTGAATAAAAAAATTATTCTGAAATTCTCTATTATCCATATATTTTTCCATTATGAAATTATGTAAATTATGTCCAAAACTTTCTAGTAAAAAAGTCCCAAAAAATACTTCCTTTTTCTGCATTCTTCAGCAGAAATAGCCAAATTAGAGTTAGCCAAGTAACAGCTGCTGCTTAAATCAGAAAAGGTAGAGATCAAAGAAACCAATGACGAACCAATGAAAACCAAATGACGAAGAAAATTTCTGGTGATACACATATGAACAGCAAGGAAAAAACTATTGCACATAAAAATGCGATAAAACAAACATTACGCAACTTTTCAAAAATGTCATTCAATGCAATGAAAAATCATAGAAATTACTATAACACTTTATTGAAAAACATTACGACGGTGTTTATAAAAGATAATTTGAATATAACACTTTATTGGAAAACATTACGACGGTGTTTATAAAAAATAATTTGAACAAGCTATAGCTAGCAGATAGCTAATAACTATTGTAAGGCAAAGTTAAAAATATGAAAGAGATATGTGGCTGTAGAATACATAAAACCAAGAACAGAATGAAGCAAAGGAAAAAATTCATGGAAAAATGAAATTAAGAGAAGCATAGAAAACAACCTTGTCTGTTGTATCACTTTCTATTCTTTCCGTAATTTCACTTTAAGGAAAAATGAACAAAAAATTATGGAAAATAAATAATACGGAACTAAAAATTTGAATGCACTGTGAAAATTCCCGCCTAAGATTGCTGATTACTTATTTTTAATGCTTTTATCTTTAAGGCCTCTCCGGTACATCGCATAAAAGAAAAGGGTGGGGTAAAGCCAACGCAAAAAGATAGCGAAACGATGACTGAATGGTGCAAGAATCAATTCCGTTTTTCGGTTTATGAGAGCATTTACGATGCATTTAGCAGCATAACTCGGAATAAGCCCTTTCGCTTGGTTAGGATCATCCTCATTCATCGGTTTACCTTCTGCAGTAAGCGCATGACGCCCAAAACCTGTATTCATATAACTCGCACTCACAACGAGGATCTGTGTATTAAATCTTTCTTCAGACCGTAAGCAATCGAAAAAAGCCTGTAATTCCGCCAAAATTTCAGTACGTCTTTAGCAAGAATGAGTGTTTGATAGTTATGAATAAGAATGGTTAATGTTTTCCGATATCTTTCGTTTCTATAAAACAACGAAAAAAGACATATATTATCAGCAACACGGCTAAATTAAAAAACCTTGAATGTGGAACTCATCTCGCGAATAACAAAGGGAAAAATTCGTTAAACAAAAACAAATATAATTTAAATGAAATTGCACCTCAGCAGCATGCTTACTAGCTGAATAAGAACTTCGATACGGCACAGCAATGCGTCCCTGTATGCTGTTTATGTACACAATTGCTCCATCTTCCGGGATATAATCAAGTAGTGCTCTGGTTATCGCAACATGACCAAAGTAATTCACTTCCATCACCTTAGATGCTAACTTCATTAAAAATTGACTAAGACTTGGAAACTGGAACAGAGAAACCGAAAAACTTACTGACATCATTGCGATTTACATACGAGAATTTGATAAGTGATAAAAATGGCAATCGTAGTTATCAGATATAAGCATAGCTAATTATCATCAAAAATGTAAACTATTACACTGAACTTTCGTAACCCACTTGAATTTAATATCTCAAAAGCTTAAAAATAGCTCCAGAGACATGAACCCTATGTAAGTGACTGAACTTTAAAAATCAGAACTTACTCGGATTACAATTGTTACAACAAAAAGCTAGAATCTATAAAGCTTTTGCATCTGACAGACAACAGTACTCAACAATCTCAGTAATTTCTGTAATTTTAAATGTCTTATAAGAAAAACAAGAAACACAAAATGCACTGGGAGCCAACCTGCCGATGAACATCCATCGATGTATCTTTGCAATTTCCGCGCATACTTAGACCAGCATTGTTGACAAGCACATCAATCCGTTGATTGATGGCAAACGACACGAGCTCCTCAATACCGTTCGGATCGCTAATATCCAAGTACTTATAAACTGGTTCATTCATATTGATAACATTTGGCAATGACTTCAGTTCTTCACATAATTCCTTTAGCTTGTCAATACTGCGTGCTGTTAAAATAACTTTAGCACCTCTTTGATAAAAACAAATTGCTAGTTCTCGACCAAGACCCGAACTGGCTCCGGTAATTAATACAACACGGTTGCGTAGATCAAGTTTCAAGCGATGATGCGGTCCGGGTATTAGAGAATGAAGGAAACGGCTAGCAGCGTAAAGACCGACAGGAAGTACAACATAATGAATATATGGTCTTATTGTGGCAATTACATTTGTTGCAAGCTCACAGGTTTGGTTCATTTCACTGGCGCTTATGGTGGTGATAATGGTGGATGTCTCTAGAAACAAGATCATGGCGGTTACATCTATTTCAAGTTATAGTGAGGTCACGTTACGGGCAGGATACCACGTTACAATGATATTATTACATCGTCACAATCTAATATGAAAGTAAATTTCCGATACACCGAAGACATCAAAACGAACAAAGTGTGAGACAAAGATGAGAGTAGTGATTAAGACATTAAAACAATACAGCAGCTGCTACATAGTTCAAGGAACATAGCTACTCTGTCACACCATATGTCCTATCCTAAAGTAAGTACCATGAAACCTCCGTACCTGCTCGGAAAGTAAAACTGATAAATAACGTCTTTAATTGTCATCAAGCAAAAAAATATCGACCAAAAAACATGAAAAAACCTGAAGAAAAATCAAACAGCACCCAACAACACCTGCTACTATTTTGCTTCCCTTTGTGAGCACATACCCTGTTATCCTGAAATATTACCAACTAATCCACAAAGATAATTAAATTTTATCTTGTTTTGCATGTGCTAGTAAAAAATATGCTACGATGGATGTAAATTAGTCCCAATAAACCTGTCAAGAGAAAATTTCTGGCTATCTTAGAAACGCATAAGACAGAGTTTTGGTATCTTAGAGAAGAATTCCCTAATTACTTCATCGAAGAGTACTTGTACCAATGATCAGTAATATAATGGTCAATTCGGTTAACACAATAGCGTTTAATATATCAATTTTGATCTCATCACCATCCTTTCTCAAATATTCAACTGGCTTAATTAAACACGCAGAAAAGAAAGACTTGCCAGCCAGCAGTAGAGCCAACACAGATCTGAATAGGTACTGGTTTATCCTGAATGCCATTAATGAAGACAATTGCTCGATTTAACGTTCCTGGATTACTCGTTCCAACCAGAAACTTGTGACTACCCACTGCACATTCTATTTTCCCCAACACTTTGTCAAAAAGCGCCATGTTACTGCTACAAAAGTCAAGAATTCCTATAAACAAACAACGGAATCATTCCAAACCGTTAACACAGCACCTTGAAACAACGCTACGATCGATGTCCCGCTCATCCGCGGAAACAAACTAACCCTCTACTCCTACCAACAAAAGGCCATCCCCCCCCGCCTCACACTTTCCAAAATGAGAACTCCGGCTAGCCGTGGGCAGGCGCCAAAGGTTACTAACACGTTCCGAAACCCTCTCCATATTCCTCGCCAATATTTGTCTCACGGTCATTCCAACGTGTTATTTCTTTTTTCCGCATTCTCTCCATCAACAAGAATACGTGCTATCTTGCCATTTAACGTTCTCATTTTAAACCCCACTTGCTTGCACCCTCTCTCTTTTTCTCTCTCTCTCTCGTTCTTTCTCTCTCCAAAGGTGGCCTTGCTTTCGACTTTTTTAAATTTTATATAAATATTTTTTTAATTTTAATTTTTGTGCTTTTGTCGAATATGATTTAGTCGTTGATTGCTATGATAGTTTGTTTATAGAATTTTGTCTTAATGAGACAACAGTTTCTCTAATTTTTTGGCTATTATTTTTGGCATTTTAGTTTTCCAATTTAACTATTTACTTGCAAAATTCTACATGCCCTACCGCTGGTGATTTTTATATTTTTTATTGATATGTTCATAATTTTGACTTCGTTATTATGTGCTTAATGTTACTCTTTCACTTTAAATTATTTGTCGCGTTTCAGTTCACTAATGATAGAAGCGATGAATGTTGTACGTCCTGGTGCAAATGATACCGAAGAAGATTTGTTTCGGATGCAGGAAGAGGTATTATATGTCTTTTTCATATAGTATTACTTTTAACTTTTGCAAATCACAAATTGATTAATTTATTATTTAGTTGTTTGAATTGCCATTTTGTTTAAATTGATTTCTTGATATCTTGAAATACTGTGTAATGCTTGGGTAGCTACAGTTAATCCAGTTTTTTTTATTAAATCTTTTGGATCTTTGGATTGAGCGAGCGGCTCAGGATGATAACAAATCAGAAATTCTCAGAAAGTCGACAGTTTACACTTTCTAAGTCGCAGCCGAAACAATATGAAAATAAAAATATTTGAAGCGAATCAGATAGGCAAATGAGATGGGCGAATGAGATATTAAAGTTTCTACCCAACTTAACCATTTCATATTTGTGTTATCGGATCCGTTATTAAAAAACTTTTGTATTACAGATGTTTAGAGGAAGATTCAAGGAGCAAATCCCCGTTGAAGACAATTCTTTTGCCGAAAAAGGTGTACAGATTGGGAGACATGCTAATCGTTTCTGTCTCGACCTTGACTCTTTGGCTGAGGAAGGAGCAAGTGTCATTGAGCATACTGTACAGGTAATTCATGTAATTTCTGCAAGATAAATATACTAATTTTTAAAATCCCTTTCTTTATTATTATTTTAGCAGTTTGCAAACTGTATCTTATATCAGAAGCATCCAAATCATGAATTCCCGTGCAGATCTTCGAATGAACTCTAGAATTCCAGTTCTTCGTCATCCTTGATTATTAATTTTTTACTAAAATTTAAGGAGCGGAATGTGGAGTTTTTACACAATACCGATGAGTTAGATGCTTGCATGTCTCTAACAAAATGTGGAGCTTATGCGGAAGAAGAAGGATTTCCGGATATTCTGGATTTGTCTAAGTGAGTAGTTTCCTAAATACAGTTTACTCTAATATTTATTCTACTACTAATGATGATAGGTTTCTTGTTACTTCATCTCTCCAATGCAAATTGAACATGTTCAGAAAGATTAAGTCTTTCAGGTATTATAATAACGTCAGTGAGGCTGTGAAAAACATTGCAACAAACGGAAAAAGTTTTTTTGCAATAGAGTTTGACAGGATTCACGGTCGAATTGATAGTGAGAATTTCACATACTTTTTTGACAATTTCTGTGGATGTAACATTCTTTGTTCTATCTTTTATTCTCTTTTTCAAATATTGTACAGATTGGGAGATATGCTAATCGTTTCTGTCTTGACCTTGACTCTTTAGCTGAAGAAGAGCAAGTGTCATTGAACATACTGTACATGGTTTAAAAAAGTTATGGTTTAATCAACAATAAATGCTCAAGTTATAAATGGTAGGATTCTGATTTTTATTGTAGATTGCGATGGACCTGAAGCTCTAGCTTCATTTGCTACAAAATCTATGGACGATATCAATAGGGAAATTGATCTAGAGAACGTACAAAGGATAAAAAAAATGAGTAAACAGGATATTGAGAAGGCAAAACAAGAAATTATGCAACGTTTTGGTGAATTTTTACAAATTTTCGTACACCGTATACAGAGGAATAAAGAAGAGGGAATAAAAAAATTTGTTGGCAAGTGAGATAAACCAATGCCTGTAAATACTGGCAAAACTTGTACATATTTGATTTTTAGATCCAAAGTTACTTGATTTCTTACGGAACAAAGCGAAAAAGGGACGGCAATCGAGCACGAAACAAATTGAACAAAGTACAATTTTATATCTAATCTGCAATGATTGAGTAATGTTTTTATGTAGTAGTGTCAATATTTTAATATAAAAAGTGCTCTTTACTCAACACTTCCCTTTAGCATCGGAAAAGGGTTCAAGTATGCCTAGGAAATTGGAACTCTGGAATAGAAATAAGTTAGCCCATGCTAATTAATGGTTATATAAGAAACAGCTATTCTTCTCCGAAATGGAGGTATAGGAAGCTGTTGTTACGGCACTGTTTTTCAGAATAAGAATTGGGGGACCTCGAGCTCTGCTTAGGGGAAAAAATTTTTTTAGCTGTTCTACCACATAAGTTTTCTTTTGATCGATGCAATTTTGTGAAAAGCGTTATAAGATAAATGAGGAAAAAGAGCATTTAATTCAAGGTATGACACGTTACAAATATTAGCAACTGATTATATTTCGCTTACATGTGTTTGCTTCACAATACATGTTTGCCGAAGCTTAAGTTTAACGCTAGTTATTTTCTTATTGAAGTTCATTTCTATTATTTGTTAGAAATGTTTGAAATGTCATTGCTATAGTTTCAGTGCCTAAGAAGATAGAAAAACCAACTGACGCAGCAAAAGATGTAACATCTGACGTCTGTCTTAACACGAATCAAGAAGTTGCCAGTAGGATCAAAGAATTAGAAATATTTGATTTGGAAAAGAACAATTCTGCATTTTATAAGGATTCAGCAAGTACTAGCAAGCTGGATGAGCCATATATACGATTGGCAGCGGTAACCTTGTTTTATTTTCTATTTCGCTCTGGGTTAAAATTTATCAGGCTATGCTACAGTGCGGTTAATCGTGTCGTGAAATTTGATTGTAATTTGAGCAACAAAGGAATTATGATTAGAATTTAGGAAGTCCCTTTGCAGGATGCAGCACAAATGGATATGGCAACAAAATGCTTGCGCACATTATTGCCACGACAGCAGCGCAATATAATCAGCCTGTTTGATAATTTACGAACACCACCGAAGTATTTAGAGTTTTTCAACAATGTAGGCACATAGGAATGAGCGGTAGTATCTAGGAATGATGGAAAAACAGCCTTCCAATTAACCTTTCTGAATAAAATTGAAGTTCGCATATAGAGCTTATTTGTTATAATTTTTCTAATGGAATCTTATGCTTTATTCGTTAACTGAATGTACGATTTTATTGTATCCACCAAAGCCTAATCAAATACTGCAGGAATTATGCTGGTGATGATGATTTGTTGGAGATGGCTCGGAGCAATTTAAATGCTATAAAAGGTTTATATCTGGAACAAAGGTAATTCAGCCCTATAAAATACATCTGTAAATGCCGACGTTTCAGTTTTTTGTTAACTAAAATATATTTTATTATTTAAGAAAGAGTAAGGATGGCAATTTATCAGTTCACTTCGCTGACGATATAGACCCGTTTGGAAAACCAGCCTGGATGTTGTCTCCAATTCGCAAAGTTTTGGATGTTATGCAGAAAGATGGGTACTGATTTTTGTAACTGGTTTATCAGTATATTTTTGCTAGCATATGCGCCTGTGTCGAAATTAACTCTAACGAAGCGCTGAATCTGTCAGAATTTGCTAATACATATACGACTGGTGCCCACTTTTATTCGTATTTGTTCCTACTTGTTAATTTTATCGCAACCCTTATATAACTCGACAAAGCAGACATGAGGCAGAGGACCTCTCATAGATCAAATGCATTGATATAATTGTAGTAGCAGCATAATTAATTGAATTAATACAAAAACTTAGAGTAATAATTTTTCTTAATTTTTCTTATTTCAACTCTCCACTTTTCATTATTTCTTTCGAAATTGGTTATTGTAGGTAAGAAGTTTTTTTCAGGAAATCAACTGCACAGGACCTCGTGATAGTGCGGTTGTCATTGTTCTGGACCCTGTTGGTTATGGTGGAAAGACCTACTTTGTACTATGCTTTTGCCACACCCAGTGAAATATTTGTTCGTTTGGCAGAAATTTTTATCATGGGTAGGTATCATATTAAAAAACTTCCAAGCAATTGTTTTACATTGCTGCTTTACTTCCTTTTGTTGCTATACTTCCTTTTGTTCTTTTTTGTTTTAGTTCAAGTTTAATTAGCTTAATAATACTAAATGTGCTAGAAAATTTTGAACCTAAGACAGTCAAAATCAAAAAATAAGCTGATTATTTGATTGAACAGTATTATGTGAATTATATTATATTATAGAATTATACTAAACAGAATAAATGATGATCAAATAATTTTGAATCGGTAGTTGTTTTTACCTTTGCTTCATTTGTTAGGTCCTGAAATTTTCAAGGATGAATGTGTTTCACAATGTCTGAGTCGATTTTTGCATGATTACTTGAAACCAAAAGCTCGTAATGGACTTTTGTGCTTGGCATTAAAGGAACCTGTTGCTGGATTGGATGCATTCGGACCATTGTAAGTTGTTTCCGGTTTATTATAAAGTGGTTTTAAATATCGAAATTTTGAATTTTTGAGGCTACTGTTTTTTGTTCTGGCTGTATAATTTGGACAACACTTTTTGCAGTTACGAAGATCTTCTTCACCATTTCGAAGAATTTTCGATGGGCGATGAAAATTTTACATTATTCATTTTGCTTGGCGCTTATGCAAATCAGCGACATTTGGATGGTTTATTAATGAAATGTTCCATTTGGGCATCTGATAGAAATGTTGTTCGCGAGATGGTTTTGAAAAAAGATTCTGGAGTCAGTTTCTTTTATAATTTTTCACATTTCTGGCTTATTCTTTTGAATTCATAGACGGTCTAGTGTTTGACTGATTGTTTGAACTGACGGTTTGAAGTCCATACCATATGTTGAATAACTCGCTTTCCAACAATTAACTTTTCAACTGCAAGCTTGCGTTTTATGTCCTTCATTTTTAGAAAGAAATTTGTAGAAGTATATTTATTGCATAACTATAATTTTTAACCTTATCTTGTAATCGGAATGACCTGTGTGGTGCTGACAATTGGTTTGGTCATTTTTTGATTACTTGCGCTGTTTTCCCTGTGTTCTACTCTCTCAGGCATATATAGTCATTCTCATATCTTCTTATAGGATTTTTTATTAAATTTGGTGACAGCTCGTCAAGTGGAAGATGATGGAATTACTGAGAGCAAATATTTTACACAGTTTAGAAAGTTGCTTCTTATCTATGCTGGAGTAATTCGAGATGGTATTATTTTGAAAAATCGAAATGAGCTTGTGTATGAAATTGCATCATCTGAATTGCAACGTTACATTAATTGGCACATGACAAGAAATGTTCAAAATATTGCAAGTTTTTTAATCCATATTTACATTTACATTTTATTGATTTTATGGTAAGATATCATTACTAAACAAAACATGAGCATGATATTATTGGCACTTTTTTTATGATTGATTTCCTAACATCATCACTGACAAAGAAATATGTATTGAGAACATTTTGCTTCAGATGTAAAATAAATATCTTGCATTTCAGGACATAGAAACAATGAAACAGTACGATGCTTTGGCACTTACGCTTCAGCAATCTTTAGCCGGTTGCCTAAATTTGCGGTTGAAGTAAAATATAATCCTTATCTATTTGTAATTCTATCTTACTGTTTTTGCTCAGCATTTGCAAAGGGATTCGAATGAGGTGATACTGAAGGGACCATCTTAAGTAAAACTATAAGCTAAGCAGTATTTTGCAGTGTGAGATATTGTCAGTATTTCTGAATTTTATTTCCTTGGATAACCAATATCTGTTGAAATGAAATGTATAGTGAATTAAATTGTTGTTGAATTTGAATTGACGTTCTTTTAGCAGTGAGATTATCCATAATAATGTATGCTGCAAATTTCACTTTATGTTTTTATATGCGTTCTGATTTTGGAAGGTAATAAATGGCTCATCCCTTACTTCATCTTATACTCTTAAAACTTCCAACTGATAGCAATGCTTCCAAGCAAATGATAGACAGATGAGGATGTTCTGGACGGAGATAGTCTTTGATAATTTACAAAGTTCCGAACTCTTTCATTAAATCTGACGGTCACAACGTAATCGTCTGCTCTACTTTCTCCCTCCTGCTGGCTGGAAAACATCGGTTCAGTGGCAAATGTCAATTTGTTTTTTTATAATCGAGAAATATGCAGATTTTAGTAATCGCCACTTCATTTATAATAGATAGATAGTAAAGCAAGCATGGCATTTCTACAGTTCTTGTTTATACAGTTGAAAGAACGGTTGAAAGATGGTGAAAAGTGTTATGACATCGCCTTCACGTATCGCTTCCAGCGGAAGTGTCTCGACTGATTCTATGACCAGGACTTCGACAACTATTAGGTGAACGTTTCTTTTACACTTTGGATAATTCGTAGAAAAAAGCACCTCTGATTATTCGCTGAATTCGTGTAATTCTGCGTTAATAATTGTAAGAAAAAATTTATAGCCATCAATTAGCCAATCGATTGTTCTCTTGACATACCCAATAGGTATTTCAGGTTACGGCTGCTAGTTAGTTTACTCGTGCTAATAACGATGGGTTTCATATGTCAGTTATGTCAAATACTGTGCTCGGAAAGTGGTACATCTAAAATTGCTGGCTTTCTAATTTTATTCATTGCATTTTTTGGGCATGTCTGGATGGGTATACACTCATGTGCTTTAACGAGGTTCACATATTAAAACATTTCACTTCATAAGAAGAAAATTGAACTCCTTGCTAAATTGACAACTAATAATCCAGAGATTTGTGTCTCAAAATTTTTTTATCCCAAGCATTCAAGTTCAATTACAGTAACAGTGTAATGACGTATTGTATTAATGGCAAAAGTAGCAAACTGTCATTTACTCGTGAAATATTTGATTTTGCTCAAACCATCATTTCTCTGTTTTTTTTTTTAAAAAAAGATCATTTCATACGAAAGCATTACTTTTAGAGCTCGCAAAGCTTTCTTCGACGAATCAAATGTATTGGAAACATATCAGCCAAGAGCAAGAACGATGGGGCATTTATTTTGTGTATGTTTAAATTATTTCATATAACAAGTGCTACGTTGCGTGTAACATTATTAGAAAGCGTAAGATTGGAGGAAATATTTCAGTGGATAAAATTCACTGATAAATATAGTTTTCTTTGACGATATATGATATAGTTCATTGTTAAAAAGTGGGTGGTACTCTGTCTGCTGTATTTCATTTATTACGTAATTTTTTACTTCAAAGCAAATTCCATTAGGCCGCTTCTCACATATCATTTTATCAAATTGTCTTAACTATAGCCTGAACCACCAACACCAGCGCCAGTAGTGAAATTCGCAGAAAGTGACGACGAACAGAAAGAGAAACGCTCAGCTGAGGAAAATGCTGCGTTTAATGCCATGCGAGATTCGGTTTGTTCATTTTACAGAAGTTGTAAATTTGAATAATATTGCGAAATATATCAGACTTCTTTTGTTTTTCCATTTTTTCGGATATATCTCGAAAGTATCGGATGATCACAGCTCTTTCACTTTTTCATCATCCTGGAGAGTATCTGGAAGTCTCACATGCAAACAGAAAGTTTCATTTGTTTTACAGCATTATGCAAACATGTTTGAGTATGCTATGAAAATGCAAAAGGAAATGCAAGCGATGGAAAAAATTGGTAGTCATCCGGAATCAACGAACTCATCATCAAGTCAGACAACGCAAGCCTCTCAGTCAACTGACCAACAACAATCAGTAAGCAGTTCATCATCAGGAAAGCAAAATGTATCCGACAAATCACCATCGCTAGAAAAGAAATGAAGAAACGCTGATTCGGACTGATTACTGAAATTACTGTTTGATTTAAGATTAATTTAATTAAAATTTCCAAACAATAAATTTTGTGACAATTTATTTCGTGACTTTTTTTTGGAAAAATTAATGAAAAATGAAAAAAAACAAGTGGATTTTTTGTTAGCTTTAATTCGGAGAGGCAAAGTTATTGGGAATTTTAGCTTCACTTTGCTTTTCATGACAGGTAGTCTCGATCTTCAGGAAATGTTGTAACGTTGGTCATGCGTTGATTGAATGATTTTATGGAACCCAATAGCCAATGTTCCACTAAATTTTCGATTGTACAAAAAAAAAAGAATACTGTGACAATACTACATTCTATTTTTTCCCTCAAATCCCTAAATGAAAGGTTCACTCAATATTTTGCTTTAATTCCATTTTTCAAATTTCATAAACTATTGCTTGTTGGAAGCTTCTTATGAAACAAATACCGCCCATTGAAACTTTGGAAGCAACTCGTGGGATTGAATTTTCATCTCAGGCAGGACAAATTTCGCTTGACGGCCATGATTGCAGTTGTGCTGCACGACGTAATTTCTGTAATGTACGGTGGAGGTTGAGATGAATTAGCGGCTGTGATGAAAGCAGAACAAGCAGGCTTGACAGGGTAGCATTACATAATCTTTCAACAGTTTAAACAGCGGAAGAGGAAGAAGGATAAGGAGAAGGTATAGTCTAATTGGGGCTAAAGCGTGTGCGTTCCTGACTTTGTGGTACGTAAATATTATGATCACTTCCGTCATTCCTGCTAATGTGACCGCGAAGGGTAGTTGGCAATGCGGAATTCTTCATTTCTTATGCTGTTTCAAGAAATGGTTCAGTGATTGATTGCTAAAATGAGCGAAGTGCTGATGACTCGTTCCTCAGATATGGATGATGGAAGTAATATTAATCCCATAACTTCTGTGATTATCGTTGCCGATAAAAATCGATGCCCACGTGGATTCGTTCCGGTATATGAGCTACATGTTTTCAGAACTAATCATTCCTAACTCATGTATTTTGAAATTAAATGCAAATTTAAATAATTATATGTTAATCTATGACAAGTGTTTAATAACAGCATCGATCGTTTTAAAATGCTAAAGTTATGCTTTAAAACTGAATATTTGTTCGACTTATAATGTTCGCGTTAATGGTATGATTCAGACGTGAATGCCTTAAAACTTTATAGTTTTTTGGTTTCTTACTAAAATTATTTTTCATGATTTTTACTGAGCAGCACTTGATAAAGTTTTGACTTCCATTACACAATAGCATTTCACCTGCACGTTTCTGATTCCTAACACCTTTTAATGTGCTCAGTTCATGTTATATTTGCTTAATTTAACTTTAGATTACGAAAACATTTGACGAACAGGGTGATGCCGATTTATGGAGAGAAAGTTCATTCACTTTTTTCAGTCGTCCTGTACGGCACTTGGCAATCACTAGAGACACTCCTCAAAATAGAGTACGTTTTAGTGTGACATAAGTTATGATACAATTCTCGGAAAAGTAGTATCCGTATTTCGGTTTTATTGTATGGATTTTTCATCTTCAAAGTTTCGTATTTGCACAATGAAGTAGGAAGTGTCCTTATTTAACATATTATATAAGAACCAAAATTCTTATTTTTTTCTCAGGTTGGTACGCATGTTGTGACAGATTTATGTGTCGTAAAGGATTCCGATCCGATTCCCATGGGTTTTGTCGCCATAGATTATACAGCGGATTCAAGTAAGTTAGTAGCACAAAATTTACTGCATTTATTTCTGTTCGATTTCGTTCCGATGTAATACATTATGAACAGTGAAATTTGTTGTTATTAGTCTTTCGGTTCTTTTGTTTTTAGTAGATTGCTAGAACTCTTTTTGACTTTTCTTGTTGAAAAATTTCGTAGCGAATAATATTCTTGTCTCTTACAATAAAAATATTACATCAAAGAAGAAATGTTTTTGCTTCTCTTTCTATTCATAAAGTTTCTAGAGGAGAAAGCGCTACGCAAAAAATATCTTTGTGTGCGCACGGTATCTCGAGATGCTGTTGTTGATGCTGTTGGTGAAATTATTTTATTAAGTAAACTAAGGAAGCCACCAAAGAATTATTCATCTGCTGGGTTTGCATCTGCTGTTATTATTTTTTTATTTTGAAAGTGCTGTTAGAAGTTACCTAGGAGCTATTTGAATTGGACTGTTGTTTGAGAAATATCGGTTGGTTTAAAGTAACCGCTGTCGATATGTGGATTTTGAAACACGAGCCTAAATTCTTCACTTTATCTAATTTACAGATCTAGTGGATAGTTGTGTTCCATCGGTAATTATTATTGGCTTTCAATGTATTATATATGCACCGTGGGATACTTATGATATTTGATTTTGATTTCAGTGAAGTAGATGGTATTTTGATATGTTTCAAGCATATTGTAATTCCGTCATCATTTGGCGTTGCAATACCTCGTAGCAGGTCGTAAGTTAATACGAATTTGATATTTTCTTTTAAGCATCTTTTAATTTCTTTCAAACATCTGTTAGGGCTTGGGAATTTGAAGTGTTTAATTTTTTCAAAATTGTTATAAACAGACTGAATTTAACTTCGGTTGGCAGCTATCAATCATTATGTCAGTCGTAACGGTTCTCCAGTTTTTTCCTCTCTTAGTTACTATAACTGGTTGTAATTCAGGGCAGGATTTTTACAAGGTTTAAAATCGAAAAAGTTTTCAAAACATGCTACTTTCAGCTCGACTTCTGTATTATATCCATCTCTTGGAACTCATGAGTTTCGACATTCTAATCCTACACTCGACAAGGCAAAGATTAGCATTACAGCAAATGCTTTGACTATAAAAGCAGGGGTGAAACGAGGTGTGGAGGATGTTCCTTTCAAATTAAATCCTAAAGTGGAAAGCAGCTTAGCTATGAATAAGGTAAAATATTTGTAGTGCGATGACAAATGTTTAATTTTTTTCTCTGAAAAGAACCTTTGGAAACATTCATGAATTCTGATTGAGCTGACACACTCTATCAAGTCTAATTATACTTACATGAAATCTTATTTTTTAGTTATTACATTTTGCTCTTTAAACGAAGTTGGTTCCAAAGCGATCTACGATGTAACCATTTTGTTTCAGTTAGAGATGTTACCGGAATTAAAGAAATGCGATTCCGAACAGTTGGATCGAGACTACTGTTATTGCTTTACGCTTGAAAGGGCAATGCTTTCTAATTCCTGATTTGATGATGTGGTTTTTGCATGCTGTCATCATTGATATTGTAGGACATGCGACTCTGCGCTCTGCGAATACAATTTACCTTCGCCGTATCTTTGATCTTGAGCCATACAAGATTTCTGTAATGTATTCTAACAGCGAATTTCGAAGTCTTCTTCGCTCAATGTTTTTGATAATAGTTTTCTTAAATTTCAAAATCGTTTGTAACATAACTGGTCTTTCCCAGAACTTGTTGAAATTTATGGTTTCCTTATTTGCTTGTAATTTATTTGAATCCCTGCTCGAAAATTTTTCATTTCAAGTAAATTTTTTTCTGATAATTCAGTTCCATTTCAAATGTTCTGCTAGTCGACTTTCCATTTGAAGGTATTTTGATTGTGTAGCTACTGTTTGAATATAAATTGATATTACTACATTTCAGTAAATTTTCGATACCCTTATTACTATATTTTCGGTTTCTATTTTATTGTTATTTATGAAAACCTTACCAGCAATCTGCTTAACGCTTGGCAGATTATGAAGATTTTTACTTGATGAAAGGAGATGACATCCGAGAAATGAGGATAACATAAAAAAGCAAGTAAAAGTAGTGGCGAAGACAAGTATTAACTGGTTTACTTTATTGATTTAATTGTAAGCATCAAACATCAGTAGGATTATGTTTCCTGTTTATGCTTTGGAAATTGTGCCTTTGTGTGTTCTCACTCGGCACACATTCCCTACGTAGGCAGATTTCCAAAAATTGAAACAAAGGTCAGAAGTGCTTTCCGATTGTAATAACTCTTTTATCGGTACGTTTAAATTTGGAATAGGAAATACTGACAGTAATAAATAAAAATTGGGCTTCAGTCACAGAACTTTGAATAGCAAAGGAAAGGATTGACCGCACTATCCATGGCTTGAAAATTAAAGCTCTAATGTTTGGTAATTTTATTAGAGCATACAGAAATATTGCATTCCCTGCCTCTGACAATAATCGATATCACTTATTAGCTCCAAGAATTATTTTGGATATGTGGTTTATTCAGACTATTATTACTTAAATTCTGATTCATTGTTCTGTTCGGAGAGTGATTTAGTGCATGTCGACGTTTTCTGGTTTCACCATCAGTGGAGCACTAATGGTGAATGCTGAAATGACTTACTGCCACACTGCACTTCATTTGGTGGAAATATATCTGCGACACATTCTCCATCCACTTCGTGTAAATGTACATAGACGTTATAATAGCTGACCAGTGCATCCAAAGTGAAAAACCACGGTGCCCTTGGATCACCGTATTCTACCTGGATAGTCCTGCTTTGTTGCTGGACATTTTGCAGTTAATGTTAGTGAATAAAAAGTGGGCAAACGGGTAATGGCATTAATGCGGTCCAAATTTTAGCTTTCCTAGTTTTTGCATGTGTAAATCGTTCTAAACATTTTCCCAAAATTATTACCTACGCTAATTTTTTTAATTAAGGGGTTAAGGTGCTAACATTCTTTGCTGGAGCAACTAACTTGAAGATTGGTAAGCATTGGAAACCGTGATCGTGTCTTTGAATCATCCACCTTTTGCTTACGTTGTTTGATTGGATAATGACTAAAAGAACTTTTCTGTAAAATCTGCACTAACTAATCGTGATAAGTTCTGCAATAAAGTATTAATGCAAAATTGTTAGGTTTTTTGATAAATCCTTGATCATGAGATGGTCAACATTGCTCTAATTAATTAACACTAGTTTGATGCGTAATGAAGCATACTATAAAGCCTTTGGCTATGCTTAATCTTGTTGTACTATCCTTTTGCAAAATTATTCCTATTGTTGCTGATTTGTTAATAGAATACAAAGTAAAATCTCCAAAGTTTGAAATTAATTTACGGACATAAGAAAGTAAAACAAGGCATACTATGCATGGCCTGCACCACTTCGATAAATAATGTAAAGACGAAGTACTGGTGACACATTGTTTAACGATTCAATTTTTGGCATCTGAAAGAAGTTGGAATGAGTAAGTTAGTGCAACTAATCTTGTGAACATTGTCCCCTTAAAATAAAGAACAAAGAAAGACATTACAGTTACCATGTGGTAAAGTTTAAATGAAGCAGGCTTAACAACATATTTCTCGGCTCGTTTTGCAGTCATTATTCCGATATAAGCTTCTACCGATGGTGATATTTCCATGGAACCATGTGTTCGTGCTGTCCACAATGCTTCTTCTGCAGACAGTGGTGGAAGTTCGAAGGTAGTGCTGTAACTCTATTTACATATGTGATGATTGAAGAATCGTAACACATTTGTAATAGCTTTGAGAGAAGTTAAGGCATTGGCTCAGAAGAGATCGGTCAGTAATTGCAACAGAGTTCCTCTCGTAAACAAAGTTAGCAACATTTACTATAAATTTAGTGAATGCTTTGATAATTGCGCGGACTTACGGACGCATCATTTCATATCCGCCGTGCTTTTCCTTGGAGGCAATTCGCTTCTCCACTTGATCCACTGATGATGATGCGTCCACGGTTCGAGACAAGCGCAGGCTTCCGGCTTTGCGCCCGCTGTGCTATAATATTTATGTGAAAATATTTGTTGTTTGGAAGAGATATCCTTGCCTATAATCGATTAATTTTCCCAGAAAAATTAACAGTTTCACTTCGGAAAAAGGGTAGCACGAAAAGTCATCGATGGAATTTTCTAAAATTTCGTCGGTTTAAAAATTTAAAAAAGGTAATATTACATTAAAAAAAATGTGAAAATCCGAAAAGGGGTTAAGTGGCTTGAACTCTTAAAGCGCTGAACGTGTCCCACCTTAAGATTTCATAGAATATTGGGAAGAATTGGAAGAAGTGAAGTGAAAAACACCAATGGCATACTTTTTCTTTACTGGGGACACGTAGTAATCGTTCATCTTCAATTTCGGATACGTGCGCTACGGTTTCAAAATTGTTGGTGGAAGACGATGAGTGAGAAGCACGGGAATTCCAGGTATGAAGTGGAACATCCAGTGCTGCAAATAAGGTGGATCTCTGGATTAGAGATAAATCTAAATTGGAACCGACTAATTCTCAAAGTGTAGCGTTAGCGTATTCAATTTTCATGACGATAATACATTAGAACATTAATTAAATCTTAAATTGCGCAAGGAAAAGAGAATCTCGGATACCTTCACGTTCAACCTTTTTGTGCAAATTATGTGAAATATCATCACGAATACGTGACTTAGATTTCTCAAGAATACTTTCATAGCCAGAACCTGTGAAGGTGCGCGGATCTGTGGAAGAGCTACGATTAGCTTCTTTCTTTTCCTGAAACACATCACAGATAACTTTTATTTAAAGATAACTTTTATTAGCAAAAGTGCTAATTTTCAACGAAAAAGTAATCCTTCCATGAAAGTCCCACGAAGCGAAAAGTGCAAGGCATAAAATGAGCTATTTGGAAATCTCTCGAAAAATTAAAAGGGAAGAGAGGAAGTGTATGAGAGTGGCATAATGCAAAGAAGGATCATCGACCACTTATCATTCATATATAATTTTTAATTTAACAAGCAGTAAAAAAAAAGACAAACCCGTGATATCTTAGATGCAATAGCGCATGGCCATCCATGTACACAACATTCCACATGTCTTAAATCCTCCTGTTCCTGTGAATCACGGAGTTCTGTTGTTGTTGATTGCATCGATGAAAGTTGCCGACCATCCGAGCTGTTAATCATTAACTGCAAGTCAAGAAGTGTCAAATTAGCAAACTGCTATCAATGATATCACTGGAGATTTTAAAATGCTTCCAGGATATTTTCACTGACAGCCAAAACAAACGCCAGCCATTTCTGCTATAGAGATTGATAAGGATGAATATTTGCTAGACCACACGAAATTCCCGTTAATTCCCCAAATTTTACGCTATTGCTGTTCCAAGACACTACTTGCAATAAGACTTTTTTTTTTTGGGAAATCACCAAATGCTTACAGGTGACGAATAATCTGCGACAATTAACTATCACGACCTGTAACACTTTGGGTAGGAAAAAAAACAATGAAGCTAGCACTAATCCTTCCATTCTTTATAAATACATTACCACTATGAGGTCATTTCATTTAGAATTAAAATTGTTCAAACAACAAACAATTTACATGTTTTGCATTGCGGTGTAAATTACAAGTTGTAAGAGGATATTTCGATAGGTTGTGGTACTTCGCTTCCTCTAACTAAGGTGCTATTAGCTAGAATTTCCGCTCAACAATTTCACTTCGAAATTTTGAGAGCCTACATGTACATAAGAATAATCGAAGTTGCTAAATGACATTTTTTTTTTAAATTTCAAGTGTTGCTGGAAATGAAACAACATTTTAGAATCGATTTATTGATATGCAAGACAAACTTAAATGCAAATGCAAAAAAAAAGACCAATTTCTAAATCAAATAGTTCGTCTATGAAGGCATTTGATTTAGCTACGATATCTTTACACATATAATATACGTACAGATAGGAAAACGAATAAATAAATTAACTTCAAAATAAAGGTACCATGAATCATGCAAGAATTTAAAGCCTTTGTTAAAAGTGAAGGGAGAAATAAATTACCAAAACCAAGATTTTCAAATAATTCTAAAAAACAGGTTCACCACCCTATCATTTATAATAATCCATCAACGAGTAAATGAAAAAGTTGGACGAGCACTTTGAAACACTGATAAGTAATAAAAAAATAGCCAATGAACCACGTACGATTATTTTCCGAATTTTCAGATGAGAAAGTTTTAGATATTGAGCTGATAATAATTTTGTACAAAACAAAAACGTAGAAAAGATTCGCTAGAGAATTTACAATTCCTTATGACACAGAGAATCGAAAAAAAAAACCCTTAACAATTGAGAAAATTCATTTCGAAGAAAAAAGTTGCAATTCGAAAACAAAGAGAAAGATCTAGCACCCACTTGTAGTTCATTTTTGATCATCGAGAGATTTAATAATGCACTCAGTTCGCTATTCTCTATAATAAATTAAGCGAGAAGCAGAAAGATGCTCAATGATAATTTATAAACTGAAATATATACAAGCAGCAAATGTTTGGAATAAATAAAAGAAAACTTGAAATCACAGTGAGATTCTCTACGGAGATGCAGATGATGAAGCGGAAAAGACACAGAAAGCTTCTAATGTAATAACAACTAAGCAAATCAGCAGCGCATAAAATGTTTTCATAAATATTTATAACGAGTCATGCTTGTAAATTTCTGCCAAAAATTATTCAATTTTAAAAGAAATTGTTAGTATCAAAGATCTTTTGATGCTTAATGTTATTAATAATACTTATTTTCGGGAAAGATGTTTGTAACAGTAAACAAAAATGTGAAAAAAATCTACGTTTGCTAAAAAGAATGGTAAGAAGCGTTGTTCTGAATTATTTTCTCATCCTGGAAAAATAGACGTATTACTGAAATCTGATCTGGTGTTAGAGACTTCTGTTTCAAGATACATGATGAATCGCCATTGGATTCATTTCATCATCAAATTTTTTCCGGCTATATCCATTTTTATCTTTGCCGTCACTTCTGTGTCTTCATTAACCCGATTCAATTCTAAATTCTCAATGACTGCTTCTGTTGGTAATGGATCATCACGCATTTGCGATGAAAAAAATAATAATGTGCAAATAAGAAACACTATGGCTATTGTCTGAAATACATTTATATTGATTTAAACTTTAGGAATTTTTTCACTCTATTCAAATTGTTTCAAAGTTATTAAATGTATATATGACAAAATGACATTCGAGACAATCCGTTAAAAATTTAAAACAATTAAAATCTATTATTTTGTTATACTAGAATTGTTACGTTCAAAGTAAAATTGGTTCGCAAAAAAAAAAAAAACTTGCCTGACCAATCACACTAAAAACAAGGAAAAGATCGGCCAAAAGCTTGTTCTGATACAGCATGCAACTTCCTTGCTGAAAATTGTATAGGCAAAAGTAAACCTTTGTAAAATTAAAAAAAAAAAGACTAAAATCCGAAAGCTACATACTTCGCCAGAGCACACATCCAAATTGTAGCGGATGCACGACACATCAAACATCCATCCAAAAAGAACTGGTGCAGGAATGGTACCGATAACTCTTACCAGAATCCACTGAATTCCAAGCGCGAATGACCGCTCTGCATAATCGACTGTTCTAAAGGAGAATTAGTTTGTTCTTAATTTGTCCATCTTATAATGTAAGTAATGTAACACGTAGTTGATGAAAAAAATACTACTTAAACTTTTCAATAAATTAGTTCATTAGGTAATCGTTTCAAACAGAAGCGAAATATCATTCAGAATATTTGTCAGATTTTCTAACCCAATTTAATGCGTTTCAAAACTAACAGTACCTTAGTACTACTGAAATTAAAGGTACTCCAACAGCAAATGCGAAGAAACAGAATGGAGCGAACAGAGCGAGAAATCCAAATAATCCTCTGCACTTTGATTCACATAATCCATCCTTAACTGTCCTATAGCCAAACCTAGTGTTTTCAGGCACACATGAACAGTTGTAATACATCTGAAATGAGCATCAAAATAGAAGCATTGCTTCAGGACGCCATCGCTTTGAAGTAACTGTTACTATACTACTTCGTGAAACCTTTTTTATGGGAAAGCAGATTGCAAATCTACGATCCTAAAGATCTTACTGCATTTTTACTCAGGACATAAACGACGTTCTAGGAAATAACCTTTCTGAGCGGTTCATAATTTTGTTGGCAACCAGCAAAACATGGCGAATAGAAAGATATTTGCTTGTCATTATAAAATTCAGCACATACGGGATGATATTCACTTTGAACACAGTCACAATGATGGTTGCAGATCGATTTTAAAGAAGGGAATATTTTTGTATCATTATCATTCTGATTTGAGTTTGCTGTGCTGTAAAATCAATCAAATGAGCAAAAAATTAATGCGCCAGAATATGCTTTAGGTTGCAATCTGCGGCGGTAAAAAAAACTCGAAATTAAACTCTCTTTAAATTCCAGTGCATACAACTTTAAATGCAGTCCCGAAAAGTCTAATTATGAACTACACCACATCGATAAATTGTAACTTGACAAAAAATTTTGAAGCATAATCTCACCTATCGACTTCATAATGTTCTTCAATTCCAGCAAGCGGATCATGATCACAGTAAACGAGATACATTGGTGACAGGATGAGCGTGCACATTAGCAATGCTATGCAAAATTTCAATGTTTTAACACAGCTTAGGTGAAACCGTTGAACGACAAAACCACTGAACATTGTACCTATTCCGGCCATTGGAACCATTATACAACCTGAGAAAAGTTTTAGTGTTTTAGATCTGAAATGAATAAGCTGCATATTTCTTTTCAAGAAAAGTGAGAACCATACCAATTAACATATTTGCTTTGCTTGGTGCAACACTAAATTGTCGCTCTAGATACTTTGACATGAACGTCGACGCACCTGTGATGATGAATCCTGCAGAATTTAGCAAAAATAAATCTCAAAAATCACTGAAGCATAACAAGAAATGTGACATAAATTTTATCCCTCATAGAAATGTTAGGCACTCCATTTTTAATATTCGTTCATTTTTTTTGCAAAACGTCTTAATCGTTTATCGCATTTTGAAAAATTCCGAAAATTTCATACACTAATAAACCGTGAAAGAACAAATCTGCGAAGTGATGACAACCCATTCGTGCTAGTTGTCCAGTGAAAAACATTTGAAAATTTCGAAATGAATAAAGAAATGGGAACAAAAGATGAAATTCTCATGCCACGCCTAATTTTCACTTATACATAATGGCAGAAATATACATTAAAAGCAAAAAGATGGATCACGTCGTGCTCTTCATTGCCGTAACCCTAACCTGCCCAACGGGATGTACTTTCACAGATAAGTATTTTGAAACATTAATTTTTATCTGCTTACATCCAACTTTTCATAGAAAAGACAATTTGTATGTCAATGATTCTGATAACTGCTAGGCTTACTACACCAAAAAGAGTTGCGACGACAAAGATTCTTAATTTTTATATTTCAGGGAATAATTATAGCACTCAAAGTGTAGAGTGGAGAAGAGCAATTGGCGAAAAAACGCAAGAATCAATCCATCAGGATGTTATGCCAACAAGAAAAATGCGACACTTTCAATGGAGTTCTTACCCCGCTATCTTTGAAAACGAGATAAGGAACAAGAAGCAGGAAACCTTATTTAAACATGATAACCAAAATAAGAGTCAATATGGATTACTCGGTATGTATAGGTATGGAGGACAAGGAATATTCGGACAAATAACGATAACTGAATAGTTACGTAATTTGATCTCATAGTACCTTAAAAAATATCGGAATATAATAAAGGCCATCAAATTTTAATTTTGCTTAGTAAAACCAAGGAAATTTAATGAAAACATACCATCAACGGCCATGGCAAAAGTTATGAGCATATAGCTACCATTTGATATTATTCTATAGATGGCTATTGGTATATGTCGCACGTCAAGCCATATGTGATACCAAATTGGACCTCGATTATTTTGCAGTGCTGGCATTGATTCACCAATTGTTATGGTTTGCACAGTTGTTGTACCTTTTATTTATACCAAATTTTTAATAAAAACTATGAATTGGGAATCCAAGGACTCGATGAGTAATGGATTCATAAGGTAAAGAACATATAGATTCCATTAACTTCAATTTTATGTTACCTTATTAAAACAAGAAGGCAAATTCCAGTGTAACTTAAACAATGAGAAAACAGATAATAATTATTTCGAAATTATGATTAATGCCCTTTAAAATGTAATAAAATTTCATGAAAACTCTAATTCGTAGTATTATACTTATTAATAGTAAGTACCGCGCACGACTATTGTACACAAGCCTTACCTTCACTACCAGCTGGTAAAAGCGGTCCACAAACTGCGACCGTTTTGCTAGTTGACGGGATACCGCAACATTCTGGGGTACGCTTTTTCGAACCAACTATCGTCTCTTCGTGTAATCGAGTTCTATAAACAAGGATTAATGATGATACGCTTGTATATAATAGTTTGATTTTCACGTTTTACAAAAACAAACTTAAACTTACCGATGCCATTTGAGAGATTCTGGGAGAACTTTCGGCAAAACCACTATGGGAAAAACAGCAATCAAAGCCAGAGTACTAGCTACCTGAAAGCCAATCCACCAGGCACCAACCCACTTTGGATCCGTTTCATCGATATTTAAAATCCTTGAAAAATATTCCATGGATAAAAAACAAACGGAAACTATAGAACAAATGTATATTACATGCAAGAAAACCAACTTGATATGAAGCTCCGACTGTAAGAAATCAGTGTGGTAACGTAAAAACGAACTAGACATCAGGAATCCAAAAGCCGGGCCAAATATTGCAAAGGCGTAGAAAATACCTGAAGCGGCTTGATACTTATTCTAAAAATGGCAAAAATTCATAAACTCAATTCGCAATTATACACATACTATTTATAAAATACAGATTTTGATTTTAAAAAGTCATTTACTTGTTTCGAAATGCATAATACAGTGCCGTAAAACATAATATTTCTCAAACGACGGTGGACATGTTAAACACCTTTTATGACTTTTTTCAACCTATAACTTTTAACTTACAGGCCATTTTTAAAAAAATGTTGTCAAATATCAAAATATTAAAATTCAAAACTACCGAGATAAAGCGAAGAAAAAGCTGGGCCAACATTTTCATCGATGTAACTAACACCAAGAGTAAATAGTGGTGTTGCACCAATACCATGGAGAAAGTGACCAAGGCAAAACAAAAATACATATCGGAAAACACCGGGCTAAAGAATTAAAACTGTATGCAAACTCTTTCTTGAGCAAACTAGAAGCTTGGAATGAAATCCCACAACTTAAAAATGGATTACCTGGTTTTCAGGGGATGGACAATCTCGTAAAGCTTCAGCACTAGCTGCTGACATTAATGAATGAACTGAATTATTTCGCACGGCATTATTTGTTCTGGCTCCTGAAAATTAGATAGACGAATAAAAGGAGATTTACGTATCACATATATAAATACTTAATCAGGAGGTATTTCTGGGCAAGATCAGAAGAGGGAAAAAGGAGGATGCTATGGAAATGTTTGGCTTATTTATCCCACATACTTAATAATCAAGCAAAAGATATTAAGGAACTTTTAAATATAAATAGCAGTAACGGTAAACCAAATGACGCTCACTGAAAGATGGATGCAAAAGTCCGCATTTACTAAATGTCGGTTCATGTGCATTATAGGTGGAAGTATATGAATCTGAGAAATTATGCGGCATTGTGAAAATAAAGCTGCCTAATGCCATTAGTAATAGCCCCATTGCAAGCACCATCGGTTTTGAGTGACGTCCACCAAAATATGAGACGGGTATGCATAACAGCACATAACCAAAATCGTAAAACTATAAAAAAGAACTTTTCAAACTTCACTGTGATGTAATAGATTTACAGAAATTCATAGAAGTTATCATTATTAAAGCTATAATGAGGGAAAGGTAGGGGTTAACACAATTCGTAATCTTTACCTGCATGATACGACCTATAGTTGATGAGTTGAACTGAAATCTTCGTTCTATGGAAGTTATCGCAGAAGGGACCAAACCATTTACAAGCATCCCTTGTACTGTACAAAACCAACACATCCATAATAACATCCAGTTCCTTTTGCCAAATCGCTGTAACCATTTGGGTCTGAAATCCTTGCAAATGCATGAAAAAGTGTTCGTATGAAACTTCAACGCTCTGCAAAATATTTTAGTGCTGGAAAAGGAATAAATCGATAGCGCCGTATAGAAAGATAATTTGCTACACTTGGTGAATAAATAAAGACTGTTTTAATCACAGTCAGCTTAATTCAGCAATGAATTCAAAAGACACGTAGAGTAAAACCTGACCCAAGTGTTACTCAGACGTGTTGTCACTGCTAAATATTATGAAAGAACAAAAAAGCTGCAGGTATGTGCGATACCTTATTTTTTTTTTCAAATCAGATAATGACTGCAATCACACTGCAGAGATTGTGGACTATTATTGACTCGTTCAATGTAAAACTTGAAAGTATGCCACTGAAGAAAAAAAAACGGAAATTTTAACCTCCAGTTTCGTAATCCAACTAAGGATTCAGTCGCCAGGACATTGATCTCTTTCTCGATAGCCTTAATTTGCTGTTGCTTCTTCCACACACATACTGTTGCCCAAGGCTTTTCTCGTTTCTGCATTGGCCATGGTGGACCGGACGCAAAACCATTATTACAATTTCTAAAATGGAGGATCGAACAGGATTAAAATTCTACGATTAAAGTACAAATGTCTAATACTCAGGACAGGCTAGTACTAACCTATAATGTCCGGCTGGCCTTTTCCTCGACTGTTCTGAATTCGACGGTGTAGATTTGTCGTCCAAGGCACTATATGTTGGAGATTCTGAAATTTTCAGCTGTTACCCACCAAATAACTAGCGTAATGAAAGATTGATTTTAGCATTGCAAACAGATTGAAATGAAAAACAATTATGCAATTTTTTTGATGGAAAATAAATCATCGAATGAATGGAATGGGAGAAAATTGATAGGGAAAAAGTACCAGTAGGAGAATAATGACGCTGTCGAGCGGACGACGACTTCTCCAGATCTCCTGGAGCTGATCGAGTCTCAGCATTCCTTACATTATCATCAACATTTGCACACTTAACGTGCAACACACTATCAACTCGACCATCATTTATCGGTTGCATCTAATTGCGGCATATGATGCAGCAGCCAAATGTCCAAACGCCACGTCACCGAGGTCAATTCACACACGTTGATTGTTTCGGGTGACCACAACGGGTGACCTAATAAATTCTTGTTGAAGACAGGGACACACAGAGAAGAATGGAGAACAGAGAGAGAGAGAGAGAGAGAAAGGATCAAAAAAACCTATCCTCGATGTTGACATCTTCACATTTCTCAAAAAATATCCTCAATAAAATGTCTCTGCGTGTATGCGTTGTGTGTGTGTGTGCGTGTGTGTGTGCGTATGGGTGAGTACGTGTGATTCATCTGCGATGTAAATGATCTTAAAAAAAAACGGAAAAAGAAATGTGTTTTGTCGGTGGAAGTGAAATGAAAGAATGGAAGGATGAGAGGGAAGAGAATTCATATCGAAGAACCACTCTCTGAGAGAGAGAGAGAGAGAGATGAAGCACCAGACTGCTCGGTGCACTTTTCAGGACCTGCTAGAACAACAACACACAATTACGTAAACAACGGATGAAGAGAGGAGCTTCATCTGTAAGCGTCACTTTCACAAATCGGAACGGAACCACCACCATCCACAGTCATCCAGAAATCTGTCACCACGACTCCTACTCCTACTCCTCCGATCACTGCTGCTACCTCTCTCTGCGTGGAACATGGAAACAACAATGCATGATAAGCGATGCTATGCGCTCTTTGAGTCATTTCCGCTCTTATGAAAATTTTTCATTTCGAAGAGAACCGTTACCCTGCTTCTCCATCCTTTCATAAGGTACAATCACTGACCACCTAACTACTAATATTTCGTTACAAGTCAAAAATACTGGTGTACTGGCGCTAGCTCGTTTCATCTTCATCCCTCAACATTTTCCGGTACTGCTAACAAGTGTTTGAGGGACGTGTTCGGGAGAATGCATAACAATATATAATTTGCTCGTTCAGTATGCACTTGTACAATAGCAAATCTGAACCGGAAAATAGCTTGTTGCCGTATTTCATCCGAAGTTTGATGGGTGCGCAGTAGTGATGAGTTGTGGGAAAAAGAACTGAAATTCGAAATGGAAAACATAACACATTATTAGCAATTATTCACTAGTAGAAAAGCTTTATCTCAATAACAATATATATCGTCCGGAAATTCAAAATCATGCATTTCTTGAATTAATATCATTGGAAATCAGGTTGTGTAATTTGGAAGATTATGTTAAGTTCTAGAAAGATGAAGTTAAGCGTACGTGAAGGATATACTAGTAAAGTACTGACTAGGTGTTATGCTTTGTATCACCTGAACAGGTGAAATGAATCAATCACTTTCAATTACCCGTTAATTCGTTAGACGGTTGCATTCCACCTTATGATGAATTATTACAATGATTTTGAGAGGACCGGGAATTTCTCAAAAGTTTCTTCAAACATGCTTTTTTTCCGTTTGCTAGCATCCCATCTGGCGTTCAATGATGAATGCCTATCGATTGATTTATGTGTACTTTTTAAAACAAACACAGTGGCAGATAGCATTAGTCAACTGTTGTACGAAATAGAATGTTGAAGTTCACAAACGTAACTCATTTTCTTCCATTGTCAAAAATTAAATTCTTTCGCAAAAAAAAAAATGGAAAGAAGAATTTGCATCATTCGAGCAGATTTTAACGACATATGCATAGGAAAGGGTAAATAGTAGGATGAGAGGTTATGAAGCTTTTTTTTTTGTTCTTTTTTTTTAAAGTTTAAATGGAAAGAGCCGAAAGGCAAAGTGAGCGCAATGGTAATTGAATCCATTTCTGTATGAATACAAAGGAAAAAAAAGCAGCGCAAAATGTTAAAAATGTAAAATATGAAAATGAATCTGAGAGAAAGTTGCTCCTTCGTTTGGCTTATCGCAATCGAAAGAGATGATAATGATTTTGATATTATCATCATCATCATCATCATCATCATCATCACCATCATCATCATCATCATCATCATCATCATCGCCATCATAGTCGCCACTTAACCGATTGGAGATGATGATAGAGCTAGCTACCTTTGACGGCACACTAATTTATCACTGTTTTCCTCTCAATATGACGCAAAATTTTTGAGAAAGGAAGAAAGAAGGAGAAAGTAAGTTTGGAAGAAAAAGTTCGAGTATACCTAGACTGACGAGCATCAATTTTAATTTTCACTTTTCACTTTAATGCATACAAACAAATGCTCAGACTATTTGCCGCATCGCTGCGACCTATTCGCAAAAAGTGATGGACAACTGCTCAATGGCATCACTTATGTGACTAATTTAATTAACTCAAAAATTCAGCGCTGAGGCAATTTTTAGGGAAAAAGCCCGGTGGAACACGAAGCATTTAATGTGAAATGTAGCAAATGAGAAGGAGTGGAAGAGAATAAAAACTGCCGCAATCATTCAGCAATGCTAAAAATTGCATGAATCAACGACGGAAATTGTTCATCTCTTGCAGTAGCAGTTAGTTTCCACGTACGTGTCAATTTTATGAAAATTGAAATGATCGAAAATCAAAATAATCTATTTTTACATGGAAGTAACTTGCAAGGGGAATTTGTTATTTTGTTCAATTTAAATACAAAACTACACTATAAAAGTAACTCATCATCATCCGTCAGTGTGTCAAATGTTCAAGCTTTCAGTCTCCTTTGCCTTTTTCTAGCTCTCTTCGTTTTCAAAGCGAGTCAGTTTAATTCATCATTTTTTTGTAATTTTAAATGAATTATCAATTTTCTGTGGAATTGCTTGCTACATCTCATGCTTTGATTTATAAGCTTTGAGAATTATATTTGAGACTCTATGTGTGTATCTAAAATAGTGTAACGAAGGCAAATAACTTTACACGCTACCTGAATTGTAACCTAATTAGGTCAAAGTACTCGTTTATAGTTTCGCTTGATGTTTTGCCTATCTGATGCATTACCAGTTGCACGCAACTCATTATTGAAAAGTAGCATAACCGTTTTATTTTGCAATAACGCGCTTCACTGTTAACTTTTTCGAAATGTAATAGGAATGAATATGGGACGGAAGTAGAATGCGTCAGAATTGCTGCTGCAAATGAGAGTGTAAGAATGAATTTCATTTTTGATTGAAGAGAATGAAGAAGTGCTGCATTTTTATTCATTTTTCTAACTTGTTACTTAGCATCCCCTTCTCTCTCTCCCTCTCTCTCTCTCTCTTTCTTTCTTTCTGCCGCCTGTATTCTATTTTCGAAATAGTTACAGGATAGTGTCGTCGCAATTAATGACATTATCTGAGTAAGTCTCAAAATAAATGTGGTAAAACAGGGTTGTCGCATTTTACAACATCTTAAAAAGCTCCTGAAATGACGCTGCGAAGGCAGAGAGGGAGACAGGAGGAGGAAGGATGAAAGAGTGACAATATAATAGAGTAAAATTTTAGTTAAAAAAGGAATTGAATTCTCTGTCGAATATTTCTCTTCCTTTGCTTTTTAATACCTAAACTATGTAATTTGAAGTAATGAAATTTCAAAAATGTTTTTATAATTATATAAAAAAAAAGTTGGTGAAAATGTAACAAAAAAAAAAGGAGCATTTCCTATTACAATACGATTATCAGTCCCATCTCAAACAGAAATTTTGATTTTTGATTGAAATAGAATTTTGGTTCTTTGTTGAAAAGAATGAAAGAGTATTTTAAATTGGACGGGAAGGAGCAATTGTTGATTGATGATGAAATGTTAGTGGTAGAAACTTTCCTCCAACAAAATTTATATTAGCTTCCAACAACAACCTGTCGTATTAATGGTATGCCAACAAAAAAAAAAAGATGCAGATGCTTTCAAATTTTATTTTAAAAACAATTCATTGAAATAAATGCATAAATAATCGATTAAATTTAGTTCACAAAATTTCCGCACTCATTTTCTTCAATATGTTAAGTAGGCCAACCATTGCGAGATCAATTGGGATGTTTGATTTAATAGAAAGAAAGGTTACACACTTTTTTGTGTAATTTTTAATTAAAAAAGCAAACAAACAAAATTAATTAAAAGTAATTTTTAATTTAAGAAAAAAAGCTTTCTTATTTTCTACAAGTTAACTATCAATTTGAGCAAAGTTTACATTTTTATCATTTATTTCACATTGCGCAGGCGCAAGCGGTTAAGTCCGATTCGATCGCTTGAAATTGCTGCAACTGTTGCTTTCTCTGTTAAACAAAACATAATTTTTCCTCATATTTCGTCCTTTCCTTTCAATATCACAAATATCACTTTGAAATTTGGAAAATAAACTTTTTAAATCGTTCCATTCAATTTTCAATTTTCGAAATGGATTTCTTACAAAATTGAAATTCTTGAAATCTTTTTCTTCCATGGAAACGCCTGCACGATATGAGCTGTTCATTCGACCTTGCATTATTTTGTATTTGAAAACAAAGAAGAGCTGTCTGTAACTGATGCCGCTAATATCTTTTACTGCAAATTAACTCTAACAAACTTTTCGATTCTTGCAAGAGTGGAACCTACCGCTTCCTGAAATGCAGTTATTTGTGAATTAAACAATCGTCGAATAATTGCTTGGAGTAAAAATTTCATCCAAGAAGCTCATGCGATCAATTCTTTAATTTCAATTTAATTTTTCATTTATTATTTGCTTACCACCTTTTAGATACATCGGCAAATCAAAGCGAACATTTTCGAACTTTTTTTAAATACAACTGAAATTCGTTACTTCCGCGCGAACAAATTCATGTTGCATAATTTATTTTTTAATCCTTTTCACTCTCATTTCTAATCTAATTTCGTGTTCGTTGAAGCCTCAAAATTCACTTTCTAATTTCAACAAAAATTAGAAAACTGACTTCTAAGTCCAATGGGTGCGAAAGTGAACTAGAAATGAGAGCTAAGCGAATTGATGCGACAATTGAGGAGTACATTTTTACGAAAAAATTTCAATCAGAAATGCCAGCTATCGAACATTTCTAGTAATTTATTTTCTAAGACTAAAATCACAACCATCTCATTTAAATTTTTGGTTTGCGAAAACAGCATTGACTAGCAAACTTCAAGTTCACTTAAATTCATTTTCCACCTTATCCAATCCAGTATTTAATTATTTCGATATGTGTACGCTTCACTTTTTTTTCATTTAATCAATTCAGTTCATTCTAATCCAAATCATCCTAATGTAATTAATTTCTTCGCTTTTCCCACTTCTTATCTTCTCTTCGCTGCTGAAAGGTTATGACTTTTTGCTCTTACGTGCGTACTTGTGTGTATGTGTGTAAAAATTTTATTTCTTTTAAGAATAGAAGGAAAATGATTGACATAATTTAAATTAAAATTAATTTTCGAAGACATTTCGATGAAGTTAAACGAAGGATGAGGAATAAAGGAATGAAAGGAATTGGGAAATACAATGCAATTTTCATCATTCAGTCATTGCACACTTTTGTGCTGAACAATTTACGGAGCTAATTTCGGTAATCAAAAATAAGCAGTTTAGCTTTGAAATTTACCGAAAGTGAACTTTTGATACAAACATGCACCAGTGAATTAATATTTTCTTATCAATTTGTCGCTGAAATGAACATCACCGGGTTTTTTTGATGTTAATATTCAAACTATTCGATTATTTTTAACTTCAATTCATTCAATTCTGGTTCCTATTGGCAGTATCAATTTGCTAATTATTGTTATTATCTTAGCTAAGCCATACATGCGGTCACTCACCAACACTGTCAGTCTATGCTTAGCTGACTTAATGTATTTGGCTAATTTGACTTTGGTTGCAACCGCACAGCTAAGTAATAAATCGTGGATTTTTGGACTACTAATGCGTATCATTTATCATGTCACCGAAACAACAGGTAAGTGAAATAAATTTTCATTGAGTGCAATTTGTAACTTTAAAATTACCATTGTGGAAAATTACAATTTTACATTGCAATTTCAATTGTAATTTTAATTTTTAATTTTACATTGCATTTTTTTCTTAAAACGTTAGCTCAGGCTCATAAACTAATCTATCGCCTGCTACACTGTTCCGTACCGTAATTTCACAGTAAAACTATTTCCCAAAATAAAACATAGATTTTCCGTGTGTGTGTTTTGTCTCAGCTGGAGAATTCCGCAAAACAAATGGAGGAAGATTTAGCGATAAGTTGTTGAATGCTTTCTAATTTAGGAAAAACACTTTCACACGTATAAATTATCAACATTCTAGCACTAAACGTGTCTTTTAATACGAAATTAAATTGTCTTTTAATACGGGATTAAAAAGTTACAAAGTAAAATTGTGAATGGAATGATCAAATTGGAACAACCACTAATCCAATTTACTTTGTTTCAATTAAGACTTGTTTATTTAAGACTAAATTAGTGAAATGGTGATGCTGAAAGCTTTTTTCCCACGCTCTTCTTCTTTCGTAACATTTCGGACGATTCTTCAAATTAAGCAAAAAATTTTATTTTGCCTAGCCTAATTTGCTCTATTTAACAAATTAAAGAAATAACTTATCTTAAAAATTCACAATAATTCGATAAAACCTTTGTATTACCACAGATCATTGCGTATGCTTTAGTTGGAAAATGATTGAAAATCCTAGTCGTTCATTATTTTCCACTTCCGTTTCTTTTTCTTTTATTGTTATTATTATTTAATCGTCCATTTCAATGCAACAAATTTTTGCTCTTTTTTTTAATTACCTTTATAGCATTAGTGCTACGACGAAGTGTAATTTCAGGTAAATTACACATGTGTGATATTCGTTGTAATATTAGCAGCTGATCGTTACTGTACCGTGTCCGTTACGCGTACGCTACCGGAACTATTGCACAGTAGCACTGTCATGTGCTATTGTGCATTGGCTTCATGCAGCCATTCCGCTCTATCGATGATACGTGGAAGTGGTGGAATTACAGGTGGCGTACGATGCTTCTCCACTTCGTAGAGCTATTTGCATTGCTAAATGGTCAAGCTCAACAAGTGGTCAGTGGTTTGCAATTTTGTCTAAAATCACTTACTTGTTGTGAATTCTCTCGGAGGTGTAGCGTGCTCGAAGCTCACTATGAATGATAATCGATCCATTCGTTACAACAGTGCTCAAGCAACAAAGAGAGATGCCAGCAATGAGAGCGAAACAACCGCTCACGACCCCTCCTTGAAGCGACTAACTCTTACTTTCCCGCCAGATTCACCTGGTTGGTACAGGAGGAATGCCTCCTCTTGGTGGCTGATCTACCCATGCATAGAGGCAGGTTACACCCGCTGGGTGATGATTGGTCGACATAAATATGAATTGATAGCAAATATGGGTAACGGTATAGCTAAGCGCAATAGGAATATTACGTGCAATATTTATAATAAACGTGTTTTCCGTTTGACTAGCCTTACAGGTTTTACGACACTTATAGCGTACCTGAAATTTTGAAACTTCGAATCAACCGATATGTCATGCTTTTGCCTTTTTCATACAGTTAATTAATGAATAATGCTTAATGTTCGTGAGCAATTAAACAAATGAAAGTGAGTGTGCGATGGAAATATTTCAGGTGCATTACGTCATCAATCTCAATTTATGTTGCACCGTTAGCACTGATGACTTATTTTAATTATCATGTTGTCTGAAGATGCATCAAAAAAGCTCTTCGTAACAGTAAGCGAATGAGGCGTACGTCGAAATTACGTGTTCGTTATTATCGTGTAACACGTCTGGTATTATGCGTAATGATATTTCATGCTGTATGCTTGTCGGTTAGCGCATAGATGTTGTACGAACGATTATTTCAAATCAAATTCAACCCAGAAATACGATAATAGATGATTTTCCGGGAAACACTTTTCCTCACTCCTAACACTAGCCGAAACGGTGAATGAAAAATTTGCATTTAGCTTTTAATTTTTCAAAGAAATGAAATTAAAATTTTCGTATTTTACTTGAATTTTCACTGAGATGAAAATATGAAGTAACTATCACGTAATGTTTGTAGGAGTCAAATGAAAAATTACTTTAATCATTCAAATAACAGATAAGTATAGAATTCCATTTCATAAATTTGTAAAATCTTTAGCTTGAGGAGGAACCATCATCCTTGGAACCATCCTGCTCTCATTTTATCAATTCGATTGAAAGACTTCGTTAAAGCATCGATAGTTAGGATAAAATACCACTTCGCTTACGCTGCGCTACAACGATCACGGAATTAGAATAAATGGAATTGGTGGTCAAACGTGAAGTACTCGCTAAGATTATTATTATAATTTGAGAAAATTTTACGGTGTACCTGTCATTCCTTCCTCTGCTATCGCTTGCTACCGACAACTACGAGTTCCGCAATAATTTCGTTCAAATTTTTTCAAAATTAAACTTAGCTAACCAAGTTTTCCAAATTTCACTTAACTTAGCTAATCGAAATGATTGTTAAGGAATACCTTCTTTAATGAGATATCAGTCAACAATTATCAATCCTTGCTATTCACTATTGCATACATTTCAAATTTAACTTTAACATACCTTTAAGTATTCCAATAAGTAGCTCTCTCTTTCTCTTTCTATCCATCTCTACAAGCATCGTTGAAATTTTTTTCTGTTTATTAAAAATTCGTTGATGGTAAAATGTTTTCAAAAAATAATTGTCAGATGTTATCGAGCAAATGCTTATTTATTTTCATTCCAGAATGCTTCTAATGCACATCAAGTAATTAGCATTAAAAAATATAATGCATTTCAAAACCGCTTTAACCTTTCGAAATTATCCACGCAATTGTGATGAGCGTTGTGATCACTCTGCGATCACTGTGATCAGCGATCAATCAATGCATCGTTTCAGCAACCGATGATGGAAGTTGACAATTTTGCACAAAATAAGGCCATTTTTGGATTTATGAGAGATAATTATTGGATCGAACTGAAAATCACTTTGTCGCCTTGGCAACTTATTTTATCATTTCAACAATTTCCCATCATTAATTAGCTTTGTTGTTAATCGAAACTTCTCCTTCATTATGCGCAATTTTGCACATTAACTCGAACAATGAATTTTTCCAATGCCAAAAATTCCTTCATTCATTTCTATCAATTAATTTTATGCTTAAATCGAGCAGAAAGAGAAAACGCATCTAATCATTAAAATTTTTTTTTTGTTTGCAATGAATTCAAAAGAAAAGGAGCTCTTCTTCCTGCAACAAATTTTACTGACATTTTTAAACAATTAATTTTTGCTAGTGTGCAAAGAAATTTTAGTGGTAAATTTTGCAATTAATAATTTAGTACAGCTAAGGAATGAAGAGAGGAAACAAATGTCTTACTTTTCGGATGAGTTCTATTTTATGGGTTTGTTAGTGGTGAAATTAAGCAAGCTGGTGTATTTATAAAAAATTTATGCAAAAATGTCTAAATTATTGTTTATTTGGAATATTTTAATAAGCGGCACAAATAGCTAGTTGAATTTTCTCAAAGATCAGAAATCATAAATGACATAATTAATTAACGCATTATACTTTCAACGAGCGGAAAATATTATGAAAAGTGCACTTGGATAGGTGAATTTGGCGAAAATACATTGCACTGCTAGATGGAGTTGTTAAGCTCACCGAAAGTGCAAGGAATAAGTTGAAAAAGAGAGCTAATTGAATCGTTCAATTAAACTTCTACAGTAATCGATTTTACTTTGTTAGTTTCATTCCAACATTTCATTAACATTTTTGATCGATTTCAAATAGAATGAGAAATTCTTCATGCACACTAATTGAATATCACTACTTTTTTCCAGCGATAATTTTATTAATAGTTTTTTTAATTTTAAAATTTACCCATTTTGCAATTACTGAAGTTAGATGCGGGAAAGAGAAGTATAAAGGTTAATGAGAATAAATGAAATGTACCAGTTAATTAATAAATGCACTTACTATAATACTTTTCACGATTAAATTTTGCCACATGATACTGGTGGAAACATCAAACTCTTTCTTTCTAAATTTTAATCAAAACTAAATGAACAGGTTACATGAAATAAATCATAAATGAAAATGTTGCGAAATAACAACAGACCAGTTAAACTAAAAATGAATTATTAATTTGTGAAGTAAAAAAGAGAAAAATTAAATCGTTCATAAAATTAAAGTCCGTAAATTGAATATTTCAAACAAACAAACAGAAAGGAAAAATTCCGCTCAAAAGTTAAAAGCAACAAAATTTACAAAGAAAATTATATGTCTATTGATTAGATTGAAATGACGAAAATTACATTTCACACATAAAAGTGATAATCGTTGATATGATAATAGCGGGAAGGAAGGATGCTATGCAAACTAACTAACTAACAAATTGGATTAGAAATAAATTTTAAATTGAGAGGACGAAAACCTTAAACAGATTGCTAGAAAGGATAGAATTGAATTTATAGAAACACTTTAACTTTATTTAAAAAAATAAAAGATCTAATTGGAACAATCAGTCTGACACTGTTCATATCAAATTCAAACATATCTTTTTAATTAAATAAAAAAAACCATTTTTTTAATTAAATAAAAATGATATGTGTGAAATAAACTGCATAAGCAATATGAGATACTTTCACATATTTTCATAAAAATTTTCCTCTCTCTCTCTCTTTCCCTCTCTTGCTCTGTCTCTCTCCCTTTCTTTCCTCTTGAAACAGGTTTGCGCATAATTACCTAAATAATTGATACATCGATTCATTTATTTATATGCTCTATTCGCATTTTGTTATAATTATGTTTTTGCATAATTAAAGGTAACTTCATTAACACCTGCAGGTACTGCTAACAGCTAACATTTTACTACTTACTACTTACTACTTACTACTTACTACTACTACGTGATGCATAACAACGTGAGAGATTGCAATATGTTACTAACGCATACTTCAATCGCTTTCGCTTCCCTCATTGCCTTCCCAAACCTTTTTTTCCATTCTCTATTATTTATAATTATTGAATTTCAGTTTTTGTAGGTTTTCGTTTTTCTTTTTTTTTTCGAAAAAGGAAATATTAAAAAAAATAAATTAATTGTGTAATAGTTAATGCAAGCATATTAATCTTTTAATACGCCCGCTAATTTGAAGTATAGGTGTTGTAGTATTACTGCAATACATATTACTTGCTACTTTACAACAACCTGAACTACAAAAATTGTATTCAACATTGAATTCGTATAATTTGTAGTGTTTAGCAATATATATATATATAGACTCATGCACACACGTACACGTGAGTAAGTAAACAAATAAGGTATACAAATAGATATTAATTAATAATAAAAGATGAATAAATTTAAACTGTAAAATTCTGCAATGAATTTCTGGGCAAATTTAATAAATTAATTAAATTGTTGACACTAAAAAGCTTTGCTATTATTACCGTTTAAAATTAACAATTACTAAAATAATTTCCTCAATTTAAAATCTAAAGCATAAAAATGACGAATGAAAAAAAAATGCGTGATTTAGCAAATTTTTTTAAAAATTTAGTTTAAAACTTTAAATTCTCTTGTACAACGTCTAATTCTCTATTCTCGGTTTTACTGATTTATTTATTTATTTTTAAATTGATCTAAAAATACATGAAATAGGAACGGAAATCCTTTTAATGGTCCATTTAAAATTAATTAGATGAAGTTAATATGAAATTTTTAAATTCAGGAAATTCCAAAACTTCTACAGCAGCAGAGAGAAGTAGAAAAGAAATGGATAATAGGAATTGCGGACACATTTGGCAGCGTGGTTTCACTTTACCTCAAAGTGATGATTATCACCATCATCATCACATTGAAAGTGCATCGATTCCAGTTTTACGCGATCCAATACGTGACGCTACCACGTCATCGTTCCTGTTTTGGGATTACGATCCAGCATTTCGCACTAACATTGAACAAACCGTTAACAGTAATTTCACCGGACCACATTGCATTGTACCACTATCACAGATTCCGGTACTGTATTTAGTACGGGTATTTTAATCAATACTAAATAATCTCATCAATTTCAGTCGTAAATTTAAAAGGCTAACATTTAGTGGGCTGCTTT
This sequence comes from Litomosoides sigmodontis, assembly GCA_963070105.1. Classification (NCBI taxonomy): domain Eukaryota; kingdom Metazoa; phylum Nematoda; class Chromadorea; order Rhabditida; family Onchocercidae; genus Litomosoides; species Litomosoides sigmodontis. The sequence goes on along the minus strand of OY718807.1, from coordinate 7,291,040 downwards.
GTTGTAGTGATATGTTGTAGGATGAGAATTGCTAGCTGAGCTCTGAAATTCCCACGTTGAGTTACACCATCTATCATGAAAATGATTTGTGATGACAAACAGCTAAGTGATTTGCAGATGCCCTAGCTGATACACTACTAGGCTAACCGACAAGGAGCTATTTTAGGTTGAGCAATTCGACAAAAGTTCATTAGAGCGCTATCGCTAATTGCATGCAAATTATCACAGTAACATCACCTATTTATGCTGCATTTTATCTTTCAAAATAACTTTATTATTGTAGAGATTCACCGAATTTGAAAGTTTGATAAATTGATAAACTAAAAACACATGCACTGAAAGTTTGATGCGCATGGCTATTTCAGGATTCGAGAGGCAGCCTTACCAGTTTGCCAGTTCGGCAGATGATCACGACAGCTGCTCCAATTTACTCATCCTCACATTCTTGCGCAGTTAAAGATTTTGCTAAGCCACTATCAGCAAGGCTTCCAGCTGAGCAAAGGTATAATAAATATTTTTAAACACAATAAGCTTTCAGCAAGTAATAAATATAACTTTGAAATATTCTTCTTTTTCTGGTAAATTTGTTTAATTAAATTAAAATTGCTTAATTTGAAAGTTTGACAAATTGATAAACTAAAAACACATGTGCTGCAACAAAACAAACAAATTAGATGCCATTAGAGTAAGAGGCCGACACTATTTTTTTTCTATTTAGTTTAAAAAAATGGAAAAAATTTTAATGAATAATTTTACTTCATTTTCGTTTGCCCAAAAAATTTCTCGCTCTCCTTGCCGGTATCTTTTGAACATGGTACGCTACCGTTTCTCGGTTTAGTTTACTGTACCTCTTGTTACCATTTTTTTTAAAAACACAATAATCGTGTTAATTTCTATCGAGTTACAGTATAAAATATGTTGCTGAAATTGTTCAGCTCTAACATTTGCAATTCAAATAGCAAAATTTCTAATTTTCTTGCTCGATTTAAAGACTTTTTTTCACTTCAAACTATTTAACCTTTAGTTCAACTAATAAGCTCTTTAATGAATTTCTTTGCAGATTTAATTTTTCAATGAGTGACACGTTGGCAAGATGTGGTAGGGCATGTATGCTTTGCTAGTTACCTCCATCACCTTGTGATAAATAATCCTTATCACCTCTACCTCATCCTTATCATATGAAGTGATAACGGATAAGATGAGTGATGATAATACTTACCATCTTCCAGCTAAAATTTCACTGCTTAAAACTTTCAGCTATTCATTGCTGTCATTTGAAACCTCTAATGCAATACCAACCTCCTCCATTCCGCAACAATCTGCGCCTCAACCGATACCTCCGGCAGCGGTGCGGAAAACGCCCGGTGAACAGCTATGTCAAGTGTGCCTTGCTGCCGCTTCTAATGGATCGCATTTTGGAGCAAAAACGTGTGCTGCTTGCGCTGCATTTTTCCGGTTAACTCTTCTTTGATGTTCTGAAAAAATTAAAATAATGCAAATTTTGCAAATTTACGATTTCAATATTTCTTTAACAAAATATTATTTTAAGTATTTGATCTCTTATTTTTTTCTCTTTGCCACAAATATTTTAAATTGTGCTAGTTTTTTTTTGCCACATTTTTATAAAAATCTTTAAATCATACACAATCAAACTTTGTTCCTAAACATGCTAAGGATGGAACTGAAATATCATCTTAAATTCCAATAACACATTTTTAAATTTTTAATTACTTTTCATTTCTACAATAACACTAGCAATAGCAATGATTGTTTTCAGCCGAACGGTCAGCGATGAAAAGAATTACACGTGCAAGCGATCGCAGCGCTGTGACGTTAAACTAAACTACGGTAACCGATTATTTCAATAAATTTTCAAAATAATTGCATTAGGGAAATATTTTGCTATGTAATAAAATTTTCACACTTATTTTAAAATAATTTTTACAACTAATTCTTTATTAGAATTCAAAAATAAAAAAAAACGAACACACAATGATGTGGTTCCACTTTTTTGTTCAAAAAAATCAAATGAAATTTCAATACAACAAATAAACATTGTACTCATGCATTCAGTTCCAATTCGTCTTCCTCACAAACACCCATTTCCTGTTAATTTTCAGCTACCGGTTATCGTAAAATATGTCGGAGCTGTCGTATGAAACGATGTCTTCATATCGGTATGCTTCCAGAAAGTGAGTTATATTTTTTATCTTTTAAAATTTATCCATAATTAGGGTGCTCATTTCGCTAATTGTTTTTTATAACCAATAAAACAAACTTTGAAGTGGTACCTTAATTGACAAATGAAAAATTGGAAAATTAGATTTTTTTTGCAATCAATGGATTAGTTTAAGAAATAATGACAGTAAAAATAAGAAATAACAGTGTTTAATAAATAACAATTGTAATTATAATTATGATGATAAAAAATAAATGTTTAACTATTTTCATGTATAAAATTAATTTTAATTATTGAAAAAATCATTTCATTTCGTATTCGTTGCAGGAAAGAAGAGTTTTTATCTCCACATGTTTCCTACTCTCTCTTTCTCTCTCACTCTTTCGCTTCTTTCTCTTTTCTTCCTCTCATATATTACATACATTTACAATGCCTGTATTTTAAATTGATATAAAAATTTTTTAAAGAACTCAAAATTTCAGATGTACAAAATAAAAGACAAAGAAAAGAATACAAGGAAAATTACAACAATCAAAATGACAATCATAGTAACACACAAACGTCTGCCGACGATAACAAACAATGGATCAATCACTGATTTCAAAATCAACTTTGATGATAAACTTGGAAAAGCACAGGGATACTGTGATAAGGCAAAAGTCTAGCGAGGAAGTGGTCGAACGCGTGGAAAACAAATCTAACGAAATGTAAACTTTATATAATTCAACAAAATTGTGAACGCTTAAATGAATAAAGCGATGAATTAATTAATTCTTAAATTCGTGAGAAAAATTGTGACGGATGCAATCAGTTACGAACTACCAGTTGCCCTACACAACGTCTAGCTGCTGAACACTAACAATTATTTGAATGAAATCAAAAAAAAAAAACTGCTGCATTCCTTTTCCTAATTGAAATTAAAGCAAAAAATTACACTAATAATTGGTGAGGGTAAGGACGACCGGTTCAGCTATTTAATGAGCAGCTAATTGCAATGCACCGATAGCAGCAACTTTGCTTAATTGGTTTGTTATAGTTCTAGTTTAGACTAATATTTACGACTAGCAAAATTATCAAATTAGCTACAGTTCAGTAATTCATTGCCAAAAATACAAATAATTCAAATACTTCAACTGAAATTAATTTTTGTTTTAATCAACTAACCAACATTACCAAACAAACATGCAAACAGCAAATCGAATCATACCTTCCACTTTTCAGTCAAAATTATATTTTCAAAAATGCTCAAAATTATCCATCAAAAACTCTCAGTGCTTTCATCCTCGATTTACTATTCTTGAATGATCGAAGCAAATACTTTTGCTAAATTTTTCTCTAATTCCTTTTTTGCTTCGACAAATTAATTTACTATGAAAAAAAACAACATCAAGTAATTTTAATTTAAAAGATTGATGTAATCTCTGATGCACTGCTGTAGCGTAAAACCAAAGAAAAGTAATTACGTCATAAGATGAAAGTTTTTTGCCAAACTTTGCAAAAAAAATGAATTAAAACTTAAATGGCAAAAGAAGAAGAGCGAAAATTAATTTGCAATAAATTTAGTTGTTGCTGTCGGGAGATCGAAATATTGAAAACTGAAAAACTCATTGAATAGCCGAATCACATCAAACATATTATTCTTATCCAACTAACTGATTCAAATATAAATTATCATCCGTACTCTCTATCTCTCGCTCTTTCTCTATGCAAATTACTGCATGCGCATTCTCTCTTCCTTAATATCAACCTCATCATCAAGTAAAAATTATCACTAGCAATTTATTCAATTTCTATAAAAAAACTCCTCTCCATGGACTCTTTTTACCTTGCGAGGTTCTCCCTTGGATACCTCTCATGGATTCTTGGATCACGTAGCCTTCGCTCAACACAAACTAACTCTTCCGTCGCTGTTAGCAAAGGCTAGTTCTGTTTGATCCGATAAACGGTTTGTCTCTGACGTATTAATGACCAGTACTTCTCGCCCATCAAATTGGCGAACAGAATGGGAATCGCTTCCGACAAACGATCAGCAGCGAGAATTCCTGTGCCCGAGATCAGGTCATCACTGCTATCACTGTCAAGGGAGACCGACCGGCAAAGGAGAAGCCGGCGAAACTTGTCGAAGAAGTCACGGAAATGTGTCCGATGCTGACCAATCCATGAAGCAAGGTAACGAATCATCGAAGGAAAGATCGAGTTACACACTCGAAGTCACGAACACAAAACGAATACAGCATTTCAGCAAATCTCGATTTTGCGGAAAAGGAAGGAAGAGACACGAGTGCGCACGTGGTAATTTACGCAGGAGGGGAATAGGTTACAGATTACCTTTGAATCAGTTCAGTTGGATAAGAATAATATGTTTGATGTGATTCGGTTATTCAATGAGTTTTTCGGTTTTAAATGTTTCGATTTCTTGGCAGTTTTTATTTTGCGCCTGAGAAACAGTCCCCTCTCTCCCACTTTTCTCTAAGAATGAAAATAATAAAATGAAAATTCAGCTGGTGCGGCATGGAACAACACAAAGGCTTTAAATTCACAAATGTTATAATGAAGTCAGTGATTAAGAGATAAGTGATATTCATGCTATAGAGGAAAATTTTTTTAATTACTGTAACTTTATTTGATTTACGCAATTTCGAATTTCATTCAAGCAATGATTATTTAATTTCATCCTTCTTGCAAGGTATCACTGCCCATTCGTTTCAATTTGGTCGTTTTCTTAGCTCTTCGTACCGCTGAACTGTAAATTTGGTGCTTTGTTTGATTCTGCTGACGAGGCGGGCGTTTGGATCGGTTTCAATTCCGGATTCTGAGTCTGATTCGGAATTGACTGCAACAGTAAGTTGATGCTAGGAGTACAGTTAATTTTGGTGCTAAATTCATTGCTTACTACTGAAAGAGCACGTGATACCGGGAATTGCTTCGAATTCCGGATTGTCATAACCGTTAAGCAATTATCAATGATCATTAAGTTAGCGTGGAGAATTAACGGTTGCTATCGCTTTCAACAACCTGTTCAACTACTGGTGTTCTTTTTTCCCTACAACTACTGCGTAGAAATGGCGAAAGCTGTTAGTACCGGTTGAGGCTGTTCCTGTTGCTCAATCTTTTCTACCGGTTGCGATTGCCGAGCGGGTAACAGTGATGATGGCTGTTGCTGCTGAATTGGAGCTGACGGCACTGATGGCGGTGATTGAGCTGGTACCGCTACAAAAGGTGATGGCGGTGATTGAGCTGGTACCGCTACAAAAGGTGATGGCGGTGATTGAGCTGGTACCGCTACAAAAGGTGATGGCGGTGATTGAGCTGGTACCGCTGCACCAGCGGAAGGTGATAATGCTTCTCCCGCTTTCTGCAGTTGCTTCTCCTTCTCAGATATCTGTATTCGTTGTGCCTGCTTCTGCTCCATCCCTGGTATTTCAGGTCCTAAGATTGGTGGTGTATCACGTTTCGGCACCTCTTGCATCGATGGCTGTGGCGGTTCTTTTTTCTCTTCCGCTTTCACTCCCGCTGCTGCTTTCTCGTCAGTCCGTTCCGCTTCCGGCGGTACTCCGACTTTATGCTCTCTTCCAGCTTTTCTCACTGCTAACATGGCGGTGTAATCGTCCGTGAATTTATCAGCTTTCTAGACGAACAAATAAGTGTCGTCATTTCATACGCAATAATTGCAAATAATGTTTTCCTCATAAATGAATTTGCTGACGTCATTTGTGGCGTTGAATATCCGAAAGATTGGCGCTTTATTTTTCAATCATTGTCATTCAAAATACTAAAATAAAGGAGTAGGAGGGTACCTCTTGCAGTTCAGGTTTTAAATTGAATAATCCGCAGGCTTCCGCATATGCAATCAAGCACCGTACAACGTACACAAGTTGTTCATCGGTTTGAACAGCACTCATACGCATTGCTAATTACAGAAGCAAATACTTACTTTAATTAGTTTAGTCATCAAGTTATCCAAAAAAAAGGAAGAAAAAGTCACAGAAAATAATCCATTTTTTTCCTTAATATCACTTGCAATAAATTCGCTGTACTAATTAATTAATTTGTTAATTAAAAAAATAAAAATTGTCTCTCCTCGAACAAATTAAGAATTAATGCGCTGAAGTTTGGCAAAGGTTACTTAGTAACATTGAAAGTAATTAATACTATCGAGATATTTAATTTCAGTATTGGTTGGTAATTGCTGTCGATGTGTCGAATGAATTCATTTCACTAGCAATTTCATAAAATCTAAATGCAAACAGAAAAGGAAAGGAAAAAAAGGGAAGCCTTACATCTCAATTTTTTGACCATCTCAATAAGCAGTAACGGTTTTCCGGAGAGGATTTGTTGCAGAGCCATTTCAATAGCAACGATGCAACCGGTACGACCGATACCTGCGGAGCAATGAACAACCGTAGCGCGACCCAATGAGTGACGTACAATTTTCAGTATTCGAAATGGCGCCAGTGTACTTGATGGTACACCCTTGTCAGGCCTTCAATAAATTATAAAATTAAAAAAAAAAAAGGAAGCTAGAGGAGGAGGAGGAGGAGGAGAGAGAGAGAGAGAGGGAGAAATATTGCAAAATACGAGAGAATGACATTGGGAGCATCAAATGTCACTTTCTTCCAGAATTAAATATTGTTTTCTTAAAAAAAAAAGAGGGTGCGTAGAGTACCATTCTTTCCATCTTATATGCTTAATGGTCAATCGAGTATCTGAATTTTCAGCTTGTAACATTGTCATTATAAAAGTTGTATCTTTGTTATCGTTAACTTCAGAACATGTCACCTTCACATCTACAACACAACATCATTATGCCACTTCCATCTAATCGTTTAAAATTTATCACTCGTTCATTTCTAGCGCACATTCTCTAAAGTTTGCAGCTAACAAGATAATCAAATTCAAAATTGCTAAATATGAAATTCAAGTGACACTTAACACTTCGCAACAGGGATTTGCTCGATTTTAACACACAAACAATAATGAGCATGTTAAATAAAAATTTTAAAATTAATGAAAAAAGAAATAATTACTGTAAATTAATTAACCTCCAAATGTAAGCGATGAACCAGCATCTTGTGGCCAATACTGATAGCATTTATTTTTTCCAGCTTCAACAATATTGCATAGCATAATAATGTTACTTACCCTTTCTTGCATTACCATAATCCAAAAATCATTTACTGTCACTTCCAGTGGTCCCTACAAACGGTCATTCAGCAGCAGCAGCAGCAGCAACAACAGCAACAACAACAACAGCAACAACAACAACAGCAACAACAACAACAGCAACAACAACAACAAAAACAACAACAAAAACAACAACAAAAACAACAACAAAAACAACAACAAAAACAACAACAAAAACAACAACAAAAACAACAACAAAAACAACAACAAAAACAACAACAAAACAACAACAACAGCAACAACAACAACAACAACAACAACAACAACAACAACAGCAACAACAACAACAAAAACAACAACAACAGCAACAACAACAACAACAACAACAACAACAACAACAACAACAACAACAACAACAACAACAACAACAACAACAACAACAACAACAACAACAACAACAACAACAACAACAACAACAACAACAACAGCAACAACAACAACAAAAACAACAACAACAGCAACAACAACAACAACAACAACAACAACAGCAACAACAACAACAACAACAGCAACAACAACAACAAAAACAACAACAAAAACAACAACAAAAACAACAACAAAAACAACAACAAAAACAACAACAACAGCAACAACAACAACAACAACAGCAACAACAACAACAAAAACAACAACAAAAGTTTACAACTAATATCTTTTTTTTCTCATATTTCTTAAATAATAAAACACTTTCAACAAATAAATTGGCATATATTTTTTAAATGATAATTTATTTTATTAAAATTTTGATAAAATTTGTAAAAAAGCGCTGCGTTTTTTCCTACTTTAAAATTACAAATATTTGTATTGTTAATTGCAAAAAACAAAAAAAAAAGACATTTTAGCATATAATGAAAGCAAATAGCGAGCAATTTTCATGTTTGTTAAAAATTAGCGAAAGCAGTCAATCATATCGGTTTACCTGAGTGCAAATGAATGAGTTGAGGAATGGATCACCCCTGACGTAGTTTGCGTGAATGTAATCAGCGTTTTTGTCTTGCAATATTACACGTGTCTCATCAATGCATAGAACATCTACAACACTTCAATTCTTCATGCCACTTCATCTTTCTGCACTCACAATTATCTGATAATGCGTGATAAGTGATAAGCACGTGATAAGCACATCTTAGTTACAATTAGCACACATACGCTAATGATTCGATGCAAATCATCGACGCTTAAAAATTCTCTAAAAAGCACAGTTGCTCTGATTAGTTGGAAACCAATTGAAAATTCATTAAGGCAATTAAAAGCTATCATTACTATTTCACAATGAAGTTTTTTTTTTAACTTAAATTTATATTTTCTGATTTAATCAAAGTCATCAAAAATTACAGCTACCATTGTAAAACGACGAATTTCTGAATTTAAATTTATTTTTTCAAGTTGCAATTTTTTTAGCTTGCCTAGCTAACTAGGTGAATTAATGCATGTTGAATATTTGATTTAGAAAGTTTGTTTTAAATTAATTTTTTTTTGAGGCAAAAAACAAGGGTAAGAAGAAACCTTTATAACGATTTTTTTTCATATTTTGATCAAATGCCGTATGTGACATATTCGGTGGAATATAGGTTTTTAGATCAGTTCGATATTGTTTTATGATTCCTTCTACACCAATCCCAAATGTTTCCTCAACAAAATTAGCAGAGTTAAATTGATTAAACAAATTTAAATTTCGTTAAATTTTTATTTTCGATTGCAAACGCAATTTGCTGCAAAATTTATTTTTCATGTTAAATGAACTGTGCAATTTAACTAATTATTTCCCCTCAAGTGTGTTACATTAATTATGCTGTTGAGCTTTTTTTCATTTCAATAATTTTGAGAAGTGAAAGGTTAAAATCATTTCTTTTTCCTATAAATTTACTAAACGTTTGCTTGCTAACAAAAAACTAATAAATTAAAGGGACCAATAAAAAATTTAAATAATTTTCTTTCTGTTCATCGGTAATCGGAAATTCCCTTATTTTCTTTTTCCTCGATTTTTCTTCCTACAAAGAATGGTACTTAAAGGTAGCGTAGAAATTTGGAATCATAAATTTCAATTTCTAACCTTTAGACTCTAAGCGCTAACATTTTCGCACTAACATTACTAATAAAAATTTTAGAATGCTAAATTTATTTAACTATTTTATATGAAAATGAGCAATGAATAATGCAAATTGACTAGAAATGAGCGAGATAATTTGATATATTTAAGTCGATGTTTGTGAACACGTACGCTAACACGTAACAGACGCTAAAAGTATATCACTGCGGTAGATCATAAATTAATTTAGCTAAATTTAAGAAAATTTTTTAGAGTGAAGGATAAACGGACCGTTGGTTTCTTTTCCGGACTTTTCTTCCTCTCTCGCTTACTTTTACTTTCATTTACCTTCTCTCTTTTCTTTTGCTTCCTCTCGCGCCTACTTCGCAAGGAAAATGTGCTAAAAAAATCACTCTTTTCATCTCTGCTTGACTTCTCATTACCATCTTTTCCTCTTCGGCTTTCTCGCTTACTTTTTACGCCTAAACATTTTTTCCATTCTAATTTTTATTCATTTTTGAAAAATAAAATTTGCATAACATTGGCTCGTTTTCTCTATCAATCAAAAAATAACATCCAATACTTCAAATATTGCGTCACATGAAATGTTCACGTTTAACGCATGAAAAAATTAAGTGAATGAAAAACATTGAATTGATAAATAAACTACTTGGTAGCGTTTCCTTCCTTGCTGTTGCCGCATTGCGTATCTCTTTTTGACGTAACTTCTGCAATTTTAATTTATAATTAATAATTTCTTTAATTACAAGAATGTTTGTAATTGTTCGTTGAAATTTTTCAAATACATTTATATATACACGTATGTACAAATAGATGAGCGTGACGTGTTAGTTAGAAAGATATCCTTATGCGTAAGATGATATTTCGCGCTGAATATGCAACACGCTGAATATTTAGCATTCAAATCCATCCATCCATTAATTAATAGAAATGCTAATGAGTTAACAATTATGTATTAATAGTATAAACCATTTTTTTGAATTTTTCCATCATCATTTTTCTGTAGTGCATTTTTTTTGTGTGTATTAATCCACCCACGCAAAATTTATAAGTGTGAGGAGAAGTCACCAAGGAAGTCTATTTGCACCGTAAAAATGATGAAATTTCAATCAACGAGCTTATATTGCTTGGTGGAATGGAAAAACTTGCATAAATACCAAATGGAAATTTCAATTGAAGCAAAAGAATACAAAAATTTCCTTTACTAACAAAGCACACATTTTTTTTTATTCAAATTACAGTAAGTAAGCGTTTTTTACGACGAAACTTTGACGTAGAAATAAGTGAATGCATCGTAGGTTATTATGTGAAAATATCATTGAATAATAATTCCAAATTTGCATATTTGAGAAGTTAAAATTACTTTTAAAATGAAAACAGAAATTTAATTTCTATATCGTTGCTATTTTCAGTTTGTGTGCGAGAGGAACGAACGGTCACACAGCAATTTAAGTCAAACACTCATTGGCAGTTGTCAATTGATTAGCATTGAGGATGGTGACCACTGGCCTCCTAATATAATAATTTCAATTAAATATTTCTCTTTTTTTGACAACTTTTTTTTAACTTTTGAAACTTTTCATGCAACTATTAATTCTCAACATTTGTAAATTTTTTTCCTTCACAAACAAATGAAATTAAACAAATTCATTGCAAATCACAAGAGAATTTGTGCTAAAAAGTGTAAAATATTTCAGAACAAAAAAAATTTTGAGAATTGCTGGAATTGTTTTAATTGTAATGGCACTAATTATTTTCATTGTAACTGTTATTATCGTTGTAATACGCTATTATGCACGGCGAAAGTACTTTTTTTTTCTTCACAAATTTTCAATAAATTATTTAACATTTAATGCAAGGTTAAAAATTGGGTTAATTAAAATTTAATTTGCAATAAAGAAGATTCTTTTTTGGTCATTTTGCACTTAACTACTTTGATTTCAATTTCCAGTCAAATGATACGAGCAGAAAAGCAGGTTCAATTATTCGATGAATTAATGGAAAGGACGAGAAGTAAGCATAAAATAATTCATGAATTGCGCAAGCAACAAGCAAGCATGGAGAGATCAAAAGATGGAAAATTAACAAGAAGGTATTAGCTTTGTCAGCTAACACTTTAATTTTGCTCACACAATAAGCAATAGGCATAAGTTTGCTTGTCCAATAAACTTATTCAATGAGCAATTGGCCTGTTTCAATTGCTCATCCAGCAAATGTGCACTTGTCACGAAGCTAATGGAACGAATAATTTATTAATTTTCCTCCCTGCGCAGGGAAGCACACTCCATTTGTTTGCATTCAAAATTATAGAAATGAATTGTTTAATTTGCTTTTTTCTCCTTCACTGCTTAATAGGCAAGCTAATTGCAATTGAAAATAGTAAAAAATTAATATTAGATGCAAATGAACTTTTGAGAAATAATTGAAAGTAAATTTGGCTTATAATGTAAAGCACTTTTTTCTCTTAAAATAATTAAAGGTGAAATATGAATGCCCGCTTTTGGCCTTCTCTCTGTTCCTTCCGCCATTTAATGTCTCAAAAAAATATGCACAAAAATTATTGCAGCAAAGTGGTTGATTTGGCGGCAACATCAGAAGAACCATTTAAAATAACAGTAGCAAAGGTGGAAATTTGTGACGCAATCGATGAATATGGTCGAAATATAGCACGCATACAAGTACCGCGTAGTGTACTTTACGAAAATGCCATTGAAATTAAAAAAATTGATGAGAAAGATGACGATAACGGTGACGATGACGATGATGATGATGACGGTAATAATGATGATAATGGCGATAATTGTGATAAGGATAGCGATAAAGGACAGAATGATGTGTTACAGCAACACGAAATGTAATTCACTTCATAAAGAAGCCAATATTATTTGTAATTAATTTCGAATTCAATTCCAATTTCCATTGTTATTGTTTTTTTGTTTGTACCATTTATTATTTGGAATATTTTGGCTTTCAAATTAAAATTTTCTGTCGTTAGCTTAATGATTTATGTTTTTTAATTAATACTTGCAGAAGCAACCGTTTGATGCAACTCATATTCTCTTACTTTCGAAATTGAAATTTGCTAAAAATAGTGACATACGTGAAGCTAATTTCTCGTTACTCTCTGTAATTCTTCTTATTACTTAACAAAAGCGTGATAATACGGTTGATATTTGATGAGAACTCAAGTGGTAATTTATCCGTAACATAGGAAGAGAGAAGTTTACGTTGACAATTTACATTTCAATGAGTTAATTGGATGCGAATGTTTGTTTTTTACTTCTGAGTGTTCTAATTTTGTGGCAATTATCACTGAATTTACTTAATATTATCATTATTATTTATTGTTTTGATTATTAATCATTATTATTATTATGTATTATATTTATTATTATTATTGGTTATCGTTTTCTTATTTTAATTCAGAATACACAGGCTCAACAAGACGTTGCAATTGCTAGGATTGGGAAACGTGTTGCATTGTGCAGGTCCAAAAGTTGCATATTGCAAGCACGGTTTTGCAAACGAGTTGTTTGGGCGGACCAGTGCTGCAGGTGGCTACACGGAGGGGGGGTGGGAGTTGTCGGAATTGCTTTATTGTGGTACTACTAATTGGATTTTGGTCAGAAACAGTTAGGCTAAAATGTAACGTTAGTAACGTTGCTTACAGGCTTATGCATATCTGAAAGTTTGTTTTCAGTTGAATGCAAAAAATTGAAATTGAATTCTTACATTTGAGATTTGATTGCGAACTACGGATTTTTTTAATTATTGAGTGAAGAAAGACCATTTCTACTTGAACTTTCGGCTTATTGAGTTATATAGTCGAATGATCTGTTCGTTATCATTTGCGTATGTTGATGTGTTTTTTTCAGATTGGTTTTTAACCTCAGTACTCGTCCGTGACGTGCGCAATGTTTTATCGCCATCATAAACTGCTCATGAAGGCCTACAAGGTTCTCTTTTTGTGCATTTCTGTAAAATGTTTGATCACTCATATATTAACTATCTATAGAATGAAATTTACGATAACGGAATGACATTCTGTCGGTAGTACATACTCAGATTAAATTTTGTTTGTTTCCTGCAGGCTGTATTGCCGACTGTACGCAAGCTAAGTCTTAAGGAGCATCAAGGTATATCGTTGCTTAAGCAGGCTGATATACCTGTTGCACCGTTTACTGTTTCTCGAAATGCCGATGAATTGTATGAAGAAGCGCGAAAAATCGGTGGGTTCATATATTCAAAAACGAATATGTTGTTTGTTAAGACAAAATATAAACAAGAAAGACAATGATTGAGGAAAATCAAACATTAAATGCTATAAATAATAGGAAATGCGGAAAATTATTCAGATTTAAACTTTTGTGTTTCGTTTTTGGAAATTTATATCGGTCTGTAGAACCATCAGTCATATATCGATCTAAAACCGTTCTGATGTTGAAGGTGGTAAAGATCTCGTTGTGAAAGCTCAAGTACTGACTGGTGGACGAGGGAAAGGATATTTCGACTCCGGTTTAGAAGGTGGGGTACACCTGGTTTTTTCGTAAGTTGCTTTTTAATTCATTTTAGAAAAATATGAAGCGAAATGCAATCCATTGAACTTTATTGTTTCATATATATAGTGAACTTTTTGTGAAATTTTCCAGTCCTGAAGAAGCGCGTGAGAAAGCTTCGATGATGCTGGGTTCTAAAATTTTCACCAAGCAAACAGGTGCAGCTGGCAAGCCTTGCGATGAAGTGATGATTTGCAAACGATTGTTTACACGGCGAGAATTCTATTTTTCTATTGTAATGGATAGACATACTGGAGTAAGTTTACATAACTGAGCCTGCATTTTCTAAATGTAAGCCTACTTTTCTTACCATTGATTTGTGCTTCACTCTTTTCTTGCATTTTAATTGCAAGTGTAATTTTTTAGTTAGTTTAGTCTTTGCATATCTCTCCCTATTTTTCGTAGTATTTCACTTTCCTATTCTATTTTCTCTGTCTTTTGTTTTTCTTTCTAACATCTTTTCTTTTCCAATCAAAACGTGCATTATTGTAGGGTCCGGTAGCTATAGGCTCATCGAAAGGTGGTGTTAACATCGAAGAAGTAGCGGCGAAAGATCCGAAGGCTATCATCAAGTGTCCGATAAACATATTTGAAGGCATGACAGATGCAGATGCCAGTTCAATGGCCGATCGAATTGGTTTCAAGGTCCATGTGTTTTGATATTAAAAGACTACTTTGTTCTTTGGCTTCACATGTCCATAATCAAGGTAGGAGAATCCACTAGCATAACGGTAATGATTCCAATAGCTTTCGTTGCGTGAGTGAAAGTTTCGATATTTCTTTATCACCAAAATTATAAAAAGCTTTTTTTTACAGGTAGGACAACAATACATTAGGCTGTGAAATAAAATTTTTGTGTTACGGACTGCATAATTCTCTAGCTAATTCCGATTTGATGGAGGTATAATAATTGGCTGAAATTTGCAGGATGACCTCAAGGCGCAAGCAGCTGATATTTTCAGGAAGCTATACAACATATTTATTAAATATGATGCAACACTTATTGAAATCAATCCAATGGTGGAAGATATCAATGGAAAAAGTTAGTTTGTAATAAAGTTTTGAATTTCTGAATATATTTTAGATCTCACTATTTGACGTGTCAATAATGCATTTTTTTGTGGTATATGTGAGGCTAATTTTAATCAATAGGATTAATTCGTGCCTATGGTCCTTGTTATGAACTCTTAATGTCCATAAATTGTTCTGTTTGAAATTTCAGTCCTTTGAAAGTGTTTTCAATGTTATTGGGGAGGTCATGGTAGTCATGAGAATTCTGCAAGTTTTTAGCAATTGTGCAGTAATTTCAAAATCACTAGACATTGATAAAGAAACTGGACATTTCTTCAAAAAATTTACTCTGTTATTAGCTCAAGCTGTGATCGTATCGGAATATTAAATCATAAAAGGCGATTGTTCAAATGCTCTTAAGGATCACTGTGAATCGACTTTCATTTTTACTTTTTAAGTCTACTGCTTGGATTGTAAGCTGAATGTTGATTCAAATGCTAAGCATCGGCAAACAGAATTATATGCTATGGAAGATCAACAGCAGCGGGATGGTCTGGAATTGCGTGCGGCAAAAGCTGATCTGAATTATATTCGTCTGGATGGTAACATCGGCTGTATGGGTAATTTTGATTTGCTATTTTGCTAATGGATTTAAAAGTTGTTCAAAAATTCGACGAATGATCACTTCATCTTTGAAGGATAGCTAGAAGTCTAAGCTTTTAATATGTACTTTGTAACCATTAAATTAGCAAATTTCAGTGAATGGAGCTGGATTAGCGATGGCAACCATGGACATCATCAAACTTCATGGTGGAGATCCAGCAAATTTCCTTGATGTTGGAGGTAGCGCTACCGCTGAGCAAGTGTCTGAGTCCTTTCGGATTATCACTGCCGATAAAGATAAGGTACGAAGCTTTTTTTGTTTTTGTTTAAAAGTTGTGAATTTTTTGTATTCTCAAACAAAGAACATTTTCGAAAAATTCAGCAAAGTTATTCCTCAAGTATATTAGAATGCGTTTTTGTTTGAGGTTAACGCAGTCCTAGTGAATATATTTGGTGGTATCATGCGTTGTGATGTTATTGCACAAGGTATGATCAACACTATCAATGAACTTCAACTCAAAATTCCTGTTGTTATTCGCTTACAAGGTTAGCTTTCCGCTGTGGTTTGTTCTTCTGCAAGTTATGCGAACGAATTTGTCTGAATTAAAATTTGTCCATAACTTTTAGATTGTATATGTACCTTGTATCGTCTTTCATTCTTTCAGTGTTATATCCTTCAACGTGAGTACCGCATTTAAATTCGCATATATTAATATGAGTTATTTGAATAGAAACAACATAGTTTGATCGAATGTGAAAAGAAGTATGTGAAAATTCCGTGTGTTCTGCGCTTTGAAATGCGCTGCAGCATATGTTCAGCGGTGCTCAAAGGCATATTTTTTTTCCTTTTACCTGTGGTGATGGATGAATATCTGAAAGAGCATCGAAACATATATCACAAATAATGGCAATAAGTAATTTATGGAAGTGTAGTTTAACAGTGTAATATCAAGGAATTAGCAGTCTTGTTGAAAATGACTATTGATCCTATAGTAAATATGGCAAACCTTTTTGGGAAATTCCATAGTTGATACTTGAAATAGTAGAGTTGAGATCAAAGATCGGAAAAGATTGGAACTTGTGTAAATTAAAGAGTGATACGTTTTTTTCAGGTACTCATGTCGAAGACGCCAAGGCACTGATTGCAGCTGCTAATTTGCGAATGATTTCATGCGATGACTTAGATCAAGCTGCGAAAATGGCTGTAAAGTTATCTGAAATAGTTCAACTCGCACGATCTATACCAGTTGATGTGTCATTCGAGCTCCCTTCATAAATTTCAGTCCTAGCAGACATTAGTTTATTCTCATTTTATTAATTCCCTAGAGTTCTAGTGAATATGTTTAGTAATTTTCGCAAAAAGACGAATGCTATGATCGAATTTCTTATCAGTAGGACAACAAATCCGGTTTCTTAATTCATAGTAAACACCCCAGTTCTTTGTTTCTTGATTCGAAATTAATTTTTGTCTTTTTTGTTTCCCATTTCTCCAACAATTTTTCATTCTTTCTACCTGATATCTCACTAATCAGGAATAGTCAATAAAAATCAAAGAGCACATTTCTGTAATCACAAACTGTGTTGGTATATGTTTTGTTACTATTAATGTGCGGGGTTCCTTAATTCGAAAAACGAATCTTTCATTTTTCATTTGAAAATGTAACTTTTTATCAAAGTGAAACTGTGATGATATCTGTTCTATAACTACTCAATTGTGATGTAACGGTGACATTGATTTTCTTTTTATGCGTATCATGCAGGAAGGTTGAAAATTTCTTGTAGCTTATACTCATCTGGTCACGCCGAATGAAAGAGTTGTGCTGTCTTCAAATCTCAGGCGATTCTTATATGATTGCTTCCTTTTCGCGCATTTTTGAAATCGCTGAAGTGATTTAAATTAGTAGAAGTCTTTTGCACTATTATTTTTTCCTATTTTTTTAGTTGCTTAACGTTTGAAAAAGCTGCTGATATTCAATTGTATGAATTTGACATTGTATGAATTTTTCGAGTTTGTCGTGCAAATTTGACTTGTGCTATTGCAATGCACAAAATGTAGTAATGTAGATTACTAACTGTGGTAGTGAAATAACGAGAATATATTCCTTTAGTTTGTAGTTGAATTATTCCATTTGACTAAATGCGATTTTACGCTATTGGTTAATATATTATTTGTTGGTTCTGTGGGATTTGTTTCTTAGCTATTGGAAAAAATTTATTGACATTTACAGGCTCACCCTCTTAATATTAATGTTTCAGATAGAACAGGTGTGAATGTGTAGCATTTTTGACAACGATTTGTTTGTTTAGCAAATGAGAGGTATGATCAAATTTTTGTGGTTTTTTGTTAGCTTTCAAAGTATGTAAATAAATGGCGGTCCATTCATTCAAGTTTCCTCCTTTCAATCGAGGTGTTATAAAATAACCTAATGTCTAACGTAGTTCATTACTGAAAATGTTGAATAAATGGTTCTTATCTATATTAGTGGAGCGAGTCTATATTAAAGTCCTAAATTTGCTCTCGTAATTCATTTTGGACGTGCTTTGTTGATAAAGTTCTTCGGTGTAGAAATTCAAAAATTTTTTGCTATTTGAAAATAATCCTTGTAACGGCGAAGAGGTTTGCGTTCTCTACGACGAATAATTTCGAACAGAAAATGAAATTACGTTCTCGAAAAAAAGTTCATAAGTGACTAAAAATGCAAACTCGTTCTTTTTCACTTTGCGTATTTATTCGCAGCAAATCTTACGATGTTTATTGGAGCTATTATGTTGATTAGTATCAAAATGAATATCATGTAGATGATTCAGTTTTTCAATTGATTTCAGGTTTTTTACGCGTAGCAACATTTTTGCGTCGAAGAGAACATTTCAGAAGTAATGATTCACATATTCACTTTTCAATTTTTCTATTTTAAGCATTCATTCGTTGGTTAAAATATATGTATCTACAGGTTAGAACACATATATCTCATTTTCCTTTTTCAAATGCCTAATTTATGAGCTGATTTTTTGCAGCATTTGGCGAACTAATTGAGTTTGTAATATCTGATAGACTTTGCTGTGATATTCTCTGTCATTTTCATTGAAATGTATTAGCATGCATATCAGTTATGCTGCTTAAAATTAGAAATTTATGTGAAGAATTAGCTTGTAGAAAGGGAAGGTTCCTTTTTCATTGCTGGAAGTGATGAGAAATTGATTAAAAAGTTCTTTATGCTTTCATCTGTTAAATGATGATGAAAGAGAAAGAATTAATCATTCAAGATGTGTCTATAATATATTTTTATTTTTAGAACTAACAACAATGGCAACATTAACTGTAAAACAGGGTATTGATCCTGAACTAAAACTCTCCAAAGATACTCAAGTTTTACTAGTAGGCAAGAAGAAACTTCTCAAGAATATCAAATTCGATGGCGATATTATGGCGAAATTTTCGGGTTTTGTCACTTCTAAAACTTGGAGCTCATTAATGGAATCATTCGCTGAAAATAGCCCAGCAACAATTCCATTGCATTTGAATTTATCTACCGTTTGTTTTTGAAACGATTTTCTTCTTTCTCGAACATTTACAGATATTGATTTTTAACTGTTCACTTTTTTTAATATGATTAGTTCATTTTTGTGATATGTGATTGTCGTTTATGATTTCTAGCGAATGCTTCTAGTCTGTAGCTTTTAGTATAGTCTTATAGATAGCTATACACAGGAGTATTTATCATATTACCACCTCTTTTTTTGCATGATTAAAATGTAGTTTAGCTGTATAAATATTAAAGCTACGAAGAAAAGATAAACACTGATTAAGCAGGATTGAAATAATAATATGATATCTTTTATTTTATATATTATGGTAAAGAACTAGCCTCACAGGACTTCGTTTGCACATAACTTGCGCATTTAAATTTAAGGTTATTGCTGTAGCAGACGAATCTAGTCGACATAATGCACCTTCAAATGCTTTATCCATTTTTAAAGAAGTCAAAAGGACAAGTCAGATAGATGGAGTTAAGGCTAGATTTTGTTGTTTAGATTTTTATTTTTTTTTCTAATTTCTTGTTTACATTTTTATTGATGTCATAGCTCATCTTTCAGTAGGCAAAAAGGTTTACTGGCCAGGATTTATATGCCGATCACATTGTGGGACATATCCGAAGACTTCGACCTGAATAGTAATGTTAGGCTAACTAGAGACAGACGATACTGATGAATTGTGATGTGAAAATAAGTCATTCATTGTCAAAGCATAATTCAAAAAAGTTGACAAATCATTTTCGCAGATCACGAACATTAGGCAATACCAAACGAAATACTTTCCATACTTGATAATAATCCATCCACTTAATGATCTGTTTATTATTATTTTTTGCCTTCCATTGTAAATTTCGTCATTTAGAAAAGTGTCATTCCTAGATCTAAAGAAAAAAAGTGCATTTTAGAATGTATCTATCGTTTTGTATGCAATGCTGGCAGATTTGTTTCCAAGTGTTGCTGCAATAGCACGTTGTTATCCTCTTTACAGTCGAGTAACCGAAAATCGCAGCAGTTTGAAGAACATTCAGATTGAATTCGTTGTTACTGATAGCGAGGTATATTTCCCGTTCTAGATTACAATTTTTCTTTCAGGTTTTTTTTAGCATTTTCAGAATTGATAAATATATTTACATATTTTGAGAAGCATAAATTATGTGTTAACGATTTTGTACTAGGTTTCTTCAAATTTATGAGGCATTAGTTTACGATTGATACTACTAGAAAATATCAATTTACTCTAATTTCATTTGACTCATTCCTTATAATATGTTAGCAGAAGCTCACTGATCGTGATATGTTGTTCCTCCAAACGTTAACAGAATCAATTCGAAATACGGCTCGCCTAATTGATATGCCATACAACGAGCTTAACACTGAACAGTTTATTGCTGAAGCAAGCAAACTAGTTTCAACACTTCCGAATATAGAAAGTACAATTATCAAGGTTAAAAAATTTTTAACTCTAGTCTATTACAACTTTTTCATAGCTTAATCTTATGATAAATGATGGAAAGTAATTGAATAGCTAATATTGTAACTTTGCAATTCTGGAATTGTTTCCAAATTTCAGGGCAATGATTTACTTGAAAAAGGTTTTGGAGGGTTATATCATGTTGGTAGGGCATCTTCTTCACCACCAATTTTCGCATGCTTTAGCCATAAGCCACCAAATGCTACTAAAACATACACAATGGTTGGAAAAGGTATAGTATTCGACACAGGTGGTATGCAGATTAAAACGAAAACTTTAATGCCCGGTATATATTTTGTGTTAATATTTCATTAATTATCAGATTTTTTAACAAAGTTGAAATATTTGATTGGAGATGTGAAACTGTCACCAGCTGGATGAGATTGATATTTTCGTGAAGAACGAAATTATTTAATGATTATCTTACATACAATATTAAGAATTTTAAGAACGTACACGTCATCCATGATTTGTTCTGGTGGATAACTTTAGTTATCTGAAAATTGGTTTACTTCCTATTTAAACATATATTTGCAAAGTTTTGCTAGTTATTGTTAACTGATGAACTCTCAGCCTTCTCCATTTTTCATGAGGAGTTATGTAATGAGTAATAAAGGTTTTCATATGAATATGAGTGACATAGAATATTTTAAAATTTTAGTTTAGTACCTACATGTGTTGTGGGATAGCTTGCTTCATAAATATAATTAGAAGAGAATTCAGAGAGAAAGGGACTTTAAGTAAGTTGAATTAAGCGCTTGAAACGAAATTAGGATAACTTGCAAAAATATTTCATTTAATATGTTAAGGTGATTACTGTATCATTATTGCTGAAATGTTTTTGCATTAACTAATGTGGATGCATGTCATATTTAATTAAATAGGTCAATGTTTTAAAAAGCTCTCAAAATTTTAATTTAATTTGAAATTATGGTTAGGATTCAAAATAATTCCATACTCGATGAGTCTCAGAAGAGAAATGTTCTTTTCAATTTTAGGTATGAAAAACGATATGGGTGGTGCAGCTGCTTTACTTGGTTCATTTTATACTTTGGTAAAGTTGGGATTTAAGCAAAACTTACACTGTTTACTATGTGTCGCAGATAACACTATTTCGCATAGTGCAAAGTATTTACTTTTTCTTTTCCAGTTATTGAACTATTTTTGAAAGCTAGGCCTGGGCCTCTCTTGTTGAGTTTGAATAAACTATAGATATTAAAAGTGCACTTCGCAGATAAAACTCATAAATGATTTAAAGCAATTTTTTGAGACAGTTTGAAAGTAATCCATGATGGAAGTAATAAAATTAGCAGTAAAAAACAGTCGAAATTGAAAACTAATGAAAATCAAAAAAAGGCAAACGTGATATTTATTAAAGAAACTAAAATTTTAAAGGATTTATAGTTTAACATGATCTGATGTTAACTATTTTTGCTACTTTTTAAAAAATTTTGCCCATTAATTCTTTTCCGATTTCCGTTTCAGCCGTCCGGATGATATCATAACAATGTTAAGTGGTAAAACGGTGGAAATTACGAATACCGACGCGGAAGGTCGTCTAGTATTAGCTGATGGTGTCTATTACGCAAAACATATGCTTAAGGTCTTTTGCTGAATATCCTTGATTTTGCAGTAATTATTAAAAAAACTGGTCAAAATTATAGCTTTTACCGAATTTTTCCCTGAAAACTTACGTGCAACAGTGACTGTGGTTTCAGTTTACTTTCAGTAGGAAATATCTAATTTGGAGCTTTATTTAAGGATTTAGAATTAAGGATTTAAATCAATGCTTTTGGAAAACATAGCAAACGTTCACTGGATGTTGGAGGAATTTTTCTGCTTTATATACGAATAGTAATTGATTATAAGAGGCGTGAAAAAAGAATAAGAAGATGTGTAACGAATGATTCGTTACAAGAAGGATTGAAATTCGTTAATTGTGCAATTTATGTGTGAATATGTTGCGCAGTTTGTGATTTTGGTTCTTGACATTTAATTCTGGGATAATATCAGGCCGATACAATAATCGATATGGCGACGTTAACAGGTGCACAAGGGTTTGCAACTGGGAAACTTCATGCTGCTGTATTGACAAACAGCGAAGAATGGGAGAATCGTACCTGTAAAGCTGGGAGAGCTAGTGGTGACCTTGTTCATCCGTTACCATTTTGTCCCGATTTGCATTTTAGCGATCTGAAAAGTCCTGTAGCGGATATGCGAAATTCAACTTTTAGCACAACGCAGGTAAAAATTTTTCTGACATAAGCAACAATAAACTTGAAGTTAGTTCAAGTAGGAGTGCAGTAAGGGTTTTTTCTATTTATCCGGAGAGTTGGTTCAGGACCAGGGATCGGTTGGGCGATAAGCTGCAAATTATGCAGTAAGCAATGAATTATATTGTCATTACTTGAAAGTGCTATCAGTTTTTCAATGTTTCCGTGGGTGTTGATTTGCAGTGCTCACTAAAATTAGAGATTTAGGGACCTGGAAGCTCAATCGCTGGTCTGTTCATTGCATCGCATATTGATTTTGGAAGTGGTTTGAATTGGATACATTTCGACATTGCTTATCCTGTGGAAAGTTGCAGTCGTGCAACAGGATATGGACCTGCTCTGATTTGTGCGCTTCTTGCACCTGATTTGGATGTACCGTTGCTGAAAATTTTGAAGTAAAATTGTATTGCGAAGTGGAAAAGATAAGTAGTATTTCCAAATTATTTTAGTGGAAATTTGTCTTAAAAGAAGCGACGATGAGGGAATTACATTTTTTCTGCTTTGTATGTTCACATCTTTTTTATGCTTGATAATTCGTAATTACTGTCATATTCACGAAATGTGACTTAAAGTGAGTGATGGAAATGTTTTAAAATTTGTTCAATAATTTACGTCTTTTGAATTGATGAAGTAGGTTTTTTTATATAACAAAAAACGTTGAAATAGTAAATAACTTATTTCATTGGAGGAAAGTATCATTCTCACTAGTTAGCCATTTTATTGCGCTATTCTCCATAAATACTAATACTACTTATTAGCAATGCTAATATTAAAGTTTTTCATTTGCATTTTAATTATTATGGTCGCACTTATGATGGTTCTTCTACAAATAAATAATATGTGGTGAAACTTAAATTTGTGTGTGGAGGTAATTATTTGTCTGTCTAATTATTATGTGCGATGTCATGGTATGCTCTAACAGTCGTCCAATCAATGGAAGTTTTATTTTAAAAATATTAACATTGAAATTTCATTTTATGAAAAAATTTACACGAAATGACTGGGCATAATTTATCTGACAAAAATATTGCGAATTAAATTGTAGTAAACGAATTGAATTTAAATGGAAGGACATATGAAAGGTAGTAATAAGAAAAAGGAAATCATAGTGCTGCGATATTGAATTTTTTATAATAAAAGTTATACTTTTGATTTTTAGGGTCAAAAAATCAGCAAAATATTTGCTAGTTCTAAGGAAGAGAAGAATTTCATAATTTTACATTTTCTGATAGTACCGGAAGATGAAATCGGTTGGTACAGTGCCATAATTTTCTTTAATACAAGAACTTGTAAATTGATAAATACAAAATGACTTAATGGTTCTTCACTTTCATCTTAACGGGTTTAGACAGAGGAATTTTGCAACTGAAATAATTCTACCTTTGAAAGTTTCTAAGCAATATCGCTTGTAGCTTGCTTAAGGCATCAGCCTTGCAAAAATTTTTATATAAATAAGCTAAGTGAATTCTACTAAATGACATCAAACGATTTTAAAATTATTGAATGACGTCATAAAGTGAGCATAAATGAAGCATAAATTTGAAAACGGAATTTTAAGATTTCGGTGGTAAGGAAATGAATTAAAATGAAAAACGTTTGGTCAATCTTCAAAAACTTGTTTGTCCGTTTTTCCATCTTCCCATTTCTTTAATTCTTTCTATCAGGTATAAACTGAAATATTAAAGTTAATAAATTACACATTGGTAAGCAAAATAGAAAAATATAAAATTAGATTTCAATTTCATTTTCTTCTTTAATTTTTATTTTCAAAACAAAATTGTGATTGGCTGTGGAATAGGTTGAATCGAATATATGTATGAATGTTAAATGTTCCTTTGTTCAGATTTCATTTTATTCCTAAATTTTGCAATGTGTTGTTATTCGAAAACAATAAGTTACTTTGAAATGAACAAAATTTAAATAAGCAAATATAAACGATTAATACAATTATAAATGAAAAAGAAAACAACAGAATACCCTTTGAGCAATTGTAATATCAACAATTGGAACGTTTAATAAGCTAAAACCGTCTTAGCTCTGCAATTCATCCCAAATCAGAACGTTTGAAATTCTGGAATTGCTTAAAATATCTTCTCTTAGAACACATGTAAATTAAAACCGAACTTTTGATTTTTAATTCCAACACAGAGGGAGAGAGAGAGAACTGAACAACGCATATCTTTACAATTACTTAAATAAGCATACATGAAGTTCAATTTCAATCAAATTCCATTGAAGTATACAAATAATGATGGCAATAATAAGAAAAGAAAAACAAAGCTGTTGACTTTTTCTACAAAAAATTAAAGCCTAAATTTCAGCATTAAGAAGATTTAATAATTTACTGTTATTTCTTCTCAGTATCATCTGCAGTGGCCGTGAAGGAAACTGGTACTGTAAATGAATGTCTAATATGAAGAACATATATGTACTGTCATACAATTGTTACGGTGCCTTTTTCGTTACAACTTGACAAAAGGACTGAATGATTATTTGCGCCATTTGAGCAACACAAACACATGCAACATTTTAATAAAATAACAGCTGAAATTAGCAGTACAATAGGATAAATATAAATTAAATTGGAATTGAATACATCGGGACGATACCAAACAATTACTTCGGTACTTGCTTCACGTCCAATTAGATCGTAATTGATTAATTTGATGGAATATTCGCAATGTGTTCGACCAGGTAATTGTATTGTTGCGCTTGTTGAACCCTTAAAATAAATGAAAATTTCGTCCTAAAATGTACCACAGTTGCGACATCACACATATTTGCAGCTTACTGTAAATTTCCCCTTACCGTAACACAAGAATGTAATGTGTCGCTGCATATAAAACTTAGACATCAGTAAATTATTAACAATACCCAAACCCTTCCACTTCCTTAAATTTTAAATTGATATTAGCAAAAAGTTTTCAACTTTTTTCTCTTCTAAGCGCTAAAAATTTGAAATGAGTTTGCTTTGCAATAGGTTGTGTGCATAAAGATAAGGAGGCTATGTTTATTCGAAATGACCTTTAATTGCCTAAAATAATATTCGAAATTATCGATCGATCGATTGATCACACGTTGAACAATTTAAAATAACTGACCGCATTGACATAAATGCTTGAAGGATCGTTGTTGCAATCATAGTGATTTGTTAACGATCGATAAAGTAATTGATAAACTAAGATAGCATTTGGATCAGTTGATGGTATCCATTGAATGTTCACTGATCCATTAGCACTTACTATTGCTTCCATACTTTTAACTGGTTCAGGTGCTAATAATAAAAATTGCAAATAATTATTTGCACTAATTAAACGAATTAATTAATCGATGTTATTAAGTAACATGTGATTTGTAAACATTGTAAACTTGTATTTTAAGCATAACTTTCATTGGCACACACAATTTTGTTTTGTATTTGATTCTGTTGATTTGTAAACATAGTGCGATTTGCAAAAACACTTACCACACTCGAGACTTCCTGAACCAAATACTTCACTACACCGCGGTGTCAAAAATTTTTGTTCCAATAGGAGAGTTGTGTCACCGACGTGTGACGCATTCCTTTGATGTGACAATGATGAATCTATCACTTCTGATGGGATCGATCGGACAGCTACGAAATATTCGGTTGAAAATTGTAGATTTGGCAGTAAAATACCATTACCATTATCCTAAAGGAGCTATGCGTATCAGAAATGAGCGGTACTTGAAAATGTATACTTAATTTTAAATGAGTTTTAAATTAAGTATTATCAAATTGTATGATAAGCCATAAAATTGGGAAGTTAGGAATTAATTTTAGATTATTGAAATGCATAAGTAATTTGAATAATTTTGCAGATTTGTAAAATGTTTCGTTGTTTTAAAAAAAATTTTAATTTTATGTTAAAAATTAAAGACATTTTCTTTTACATTCTTAGATTTTTAAGATTTCACACTAACCAATGTAAATAGTACAGTTTGCTGTGAAGTTTTATTAATTACGGTAATACTGTAATGACAGCTACCAAACGTATCATCCGAAATATCCGGTGATAGTTCACGCTGATACGATGAATGGTACCATTTAACTAATGCGCATAGGCCATCATCATTATTGTACTGTGTTGTTATCACCATTGGTCCAACCACAGCAAAAAAAAAAAATTTTATGAATTTTTAAAATTTAGTTATTTTAAAATTTCTACGATTTTTTATGCTTAATTACAACACTTTCGAATAAATGTGAGAACGAAAGATAGATAGGAAAGAAAAATGGGAATGAGACAAATGAAGAATAAATTAAACAGGCAGTGCTGTAAATTCCAGAAAATATTTCTACTAAAAATTTGAAGATCTTCAATTGCTAAATTGATTTTAAAATTGCTAAAAAAAGGGTATATTAACTGAAAGCAAAGAAAGCAATGAATGAAACTGTCGTGAAGAGTTCTTTCGCTCTTTTATTTTTTATTTTGTAAAAGATATATTTCGGAGCAAATGATCAATGAGCGAATAATGTCTTCACAGAAACAGAAGGAAAAAAAAGCATTAAACGACCGATGTAAAGAGCAATTAATAGGCATTCGCCTTTTCGCAGGGACTTTTTTTTTCTTTAATTTTAAGAAAGAAATATGTGAAAAAGTGAAAGTCAAATTTGAAATTAAATCATAAGTATATGTTTTGTTGGTTTTCGTTTTTTTCTCTTTCTTTTGCTCGCCCTAATTTTCTCCTATTTTCAAATAACAATGGGAATAAAGGTTTATCCTCAATTACCAGGTGTACGTGGTTTTTCATCAATCGATAATGATTGTGTCCAGTCGCTCATTACTGGGCCACCGAGACGTCCATCGGGGCCAATAGCAGTTACCATAAATCTGTACTGCATTACTGGCACCATACTCTCTACTTTGAATATTGGCTCTGATTCAATCTGAAAAGTTGACAGTTCACTTTACTCAAATATGAAAATTATCCCTGCAAAATGAATTCGAAAATTCACAGATTCTCAGTCACTACTGGTAATAATTTAATTAATAATAATAAGAATAATTAAAAATTTGTAATAACAATAAGAGTAATAATAAAGTGACAACAATGATAACAACAATGATAGTACTACTGATAATAATATTATTAGAAAGAATTTCATGAAATTTTAACAAACCGAAGCAGTAATCCAACCGTTCTCTTCGGTCGGACTACCACCGTACGTCCGTTGCTTCCACTGTACAATGTACCGTATCGGATATTGCTCCGTTTCATTGAGATTTACAAAAATTAAGCCGTCGATTGTATCCTCCGAATCGCCAGACTCATACGACGTCACAACATCCATGCAACCTAACTGAACACTTTTAATCGGTGAATGCTCACTGCGACCTGAAATATTGCAAAATATTCTAAGACGAAACGCTTTTTGCATTAATTAATTAAAATTTCATACATTAAATTAAAAGATTAAAAATTCCTCGCTAACGTGGAAAATGTTTAATTTTTTGAAATTTTCAATGAAGGCTATTTGCATATTTTTTATTTGTTATAGCTAATTTCTGAAAATGAAGTAAAATTATTTGCTTACTACAGTCATTGTTTATTTGCGAAATAAATTTGTGCAAATTAGTTTAAAATTTCCCACTCAAGAAAAATGATGCAATAATTTACATTTGTGCTTCACATAGCAGGTAGCACTGGAGTTTTTTTTCAATTCAACCTTTTAAAAGTTAATTTACCTTAATAAACTTCAACTTTTACCTGCATGTGCATTAGTATCCATTAAAAATTGTATGCCTGTCATTAGCGCATTTGTCGTACCATTTTTTCCGCGTGTCGCAGTTATACGACGTCGATGACAACCCGCTGCACACTGCAATTATATCACAAAAAGAATCATTTCATATGAAATTTCAATTTTTCACTTTATCACTTTTATAAATACTACTATCTCTAGCGATTGCCAAATTTGCTAATTTTTGAAACACACAGCTAAACTTCCAAATTTGCTAATTTCGAAACACTCAGCTAAACTTTTGCATTATCTAAGTCACTCAACGATAGCGTAAAATAACTGGAAATGATTTGTAATTATGGAAAAATTGAAATTGAAATTGTGGCTAAAATAAAATTAGACTGTGTGTGTGTGTGTGTGTGTGTGAGAGAGAGAGAGAGAGGGAAAAACTGAAAACAAGAAAGCTTTTCACTCTTTTTTTTTTCTTTTTGTATTAAAGACTTTCGGTCGTACGAAGAAGTATTTTCGCATCGCACGAGTGCCTAACTAAATTGCTTTTTCCCACAATTGTTTCGTCCCATTTAAGGATGAAAAAAGAGCGAAACAAATGGTTTCTCTCAAACGTACAAGCAATCGTTAATATCAATTGAATATTTTAATTTTGAATGATTTTATTTGAAATTTTAAAAGCAATGAAAAAATCATAATTTCTAATAACAAACAAGTTTGTAGTGTTCGCCATCATTTCCATAATATTTCATAAATGTTCCATCATTTAAGCGACGTTTGATCGATTTCGAGTACTGAAATTTGTCAGTGAAATTAATTTTGTTAAGGAAAAAGAGAACAGCAGGTAGCCATTCGAAAAATATTTGAAATGAATTCGCATGAAATTAATTTTTATCAATTCGAATGTTACAATTGAAATACCAAATTGTTGTAAAAATTTAATAGTTTGACAAGAAATTTTCAAACGTGCAATTTCATTTTCTTTTCTTTCCTTTCAAATAACCTCCTCTAATAATTATTTTGAAATAAATGTTTTTTTTTTTGAAAAAAATTTCCTTCATTCAATGTTGACTGTTGAAAGGTATGAGGGAAATCAAAATATCATTGATTGGAAAAAAGTATGTAACTTACTTTTTTGTTATCACTGAAGCAAACTAACTTCAATCTTTAAATGCTATAGTGTTAATTAAATTAACAATACATTTCACACTTTCAACCGATACAACAGTCTAAGAATTAAATTGAAATAATTAATCCTTCTAAAATGAAGCATAATCCATTATCCTTTATTCGTCCCGAATTAGTTCATTTCTTAAAAGAAATGATTTCATTTCAAAAGACGTACAACATAACATTCTCTCAAAGGGAAAAATCAATTGACTAATTAATTAATTAACCAGCTTGTTTACTATTATTGTTATTGTTATCATCACTATTATTAATATTATTGTTATTGTTACTATATCATTTATCAATTAATAATTATTGTTAATTAGTGGTGTCATGCTATTGTTCTTCACCCATTAGTTTAGTCTGAAAGTTAATTACCTTTTCAGCACATTTCGCATCGCACTGTGCTAGTCTGAAATAGTGGACAAAATCAATTTGTACGTACGGTAGCACCGTGAATGCCTTTAATGTCGCCGCAATTAGTACTAACATGGACATCTGTGACCACATCATGGAAATGTCCTATTGGAACGGAAAATTCTGAAATACTTCGCTTCCGTCAAATCTTCACTTTCCGCTTTTGCCTGCTCTCGTTTGAAATGTAATCGTTCGATTGGAAAACGACAAAGGAGTGAGAGCGTTGTAGTAAATTAAGTGAATTAAAATTAGTGATTGAAAAGGAAAATTTGAATAAAATCAGGGAACCTTCAGTGATATCATAAATTCTGTTTCAAAATTTTTTACCCGATCAAATATGTTTTACCGTAATTCACATAAAAAATTGCAAAATTCATATAAAGTTAAAATTCTTTAAACGAAATTTACTCGTTTATTTGGGGTTTCTTTAAAAAAAATTTCAAAATCTTCATCAAATATTTTGAAATTTGAAAATAAAATGGAAAAAGAAGGTAAGGACGAATAGGATTTGCTAGAAATTCAATAATTCCATTGATTGGATGAGTTGAAGGGAATGGAGATGGAAAGACTTAGCTTTTTATGCATGCGTTGTTGTCGGGAGAAGAAATATTTTGAAACTAAAATTTAAAAAATAATTATATTAAAATCAGTAAACGTATGCTTTTGACAAATTGTAAACAAAAAGTGAAACATAAAATATTTATGAGAATTTGAACAGCCACATAGTTCATTCAACTCTACTTCTTATTCAATTTCATTTTTTCAATTTCGTTCCAGTTTCAGCCTCTTATGAAAAAAAGTGAAGAAAATTTGCATATCTGAAATGAAGTAATCGTACGTGCCTACTTCAATTGGAGCGGCGAACGATTGCTGGAGAGATATTCAGGAAATTTCACTCAGAACGAATGAATGAAGTGGGACAAGAAGGATCGCACAAAAGATTCCTCCCTTCCCTTCCATTACCTCAAAAATCACTTCTTTCGTACTGTCCAACAGTACCTACCTGTTGCATACCTCAGTGACCTTCCACCCAACACGGCCATATTTAACCATTTCTTTCACAGTTGAAAATGAGGAGGGAAGCGGAGAGGAATTATTACATGCGGAAAAATCATCGTTTTTTTTCACAGCGAAGGGAAGAGAGAGGAACGCAGAGGTGTGGTGAAGGAGGAGGGGGAGAGGAGAGAGAGAGAGAGAGGGGGAAAGGTTAAATAGCAAAACTTATCTATAAATTTCAACAATCGTACAAGAAATAGTAATTGCATCGTTCAAAATAAATTTAACAAAATTGATCGAACTTTACGTGAAAATGCTAATTTTGAGGTGCATCGTTGCTTTCATTTCTTTTGTTAGTGAAATTTTTCGTTGCGATTATTTGGAATTTTTAATAGAATTCATTTATTGCTACAGAAATCACGCACATTCCTGCACAGAATTTCAAATGAATTAAGACACTTTTTGTGAAATGCTTGGATGGAAAATTCTTCCTATCTTCAGCATGAAATTTAAAAGTAAAATTGAAATTAATGAGATGGCAGCGCGTTGAAGTAATGAAAGTGTGGTGTGGCTAGGCTGAAACTACAACTGCCTACTATACAATTGCAATTGTCCATTTGACCTTTGACCCACCCACTCAGAGCTTCGGGAAGAATAGTGAAAGCACACCAAATAGCTACCTAAAGGTTACTGATGAAAATGGCAAAAAAAATCATTCAGGCAGAAATGTTATTGTGATTTTTAAGCGATAGTTTAAAAAAATTCGGTGAAAAAAATGAAGCCATCAAATCGCAATTTTTTTAATTTATAATTTATTCAACATTTGCTGTAAAAAATCCAAAATTTTACATCTTTTTCGTTTTTTCCTTTTTTTAAGAAAACTGATTTATAAAGAATGAATTCTGAACGTTTTGCGCGGAAAATTTTACAATGAAATTTTAGTCTGAAAATTTAATTTAAAAATTCAAATTCATACATAACATTTTTAATCATTAACGTCTTCAATTTGTATTAAAGTAATTATTTGCTTAATTAGTTCATTTTTTCCCAAATAACTGATTTGATGATAAGAAAAATTTGTTTATTTGGAAAAAGATGGAAAAAGTTTAAAATTTTAACCAAAAAGCTGATTCATATTTAATTTCATTTTCTATTCTTTAAAAAAAAAAACGAAATTTTGAACTTGTCGTTTATGCAACAAACATATGGCAAAAAATTAAATGAATAAAAAGTAAAGATAAGCGTAGGGAAAGATTGGTTGTAAATAATTGATAATTTGTTTCATCCAATTTTCCTCCAACAATTCCGACTACAACTGAAGATAATTAGACAGGGAGAGGGAGAGAGGGAGAGAGATAATTATTGGGTATTGTGTCCCAAATATTTAACATCTGATACTGTAATTAGTCAAAACATATGGACTAAAGAAGGGATAGAATGAGACTGATAGACAGGTACGGGTCATTTGCCGATGAATTGAGAGGGAATGAGGAGAGAGGTTTAAGCCTTTTCAAGATGACGGCGAAAAATGCGAGGTATTTCGATTGCTACTCAACAAATTAATTCGGCGCTATCAATTAAGTGCCTTAAGGAGTAAGCAAAAACATTGGTGAAGTGATGAATGAAATTTATTAACAGTTAATTAATTAGTTGATTACGGTCGGTAAATTTTGAAAAATTAATAAATCATTTTCATTTATATTTTTGCTTAAGCTTATTTCTCAACAAAATACGAGATTAATGGTTATAAGCAGATGGTTTATTAGTTAATTATCAATAATGCTGTGTTAAAATACAAGTGGAATTGTATTAGAATGCTAATTATTTAATTAACTATCAATAATTAGCTCATGCGTCCGCTTATTAATTAGTTGATTAATTACACTCTTATTAGACGATGCTGTGTGATGAATGAATTTCAATGCTGTTTTTTGCATTTAGCAACGAATAAATATATTGAAAAATCATTTTACTGTAATTTTCATTTTGAGGCGAGAAATGCTGCTGTTTAATGATGATAATGATAGCGATAGTGATAATGATGATAATGATAATGATAACGATAATGATAATGATAATGTATAATAACATAGCGTCACAATTTTTATAATGATAAAGAGAGAAAAGTATTTGAAGTATCAATCAGCAATCCTACTTCCATTAGAATTTCAAATTACAAATTTCGTTTTTTTTAAACGAAAGAAACAAAAGTGGAATCGTACTATTTGTTACTTCAAATAGCATACTCAATTAATAGCTATTTCAGTGCAAACA
Organism: Litomosoides sigmodontis; assembly: GCA_963070105.1. Classification (NCBI taxonomy): domain Eukaryota; kingdom Metazoa; phylum Nematoda; class Chromadorea; order Rhabditida; family Onchocercidae; genus Litomosoides; species Litomosoides sigmodontis. Next base: position 7,257,606 of record OY718807.1, on the reverse strand, counting down.
CAAAATCGTTCCATGCTATGACTGAATATTAAGTTCCGTAGCTTAATAGCACTTAACGTCTCTGATTTTGAATTTTACTTCATTTAATTGTTTTTGTCATTTTTGTTTTCACTTGAATAAATTTCCACCTGCTCCGAAAATCAAAAAGAAATGAGTTTTGTCTCTTAATTAAATACTGCTGAATCGGTAACCTTTGATTGTGATCATCTGGACATTCTCATTTAATAATGGGCGGTGCTGGATTAACTGACCGCACGATGTAATATAATTTTCATTTATTTCAATTTTATCGTTTCAACTTTCAAAATACTTTTCTGCACTTAGCTAACGCTACTTTCCTGGGTTGCGACCAATGTATACTTTACAAGCTTTATTGCAGGACTGATATTAAATTTTCAGTCACATAAATATCATGAAATAAATGACGACAAGTGAAATTTACTAGATAAGAAATTAAAGTGGACGAGGAGAGAAATGGTTATAGAAGGAGGAAAGGTATGATGCGGAATTGGATGAATGAAATATCGGTAAAGACATTATAAGTGACAGATTCATCATCAACCGATGATTAATGGTTACCAAGTGATTAACTTCGAAATAATTTGAAACGAGAAATTTAATTCATGGAGAAGAATTTAAAAGAGGATTTTCTCGTATTAATCAATAATTGAAATAGATCAACTAACGCAGAATTGTACAAATCAATGCTTTAACTTGACCAATTAATTAGCTACTACCGATAGAACCATTTTTTGCATGAAATAGCGACAGAAATTTACCTCCCATAATTAGATGACCGATGCTAAATTGTTGTGAAAATTGAACAAATGGAATTGCTAATGAATTCTCAGTTTATTAAATTAGCAGGAAATGAATGGAATATTAGCAAAAAAAAATTATGAAAGGACAACTAACACTTTTAGCTAATGCTAAGTGATAGAGCAATGGCAATCCATGATGAACGGTAAGTACTTTATCTGTTAAATTAGGCCACCTGTTTTTGTAGGCATTTAATAAAACGAACTATTAATGTATAAACGACCGCTTATACTTTTTTTTTGAAAAAAAAAGAAGAAAAAAGGGACTCCTAGAATTACTATACAATTTTAGAATTTTAAAAAAATTTTGTTGAGCGACGTAAATAGGTGAAATTTACTAATATATATCTAAATCTATTAAGCTAAAAAAATTCTTGCACGATAAAAAGATTTTGTAAATGATCAGCAACAAATCAATGTAATTTATATGTTCATTATTTGAAAATATTTCACAAAAATTTTTAAATTATATTTAAAATATTTATCATTATTTCTTGAAAATAATTCAAAAGTGTAAAATGGTGAAAGAACAATGAGTAGTAATTTAGTAATTTAATGCTAATAGACCTAAATTCATTCAACTTTAACACTTTCATTCATCTCAAAAGTAATTTCCCTCAAGGAAAAGAACAGTGTTAATTAAATGTAAAAATAATTAAATGCATTGTAAACAGTAGCGGTAATGGAGGATGATTAGGAACGGAACGAAGATGTATTGATAGTGATAGCTCAGAAATGAATTACTAACTTACCTATTTACTCAAACTGTAATTGTGTAAACAAAGATCTCGTCGTAGTAAGCAGCACCGTTTTAATGATTAGTAGATGTTGAAGATTGTGTTTCACAGGTATTTCACACCTTTCCCAAATTACCATTGCTGCACAAACAAAACGCTTGCTAATTTTTGCTACATTCAACCTCTCCTTTGTTTACCTCTTCGAAGTGGACGAAAATTACCTCGTCCGATCACGAACGATAAAACGCGTAGTAGCACGCAGCAATTAATTACACTTAAAATATCGTCAAATCCATTTGGTGTGGTAGGAAAAGAACAATGCTAATTAAGTGCAAAAATAATTACTTGTACTGTAAACAGTAGTGGCAATGAAGAGGAAGGAACGAAGATGTGGCCAACGAATGCAGTGAAATTTCATTTCAAACGATTAAATTGATGCTAGGAAAAAGAGTGCCTGGAATGAAAGCTAATTCAGTAGCGTAAATTAGAGTACCATCACAAGGGATTGAACGGTTCTGTGCTACTGTGCCATTAAGCGCAACAACATTGTTGACACTCGGCAGGAGGCATAGGATGATATTCATCCATTCTAACTTCACCTCTCTTCAATTCATGCAAAACGAAAAAGAAAAAAAAAGCTACCAATTCCATCAACCTACAGTGAGGGATAGCAAATTACTTTATTTATCGCTAAGAGATAATAAGATGAAAGTGAGGGAATGGAGGAAAATTACAACAAAGTAAAAGTGTTCAGAGTGAGAGAAATGCAAGAATTTTTGAAGACCGTAAAATTTAATTTTAACAATTCAAATAAAAGATTCGTCGTGGAGCGTGGTTATAGGCAATCTCCTGCTGCTAACAATTTTCAAATTCAATCAAACATCTCCCAAAATTGAACTTTTTATTTATTTTTTCCTAAATTTTCTCATAACATTGCCATAATTATAGTAAATATTAGCATTATTGTAAATTCATTCATTTACTTAAACAATTAATTATTACTTTTATTACTGCTTCGTGTGGTTGTTCTATTAGACTACATTGAAATTACGAAATTACGAGAGAGAGAGAGAGAGAGAGAGAGAGTTGGCGTAAATTGCAAAAGTTCCAAAGATCTTTTGCAAATGTGAGAGCAAATAAATCTATTATCTTTTTATGTGTGAAAAAAATAGGAAATATAAATTGATAGCTTTTAATGACTTTAATTTGAAATTCAAATTCTGACAATTCCTGCAATTTGAAAATTACGTGAATCACTTCATAACAACAACAACAACCGCGACAAGAACAACACCAACAACGACTATTGCTGCCAGTAGCATTTCGATTTCGAAATGAAATAAGAGATTAGTTGACAGGACAGGAAACAGAGCGATGGGTTAAGGGGTTACTTGACAGTGGGAAATCGTGTAATATTCCTCGTGGGACAATTTGCCATCATTTAGTTAGCTTCACATCCAAATGAAAATATCCCTCCTATAATTTAGTTAATAAATGCACAACAGATATTTCAACTTTACGGCACAAAGTGCTGCTATTACTAATTAGTTCACTTCATGCGCTAATTAATTCATTCATTACCTTCAACTGTTTCAGATTTTGAAAAAGCCTAAAAAATTCCAATAAATTTCAATGCGTTATTTGCTAAAAAAAGGTTCCACTTAATTAGTAATTTAATGATTTGTGGAAAATGCTTTAGCAAAAACAGGTGTGAATGTTTGGAAAAGATGGAAAATGCTAATGGATTATGTAAATTTGTGAGCATTAAGCAACTCGTTAATAAAACTTCTAAATATGCTATGTTAGCAAGCTTTTAGTATTTTAGCGATGTTAATTTGCTATAACAAGAAAAAAATGCCATCGCAAAAGTATAATTTGCTTGAAAGTTAAAATTTTTTCCCAAAAAATACAGCCATCAAACATTGATAGCAATGTGTAATAAAATTTACGTAATTTGATTGGGTGAAATTTCGATTATTTAAAAATTTCATTTTTACAAAAAAATGTGAGAATTAGAAGTATCTTAGGAAGGCAACTTATTTTCTTTGCTGCTAACAGAAACTAGTAGTTACCTGAACAATTTAGAGGAGTGAATTTCTTCAAAAATTTCGATAGACGCAGGAAGTGAGGATGAAAGTAGTGGGAGTCACGTAAAAATTATAATTGACTTAGCGGTTTCCATTTTTTGAAAAAAAGGATAACATTGAAAAATATAGTAAATAAAAGTGCTATGTATGAACTTAACTTTTTAAATTAAATTTTCAAAACATAACAGTATAAAATGAACTAAAATAATTTCAACGCAAAAATCAAGTGTTTCAGGTTGCAGCAACGTTTACAATTTTCAGTGACTGCAAATCGGTGAGATAATGCAAATGAATTCCTCGGGGATTAGACGGCTCAAGATGATGACGAATTCATTCAAAATATGATATTTTCCAAAATAGTAACCGTGGAAGACAATTCAGGTAGAATTTATTTGAAAAAAGAATTCGCTTCAAAGTTTGTAGAATTGTAGCAATGATTGAGATCAAAATTTGCAATTTCAGATTTTTGAAAAATATTAAATCTTTTTTTTTTCGGGAAAGCCTGAAATATTCAGAAGCTACTTGAGGAGAAATTAAATGAGCGGAAGCATAACGTCTCTGTTCCATTCAAGCAGTCAAAGTTAAATTTAGCTAACATTGTCCCTGCCAATTACATCTAATCTAACTTCATAGCGCATAGGGCTAGAACGAAGGCTTACTTAATGAGTTCCATGCGTATCATTTAAGGAAAGGAGTGAAAAAATTAAATTTAGTCGAAAAATTATTTCTCGAAATACGACAAAATTGTAATGCAATGTTGTTAGGCCCACTAACGGATCAACGATTCCATCCGCAGACCACAAATTCATATATATTAGCGTATTTGGTGAAAATTTAAACGTAACTGTTAAAACATTAAATGATTAAATTATTAGTTAGTTAAACAAATATTACAGTTGTGCTTTGTTTTTGGTGATATTTCACTTTTAATGAAAATTTTTATTAATTTATCATAAAAATTTAATGAATTTAAAACTTTGAAGAAATGGCAGAAAGGAAAAAAGTAATTTGGAAATTAAATGTTTCAAATGAAAGGAAATTATTAGGAAAAGTTTTATACTTATATAATAGTTAGTAGGAGGAATGGGCAATAAATTAATGAAAGTATGGCATAAAATGTCGCCTGGCTCCTCGTGCTCTCAGCATCTCTATCGGAAGTGGTCATCTTGGAAAGGACAGAAGAAAAGGCTGAACTAAGAGATGGAGCAACTTGATATGGTAGTATGATGATGAGCCTGATGTTGTTGGGAGAGACGGTGATGAAGGATAAAGATGAGGGATGGTATCAGTAAAGTAGGTGGTCAGTCGATCTAAGGGTCATTTAGTAGTCGTATTGAAATAACAACAGCAAGTCGCTACTGACGATACATCACTGCTGTCTCTATCGGCGATCTAATAACACTAATTCCAAAATCCTACATGCATATTTAAACAATCATAAATATTTGGAACGAATTGTCTATTACTAATTAATATAATTTATAAGAAGATAAATGGATTAACTGTGGTACAATTCATGAATTAAAAAATTTTTAAAATTTTCACACTTCTATTAGCAAGAAAAAAACCGGTAATGATGGATGATAAACATTATTTTATTTTAATATACCTTAAAACAACAATTTTAGTTACTTAATTGAACGGTTAAAAAAAACTTCGAATTAAATATTAATTTTGTCAAAATGCAACAGAAGAAAATGCACGAAATCAATAAGAAGAGAGAGAGAGAGAAAGATAGCGAAGGAGAGGGAGAGGAAAAAATTTCAATCGTTGAAATGGATGGCTAAGAACGGATACCGCATAAGTGATATGCACATTGCCCATCCTCAGATTCCATTGTTAAATGTCCGTGTCAGTTGCTTTCACATTCATCACATTACGGTGGCAGAGAGAGAGAGAGAGCGGGAGAGAGAGAGCGGATGAAGTAGAAAATGTGAACTAACGAAGGTTAAAGGTTACGAGGATGAACAGGTAAAAGAAAATGAGAAGTAATTTCATTGCAGTTAATTGGAATTAGAGAAATATGAGAAGTAGAAGTTAAAAGGAAAGAATAATTCATATCACACGCATTCAACACAGTACCTTTTTCTTTAATTTTTCATTTAAATTTTAAACAAATGGCATTTTTTGAATACGTGGAATATAAAAGTGAAAATTATAAGTTTCGAACAAAATCAATTTGAACGGCATTTCTTTAAAATCATAAAATTATCAGCAAATTGATTATCTCAAATTAAACAATTTTAAAATGATACCAAAAATAAGGAAGAGAGGTATAAAATTAATTATTAAATTGTAGAAAAAAAGGAAAGACGCTGTTATTCCAAGAAATTAACTTCAAAGAAATTTTAGCAAAATCGAATATCCAAAAAAAGGTTTTTTTTGCTTTCCAAAACATTTTCAAAGATATTCACCGCTTAATTTACTGTATTTGCTGCAACACAACAATGGCGGCTAATTGTTTACAACGTTTGATGTTTACAGCAACGTTCCTTTGCTTTCCACAATTGCCGCTCTCAATAATTAACCAGTCAATAACAGTGATTAATCGTATCCTCCTATATTTCAGTCAAACATTAATTGAAGTAAGTATTTTCATAAAAATTATTTTTATTTCTCGGAAAATTTTGAAGGGCTAAATTAATTCATAGTATTTTATTCGAAAAATCATTATTGCTGAAAAAATTGATAAGTAATGCAATGGCAAGCAAAAGTAACAAGTGAGTTAAGCAAGTGAAAAATTAAAAAATCATTTATGGAATGTAATATTGTGCTATTTAAATTAAATTTTAAGATGAAAAAAAAACTTCTGTTTGCAGTAATTTTATTACATTTCTTCAGCGTTTACAAACTACAGGTTTAGTTTTTTTTCAGAAAAAAAACGTTTTAGAGTTTAATTAATTAATAAAAGATAAATGAGTATAAAATTCATAACAATAATAGGACGTTCGCAAACGATTGTAAGTATTGAACTCAGTTAACTGATTAAGTTAGAAAAGAATTAAACAGGAAATGAATAATTGAAAGATTGAAAAAAATTATGAAAAAGGAGAAAGGTATGGATGAAAATATAATTTCCAAGTCTTTTGCAATGCTTTTTGCATTACAAAAATTGAAGCTCATTTAGCATTTGAGATTTATGCTTGAGTATTAAATAATTTAATTTCTCAATTGAGCAATAAAGTTTCTAACAGAGCGATTCATTTCGTTTCAATTTCAATTTCGGCACACTAAATTATTTAGCGCAAAAAATGCACGTTATGCTTTAACGCTTCTCCTTGCAAAAAGTGAAGAGTAGGTGGTATTAACTAAGTTTGATAAAACAGTAGGAGAAGTTAAATTTGCTCAAATTTCAAATTTGAAAAACTTTTGAAATTGAAGCTCTCAGACTAAATTTAGGAAGAAAGTAGTAGACGACAGTAGTAGACGAATTAATGATGGCTGTAGCATAGTTAGTTTGAAAAACTTAACAATAGATTTTGGTCAAAATTGAAATTATGACAGTTTGTGAGCGGCAATTTCCAATCTATCAATGGATACACTCATAACATTTTAGAATTGAGGAAATGCTCAAGAGTGGCCACTTAATTTAAATCCAGTAATGACAGGAGAAGACTTCTCGAAATTCAAATTACGAGTCACTTCACTGAAATTGAAAGAGTAATCCATTTAGCTAAAGATGTGGTCGCCTAGACATTTACAGATTTAATTTGTGCAAATAAATAAAAATCAAACGTTTATGCTGAGGGATCGGCGAATCCTCGAGAAAAATAAGTTGTTTTTTGGTGGAATACCTTCCTTTTTGGAATGTACGAAATTGAAAGATGGAAATTGTGGACTGCGACGGATCACACGTGCGTGCTAGCACGCACGCAAGTAATTACAGGTTATTTGCTGCTATTCTATTCGGACAATTAGCATCTTTTCGATGGGAAAACATCCATTTGAAATTAGCAAATTGAATTTATTAGTGAATAATTGGAGATGAGGTACTTATGCATAAAGCACTCATTTTGTTTTGAACTTACAGCACACTTCCGCATTATGACAAATAACGTTTAATAACACAATTTCGCATCTTTTTTTCCGGATGCTTTGTCATGTTCAGTTGGACTTTTAATTGAATTAATTAATCAATCTGTTAAGCAAAGACTTAATTAGTGCGTCAGTCATTTAGCAGACATTTAATAAATTTGTACTAATTAATACGAAATTCTTGAATCTGTATTAGTTATTCAAGAGAAAAATTATTTCAATCGTGCAATTTTTTTCAAGGATATTTTGGGATAAACTTTGGAATACTGAACTAAATTTTATTAAAAAAAATGTCTTTACCATGGCGATGTATAATTCGACCACCTCGTTCATCTAAACCTTGCGGTTCCTAAAATGTACTTGTATTTTCATCAATTAATTAAATAATTTAACAACCTAATTACTTGACTCATATGCTCATCCATCTTCCTATAGATACCTGCTTGTTTACCTAACAATCATTCCAACTCACGCCTATTATACTTGCATAATTTGGAAATATCAGAAAAATATTCATTGCTATAATAAAACATAAGCTTCTTGCTATAAAATATTTGTATCAAATATGCAAACGAATATCAAGGCCTAAAATTACTAATATAACTCATTGTTCGTGTTTTTTCGTAAAGTTAAATGTAAAACTAAAATTAAGAATTAGATAGATAAAATTAAAGAATTTGGGAATTTGAAAAAAATGTGAAAATGCATTCATCGTACATGACGTAATTTTTGATAAAATCTTAATTAAACCACCAATTAGACCATTCATGCTAGGCGAAATTCTGAATAAACCTGAGAACTAAGTGTAAATGAATATTTCGAATAGTAGTAATTAGTATCAGAACTAAAGAACTTAGTTAATTTCAGAGATAACCGCTGACATATGCAAAGAATCGAACATTGTGCTTTCGCGGATTACTTCTAACATTTTTCAGGCGCATTTGTACGCTAACGTCCGCGTAACTAACTTTTTCATTGTCCAATAGTACCTTTGTAAAATTTTCAATCATTTTTCCCACGGATATCTGCTGCAATCCTTGTTCGGCACCAACTTAATTAATTAAATTAACCAATCTCATTTTCCTTCTATGAAGTGTCATTTGTCAAGTCAACAATGTTAATATTTCAATGGAAGCCTTTGATGTTTAACTTTTAGCTTTTCAAAAAAAAAAATTATTAGACGTTGAACAAAAATCAGTTATTGAATTTTAATAGCTTCAGTTGTTACTATATATACATAAATATTAAAATAAAAATACATATTATATATATATATATATATATATATATATATATATATATATATATATATATATATATATATATATATATATATAAGATGAAATGACCTAATTCATCCTCGCTTATTTCACCCTTCACAAGTTGGTTATCATTCAGTGCTTTCTTCAAACATTTATTAAAGCGATCATCAATCTCCTCTCGGCTTATACCATTTTTCGTCATTTCTTTCAAAAAAATTTTTCCTTTTTCTCGCTGCAAAATGTTTCATAGAGAAATAAATTTCGAATTTTGATAAAACGATATCCAATGCTTTCGTATTCTTATCTAAAAAAGTTGTCTTGACAAATTTAGAAGGAAAATTTTACATTCTTTCGAAACATTATTTACCAAAAAATAATTCATAGAAAAAGAAGGGGAACATATAAACAAACATACTGCCATTATTTAAAGCTTAAGGAAAGGAGAAAACTAAATTTTCGTCCCTTAGAGTAAGACAAATTCATAACTTTTCAAGTTTCTCATTTCAAAGATGATGTTCAAAATGCTATCATCATCATAAAATGACAGAAAGCTTCCTTTATCTTCGTCATCTAAATATTTGAAACACCAACCGTTGCAAGAAATTTCAGCAGTACTAAATTTTCATCTAATTTTTTTGCTTATATATATTATTAAGAGTTCTAAGAGATGGAATTCCACGGTGGGCCATTTTGATTGGTAAATTTGAAAAGAAAAATTTTTGCGATTACTAATAAATGTCGCAAATATTATAATAAAATGGTAATGTCATAAGTTAGAAAAAGCTTGAACACTTAAAATAGTAACTTTTGATTGATTGGCTTCGTTTGTTGCTATCACTATGCAATGACATACAAAGATCATCAGACACGGCGAATTTAAAAAAATATTGTAAGTTTATGCAGAAAAATATTTACACGTCGAAATTTAAACTCATCGAAGGGTTATGCCATACAATGTAAGAGAAACATTACTATACTAAAGCAAACAAATGATTTGAATCACGCAAAAAAAAGAACTGAATACGGAAAAATTACATATTTCGCACAGGTTGGCAGCGTTATCGGAGACCATCGCCTCATTATAACTATTTCTCATTAGTTGACTAATATTTACATATATTATTACAGGTAATTACCAAAATTAAAGCAATGAGCTCTTCAAATAAAAGTAAGAAAAGACTTTTACTTTCGGTTAAATGAAAATTTTTGCTATAAGAAAAGCAACAATAAGGAAAAAGATATCATTCATTAGAGCCAAAATGACATGCATATCCCATCTCTTCCATTTTCAGCTCATTAAAGAAATTAAAAATTTGAAAGATTTAAAGGATGTACAGGAGAAAATCGTTTCTAATCCATCACATTGTCTTCATATCATTCAATCGCTTGGATTCACGTGTTGGATATGAAAGACCATCTGAATCAAGTGGAGAATTAATGAACGGTATAAACAATGTTATTAACCAACGTCTACCCATAGCTTGACGCACGTTTTCCATAAATCCCAGGTTATATGCATGAACATCCTAAAAAAATGAGCGCTACTTAATTAGCACTTTAAAATTATAAAAAAAAGTTCAAACAAAAACGAACGAAAAGTTAAAACAGTGACTATTAAGATTTTATTTTGAGACAAAAAAAAACGCTTAAAATTTTACCATAAGATATTCCATACGTGTCTGCCCTCTGTAAAGGCAAAAAAGTTGAGCCATAATCAAATAACAGAGAAACATGAAAACAGTAAACGAGAAGACGAAGATCATCACGCATAAAAACTGGGAGAAACTTATAATGCGAAAAATTAGTGCCAAATGAGGCACAATCAATTCCCACAACTGCAAGGGTGAAAAACCACCAAGTGATGTCCACATAAATGACCAGTTCCACCTAAAATATTCAAAATAACTATTAATTTAGCATTGTAAAAAATTCCTAATACAAATAAATGACAAAATGAGGAAAAGAACGGGAAGGCAGATTTGAATTAGTGTATAAATATTGTCAACATTTAGAATTGAAGATGGTCTTACATCAAAACAACACAGGATATGATCCACAAGCTGCAAATAGCACTAATGTAATACCGCTGATTGAAATGTCCAATACATACAGCGACAAATGAACAGTGATGATCACGCCGAAATGCACATTTATCACAAACTAAAATATAAAAATTTATTACTTAAAAGATTATTCGCACCAAAAATAATGGCAACTTGAAAATGATAACAAAATTTCGTTGATGAAATCATTTCCATTTCTTTGCAATCAATTTATTAATATTTTAGAGCAATCAGAAACACGTTCATGAGTTTATGCATTCGTTTCGCCTGCTGTTAGTTAGTAAAAATTTGACTAAACGATATTTTAATAAAACAGCCATCATTAAACTGGAACCTTATTTACTAAAGTATGACTTATTATACCAAAATTACCTGGACAATGGTGCGATCGTGGAGGCTCGTTTAGCTGACACTGATAACAAAATCGATATCCTCGCTTTTGCACCGCAGGCAAATCGGAACAATTACCATTTGGTCCGACCGATATAATGTTATACACATTAGCAAATGCATTTAACCCTAAGAATATCAATACACCAACTCTTAGATTCCATTCCTGAAAAAAGTATGAATAAAATATGGTTCAAATTTGCCCTATGTGTTTTTGCCCAAAAAAGAACTGCATTTTGTTCACATTCCATTATTACATCACCAACTGTACATCCATTAGTGACAAATACACTTCAGCAATGAAAACAGTACAAATAGTACAAACACTAATATTTTGCAAATATACATCCAGGTTTCACTTTGGACAAGGTAATTTCTCAAACAGTATCCCTATTTTGAATGAGAGCTATACTATCGAACATCACACCCAATAGTAAAATATGAGTTAACATTGTACTTTCGACATCACTTCATGCTCAGTCGGTAATATCGCGAATATTTCGAAAAGAAATCCAAACGGCAACAGTACGAACAGAGTGAACATTGCAATCTGAAAAATTATATATATCGGCTCACTTATAGCTATATATATATACATATACATATACATATACATATACATATACATATACATATACATATACATATACATATATATATATATATATATATATATATATATATATATATATATATATATATATATATATATATATATATATATATATATATATATATATATATATACATATATATATTAGCAAATGCATTTAACCCTAAGAATATCAATACACCAACTCTAGGAATCCATTCCTGAAAAAGTATATATATAAAAGTATTGAAAAAGTACATATATATATACTAGGAAAGTAATACAAAAAATAAGCTATAAGTGAGCCAAAAATGAAGAGGAACACGCTTTACTACCGAGCTCCTGCTTATACCATAGAAAAATAGAAAGGTACCCGATCTTGCGTTTCGGATGGCAGCATTTCTCTGAATCGCCCGATAAAATATCCCAACATATCCTTTTGGTTGGTGATACCATCAAAACTAAAGCGATCGCGCTTGTACTGCATTTCTGAATGAATACAACGGAAGAGATGGAACGACGGATTATCTTTCAGTAGCTTCGTTAGCCGATACAAACTGCAGGACTGAAGGGAAAACTTATGGCTGAAATCAACTGTGCATTAGGTTCTTTGTCTCTTCACAATATTTTGTACTTTCCATCCTGATATAACAATTCTGCGATGCGAGCCTTCCTCAGGAAAGTGTAATTCCCCTAGAAACCAGATTTCGAAATAAAACAACATAAATACAACGCCCAAAACAAGGCTAAAAGTTAGAAGTTGATGAAATAAAATAAAACACAACTGTGCAACGACAATTAAAGAAGCAGTGCTGCCAATTCACTTCATCGCAATAACCTCCGATCGCTAATAATCTAATTAACGATTTATTTCATAACTCAATGGATTAAATGTAAAAATTGTGTGACTAAACTTAAAACTTTTGTATTCTGTCAAAAGCATCCCGGCATATCCGGTCATCCGACGCGATTAACCGGACTACACCTGTCCATTAAATGCAGCACACTCACAGCTTCGCCCCATGTGCAGTGCCCCTGAATCAATCGCTCAACTAATCAACCGAATGGCGAGTGGACGAATTTTGCGCCTGCGCCGTAAATGCGCCAATGTCGATTTTTTGAAATCGAATATCCAACTCTAAGGTTAGACCCGACGTGGTGCGTGAGGGATATCGGGTGTGTCGGCTTTACTACATATAGTGAGCAAAATATATATTTAAGCAGTATGGCGCCATAGATGAGATACAGTTGTGTATTTGTTATATTGTAGAACGAAGCAACTGCGTGAATGACTTGTAAAGCTGAATTGAGCTAAGTTTTCGCCCACCTGGGGTGCTTGCTCTGCGAGAGAAATATGCAAAATTCGCTATATTTATTTTTGTATGCAAGATATATATGTATGAATTTTTACGAACTCTTCATGTCTGTCTACACGTCCAACGTATAGCCATAGCCATAAGTTGGTGATGTGTATTCTTGTGCGTCTATGTATCTCTGGTATGTATAGGGATGTAAGTGTATGTAGATGTTTACGTGCACTTAATTTGCATACATATTGAATGTCGCATATTTTTGGGTAATACTCATTAATATATTACGGTCATGTCATATGATTTGAATTTGTAGATTTTTTCAGATGTTCGGTCCCAATCGAAAATCGCTTATACCACAGGTATATGTTATTTTATTTTTTTTAAATCTAAATTATGATGTCAAAAGATCAGAAATAATGGTGTTTTTCATTTGGGAATGTTTCTAATCATAAAAAACTGAGAGAGGTAGATCAAGAAAATAAGGAATTCTATCGAAATTTTTGATTTAGGTTAGCAACTCAGCGCAGCGATCGTCTGTCACTAATACGCCTGTGGGAGGACGCGGGCCACCACACATAGGATACTCTTCTTTGCGATCTTCTAGAAGGTATATATCATTCGTCTTAAAATTTGCAAGAATGTTGTAAATGCGCTTGATTTAAATGGATCAATCATCATGTAGGATAAGCTTAAGTTTTATATTGGGCCTCGTTTTTTATCATTATTGAGCTCATTTTTTTCCACGCGCACATTGTCCATATTTTAAATGGCCATAACTTGCGGTTTAATTGCATTACGTGCTACGAACATTGATGTAAATCTCTGTAGCCTACCTCTTGCAACTTTTACTATCGTAGTCTTCCTCAGTTAAATTCAGAAATCCGAGCAAAATAGTTATGCAATAGAATGTTTTTGAGCATAAGTCACTACTTGCCTGTAGGTGAAGTAATGTAAGGTATGTCTGATGTTTTGATGAAAGGATGTTTTTATTTTTATTTCACAGAAGTTTTGCAACATCCTTCCTTAGTTTCATTCTTTTAAAATTCGTTTTCTAGTAAAGTAATGAAAATTTCAGTGGTGTAACTGGTGAACAACGATATAGTTTGGCGATGAGTGGTGCCCCGTCTACAGCATCAAAGTTTCTTTTTAATAATCTTTTATATAGCAGTGAAATGTTGCATTAAAGACAAATAATGGGCTGATAAGCCGTAAGAAATACTATTTCCTTTCTTAAGGAGAAGCAGCTCATTTTTTAAATCGATAGCAAATCCCAGCGTTCTCAAAGATTCCCGCAATTTGAATGATCGTCATCTCCAGCAGGAAATGCAGCGCAAAGTATTGTTTATCTCTTTCTTTTTATTGCTTCCGTGATGACGATTTGTTGACCAATGTATTCGTACGGAGAATGATTGTTAGTGATGCTACAAAACACTGAAAACATATTACAGTGTACAGATGAAATCAGTTTCGTCAATAGGAATGCATCTTGAATTTGACGGATTATATTTCAGGAATTTAAAATTCCAAGTTGTTCAACAATTTTATGTGGGTTGTCAAAAAACTAATCACTGGAGGATTTAGATGGTGCTGACATCATGAGCTTTCTTTATTATGTATAAGCATATCATATTATACAGTGGAAGTCCTGCCTTGCTGTTTCCAGTTGTAATTTGATTTTTATTAAAACTTAACTTTTTTTGCAGATTTTGCAGTATTTGCTTGATGAAAATTATCCACAAACTAGCGAAAAGCTTGTCAAAAGTCCTACAAAAGCTGAGTTTGGGCGGATGTTTGAATTCATCTTTCAGCAGTTGGCACCAGATTTTACATTACGGAAAATTGAAGATGAGGTAAATTAAATTATAGCAAAAATTTTACACCAAAATTATTCCCAAACATTCATTTCTACGTTCTGTCCATTAAAGAGTTAAGTGATAAGCGCAAATAGTTCCGGATCATACCATGATTCTCTTGACATAGTGAAATGTCGGGAAAAGATAAATTTGTGCTAAAATCTTCTCGGGAAAATAAAGAAAAAGTAAAACGAAGGTTTTTGCTTCTCTCTTCAACAAGTGAATTGATTTTAATGCTTAACTTTTACTATATAACGAAAAATGTTTCCTTCTAGATGCCTCGCCTTTTCCGCACCTTAGGTTATCCGGTGCAGCTGAAGCCCTCTACTATGCAAACCATTGGTGCAGCTCATACCATGCCACATTTACTTGGAGCTATCACTTGGCTAATTGATTTGATTCAAGTAGGTTATTCGTCGTTAGCTTAAAGCATTAGCTGCTATTGCGATGAATGTATGTTTTCCGTTGTGGTAACAAAGTTATTAACACGACGCCGCGTTCACAATAAGTTTTGACAGCGCGACATAAAGAATGATGTTGCATTTCAACATGTATTAAAATTGAATATTGTGTACTGGATCGGTTACGTTTTTAGGAACGAATTCTTCCTTTTTTTTCCTTTTTTTTTACTCTTTTTTCTCTTATTTTTTACTTTTTTTTACTCTCATTTTACAGATGATGGGAGGGATATCACCGCAAGATTTACTTCTGGCGAATGAAGAAGGAGATGGACAGAGAAGATCGGTTGGTTATTTAACATTCCTGTCATTTTTTTCTGTATAGTTAAGAGGTTGTATAACTTCACAGTTCATTGTAACATCAATTTATTTGAAGCTTTTTATTCGTTTCTACTAATAATAGTTCTTTATAGTGATGATTTAGCATTCGAAGTGGTGTGAATAAGGTATATTTCGACGACATACTGTGACAGTGTTTCTTTGATAAAAATTTTGAATTTTGATTTTCCATTATTTTCATAACGGAAAGTCAAAGTTTGGTGGAAATGAAAAAAATCTTGTTTTGACTTTCACGTGATAGATAATTTGATGAATAATGGATAATTTGTTTTATAAAGTTGCAAGGTGATTTGATTAGTTTAGTTATCTTATGGCTACATAGTTCGCTGTTATAAGAAGTACTGCAGTAATCCGTTATTGGGACTCACTATGGACAATTACGAAGATGAAAACAATGTCCTCCTTCAGCTTATTGGTTGGTTTAAACAAATTGACTTTAACTTTGATAAAAAACAGTACTAATAATTGCCTGTGTAATCTTGTTCGGAATGGACGATTTATAGACATTTCTGAGAAGTAGAGTAGCATTATTTTATTTAAGCGTTAAATAAAAGCCGGTAGATATTTAATTTAGGTAATGAAGGTTTCTGATTGCATATGCTCCTTAAGTTGCACAACTTAGTTTTCATTACAATCAACAGAACTCATTATTTATGAATTTAAGAAGAAAAAGAAGACATCGTTCAGCAGGAAACAGAATTAGATGCACAAATTGCCGCACTAACGAATGAAATTGCAGAGCTCTGTAAGGAGAAGGCATGTTTTCATTGTATTTCTCTATGCATATTTTTTATTGTCAAGCCAGCTTATTCTTTGGAAGTCTACCCTACTTTTTTGGTCGTAATTATTTTTCAACTACTTTGATGCTAATAATGATTTGCAGTTCAAAATTGAATTTCGTGAATTTATTGGTATTTAGTGTATTTCAGGGCGATCTTGATGAACTTCAAACGAATACTAAACTGCTGGAGAAGGATTCAAAAAACTTGCAGACATATAAGGATGAACAGCATGAAAAACTCGACGAAGAAAAAAGGAATAAGGTTAATTTTTTTTACTCTTATGAAATATCTTGATTTTTTATTTATATGACGACATACTTTTGCATTTCATGGATACTACTAGCTGCATGAATATACAAGAAAATCATAATACTGTTAAAGGAATCAGAATCAGATTCCATGAAAAATATGATTTAAGTGTAAGCAAGCCTACAGTATACCGTAGAAAGCAAAAAATAAAGGTTTCAGGTATTACGCGAAATAAATTCACAATAAAAAAGATAAGTATAGCAGTCGTAGCCCTTATCTCTTTTATCGTGAATTTAAAATACAATCTGTAATGTGTTCAACTGTTTGTTGTTTAAAATTATACTGTAGGAAAACTTGGAAAACGAAATTCATCGGTATGATACAATGATTGCTAGTCTTAAAGAGCAACTTTCTGCCAAAGAAAAGCAATTAGCATCACAGTTAATGACCGGTGAAGAAGCAAGAGCTCTTCGTACGAGAAAAGAAGAGGTAATTACGATAATTTTTTTGTAAAGATGTGACAGCTATTCTTCAAGCACTGTAATGATTATCATTTACTACGGTAGCTTCTATCCGCTATACTACGCACTACAAGTGAGTGTGTAGATTTTCATGGAAGAAAAAGTCAGTTGTTATTGAGGCTAAATAACGACCTCAAGTGAATGACTTTTATACATTTGATGAAAAAAGCTTTCAGTTGAAAGCTCGGATTGAGATAGCAAATAATGAGCGACAAAATATCGAACTCGAGAACGATGCAATTCTTTCCATTAATTTTAAAGAAGCTTCTCAAGTTTGTTCTTCGACTTTTTTGTGTGAAAACTATTTGTATCATGTTAGTTGTTTGGAAGTTCAATTTCGGAGTTCATTGAAAAGTTTGCCCCAGCTTTCGTGCTGATGATCAGATATCATTTCTAAACACTTTGTTATTGCTTTTTACTTAAAGGGCTTAAAATTAAACAATTCCAGTTGCGTGAACGTTATCGAGCATTTATCAGATCCTTCGAGGATCTAAGCAGAACTGTGTATGGAATTTATGATCCGTTCTTTGCTGTGCTAGATCAACATTCTCCTAATGAGCCAAATTTTTCGGAAATTATGGACGAAATTGAGGTGATTGGATTTAGAACGAGTGAAAGAAAGAAGTTTGCATGAATAAACTATTTAAGATTATTTGTAGAAGAAGCTAGATGGACTTAGCACGAAAATTAACGATTGGATTAAAAGTCTGGAGGATAAGCTAGTAAGTATAAATGAAGAAGCGGCTGAGCTAAAGCAGAAGAAAGCATTCTTGGTGGAAAATTTGAAGCGTGTTCAGCGACAAATTTCAAAAACGGCACGTTTTTATTTTATGTATTTCTAATATAATTAATAAAATGTTTCAACACAGAACCTGATTAATTTTTAGTCTCATGATTTTACGCTCAAGCGTGAAGATTGGGAAGATGAGCGCCAAAAACTATCGTTGGAAGTGGATGTGGCGCAGAATGAGCTAGATAGCTTACATGCTCTTCGTAATGGGAAAGTAGGAATTTCTTATCAGATTTTTTCTTTATTTCCTGCTTGAACGGAAATTATCTTGTTGATCTTATTGTAACATTGTCTCCTGGTGAGACATCATGTGTTCATGCTATCGTAACATACTTAGTAGAACAGGAAAATCAGTTGATCCAGATACAATTCTAGCTTTCTGTCCATGAACAGCTTGCGGAAGCACGAAAAGCACTGCAATGTCGGCAAATCGAATCCGATGAAGCGAAGAAAAAAATTGTGAATGAAGTCGCAGTGAAGTTCTCAACTTTAGTGGAACAATGGGAACATCTTAAGGTGAAGCGCACAGCAGTTCCATTTTCTGATATTTTTCTTGGGAAATTTTCTCAGTCGTTATATTCAGATGACAGAATTGGGAGAGTTTTTGCCCTAGAGTTTATTAATTTTCGACATTGGATTGATTCATTATATTGCAGAAATGTCAGGATCAGTTACGTAGTGATGAAAAGCTGCTGAGAGAAGCTTTAAATAACTTAATTGGTGACAACAGTTAGTGGAGACTGGAAAGCATGGCGCTCTCACGTTAAACTGATGCTTAATTGTACCTCAAGGAGAGTTTTCGTGTTTGTTTTGTTTTATTTATATATTGCGCTGTTCGCATAGCTCTGTAAATTACTAGAACCTCTAATACTTTTATGAAGAGTCACGAAAATGAACATAGTAATCGAGTCAACTGATCTACTACGATGTATGAGTGCCAAAGTGTTTTATCCGTACTGTCCAAAAAGACTACCTAATTTACTACAGTTTTCGATTGAGACATTGAGACTAATAGTTGGGAAAGCACTAACGGTATCATTCTCAGTGAAAGTGACCCCGCCATTCGAAAACATTGCTACTCCGTCCCGCAATTTCATACATTTATGTCAATCAGAAAGCCACTACCATTTATAATAAACTTGTTTACTTCCTTGTGTACTTCAGAAAAGTTTAGGCCTCAAATCAGTGTCATATGAAAATAATGATTATGACAAAAGGGACGAACTCTTGAGTCTTTTGACAACTTTTGAAACAGAATAGAAATGAATAGCCAATTAAATATGGCATCAAACCACGAAAACAGTACAGAAGAAACATAAAAAGACCTTCAGAACGCCTTATATATCTTCCCAATTGTTGCATTGCAGAATCCTTTATTGAAATTTGGAAGTATTACAGAAAATAACGATCGATAGAGTTATATACGAAAAATTCCCGCTGAACCTTTTACTAAGACATGAAAAAAAAAATATTCTGTGTATATCAGAATAACCCTCCGAAAATTCTACGTTGAAGAATGGCATAGTAATTTAATTTTTATCGCACCAGTTTTGTACATAGAAATTTTTCCATGATTTTAAGTTAATATCATAGCCTTGTTCTGTTAAGGCATAATTGATTATTTCGATCCTATGAACTTCAGCAAATTTAGTGTTACCTTCTACCGGTTGTTTCCAGATATCGATTACATCGTTCTCTTGTACCTATATATATATATATTATCTCCAATTTTTGACTTTGAGGAAAATTCATATCATTTAGTCAGTAATCTCAGTCTTCCCGTTTCCATGTAAACATTTTAAGAAAAGTGCCTCCTCAGTAATGCAGTACCTTTTTCACAAATGATCACTCTTTATAGTTACCCATAGTAATAATGGAAATAAGATTAAATCCTTACATAATGAGCTGCTTTTTTCGGTATATCTTGATCGTTTATCTGCACCTTACCAGTTAGAATCAACTTTTCAGCGTGTCTGGAAAGAATTTTTGAATTTATCTGATTTCAAGGCAATTTTATCTCTTACTGTTTTTCTGTATAATAGCGCTAACACTACTCCTCACACAAAAAATTCCTATGCGTCAAAAGATTTTCAATTTGTGTTAGTCATGGAAACACAAGCAGCCAATCAGAAATCAGAATCTGCCGTTTAATTTAATATCTGAACTTCAGTCACTTATTTTGTTAAAAAGTGACGAGGAAAAAAAACATACTACTTGTCGAAATGAAACACAAACCTTCTTCCTTGTCCAACTACCTTGGAAATAAGAGAATCGAGTCTCCGACTGCTCACCTTGCAAACTTGTAATCGATAGTCCTTCGGTAAGCCATCGTCTGTTATTTCAGCGTTAAGGTCTGCTTTTGGCCGTCGATTACTCAGACGAAGTCCTGGGAGCGTTTTGAACTCACGCAATATATGAATGATAGCACTATTCGTGATAGGACATAACTGTGATAATCGTGACGCCCTTGATAAACTCAATGCTGTCATCTGAAATGCTCCCATCATTTGATTCTGAAGATGCATGCACTACTTTTATATTGCAAATAAATTCTTAAATTACAATTATTCTAGCACTTTTAGTTAGATCCATTTTTTCCAGTTATATTATTCTAGCAATTAACCTTAGCATATTACGGTATCATTCGACAGGTAAAACGATAATTATTCGGTAATTTCGTTCCTAATTGCTCAAAATTGTCTACGCGTTTCGTAGAAATCAGATCTGATTGAAAGTGTTGGAGGATGGGAATCTCGAACTACTTCATTTACTTATGTAATTTAAAGAGAGGAATAAACATTTCACGAATTTCCTTGGAGAAATGAAACTATTACCACTAAAATTAAAGAACTTACCAAAGTCTTTCCTACAGAAATTGGTTTAAAATTTCACCACAAAAAACCCAACACCAAATTAATACAATGATTAAATTGAAATTCCAAGAAATGCAAAATGGAAGGTTGCGCTAATGTCCAAATTTAAAATGCTGCTGAATGGAAAGTTAAAGAGGACATTGTGTTGACAGGCTTATATTCGAGAAGCGATTATGAGTGAAGTAAATGATCTGTGAAAAAGTGTTGAGGTTATTCTTGCGAAGTTGCTGGCATAGTGTGTGGTGTCTAGGTGTTTAGGAGAAGTACAAGTTACATTAGTGATTTATGCTATTATCGAAAGATTTTATATAAATGATAATTTTAAGAACAAAACATTTTGTCTGATTGATTTTTGCCCATTTTCCTTTTTATTTCGAATATACCAAGTCAGATGAGCAATATGGAACTAGTGATATTGTAGTAGGAGAGGCATTAGTTATTGTCAAAATGATAGTTGCGTTGAAATTTAATCATTTTAATAGAAGTAGTGATTAAAAATTTTGAACTTTCAAAAATAATATATACATGTCATTGTGAATTTCATCAAGAAAACTTACAAGCAGCATTGGTTTTGCTAAATGTTGTTAAATTTCGAAAATAGCACATATTTTTACAAAAAAATGAAACTTAAAACATAGTACGCTGAATTATATTTAACGGCGTTTTCTTGGATGACGTTTGGAATTCTTTTTAGAATGTCGGGTTGTGAGGAATTTGCATGGAGGAGCTGTAAGTATCAACAATAAGTTACTGTCGAAATAATAGTTTCGTTCGAAGAAGCTGGTGTGTGATTACCATGCAGTTGGTGAGTACTTCCTTATTGCGAATGTAGCAGTATTAGTCTAAGCAGTGTGTTGAACAGATGAGGAAGAAAACTAATGATGAACAATGAATTGAATTCTCAAGTGAAGCATTATTAGATATTGAACAGGATAGTGTGCTTGCTTTGTTTTATCAATTCATGAAATGATAATGTAGTGTAAGCATTTCACCTAGTCTCACAAAAATTTTTCAAACTTCTCGAGACCATTTCTCTGACAATTAAGAGGATTATAAAGTGGTACAAACACTTCTGTAATTGGTTAGTCAGTTGAAATTAACAGGTGCAATAACTTTTTCCAGATATCATTATCGCCTCAACCATATCGACCATGTCTGTTATTAAAGTGGTCATCGGCAAGCATATTGTTGGATTGTGCTGTTAATATGGATGCACTTTCATCATTCCTTCCAGCTGCAATTTGTAAAAGGTTCCTTATGCTTTTAGTTTTCATTTATTTTGCCTTTTATTTTTTGAATTTTTAGAGTTTAATTGCTAGTGAGCGGTTTATCTGATTGCATTATTAGTATTATTATTTCACTTTTTCATTTTTTCGAATATGTTACGTTTCTTATCAATGAGTTTTCTTAACATGGATGGTTTATACATTTATATTTTTGCCATATTATTTCATATCTTGAATTGAGTTTTCAAATTTCAGCAAACTTTTTTCAAACTTGCAACCGTATCCAAAAAATGCACCAAAATATTGCCTCAAACGACATGGCGAACATGTTCTTGTCGATGGGCCATTTGAAGTACATCCTGCTCAAGTAACTTTTCTTATTTTTTTTCCTTTTAGATTATGAGACGTTGCTGTCAATTTTGGATTGCTTTTGCAAAATTACAACTTTTCAGATTTGTTCCACATCGATGAATTCTGTTGATGCTATATTGGTGTCAAATTGGATGTCTCTTTTTGCTCTGCCATTTTTTACGGAAAAAACAAATTTCAGTGGTGTTGTTTATGCAACTGATCCAACACTTCAACTTGGAAGGTGCCTCGAATAACATTTTGACCCATTAGTTTGTTGCGACGAATGGACGGAATAAAAAAGTGCATGACGCTTAGGTCATTGACTAATGTATAAATGGACTAACGAATTTTTTTAAGATTAGTTATGGAAGAATTGTTGGATTTCTTTGATAGAGTTGATCGGGAAGAACAGGACCATTCATGGAAAAATCCAGCATTATTTATGTATGTTTCTCGTAACTTTATTTATTAAGTGCTTCTCATGCTATATTTTTATTCGATGATTATTGGCTTTGTATAACATCACTATTGTGTTCATTTGATACCAGAATAAGTTTTTTTTAACTTAAATACATGCGCTTCAAATTTTAGGAATTTTCCTAATGTTCCGACAAGTGATCCTCGTGAATGGAGACCGTTTTACAGTCGTGAACAAATGGAAAATTGCCTTGCAAAAGTGCAGCGAGTCTCATTTCGGGAATCTATCGTAAGTATGAGAAATTCTACCTTAAAAGCTGTGCTAAATATTCATTCAAAATATAAAGATTTACACTACTATTTTTGGACAATGATGAACCTTTTTAAGCTCATTGTCCCTTATACGCTCAAGAGATTTTGAGAGGAAATGTCTTGTTCAGAACGCGGATGGCTGTATGCTAAGTGTTTCGAGCTGTTTGACATTGTTGCTCTGATATCCTAAATCGTAGTTAAATTGAATATTTTGTAGTTACTAGAAGATGTTAATGTTCCTGATATACGGTTATACTGATAATGTATGCATCGACTGCTAATGAGAAATCTGATGGAATTTAGAATAAGTCTTATATGCCAAACACTTTAAAAAGTTTCGAGCGATTTCATTTTATAGAACATTCACGGTGCTGCAACTGTTGCGGCATACTCAAGTGGCTATTCAATAGGGTCATGTAACTGGATTGTGCACACGGAACATGAAAAGGTATGCATTTATATAAAATGTAGTTTTTTAACATATTCTGTTTTCAATTGCTTCTTATGAGATTCAGTATGTTTTAGTGCTATATAAGGGAATATTCGCTTTAGAATATTTTTTTCTAATTCGAGAAGTTTAAAACATCCTGAATAGCCTTCTTACAACGAACAAGAATATTGCGGGTATTCAATGTTTAATTTAACTTATGGCTCTGCGGTTATAATGAGATTGTCAATTATTCTTCGTGACATGCGTAGTTGTACGTATTTCGAAAATATTTTTGGTGCTTTAAGATAGGCTATCTGTCAGCAACGTCCTCAAGAAATTCACATACGAAACCGGTTCAGTGGGATCAGCTTCGTGGTTGCGATGCTCTGATATTGACTTCCATCTGTCGCTTTCCGGAACATAGTCCTGAGACATCAGTAAGAAGTTTTGCCATTACTTGCAACATACAATATTTTCTGAATTTATCGCCCTATGGGACATTTTCCTGCAGCAATACACAGAAATATTTACTGGGCTAGATGAAAACTGAATTTGATACTTGGAAGGAATAACAGGATAAAAACTAAAATGAGTCTACTACTATAGATATATTACATATGTGGTTCATTGAATTTATCTTAATTATTTTTATACCGATTACATATTGCTTTAAAATAAATGAATTTTTCTTGTAATTTTCTTTTTTATGATTACTGCCCTCATCCGTTAGAGTAGTGATCATAAATTGATGCCTATAAATTTCGAAAAAAAAGTAACCGATTTTGAAAATCTTCAAAATATTTCTACTTATTGAAGCTGGTGACATTCTTGAGTTGGAATTTTATTCCTAAAACTTCCTAAAACTTTTAATTCATTACTCTTTATTATTATCATGTCTTAATATCAGCATGACACTATTGCCAATCGTATGTTTAGAGCTTTTTTACTTTCATTTAAGGTATGTCACGCATTTGCTGTTATTGCTGATACACTTAAAAGGAATGGTTCCGTTTTGATGCCAATTTGTCCGACGGGTATATTGTACGATTTACTTGAAGTTATTTCAATGCAGCTAGATCAGGTAAAATAGCTGGACTAAATTGAATTATTTATTTAATATAATTATAATAAATTCACGTTAAAAAATCGTATTAATCGATTGTTACTTGTCAAAAAACTATTTAAAGCACGATGTGCCAGTGGATGTTCCTGTATATTTCATTTCACCAGTTGCGGAGAGTACGTTAGCATATTCAAATATTTATGCCGAATGGTTGTCCGAAAAAAAGCAAAATATGGTCAACATACCAGAAGAGCCATTTAAACATGGAGTGGTACTATTTTAAAGAAAAATTTTCAAGTTTAACTAAGATCACGCTTCACTTTCATTTGCTATAATTTTCATATTAATATTGATAGGGGATGGAAGAAGGCAGATTCACTGAGTGCGCTATTTGTAAATTGCTTTTGCATATGTAGCAAAGTACTCAATTTTATGCTTAACTCATGAAGCTTAAAGCAGGTTTTGAGATCGTATTTTGCAGATGTCAAGAAATGGTCGTTTGAAAGTCTACGATAACATTTATGATGATTTTTGTCGACAAATGAGAACTCCATGCGTTATTTTTACTGGACACCCTTCGTTACGGGTCGGTAATGCTGTACATTTTTTGGAAATGTGGGGGAGTGATTCAAAGAATGCACTGATAATGACTGGTAAAATTTTATTTAAATTTTTTAAAACCTTTAAGTTGATCATTTGAAAATGTTAAACAATTTTGCTCAAATATTTCAGTGTTGTACGTTACATTGTTTTGGATAATTCATATGTTTCAGCCGTTCACTATGAAAACCTTTAGATTCCAGCAAAAGATTTTTGTTCTAG
Organism: Litomosoides sigmodontis; assembly: GCA_963070105.1. NCBI lineage: Eukaryota > Metazoa > Nematoda > Chromadorea > Rhabditida > Onchocercidae > Litomosoides > Litomosoides sigmodontis. Next base: position 7,231,823 of record OY718807.1, on the reverse strand, counting down.
ACCCAGATTATCCAATCCAAAGTGTGTATGGACCATATGAAAAACTTTCAATACGTGCCTTTTTCTTTCCAATTGAAACAAGATTGGATTTTTCGCAGCTGAATCCTTCTATCTTACCGGATCTAGCACCAAAGCTTTTGGTTATGCCCGAAGCTTACACACAATCTCCACCAAATTCATCGCAACGCACCGATTTTGTTGTTGTATATGTAAGCATTTGTTTTTTTTTATGACGAATCTTACTTTCGTTTATATCAGAATACCGAAGTGTACGTACTTGGGAAGTAAATTCAATTTTTTTCGTAGAGTGCACGGGCTACTTTTCGTTATGGCGATACTTTTACAATACCTTCTACAACAAAAACAAAACGGGTTCGCTTACATCCAGATGTATGTTTTTTAATCACTTTATTTTGTAAAGCGAGTTTCAAAAAAGTGTTGTTTTTGATGTTGGCATGTTTATGTTTTTATATCTATTTCTATTCATATTTGGTAATTAATACATTTGATTTTTTTGCAGTAGAAATGAAGTAGATATTTTAGAGAGAAAATATATGGTCGTAAGGGGGGAATTCTGGAGCATTCATGTTTGTCCCCCTGAAAATCCTTTGCAATGTGTTGGGAGTGGGTTACCTGTAACTGCATAATTCATTTATTCATATTATTTAAATATGAGCATTTCAGACTCTCCGAAGCATTGAGTTGCGTGCCCATCATGATCATAATGATATTGGAATTTCGCCACTGAAGGGTGTTCTTTCGGTCTATGATAATATTCTAGAACTTAATGTAAGTCATGACCAGCTTGGTTGCCAAAAGTTTTTGTTTTTTGAAATTTGTGTGCTGCCAGTGCTGTACTGTGTTATTTTTAGCCTGATATAACAGCAAAAGTAAGAGATACATATGTTGGGAAACTGGATCCCGAAATATTTGCTCAAACCTTATCAAAAGTAAGTTTGCTTTGCTCTGAGAACTCGTCCGTAGTTTTGCTTATCATTTAAATTCCTTGGATGACACAGTTAAATTACCCAATTTTGAATTGAATTAATGAATCGAATGAAATGAATAATGATGAATTGAACTACCTAATTCAAATTTAGATTAATAGGAATAGTTTCCGTTTTTGCTGACCAGTTTTTTTCTTTTTGTAAAATATGTTGTAATGCTTATTTTAATAATTAACGCAGCCGTGATGTCCGTCCAATAATTTTATAATTGTCCATATTATAGTATAAATTTCAAAAAACTCATCATTGATACTTTCAGATGAATTTAAAATATTCGCAGGATGAAATTAATGGGAATATTCGTTTCATCTTAGTAAGCGTGTATTTATTTGTTTCCATACTTTAGATTTACATGAAGAACTAAGCGTTATTTTAAGATGGTAACTGTGATGGCATTGACAAGCATAAGGAGTTAAAAGATTTTTTCTAGTGTAAGATTGCAAACATTCAGTACTTTTACACAACTGCTTTGAAGTTTTGCTTATTTACAAATGTAGTGTGCAAATTTTCAGAGTACCCTTAATGCTACTGTATGCATTGAAAACGGCGGCTTTCGGACGGTTATTAGTAGTCCAAGTCGAGAAAATCGTCGGTTATTATCAGAAGCTGTTGGCATTTGTTTAAAAATGCTATGACACGGTTGTATATCATTCCACTTATTCGGTGCTATAATTATCTTTATTTGACGGGAGTTCAAAAGTTTAAAGTGTATTTGTTTGATAAAATTAAGGACATTACCTCACTAACGCTAAATATTTTATTAGAAAGCACCAATTTACTGTCTGTTTTTTCCCAATTTTTATTGTTTCCTTCTTTCCTTCTTTTTTTGTTTGCTGATTTTTGTGACTAATAAATTGGTTGATTTTTAAAGTGGGTGAAAAAGACGACTAGAGAGTGTTGTTGAATTTTTCTTTCTTTTGGTCAATACTACATTAACCACTGATGGAATTGACGATCAGTCAGTGGATAAAGGCTTGAAACTTGAAATGCGATAGTGAAGTGTGTTCTGGGCGGTGTTGGCGAGTGATTTTGACCCAAAAAAAAGGAATAATACTGAGAGCTGGAGAACTCTTCGTCCTGCATTGTGATGAACGACACAAATAAGATAATATGTTTCTTCATTGAAATTATTTTTTATTTTTGCTTTTTCTAAATCGTTCCTTCTTTCTTTTCCATTCTTGGTTTTTATGCAACGAAACATAAAAAAGAAGCGAAAAAGAAGAAGTATTTGATTGTTTGGACAAACTTTAACTCAGCATAAGTAGTATTTTTGCATTTAATTCATTTCATTGAACTAGTACACAGTGTAATTGTAGCGTACTTGCCAACCGGCCAATTGACACCATTTTTGAATGCAATACACGTACATTAGTTAATTTTCCTCATCTTTTCATCTAATTCCCACACATCGATAGATGCGATTTGAGATTATTTTATTACTATTATTTATTTCGATTATGATTGTCATTATTACTATCCATTTCTACTGCCACTACTGCGCGATAAGTTATCAAACATTTGCTAGAAGTTAGCGATATTTTGTTGTTTAAAAATTTTTACCGCTTTTTTCACTCCAAACTTTTTCACGTTTTTAAATCTTTTTTGAACTTTTGCATTCTAAAACTCAAAAAGTGCCGTAGTTTGTTGGCGATGTGACATGCATCCAGCTTTTTCATGTAAATCAGTTAGGGCACTTTCAGTACTAATATCTCAGGCGACAGCAACTCATAAGAAAATATCTACTTGTTGAAATGTTCAGCGAACGGTTTTTAGAACTTTATGATTCATTAATTGCATGCATTGCTCAGCTGATATGCCCACTGTTATCTGCCCTCTATTAATTGATTATCACTTACAACTATATCATTTACCCCACACCGTTGATCATTCCTAATTTGTACCTGTTTTTTTTCAAAAAATAATTCAAATTAAATGATTGATGTCATTGTTGAAAAGCTAAAAGTGGTGCAAAAATAAATCAATTATAAAATCTTTGTTTTCATATAAATTTAAATTTATTTTTCCACAATTCCATCGTATTTCATTGGATATTTTATTTTTTCTCTATCTTTCTCTGTTTTCGTTGTCTCTTCATTTGTCTACGGAGGATTTTTGCGATATATTGCGTAATTTCGTCCGATGATGAAATGCTCAAAAAAATAGAAATGTGTGTGTGTGTGTGTGTGTGTGTGTCAATAGGATGATATTAATTAAATTCTTTAAATCAACGTTGACGCACCACAACTTTTTTTTCTTTGGAGTATGTATTAAAGGATGATTGCGGTGTTAATTTACGATGTTAATTAGCAGTCCGAAAAAAGGCCTGTGTAAAAAAAAGTTATTTTTTGAGTTGATTATTAATTACTAAATTTAAAATGTTTGAAAAAAAACAAAGGATGAGATAAATAATCACCGCATTTTTATTAAATCAATTTAACTGTAATCATCATTTTGCGAATACTGTTTCAAAAAAAAATAATAAATGCCGAAACTATTCGTCCGTTTTACTTAGAGATTAGAGGCAAAAAGAGGAACAGATTGGCTGTTTGAAAATTTTTGAAAAATCAGATCTTTTCAATCAGTCGTACAGTCATTGTTGACATAATTTTGTTTGCATCGATTACATTTAAAATGTTGTATTGTTCAGTGGCAGTTTCTCTCATCTATTTCTTTCTTCCTCCACTTTTCGCACGTGCTTTAGGTAATTTATTTTTCGGCTCACTCAAAAGCTTGTTCGCTTCCTTTTTAAGTGAATAAATTTTAAAATTCATTCTTTACTTCATTCCTAAACTTTCTGTAAAGATCCCTCCTCACCATCATCACCTCTTCATAGTACGACCATTCATTAACCGGTTCGATCTGCTGAAAATTTTTTTTTCAGTAGAAAATCATTCGCATCAGATATTTTGATAGACAAAAATAAAATTATAATTTTCAAATTTGAATGAATGGACGACTGAAAAATGGAGTGAAAGTTTTGAACGATTAAAAATTTCGTAAATTTTAATGCACATGAAGAAGAAACAAAAAAAAGGGTTGCTGTATTAATTATTCAATACCAGTATTTAAATAGTTAAATTGATTTAATAATCTGAATTAATCGAATGGACGATAATTAAAATTTCGATATCGCTAATATTCATGAAAGGTGACTGAAGAAAAAAAAACAACCTATATGTAAAGAGTGGTGGAACGTATGGTGCACTAGTTTAATCCATTTCCTACTTTTTTTTTCTTAAAATCTCTTATACAAATTATAAATTAAAAATTTACTAATAAAAGATCAAAAATTAATTTTGTATGAAATGAAATAGAAAGTTTCAATAGCTAATGAAATGAATTTAGCGTGTGTTTGCATCGCATATTCAATCAACAACTTCCTGCTACAAGAAATGAATGCAATTAATTAAAAAATAAAATTTAATTTTTCCTAATTTGCTTGCCAGAACACTCGCTTCGACAACTATTTATTTAAAATGTCATTCCGCGATGGAGTAAGTGCTGAACCAAGTAAAAACTGCTAAATTTAATTTAAAATATTAGTAATGAAAATAGTATTAATTATTATTGGTGTTCGGTTTTACCGGAAAACTTGAATTTTCATTGAAAGCTTTATGCACTTATTTTTATCGATGTGGTTAGCTGATAGATCGAAGTTGATGATGTCGAAGTAGAAAGAGAAAGTTAATGATGAAAAATTTTAAGAAAAAAAAAATATCACAGCACCACAAATAGAAGCGTGCCATTGAGAATTTGGAGCATTTCTTATTTCAACATTTCATTGCTTTCACTCTCATCGGATCTGCGACAAGCTTAAATGTTAGCACAACAATTTGAATATTAATACTCTTCCACTATTGCTCCCAAAACTGTCATTGTGAATAGAATTATTAGAAATTTGTAATAAGTTACTTTAATAATAAATTGCATTTAATGGTAAACTATCAAAAGAAGTATCGATCGCAATAACACTGATTAGAGGTGAAGCTCGCTCGCTATTATCATTTGAAAATTTGTGAAATATTTCAAATGTGTGTGTGTGTGTGTCGTAGTATTCCTTCAGTTCCACTGAGTATGCATTCATAAATGTTTCTTTTCTAGCTAAATCCTTCCTTTTTCATTTCCTTCACCTCACAATTCACAATAACAAAACGCTAATAAAAAAACAACATTAAAAATAGTAGTAATTAATAATAATAATTAATAATAATAATTAATGACTAATAATAATGAGCAACAGTAATAGCGTCCAATAATCATAGCAATACTAATAACAGTAGCAATGACAAAAATAGTAATAGTAACGATAGTAACAATAATAATGACAATAATAGTAGTAATAATCCATAAATCTCATGAGCCATAAAATTCATGAAGTGGAAAACTTGAATTTATAAATGAATGAATGCCTTTTTGAAAAGAGAAAAGGAAAACCACCCTTCTCCTAATAATTATTCTTTCTTCTCCTGCTGCCTGCTATTCAATTATTTCTTTTTTTCTTTGCTTTTTGAATGCAATTTTTTTTTCACAATTTTTTTTTCTGCAAAAAGAAAAGAACTAATTCATTTCACGTAAATGCAAATGCGATGGGATGAGAGGACAGACAGGTTTTTGCGGGTAAGGCATGGGAAGTTTAGCAACGGACGGCTACTTTAATGCATTTCGGTGTCGTTTCGTTCACGATGGAAATTGTTACACACAACGGAAATGGAATGTGTCAGTGTGAATTCATTGCAATTCAGGTACCACTCATTACCGCAGCAGAAGCATTCTGCCGCAAAACGATTCTTTGCCTTTTTGTTTCCCTTTTTTTCTTTTTTTTTTTCACAATTTCAACTTTCGACTGAACTGTGAAGTGGAGCTGTAGCGGATAAATGAACGACGCTTTCGATTCGCTTAAAAACAACGAAAAATGTGGTATACTTTTTTTTTCGAAATTATCAATGAAATTTCACAAAAAAGAGCTGTAATATAATTTAGTAATTACAAATAAACAAGTGGAAGTTTGGTAAATATTGTTAGGATTTCATGGGAAAAAAAACAAATGATATTTGCTGAAAGACGCCGTGCATGAGTAACTCTGCACTGAGTGTGTCTTTCATTTCTTCGAATTCATAAATTTCTTGTAAAATGCAAAATTTCATTTATTTAGTTTTTTGTAGTTTGAAAAAGGAAATGACTGAATTTGTAAAGTTTTACGTGAATCAACGTGACAACAATAATTCATTACTGTTGATATGTCGCAATATTTTACTAATCGCTACAGTACTCCGTAGTTAACTCATTTATGATGGATTACCTAGTTGGAAATGATTGGAATAGTATTCCAAATTTCATTCCTATTTTAAACACCGCGGAAGGGTTGAATAGTAGCTAAATCTATGATAGCACGCTAATAATTAAGTTCGAAATTGTGACATTCGTATTATTTTAATTTCAATCTCAACCAATTCCAAGGTTTGCATTTGCTTTTGAATTATTTGAAAGTGTTTGGTTGAATGATAGTGAATTAGCAGTGCCATTAATTAATGACCTTGAAGTAAATGAGGTCAAGCAAGATTGGCAAAAATTATAAATTGACGAGATTTCAGTGGTCTTAGTGACCGGTGCATCGGGTTATATAGCTTTGCACTGTGTGCAACAACTTCTGGAAAATGGTTACACGGTGAGAGGTACGGTGAGAAGTTTGCAAAATTCATCTAAGGTTTGTTAAATTTTCCTTCGTTCCATTTTATTAGGACAAAATTTTGATGGAAAAAACTCCTAAAATTTTCAAACTTATGACCGCCAAGGAGTAACAATGTTTAGAAAGTGTTTACTAATGAAATACTCATGTGATTAATTGGTACTTATTTAATAGTAATCAATATTTAGTTATTAAGTTAATTACATTGTAATAAATATTATTAATTCGATGAGAAATAATCATCGAATGCTACAAAAATTATATTTTTTGATGGAAAATGTTTGCCACACGAGAGAGAGAATAAATTATCATATAGAAATTCAAAAAATGCTTGGTGAAATTGAAACTTTTAGCAACCTACTTTATAGTGTAATTTTTGCACAATTCATTTCTCATGCTAAATTCGAGTCGAAATGGGCAAATTATTTATTGAATTTATAAACGAAAGTAAATATGTTTGCTACAATTAATTACGCATTACTTTAGCAGAATTTTTGCAGAAATTGCAACGGTAAATGATAAAGGACTAAAATTCCTACCACTATTACAGGTTAGCTCTCTACGTGATCTGAAGCACAGTTCGGAAAGACTGGAACTTGTGGAAGCTGATCTTGAGTGTCCAGATCATTGGCCCAGGTTCCTGCTCACCTTTCTTTGCCAAATTATCCACAATTAACCCAAACCTTTTCAGCAGTAATAAATACCGTAAATTCTCGTGAAATTTTAGAGCTGTTGAGGGATGCACGTATATTATGCATATCGCATCACCGTGGCCTATTGTAGCTGATGAACGGACGATAGAAATAGCCAAAGGTGGTACTTTAAATGTACTGAAAGCGGCTGCTCAGTGCTGTACCATTCGAAAAATTGTACTAACAAGTAGCACTGCCGCAATAAATGGTAATTTTCACCGTGGAAGTGAACACAACAGCAATTTAAATTAAAATATGCAAATTAAAATATGGAAAAGTGAATTAAATCCAATTATTTCTGCGGTTTAAAAGTATCAATTTTTGTGATTAATAGATGGACATCGAAATGATGCGCAAGTGTTCGATGAAAATTGTTGGGGAAATTTGGACAGTAAACGAATTGGCAATTATAGTCGTTCGAAAATAATTGCTGAAAGAGCTGCATGGGATTTTTGGAAGTCATTGCCAGGTAGCTTAATAATTAGTTAAATTATTTTCTACATTTTTGTGCCATATACGTTTTGTGAATAATTTTAAAAAGTTAAAAAACTTTTCTCAATTAATTTACACTTTTCTTCTTCTATATTTCTAATAATCAATTTTGCTTTGTGTTGCAGAAGCGTCACGATTTCAACTAACTGTCCTAAATCCGTCATTTGTGGTTGGTCCAGTACTTTCCGATCAGAGACACGGAAGTGCTAAAGTTTGCCATTAATTCTTCTAGCAAACAACTTTTTTCACTTCACTTTGCTGTTTTTAATTTGACGCTAATGATTCTTAAATTATTCAGCAATAGTTTGCGTATATTTCAAATTTCTTAAGATGCTTATGATTGAAACTGCGGTTGGAAAATTTCAGATAATTAAGCGGATGATGGATTATCATACTTTTCCCGCTGCACCAAAAGTTTCATTGGGCATGGTTGACGTACGTGATGTTGCACGAGCACATATACGAGCAATGGAATGCTCAAATTGTAACGGTGAACGAATTATGATCACTGCAACACCCTCAGTTTGGTTTTCACAACTAACCACCTGGCTTTACGACGAGTTCAAAAATCAAGGTAAGTGAATTGGATTAAAATTTCCTAAGATATATGAAAAATTTTTTACTTAGAAAGAGCAGCGAATAGCATTAAATAAACTTCTTACAATTAGTTAAAAAATTAATTTCAGCATGAAATTTCTGGTAAAGCTTCGACAATTTTCAGGTTTTCTAATTTCACGTGTGAGAACGCCAAATTGGTTGGCAAAATTCTATGCTAAAGTGACCTGTGATCCACATTTTGAAGCAGTGAAATATCGCTTAGGACCGAAGTTACACTTCGATAATTCAAAGGTAAAATTAATTTAACATATTAATATTTTCTCGCATTTTGAGCAATGCCTTTTTTCGTTTTTTCTGAAAAAAGAATTGGCTGAATATTTGCATGTTTAATGATTTCTAATTATCTGATGAATAATTGCAAATGATTTATAACTATCTTTTTTTTCTTCTTCCAGTCAGTGCAACTTCTCCAAATGGAATATATGCCAATCAGGAAATCAATAATTGATATGGTTTACAGTATGATGGACTACGGTATCATTGTTAGAAAGCAAAATTTGGAGAAAATGAAAAATGGTGATTGTAAAATCGCCAATTGCACAAATATCGATATTAATGAGTCTAGCAAAAGTTACTGAGGAAGTGGAAAAGAATAGGATAGCATTAATGTATTAATTATTGTTAGGATTAGAACGAAATGAAAATGTGAACAGATTACAGTATGCTAGAATACGGTATCATTGTTAGATAATTTAGCGTTAATTATTAAATTTGAACAAGTTTAAGAAGATTGATGACTTGTGCATTTATACGCATCGTAGTGTTCCTTAATACAATTAGCTCCTCCGATCTAGCCAGATAGCTTAAAGCTAGGAATTACGATTGTTGGGAAGCGAAATGTTCATTGAGGATTAAATAAATAGTACGAAGCAATGAAAATGAGTGTTGCTAACATCATTACCCAATAGAAATGAAGAGAAAATACATTCACATGCAACTTCCTGCCATCCACTAAAATTTTTTAATTTTCGTTTTGGATAAGTAAGTAGACAAAGTAAAGGAAGTGACACTTTCTTTTTTACACTCTCATAGAACGTTTTTGAACTGTCAATGGAAAAGTTTAAATAGTTCGTTGGTCCAAAGTTCAGGAATGACCTAATTGCATCTTCAAAATTGTTTTCCAACATACGTTGTGAGGCACAGTTCGATGCTGTGTAACTGATATGTTTGAAAGTTTAATTTGATTTTTTATTTTTTTGGGAAAAAAAGTACTTCAAATTAATCATTTTTCGTTGAATGAAAACAAGCAAAAAATGTTCGACAAATAGTTTATACTCGCTAACTAGGAGAAAAGTCACTTACATTAATTTCAACTACACTATCGGTCCAATTAATTTGTCTTAATTAGCAATTCATTTAGCTGTTTCCTGTTAAATACGAAGAGTAGAGTAGAAAAGTATCAGTATCACAACAAATGAGAATACCATTTTTACATCTACCAATTAATTTTTTTAAAAATAATACAAAAAATGAAGGAATTTTGGAACGAGCGCGACAATGGAGGCTTTTCCAATTTATTTTTGCTTAAATTATTTAAATTTTAGCAAATCTAATTGTTTTAATTTATAATTTACTAATGCATGCAACGGAAAATGGAAGCTTTGTGAAATATTTACGAAAGTACTGTACTTGCAAATCTGCATAATAAAATAAAGAACATTCGCTCGAATTCACATCGATTGATTAAAAACTAATCAGAAAAGTAAACTTGATTTTATTACTTCTTTATTTGATTTTATCTCATGCAAAAAAAGAGCATGGATAATCAATTTTCTCTTTTCAAACTTTAATTTCATGTTTTTCTTTGCTTCTCTACTTTTTCATCACCAACTTTTCTTGCTTTATCAATTTGGAAAAAAACCTAATTGTTTGTTATATCGCTATTATTGCAGCCTTTTAAGTTTGAAGAATTTTACCTGCCAAGTTTATTTTAATTTAGAAGAAGAAGTTTATTTATTTTATAAAATAATTAATTAGCAATTACAATTCAATTAGATTGAAATTTTTGGTTTATACCTTTTGAACGAGCAATAACAAAAATTGTGATAATTTCAGCGTCAGTTTTCCATTCGAGGATTTTACACTTCCATCCAATGCACACACACACACACACACACACACACACACACACACACACACACACACACACAGAGACAGACAGAGACACGGTTCGATTAAAATGTGATAATCTCCTTAATTATGCTGATTGCCAAACTGCTACATCAAAGAGTTTTCTCTGTGACAGAGAGTACGGTGTAGAGAGTACGGTTCTTCGGTGGGAATTAGTCCTCCTAGGCGTTCATCACCAATTCTTCCAACTAAACTCAACCATTCATGAAAGCTCTCTTAGGTATGAATATTTTAGGTATTGGTAGAATCATTCACCGCGTGAATAAATTTCGTTTTTCAAACTGAGAAGTGAATGATCGAACTTTCATCTCAGTGGGAATGGATCGATTTGACAAACAGGCGCATGAATGATCGATAATTTCATTTTAGGCATGAAAGATCATATTTAAATTGAGAGAGGAAGAATGAATGCTTGGACATGTCATTGTTGTGCAAATATATGTTATTGCTATTCAACAACGGTTGAATGCAAATACTCAGTTGTAGTGCCGGAATGACAACAGGATCCAGTTTACGGTGTAATACTCCACTAACTGTATCTGTGTATTTCAATATTTCAATTTCGTCCGACAACCGTTCATTTCTCCTTCCCCCGCGCCTTTTTCTTTCGTCCATTAGCGTGTTTGTTATTAGCTAGCTGAGTGGGTGATGGCAAAAGTTAGTTAGCATAGCAAGTTATTAGCATAATCGGCTCAAGGAGTAATTTAGCAAAAATGAAATTCATTCATTCAAAGTGGCACCAAATGTCGTATGGGACTAGAAGTCAAATATGATTCATCGCTTAGATATCAGTTATTACTGTCACAAAAATGCCACACTGGCTCAATGGTAGTTTGAAAGGAATGAATTTTCAATTAGGTAACTGATATTTCAGCGTTAATTCAATTTGAAATGCTATAAGATTAGTTTTTTTTTTTATTGAACTTGAAATTTTTTTTTAGGAGAATAAGTTGATGAAAGCATTTTCGATAAGCCTGAGCACAAATTAGCATAAAGTTAAATTTTTTATTTTGTAACTTCGATCAGACAGCTAGTGACGTCACTCTTTCTCAGTCACCGTTATAGCTTTTGCAGTTTCCGACCTCCAACGATCATATTTTACTTAAGTGTGAAAACGTGAAATTTCTACATGCATGAATATTTAATGTAAAATGCGTTTTTTTTTTTGGGGAGGGGAAAGCGTAGACTGCTACTAATTAAATGCAAATGGCAAAGAATGGCAGATTGTTTTTTTTAGTGCTTTTAAATTATCACTTTAAAATACTATTTAGCTCATGTGGAATTCAGGCTGGCTCTATTCCAAAAATATAGTTTAAAAATGATGAATTGTTAACTATCATACTGAGGAGAACAGAACGTCGTTGCTTTTTTGACAATTAAGCAATTCAATTAATTATTTAATGATTCAAGATGTGTACTGTAAGAATCAATTTATTTGGTTGCCGAAAATGTCCATTTGCAATTAAATTAATTGCCTCAAATTTCAGCCCTGCTAGTTTTTACGCTGCTGGAAATGTTTGAAGAAAAAGAGCCTGGAAAACCGAAGAATTGGAGTTACACCGTCACTATTATCACATTGGTAAAGAATGAAATTTTTTTTCGCTTTAACTTTTTATCAGTCGCATACGTGCATTATCAGACATGAATGATAAGCAGTGATGAGAGAGAGAGAGACGGAGGGAGAAAGAACTTAAAGAGTAAGCATAACTTTTAAATTTGGCAAATTTTCCAAAAAATATTTTTTCACTTTCATCTTTAAATTAATTATACATTGAATGAGAAAGAAAAATAATAAAATTAAATTTTATTATTTTTTTTCCCAATTTTTTGCACATTTTAAAATATGCTTATGCTTAAATTTGAAAATTTTTTTGCATTCTTTTCTTTAAGATAATGTTTTTGAATGTAGCAGTAATTATTGTCTGTCGGATATTGCTTGATTCGCATGACCAGAATGGTCAGCACTGGTTAGACGGTAATTTTCGTTACGTTTACTAAGCCACGCAAAACTTTACACTAATCTACTTACGCTAAAATTGTAAATTGAATATTTCGTGTAAAGCTGAAATTTGTGCAGGAAACTTTAAGCATCTTGCAATTCTGAAATTTCTTGGAAAATTACAGTTTTGCGCCAAAATGAACTTTGAATTTTGTAACGTTTTAAATTTAATTAGTACAGCAAATATGTTAAATTTGAGGTAAACTTCGAGAAAATTTAACACTTTTCCTCGGTATGTTCGCAATGTCTTTCTGCTTCTATTGTTGTTGTTGTTTTTGCTGTGGCGGGTCGCTTTGTCGGTATGATTTCAAACCGAATTGCTTAAATAATTTAATATCTCAAGCATTCATTTAATTAGCAACATTAGTGAATAATTTAGTTTTATTTTTAGAATACTTATCAGTAACTTGTGATAAGTCAATTAGCAACAACTAACGCTACAGCAATTATTTAAATGAATTTAATAATCCCTTTTAAATTTACTTAACTAACAACTATGATTATCAGCTGCCAATCACATAACCATACTGTTATGATAATGCACTGATTATATCTTTTCAATTTCAGATGGATTATTAACTGGAATCACAAATACTTGAATCCGTCAAAATTATTGTCAAGCGCAATTAAAACAACCAAAGAAGCTCCTATAATTCACAGAGGGCGAAGTACGAAAGAAGTTGCTCAATCTCTTCTATGCCTTTTAAATCTCAAATTATAACAAAATAATGCCGAAAAGATAAATAAAAGAAATTGAAAATCTTTTAAAAAAAAGAACCAAAAAAAAATTCAGAAAACAATTTGAAAAATCAAATTTTGAAACCAAACTAACATATTGCTTTCGTCAATTTAATTCATCCGTTCATTTCTCGATGCAAAAATGAATTATTAGTGATAATGTACATGAAATTTTAAAACATTCCCAAGCTTTACCTCTGCTAAGAGTCAAGCTGTGTGAAATAATTACATGACAGTTTGTTCGATTGCAGAAAATTCTTTCTTCACCTTCAATGTTTCCAGCAACGACGTTTCCGTGATGGCCAATGTAGCAAATGATAATAAGAAGGTTTGAAATCGTTGTTTTCTTTTCTTTTTCGAATTTCCAAAATTTACGTAAGATGACGCTTAATGCATGTGAAAAATTAATTAATTCAAAATTAAATGTAGAAATTGGAAAATTTCTTTTAATTTTAATTCACTAATTTATATCATTAATGAAATAATTTATGATAGAAGGGAAGAGTCTAGGCGTCGTAGTAAGTTCCATTCATCGGATTTACATTAGCTTCTCAATTTGATCTACGAATAAAATCAATTAATTAATTAGCCAGAGTTTTATCATGAATTTTTAGCGCTACGCGTATGCTAATAGTGCATTTATCAATTCACCCGAATATCCATCAATTCGTAACAATTCGAAAAGTATGCTAATGTCAACTGAGGAAAAATTCACTGCCTGCTCAAAGTTCAAACGTGAATGCAAACGTAGAAACAGTTTTTGAGTGGAATATTTTATAAAAGTATTAATTAGTTATGCTCACTGTGCACCTTCCTGTCTTTCAAAATATTTCAAATATCAATGAGTAATTTCTTTCCCTTTTCATTTTCATTAAGTGCTATTTAACTTAATTTTTTAATAAAATTTTTAACTATTTGAAATGGAAAAATTGCATTAAAATATAAATGCTAATCGTCAAAGATCGCCCCATTTTTCAAAATCCAATCTTTTTCGTGGTTCATTAAACTTGTGTACTTACATTATTTTCAATTTGTACAGTGCGTCCGTCTCTTCTACGCTTTACGGCTCTGCGAATTTAATAAAATTCATTTCTTTTTTTTCGCTGTTTGTTTGAGGTGAGTGGAAATGACTGATTGCACGTGTTCAAACGTGTGCGCATAAGTCGGTTTACGTGTGACTACATGCATACGCTATAACGTGTCGGCGTCTATCGCTATGCAGTGCGTGGGTGTAGCAATACATAGACGCATTTGTGGTTTTTTTGTGTTTGGGGAAAAAAAGAAAATGTGATTTGTTCCAATGCTTCTGCTCCTTCCTTTTCCGTCATACTTCTTTGCATGACGTCATTTGCATAGCTTTTTCAAGAATCTTTTTCAATAAAATGCATGAATTGCTACACGCCTTGCTAGGTGTGATGCATGAGTTGCATTTGCGTACACTTAATTAATTAGAGAGAAAGTTCAAAAGAAATCTCTGAAACGAGAAGTAAAATGCCTGACAACCATCTGTCTTCCATCTGATATCTCTTATCACTCATTCATAGCTGCGACTGAATTTACTGCTAATTTTTTTAGCAGAAAACTTGCTAATTCCTTTTTGAAGAGTAAAATTAAACCTTAAATATATGGAATGAATTTCTCACTGACAAAACAAAAGCATAAGAGACAAAGACTAAAACGTAAAATCGTAAAAATCGCGGAGATCATCAAATTTGATGAAAAGGAAAAATTAACGAATCCATTATTCCTATAATATTGTCCTATCGTTCATTCATGTAGTTTTGATTATTAAAATCTGAAATTAACTATTTTTATGATTTACTTTTAGCTGCTTAAATTACATGAAATTTCGATGATGTGAACTTCTTATTTCATTAAATGTTGCAAGAAAGTGAATATCCGACAAATTTATGTATTAATTCAAATTACTGATAAGATCAACGACACATAACACGCTCGTTTAGCATCAACAAACAAACACATAATAAACATGCAAATTTGAACGATTAAATTTACAATAATAAAATTGGTGATTGATCGAGTAGATAATTTAAAGTGTTGAATAATTTCTTACTAAATATTCTCAACGCCGCAAAAAAAAAGCTCACAATGAAAAGAAAATTCGAGAATTTTATAGCAAATTGCTTTACCTAAAAAATTCAATTGAATAATACGTTCGTTGATGTGTGACAAAGAATAATTGTTTAACTTATCATTGATAAAAAGATAAAAGTTTATAATTTAGCCCAACATGTTTATCAATTGCCACATATCAGTGTGACAATTAATAATACGCTGCTATGTTTTGATTTTTAATTAGTTTCAATTAATCACTAATAGTTATTGAACAATGCAAACAATACTTGCTATAAATTACAAATAGCAGCAAATTCATTGTAGTATTGTCAAAAAGTTAAATTTTTACAAAAGCTACAATATATTTAATTAATTCAAAAATGATTTCAAAATTAAATTGTCTAAGTAAATTTTAAGTATGCTTTTTTAATCGGCTACGCTTGCTTGCTACCTTTTCTATTACTGTCGCAGAAAAGTTCCATGAAATAGTTGCAGTGAAGAAAAACGTTTGGGATTTAAATTAGCAAGGAGAGAAATGAGATATTTAAGATTGGATTGCTACTCACGTGAAATGCATATCATTCACTGTTGTCGCCATTGTCCTCATTATCACTATTATCACTACGAAATCTCATTGCATATCAAATAATCACAATAATAATAAATACAGTATGATCAGAATGATAATATCAGTGATAACGACGACAGTAACTGTTCAATGATAATGGCAATATGTGCCTTGAATTAGCATTACAATTACTGTAGTAGCAGTAGCATTAATTCGCAACGAAGAATCACTGCGGAAGAATCACTTTTTGTTTCTAAAAAGAACCGGAAAACTTTTTCCGGAAAAGATCTAAAGTGAAAATTATAAGAAAGAAGAGGATCGTATATTTTCGGGCGATTTCAAAAAAACCTTCAAAAAAGCTTCAACTATCATAATAATTTACATGCAACAATAACAATACTAAGTGTATACGCGTATGTACAGTACTTAGATGACCACTGCTATCGATTAGCTTTTCGATCGAAGCTTCATTTCGCTTTCTCGTGGTTTGATGTAGTAATTAAGAAATGGACGTTTGCCACTACCGTAAAACCAAAACATATAACGCATTTTCGACGTTCGATCACCGTATCGTCCGTTTAATGCGACGTAACCGCAATCGTTGTGCCACCAACCCCTACAAACACGATTGACGCTGCTCGTACAACAGTGATATCTAACTGATATACGTGCTGCTCAATTCACAAAATTAGACATGTAATATGACGGAAAAATTTTGTGCAAGAAAATATCACAGCAATCCTTTCAATACAATTGCCATGTGAAATGTGAACAGTTCGGTGGTACGGTACAGTAAGCTAACAGTTATAAAATTATGTCACCACAACCATACAGCCATTTTTTCAATTGTAGCTGAAATAGTTGTTTACAAATAAAATTGATTTAAAACGATAGCACGGTGACGTGTCAGTGATAAAAAATGATGAGAGAGGTAATTGCTAACCCGAAATCACGAAATTGCGCACAGTTACCCTGAAATTTATCATTATCTTGATCAACAGTTGTAAACGGTTTCCCATTATTCATGTAGTGAAATCGATCAGTAATTGTTCGGTCGGAAAGATTACCCGCTAGAGCGGTCGATATTGCAAGAGTGTATTTTTGCGATGCATTACCAATCTAAAGTAATAACTTCATAAGCAAAAACGATTTTAACTAAAAAAAGAGAAAGGCGAGAGAAGAAATTTCTTGAAATTTTAAAATGTAGAGTTTCAAAACAAAAAAAAAACCTTCCCAAAATTGTCACAAATTCAACAATTAGTTATTTGATAATTCGTATAGTTTGAATGTTTAATTGCTAATTTGCCTGTGAACAAAGAGAAACCCTAACAAAAAATTACGAAAAAATTATTATTTATTACTAATTTAATTGAAAAATTAATGTACTTTAAAATCCCATTCACCCCACCAATAGCCATTCGGTTGTTTTGAGCAACCATTTTTATCGTCGCATAAATCACCTCGTAATTCAATTCGCAGTGTTACCGGATTTCCATTATCTTTTTCAGTTAGTGCGTATATCTGAAAACACTTCGCTTAATTTGCATTTTAGTGTAAATTAACTTTTCTAACTTACAATGTAAGCTAGCAGATAGACTGACCAACGTGTAACTTCTCCCTCTTCTCCTACATTTGCGTTCTATTCCATGTGATGCATTACGTCATCAGTGAAATTACGCGCTTATTAAATGGAAAGCAACAAAATTCACGCTTACATGAATCGTAAAGAGCGAGCAAATTAAAATTCTCATCTAAGCCGAATTTAATATTTTCCTCCCTATTAAACAGCGTAGAGTGAAGTTTACCTTCTCTAGGCCAAGCCAAAATGAGCTTTTCAGTTCACCAAAACCACTCTCATACTCATTCCACGTGCGATTAGCAAAGTGTATTTGGCCATCTCTACGTCTAAAATTATTTTCACTATAAATTTCGTAAGCAAAAATTTTTTTGAAGCAAACTCTCTCAACCATCCTTTCTTCCATTTCATTCCTCAATTTCATCAATTACTACTTCTGTTTTTGTTAAATTAGATGCCTACTTTTGTATTACTGTCCAACCGCCACCGTCTGTTGTCATATCACAGAGAACGTTGAATTTACCAACTTGTGGGAGGAAAATTTGATAAATTCCACTTTTATTCTTACCTTCATGAAATAATGCCTTGCAATCCTATAAATTGAATTTGTTTATATACTAGGAAATAGAGAGAAAATTATTGATTAGCCTACATTTACTGAAATATTATTTTAAAAATAAAAAAATTCCATTTCTTTTCCTACATTCTACGTTATTTAGTACTTTTTTTAAATTGATTATTATTATATTTCGAGTTATTGTCACACTTACTTTAAAGGCTATCATTTCTAATTTATCGTATTCACCAATTTATTCACTGAATCATTATTTATGTTATCATACTATCTCCTTCGAATCATGTCTTCCTCCAGTCCTCCTCTGCTATCGATATCTTTACGTTTCAGATGTAAGTTACTGTAGCTATCAGTTTTTGTTGAAAAAAAAATGATCAGACAGTAAACCTTAATTTTGTCATCATCATCACCACCATCATAGTTACCATCAGTAAATGATGGTGGAGTAATCGTTCCTTCCACTTGCTTGTCCATCGTAATCAAGGCAACAACACTTGTAGGTTGTGCCGAAATATCGGGAGTATTTACAGTGTATGGTAAAGTTGCTACCGAAGAGGTTGCTACTGTAGCTGTCACTGTAGCTACGGTTGATGAATCAGCTACTGAAAGAACAGTGACCACGGTACCTTCCTGCAAAAAGAAAGGAAAAAGGATGAAAAAATCCAAATAGTCAAAACAAAGTGATAAAAGCAGCAAAAATTTAAATCGTTAAAAACCGGAAATTTGGAAGAATTAATTAATAGAAATAAAAAAAATGAAGCGATGGAGAAATTGCATATTAATTTAAAATTTGACGAAAAATTACTTAATTTTTCCATGTATATATGTGATTCAAATTTTTCATTTTGCAACATTTATTTTTGCAATATTTAAAAGGTGCAGCGAATTTCCAATCAGTTTCAATTAAAAATCAATGATAATTAATGGGACAAAACATAATTCTTGCTTATTTTTCATTCATTTGGCAATTTCATTTTTAAATTTCACCAATTTTCATTCATAAATAACTAGTTTCCATCGTTCCTTTCGACCTCAATCAATTTTTCTTCTAATTTCTACTTTTTCATTAATTAGAAAGACGGGTGTAAATTGAAATTATCAGTGAGTCACTGTCACCTACGCTGGATGCATCATGACCAATCACCAAAACTTTTGGCGGTTCTGTCACAATTGTCGCCATGAAAGGATCACTTATCGACATCTATAGCTGAGCATATTAATTTAAGCTTAATTTTTTAATTAGTTAATTTGAATTGATTGCATGTTTACTTGTTTGCAGATAACGTAGCGACAACCTGGACAACTTCATTTATTTAATTTATTTCTTATTTTATATAGACATTTAGGAATAAATTAGAGATAAATAATTAACCAAAAAAAAAATCACCTCTGAAGGTTTTGTTGTGGTAGCAGAGGAATTTGCAAAACTGTTATCAGAAATTATCGGATCCGCTTCCGGTAATGGTAAATTCACTTCGTCCGGTGATGATATTCGAGATAATAGAAAGAAGAGGAAAACAGAAATCAGGATCAGTGTTGCAATGAACGCCAAAAGAATTAGCAGATTACGTCGAGTTCTAGAAAATGAAAAATCAATTTCAGCATCTAAAAGGTTGTGATTTAAAAAGAAATGGATTACGAAAAAATTGAATAGGAATTCGCTGTCTTTTTTTTTGCACTTCTGATATTTCAAGAATAGATTTAATTCAAAAATTGTGGAAAAAAAAAGGTTACTTTTGTGAGAATAACATCTTCTTCATACGAATTTCCGCAGCAATGCATGGATCGAGTTCGGTTTCGTTCACTTTCACATCTTGATTATTGTATTCTCTCATTTTTCTTCCTACACCACCAATTTTCATTAAATTTAATCAAGCGTAAATAGACGTAAAGAAACGCTGAGTGATGAAATATTCCGTGAAAGATAAGGAATGGTACTACGTGTAGTCCGTCAATTTCACAACATTCTTATTCTTACTTTCGTCTTTTTCGTTTCGAACCTCCCTCCTGCAACAAATATAAAATTTAAAATGCAAAAAGTGATAATATTCTAAAATTTGCCAGAATTACACAGTAATTATCATTTTGCTTTTTTTTTATGATGCAATAGATTGATTCAAATTTATGGAAAAAAAAATTAGAGCGTAACAGCGATAATTTTTTGAAAAGATGAAAATATTGAATGGAAAATGAGTGATGAAGTAATATATTAATTTTCTTTCGCTTCGGATAATTCTTTTAAACGAAAATTTATCAGTCAGAGTTAACCCTTGAGGTTGTTGATCAAAAATCTCTTCCAGCAACACGTGATGCATTGTCATTTCAATTTAAGCGAAGGCAGTAAGGGAAAATTGAATGCGGAAATTTCATGCTAAAATTAACGTTCCTTTTTTTTTGTCCAAAAAAAGCTTACCACAGCAAAATATTTGATCATACAAGGAGGACTATCGGCGACCACACCATAATGACAAGTATTTCATTCCATTAACGGTCAAATTTAGCTTGAATACTTGCAATATTAGCTTATTCATTGAATTTAATTTTAAACTACGCAGTCGAAGCACTTTCACATCATATTCATGCCCAGAAATGAAATCGCTTACCGTCGAATTTGGTGGAATTTTGAATTTGATAAAATGTGGAAATTGAAATATTTGATTTATATTTGAAATTTGAAAACGTGGATTTTGAAATTAATTCGACTATTTCAGCTGTAAGAAGTGCGAGCGAAGCAGGAAGCAGTGAAGAGGGACAACTTAAGCGGCAAACATCAAAGGATGCAACTTTCGATTTAAGAGCATAAATTAAAGTCCAGTAAAGGATTTACATATAGAATTGAGTGATTAAAACAAATCTGTGAATGATTAATTTCCTTTATTAATATTTTGGATAATTTCGCACAAGCATAATGTTACATTGAAAAAATGCTCTTCCACTCACTGCTTTTAAAAATTCAAATTAGAATTATCGCGAAACGAAGAATGCAGATGTTGAAGAGTGATAATTTTTTAATTTAAATTACGTTAAATGAAAGATTCAGGTCTTTCTTGTGATTATTATTTAAAAATAATAAATAAACTTAAATTACATGCTTTCTAGTAGTCGCCCAAAAAAAACTGAAAAAAATAGCAAAAAAAATTGGTTCACAAATAAATTGGTGAAATGCATATAGCAATCGTTGAATTTTTTTAATCATTTAAAGGTATCGAAGGTAAACATTAAAATCCTTAAAATTATCCCATTTTATCGTCAGGATGAAGTAACGGTTGTTTGAAATTAAACGCAAAATGTTAATTGAATTAAAAGTTTACATTGAAGTGAGAGGAAAGTAAAAGAAAAGGGAGAATGAGGAGGGAGAAGGCTCAAATTTCGGGAAGGACAAATACGATGAAAATGTTCTGTTGAGTGTTGTTAGTCCGTTTTCAAATTACACTAAAAATTCCATTTACTCTTTCTCCTTTTTTTTTGTACAGCGGAAGAATCAGTAAATGAAAATTTAAATTTGTATTAAATTAGAATGGAATGAATTTTAATTGCAAGATTGCTTGACTGAAATAAAGTAAAATTAACATAGGAAGGAAGGGAGAAAAAATGCCTATTGATTAATTTCAAGAATGAAATTCTGTCAAACATTTGTGTGACAGAATTTCATTCTTGTAATTAAATTTCATCATTGTAATTTCATTTTTGTAATTTAGTGAAAATGAAAACTAATAGTGAAGGATAAATATGATTCGGGAAAAAATGCCCAAAAGTGGGAGATTGTGAATTAGAATTAATGTAAAGTTAATCAATTTCTTTTTAACCTTTCATTAGCACTCTTATTTTCCGATATTTGCTATAACAAGAGATAAGGAGAGGAGAGAGAGAGAGAAAGAGAAAGAGAAAGCAAGAGAAAGAGAAAGAGAGAGAGATAGAGAAAGAGAGAGGTCAATGATATGGATGACGTTGAACTTGTAAAGGTCAAAAATATCAAACAATCGGTTTTTTTTCATTTTGCATTTTGTTTTCTTCTTTTCATCCACTCATAACGTTCATTT
Organism: Litomosoides sigmodontis; assembly: GCA_963070105.1. NCBI lineage: Eukaryota > Metazoa > Nematoda > Chromadorea > Rhabditida > Onchocercidae > Litomosoides > Litomosoides sigmodontis. The sequence goes on along the minus strand of OY718807.1, from coordinate 7,209,627 downwards.
ATTACAAAACGAAATTTCTCATTTTGCTGATTTTACGATAAAATGAAATTAATGCCTAATGACTGTTTCAAATTTGAAATTAAAATGACAACAAGAAAGACGTAATGATCAGTGTGATTGTTCCTCCTAATCTTTGAGGGACGAACTGATTTGAATTTCGTCTTCTCTTCTTCATACCATTTCTTTTGCTCTGCTTCCTCTCTCCCTTTCTCTTCACTTCAATTCTTTCAACTTTATTTAATTAATTGAATTAATCAACTGGTTGCTTAATTCTTACAATGATATACGAAAAAGATAGATTATTTTCAAATTGGAAAAATAAACGTAAGTGCTTGTAACTTTGCAAATTTTGAATGTTAATTAGTTATCAAATCATTGTTTTAAGTGTTAATTAATTATTAAGCAACTGTTCCAAGTACGAGTAGCGATGCATTTAAGAGATCATAAATTGATTGTCATGCAATTATTATTTCAGTAAAACAATCAGGAGGTGTTACTGTACGCTAAAATAAAAATGAAGCATCGCTTGTTGGCCATCTTATTACTTCCTAAATTTGAATTATGAAAACAGACAAAAAAAAATGAGCAACGAATAAGCTAACAGTACCAACTAATGCAGGTTGGTATATTACTCCAAAATCTAACTTTTTCAATACGGAACTTTTCAAAAAATCAAGCATTCAATTATTATATTTGAAGTAATTGAAATTTCGAGTAATATATAGCTTTGACCAACAATTGATTAATTATGCATGGAACAGAATGGGAATTTTAAAGTTTCATTCATGCAATTAATCAACAACCAATTTCAGGTAAGTGCATAATTTTTAATTCCTATAATGCTAATAATCAGCTAATTTTTCAAGATTAGTACAACAACTGTTAACATTCAGAATTCATTGATCGGTCGATCAATGAATGATTTTCAGCGATCAATAAGTCAGTCAATTCTAGCATAAATTCAGTTTAACTAGCAAATATTGAAACTGCTTATCTCATTTACCGTATCATTTCGCTCATCAACGTCGCACTTGCAACAATTTCCGCTTCTCCCTTGGACCTTATCAGATGAAATTTCTTCCAAAAAAAAAACTTTTAAAATAAAATAATACGAGCAGCGACGACAAATCCAAAAAAAATTCTATGACTCATCGTCGTTATTATATCGGCATGTATGCCGGTTTTTCATAAGTGAAGAATTTAAATTGAACAAAAAATAAAAATTTAAAAAAAAAGGTGAATGTTATGAATAAATGAAATGGGCAAAACCGGTTAAAGGTGATAAACGGTAATTATTTGCAATCTGGAAATTTCGAAAGAAAAAACGAAATGATTAATTGCACATAGGCATGGTCTGGTCAATAAGCGAATTGAAGCATTTTTTTTTTTTTAATTTTTAAAAGTGGGTAAACCCCAATATGAAAATAAAAGATAATTGTGATAGTTTAAGTTAGCAGAGCCTTTTAACAATTTTCAGCAAAAAAAAATTCAAAAGTGAAACATTTGAAATTGTGAGTTGTTTACAAAAGTTTAATAATTGAAATTTAAAAAGATAAATAAATACTCGAAATTCTCCATATTCACTTAAATGCAGATATTATTTAGCATAGAGCGAGAAAGAGAGAACGAAAGAGAAAAAATGAAGCGGCCTGAGAAATAGGCAAAAGAATGCAAAATAGGCAAAAGTTTAGAAAACCATGTTTGTCATAAAACCGAAAATTTAGGCCTATCAGCTTTTACTTCATAATTATCTCGATATCTTCTAATTCTTGCCCTCTATCTCTCTCGATCTCTTTCTCGCTCTCTCTCTGTCTTTCTATTTCGCTTCCTCTCTTTTGTCTCAAACCTGCATTCTTTCTTCAGCTCGATTGATTTCCACTTTTTTTTTTATCTCAAAATCTTCCACGGACTTATTATCATCTATGTGCACATGCTCCTATATATCCACACACACACACACACACACACGCGCACACACACACACACATACACATACACACGCATAAACATACGTACGTAATATTGTACTTTAAAATATTCGTTTTAAAGTACAAATTTAAATAAGTCTTAAATCGATAAAATTTATGCCTTTTCTTTCATTTATTATTTGAAAACAAGGAAAAAACTAAAATAAGGAAATTTCAATTTTTTCCTACTAATTTTTCCTCTTTCGATCGCATTTTATAAAATGGAGTAAATACAAAAATTAGGCTTATCAGCAAGCAATAATAATAAATAATTGACAAAAGCAATAATTTTACAGCATGCAGAAATTTAAAATTTTCACGAAAAAAAAAGCAATAAATCCCTCTCAAACAAATAAGAAAAGTCCTATGCTTTGTGTACAATAATGAGTAATTGGTAGTAATTACGGTAAGAATTACAGTAAAAGCAATTGTGATTGAATAGGAAGGGATGAATTTTTTTCACTTTCACAGTTACATTTTTTCTTTATCTTTTACGGTGAAATTTGTCCTCTCACTTCTCTTCTCTTTTCTTTTTTAATTTTTTTTTTGAGAAAAAAAAATTCCGAAATGAGTCAGACGTGCAACATTTAAGCAACGATAATTTCTTTTAAAATAACTCATTTCAATGAAAAAGCTGTCCGAAAGCTTTCAGGAAAAAATCCGAAATAAGAGAGAGGGAGAGAAAGAGAGAGGTGATATTCAAAATAACAACTTATCGATTTAGAAAAAAAACGGAGGAGGCAAATGCTATATTATATCACTTCCATGCAATATAAACTAACGAATAACTGGGAAGCGAAATGATCGTTGAGAAAAGAGGAAAGTATTAAGAGAGCTTTTGTAACATTAAATTTAAACTGCGTTAAAACGTTGAATTTAAATTAAACAAAATACACCAAACTATTAATCGCTCTCAAATAATTGTCTCAAAATTCTTTTCTTTGCAAAAATTTAAAATTTTACATTTGCCCCTTTGTAATGATTGATTTCATAAACTGTGGGATTTGAACTTTTGGAGTGCCTAAAAGTCTTCTTTCTTTTTGCAACTTTTTTTCATTCCAAAGGCAAAAGAAGAAATGAGAGAGGTGAGAGGGAAAGTGGAAGAGAAATGGAAGTGAGTTATCATTCACTGAAATTTCAATTTTATCCGAACTATGTTTAGCAGAAGAGAGCAGGAAGGAAAGGGGGACGAAGAAGCGATAACTTCATGTTTTATGAATTGCATGAATAATTTTATAGGAAAAATTTAAAAACAAAGGATTTTTGTTTTTTAAATTAACGAAAAAGAATCAAGCGAGAGGAAGCTAACTGTCCTAGATTTTCCGCTGTTCATTTCATTCATCCACTCGCTTTTTTTTTAAAAAAAGTGCAATTTTTTTTGTTCTTTTTCTGCAACAATAATTTTGTTCTATTCAACTTGTCTGTATGTGTGTGTGTGTGTGTGTGTGTGTGTGTGTGTGTGTGTGTGTGTGTGTGTGTGTGTGTGTGTGTGTGTGTGTGTGTGTGTGTGTGTGCACCACCATTTTCGTTTCGTTTTATTTTATATTTCTATTTTAATTAGCAAGAAGAGATAAGAGGGAGAGTTGCCATTTATCCGCAAGAGTTAAGTATGACTTATCACCTACACTGTTTCCCTTTCCAGCAGTGTAATAAACTGGAATGTTTTTTTCATTCTTGCGGAAAATGAAATTTAAGAGGGGTAAATGAAAGGAAATGGAAAAGGTAAAATTGATTTATGATTTTCTATTTCAAATATTTTCCGTTTCTCTTTTTCTTTCATTTCAATTTATCCTATTTCTCTTTTTTTTTTGCACTATCGATTATTAGGAAAGTAAGAGGGAAGGAAAGGATAGTGTGAAGCATTTGGAAGAGATGAGTATGATTGGGAGAGGAGAGGAGAGAGGCAGAGATGTACAGAGAAGTTTTCTTAAGACTACATTGAGATTTCTAAATTGAAATATACACTAGCTAGGCAGATTTTGCAAAATAGAAAAGTTCGGATTACAAAACTTCAGGGACAGTTCTTCAAATTAAATTTGGAAAAGAAACTACCTTTTGCAAATGGCATGTCCTTGAATTAGAACCTTTCAGGTGTTCGTATTAGCAGAGATAATTCGATGAAATTAAAATTTTTTTGGAAGAATTTAACTATATAAATTGAAAATAAACGCCAACAGTAGTTTTATAGAAGAAAATGTCTTCCATCTTTTTCTGATAAAGTGGCAATTATTTAGGACAAATCACAAACATGACTTTTGTTTTTAAAACAGATAATTAGTGAGGGAGTGGCAGAAGAACTCAAATTATGCGACATTTGCGCTTTCAGAAAGAATTAATTGATGGAGATGCTGAAAAAAAAAATAATGAGAAAATCTTTCGAACAAACAATTCCATCAAATACGAAAATTAGATCTCTCCCTCATTTAAATTACTATTGTAATGTAAGCATTTGTTAGCTGATTAATTAATTTAGCAATAATTAACTCCAGCATAGCATAGGCTATCACAATTCCGCCTCTATTAACTTCTTATCTTCTTTTTTTACAGAGTTTCCATGATAATAAATGCTGATAAACCGTTGTAAATAATAATCATAATTTGTTAATGACAGCATAATGGTATTGATTTATGCTTACCGCAATATAACGAGAAATACTAATTTGAATGGAACAATTGTCAATTAAGTGATTTATGATTAAATTAGAAAAAGTTTTTCCAGCGATTTTCCGTTCCGTCGGAAAGGGAGATTTTTACTAAAATTTTTGTAAAAAAAAGCACTAAAAGTTTGACTTTCTTTAAGAAACTTAAACTAATTGTGGAGAAAGTAGACGAAAAAAGTTTTAAAAGAAAAATAAGATAAGTGTGGTGAAAATTTGTAATTTTAGAGACTAAAAGTTTAGCTTTGCAACAATGGCTCCAATTTTTAATGTAAAAAAAATGCAGGAATTAATTAATCATTGAAGAAAGTCATTAATTTGCAAAATTTTGAGTGATAATTTTGTGGCGAATATCTGTGCAATCATTTATCTGACAACACCTCTCTCTCTCTCTCTCTCTCTCTCTTTATGAGTAGATAATATCAGTCGGAGTCGGATATTTCTCATACAAAACTATTTATTATTATTATTCATTATCATTTACTACTACCAAACAATACTATTGTACCAAATAGCACTACATCCGCTGCTGTGTTATTGTTTATTATTATCACTATTATTACTATTTATTACTATTATTATTATTATTAATTATTATTGTTATTCTTATTATTATTAAATTATTGTCATTTATTATTATTATCATTATTATTGTATTCATCATCATCATCATCATCATTATTATTAATTACTGTATTCGATTAAAATTATGGCATTCTCATAAAGTGCCTAATAGGGATCGTACTTTTTGATTGCACCAAATAATAATGCTAATTGCTTCAATTGCCTGTAACGTTCATATTTTGGAAGAGTAATTATCGTTCAATTCATCGATTGAATTCACTGAAAGCCGAAAAAGGCAACAGTTCGCCTTTCAATTGAAACATTTCACGAATTTTGCGTTCTTTCATTAAATTACGTTTCCATTCCATCGCTCTCTTCAATTTACACATTGCATTTCCACACTTCCACCAGCAATTTCATTCGTCCTGCAATGAAATTGTATGGCAGGAAAAGGGAGAGACAAGGACTGCATTGCTTGGCCAATAAAAATTTACAATTTATGATAATTTCTCTTTCCATTCTCTCCTCTTTCTCACTCTCTCTGTCTCTTCCTCCCTCTCTTCCCTCCTTTTTTCGTCTCTCAATGAGTAAAATGAAAAGAACATGAGAGCGAATGTGCAGGAGAGAGAGGGAAGCGTCTTTCACGTCCATCACAAATCCTTTCCGATGGAGGAGGAAATCTGAAAAAGAATGAAAGAGGAAGGATTGTTTAACAAGTGTTCTTTTTTTTTTTAATTTTAAGCTAAAATGTGTTAGCTATTTTGTAAGCTAATGAAAGATAATTTGTGGGAAATAAATCTTATTCACTTTCACAATTACTTGAAAGTTTGCGATTTGGAAATTCATGAAAGGAATGTTTCAGAAATTTTATGCTTCTTAAACTTTTCATTTTTCCTGAGCATGTGAAGTAAAGCAGAGAGGTTGGAGATTGTTCCTATGTGTTAGAGATTATTGCAAAGTTGCTAGCGAAGAGAAGTTGTCAAATTTAATTTGAATTTTAGACGTTAATGGTGACTTTATTTATTTCAGACAAAATTTTATTTTTCCAACCATTAGTTCAATCGTTAACAATCGATATCAAAAATGATTTTCAACAAGTTTTAAATTTTATAAAGAAAAAAAGAAACGTATAATTTCCAGGTTTGAAGAATTTAATTGGATGTACAAATATGCAATTCTGATAAATGTTGGGATATTATGACGCACGTCAATTTTGCGCAATAGCATTTTTGAAGTTGGCGAGCAATGATTGGTAAACTTTGCTTTTATAAGCAATTAATTGACTAATTAAAAGTGAATTAAAAATAATTTTGAAAAGTTTCAAAGCAGAAATGCACACATCATGTTTTAGGCAAATTTTTACAGTTAACAAAATACAATTAATGAATAATTTGTATTTGCACGAAAAAGAACAAGCACGAATTTCTTTGCCAGCAAATAATTGCAAATGACAGACGAAGTGTTTTCAGTTAAAATATTTATCAATCGAAATCCAACTCTCATCAAACTACTAATGAGAGTTTGAAGTGGAAAAGCATAAAACAAAAGAAGGAAAATAGGAAATGCGTGAAAGAAGCATAAAATTGGAAAAGTAAAAATAATCCGTGAAAATTCGCATTCATTTATGGGCATGAATTCTGAAGAAAGACATTAAGCTTTGACATTTTTAATTTTTGTGGAAAAAAATTTGATTTAAATTTACATTACTTTTTATTCATTTTTTTTTTATCGTTGTCGTTGTTGTTGCTGCGGAACGATCAATGGAATCGTATCAGATAAGCTGCAAAATCGGTCGGTTTCAGGAAAAATGTTGCTAATTGAAAATTCACTTCTTTGCTCGCTTCTTCCCTAATGCCATTCAGTAGCGTCTTCTGCACCGTCCTTACGCCAATTGCGCGCATATATTTTTTCAACGCTAACTGAAATTTATTCATACAGTAACCTGGTTATATATTACAGTAGGAAGCTTCTCAATATGATCATTTTACAAACAAATTGTCTACGCAATCTAATCAAAATCACTGAATAACACAGCAAAATTCATGGAACATAAGAATTCTGTTAGCAGATTGCTCTCTCTCTCTCTCTCTCTCTCTCTCTCTCTCTCTTGTCCAAACCGTGCAAAACTACTGCATAAATTATTTCAAAAAATAAATCTATTCGAAATATTATTTGTTGAATGGAGCATTCACTGAAACATTTCAATTTTAAAGTTGACGATGTAGTGATAATCACTTCACACATGCTTAATCTCATCTTTTAATTTGACATTCTTTGATTAACCATGATGCTTGCTTACGTCAAGCTCGTTTCCACGACACGTTGAAGCACTTAGGCTAGTGCAATCGATGCCCGCTCTATGTAATATCATCAACCGACGATTGATATCGGAATTTAGAGGACGAACGGTTAGTAATTGCACGTCGCAGGGAAATGATTGGAGGCGATGGAGCGGTGGATTTTTAAGAATTCCTGAAAGCTTAGCCGTTTCCATTGAATGTTACTTAGTGAAAGTGTGCAGCGGTAAAAGTAAAAGTGAAAGTTAATTATTTGTTAAATTTCAAAAAAACACTTCTATTATTCACTGGTACAATTGCATTAGTGCTAACCAATCTCTTCTCATACTAAGTGACAGGAGCGCTTACCAGTAATTGATTCAGTGACAGGAGCGCTTACCAGAAGTGATGATAATATTCGGTGGATAAGTAAGTGAGTGAAGAGCTAGGTGAGCATTAAGTGTATGATATGCAAATCGTCGCTGCTTTTCCTCCTATTAATTAGAAATTTTTATTTGAAAAAAAAAACATGAAAATAATTTTCTTCACTGAACTATTCTTTCATTTGGAGAAAAACAGCGGAAAAGCTGTAATTTTTGCAAAAATTATAATTTAAAATTTTTCCAAAATTGATTTTTATTATTTACAAGAATGCAAATGGGTTTATTTTGTAGAAATTAAAAATTTAATATGTTTACTTTTTGATGTTTTGCGGATACCATTTTCTCCAACACAAACATAAATGCCATATTAACAGGTAAATTATCCACCGGTAAGCCATCATCATCAAATCCAAGGCCTTTTCCATCATCGGTGCTTAAACGACGATCTATAAAGTAGCAAAAAAATTTTTGATAGTAATATGTCCACCCCAATATAATTCCACTTAATTGTCTAAAAATTTAATTATTACTGAATTTTTCGAAAGAATTTATTTGCGCAAAAAAAAATCCTTTCAATTTTTTCAATAACAGCAATAATAATAATAATAATATTTTTTTTGCGTAAATGAAATTAATGAATTAATTGCTGAAATTAAAGCTAATTTCATCACTTACCGAGCATAATTTCGAAATTTCGTTTACCGATCGTTCTCACACCGTGCGGAAGATTGCTAAGAATTGAAAGTCTTTTAGACGAATCTTGCAGTACCAATGCCGTTGGCATTGGATAATAATTCATTTCTGGTCGGTTAGATGTGTTGTATTCAGCTCGCTTAATTAACTAAAATTTCACGTTCTCTTTTGATTTATCAAAAATCCATCTTTCGGAAGAATTTATTTGCGCAAAAAAAAATCCTTTCAATTTTTTCAATAACAGCAATAATAACAATAATAATATTTTTTGCGTAAATGAAATTAATGAATTAATTACTGAAATTAAAGCTTACTTGTAAGCCATTGCTATCAGTATAGTATTCTATATCATCAGGTTCCACATCAGTTTCAAATTTTGCAATTAATTCAGCACCTGACAATCTTCTTATGTCAACATTAAGTTGCATGTGTAATCGACCCTCATCCTCTCCTTAAACCAGATCATTTTCAATCAGTTTTTAACATAACTAATTCATTAATTACCGCTGTCTTTTTACAGATAAATTTTTCCACAAACATTACAACACTGAAAATTTTTTAACAAATAATTAAAAGCTTTATAAAACGTCGACTTATTTTTTACTGAAAATAAAAATTTTTAAAGCCAAGCACCTGAAATATTGCTGACTGTAAGACGTTGCTTTATTAATTCCGATAGTGTATAAACAGTTTGGTGCAGCGATCCTGAAACTATAAACGTTTCGGCATCATTCATTTCTAATTCCTGAAATAGAAACTAATTTGAAATAAGCCTTTAGTAAAGAAAGATGCAAGTTAGGATGACTTTTAAAATTTAATTACTGAAAGCGGTTACTAATTAAATTTAAAATATATCAGTCTCTTCATTTCTTTTTAATACTACTTGTCTAAAAACTTCAATTATTTCGTGCATTATTTACAAAGTGTAATAAAGTTTTTCAGTTCTTACTAATTTTCATTTTGTGAAATGTGCAAAATATTGTTGAATAATTTGTTCCATTTCACTTACTTTAAGTTTCTCATTTTCAAGTGCCATAACATATGCTCCGCTGAGGGTACTGTCGTAATAACTGAATTTTTGCTTGCAACGTAATCTTTCCGCACCATTCGTTGCAACATTTAAATTTATCGCCTAAATTTTCTTACTTCTCTTTTTTGCTTTTATTTTTCTCCATCCAAAGATTTTACAAAATCATTTATTCATCTCAATTTATGAATGGGAATGAGTTGATAAATTTCGCTAAGTATTTCTTTAATTGGTTCAAATTATAAAAGACACATAAATTAGTACAAAATGTTTTTAGAAAAAATTAAATGCTTCTTAATATATTTTCTAAAGGATTAATCTCATTCTCCGCCACACTTTTAAATTAGAATAATTGGAGAAGGCGAAAAATTTTAACAAATACCTCTAACAATCCATTTTTAGCATTCAATTTCACAAATATTTTTGATGTTTGAAGAGCAAATTCGTCCTTACTTATTGTCACAACAGGGAAATGTCTAAAACTCTTTGAAAAAGGTTAAAATTACAATTTCAGTCTTTAACAATCCATTCTACCACGCGTAACGTAAACCGTAACGAACCTGAAAATCGGTAAGTAATGAACCACTCGTTCATTACCTACCTTTTATTACTTGCTGAATGGTTCATTACTTCATTAACGAGTTAACTTCTATTTTACAAAAAAAAAAAAAAAAAAAAAAACTCATCGCACATGTTATTTTCTCAGAAATATCAAACAAACAATAGCATTAATATTTTTTTGCAAAAATTAACAAAAGATGGGCTTAAATTTAAATTCATAAATAAAAAGCAAACAGCAAAGACTACTTTGAAATGTGTTTGAGCACTCGTAATGATTTCATTGGTGTTAAAATTCGAGCAATTTCAGCTGCTACGAAATGATTGCTTTGAATTGTGCAATGAGTGAATGACAAAGCATTGATAAATGTTTGGAAAACAAGCTAAAAATTATGGTATTTTACTAATTTATTAAAAATTTCATTTTTTAATGCAAATTATAATTGTTTTTTTGCTGTAAAATTTATGCTATTTTTCATTTGCTTATTACAAACAATTTGAGTGAATTTTAATTTTCAAATTAAACCTGCAAACTTTAGCTGCAAAAATTTTAATTTAATTCAAAAAAAAGATTTTCAATTACCAAGAAGTTTTCTGTAAATTGACCACTAATTACATCAAAATACGGTTCAATTTGAGCTTCTATAGGTCCATCCGTTCCAAATACAGCCACATTTCGATTTGACACTTGCAATTCTATTTTCTCCATTCTTCCATATGGCTCATTATTATATATAAGTATGGTCCTATTAAATCCCTTATTATTACTGTATCGCACAACGGCGTGTAGCACAGTATCACGCTCGGAGACTACCGTATAACACATAAGTCACTATTTAAAATTTGCAAATTTCTAAGCATGAACATTTCAGCACAATTTTTCTTTTCAAATATCGAATAAAATAAGAAACAATTTTTTGAACGGTGGAGTATCATTCAAAGATTACTGTGGAACAGATGATTTCTTCACTTTACCGTACCTGTCAAATGATTGAACACTTTTGTATAAATTTGCATATCCTCAATTTTTTTCATGCAGCAGAGATATGGAAAATAAGTCATGAAAAATGATAAATTACCAAGTCTTAGCATTTAAATTCACTGATGTGTGCAAAACATTAAAAAAAAAAAAAAACTCTTAAAGTAAATAACCTTGGCTTGTCCGTAGTGATAATCTTTTTGCTGCTACTGGCATTATACATTAATGGAATATTGTCCTGAAAAATATTTTTGAATTTCAAATTCTTCGTTATTATAGCTCTAACATTTTTAGCATCTAAATAGTTCATTTAACGTCATCAATTAATGAGTGAAGAAGAAAGTGCCAAAGAGGTGGAACACTGAAAGCGCTTAAAATCAATTGCGAAAATTTATTAAATTTTGCATGTAAATTTGAATAAATTTGATATAATTTCCATCTAAAAATTATTAATTTAAAAATTTAAATTGCTAAAGTTTACTATTTCGAAATTATTTAAGGATAGCAATGCTTTTAATGAGATCCTCAGCACATTTTCGGCAATTTTTATCGATGCAAACATACGTTGTGAGTAATCTTTCATTACGTGATTTTTGCTCGTCCCTGCAAAACAAAAAAAAAAGGTGAAAAATATTTTGACAAAATTTAAGAAATTGTAAGAAACCTGCAAGAACCTCTAATTTAGCAAATAATCTTTAACAAAAAAAAAAGTTTCGTAGCAATAAAAATTGTTTAAATCAAATGAATATGCTTTTAATTACTAATTATAATGTTGTAAGTTGAGAAAAGGAAGAAGTGCTGAAGTTGCACTTCAATAGTACAATATTGCAAGAGAGAGAGAGAGAGAGAGAAAGAGAGAGAGAGAGAGGATTATCATTTACCTGTGATAGCATCGTGATGTTGAAAAAGTGCTAGGTTCCGCCGAGCTATCGTAAGTTGCTGCTGGATAATTTGACGTTTTTTGGTAGACAAGCGCGTAAAAGCATTGGTACTTAGCAAATCAGCGGCTCTTATAAAAGACTGAAATTTTTTCTCCAATCTTTTCCCAATAATTTTCGTTCAAAAATTAAATGTTTAAGATTGAACCACAAAGTTGCATGATTAATTACAAACATGTTTGAGTGTGAAAGTATCGTTAAAGTACAATTTTCAATTGCAATATTATTATAAAGTAAAATTTTGTTTAAAATATTTCATTTAAGATTTACATAACAAACCAACAGGGCAGTGATAAATGAATTGTCAATTCTACTTTTCAGTAAAAATATACGTGTAACTCGCGCTCTTGTCGCTTATAGAACGGTCGTGTGGTGTAGTAACCGGTCCAGTAATCACCGGAGCTGCACTGATACGGAAAGAAATCACCGGATAAAGTTGCTGGGATGAGATTTCTAGCCCTATCGTTTCGTTCTAATGCGTCGAAGTATTCCGTTAATGTGCCAAACATGCAAAAAAAAATTGCTTTACAACTACCGCGCCATTTGTTTTTCAGTTCTTAACTTGATGCTCAATTAATTGAGCTAGTGAGCTTAATTAATTAGCAAAAAGAGCAGTAAAATTTCACCAATAAAGCATCGCGCTTATTCAAAAATTAAAAATTTCAGATTTTAGAAAAAAAAATTAATTTCGTAAACTGAGTTTAACCTAATTTTTGTACGTTTTGAGTTCATATTAATATAATCAAATAGCAATATCAAATTGTCGTATTGCTGGTGCCACTCTTCTAGCTTATCGTATCGGAAGTCATCACCCCAAACTGACAGCAAAATATTGCTTCCTTCTTCAAGTGACATTTTCAAGAATTGCTTTTCTAATTGCAACGCACTGCAAAGAAAACCATATTGCTGCCATAATTTAAATTTTAAATTTAAAACTTTTAAATTCCACTACTTTTTCCAATATTTAATCAAAAAAATTTTTTACAATAAATGAGTTATTTATTTGCTTTGATCAAAATTACTCAACGAGTACACTTCGCCCATCTTTATTCTCTACGAAAATTGAATTGAATGAATTCAAATTTCCTTTCTAACTTACCTTGCACGAATATTTGACCTTCTAACTGGCTCAGGACCTTTACCTAAGCATTTGAAGTGATTCAGTCTCTTAAAATCATACTGACAACATAATTCCGCATTTGGTCCGCAACTATTTAATATGTCGTAGTGACCATATGGCAGTATGTGGGTGTACATATCATTTTGTCCGTCAGCATCTGAAGTTTTCTTTTTCTTTTAAAAAAAAACCTAGCTATAATTGAATTTTTCAATAAATTACTTATTATTCAAATTTTCAAAGTAGTTGACATTTATTCGATGGAAAATAAATTACGAATTTTGCTTAATATGCAATGTTTGTATATGCAATGAAATTTTTCATTTAAAATTAATTGACAAATTTTGCATAAATACTAAATAATTTTTCAATACAAAAATAAACTAAATTAAAATTTCCAGCAGCAGGAAAAATTCTAGTCAATTTGTTACTTTTGCACTGAAAAGTTATCTCATAGTGATTAACAAAAATTTGAACAAATTAAAAGTGATGATAGGAATTTTAAAAGTGATAAAAAGAAATAAATGTTAAAAGTGATGATAAGAATGTTACTTGTTTTTTTACGAATTTAAAATTTCACTTTTTGTTTTCGAAAAAAATTTGAAAAATTTGAGAACTGAAAATCCACCAAAATATTGTCGCCAGCGGAATGAGAGTGCTCCATGCATTCGAAAAAATGCTTTCAAATCATTATGAATTCTATTGATCACGCCGCGACTGACGCCACTCTTTGCGAACAAAAATGGCACCGATGGTCCGTAGCCAAATGGATCATTTGACCACATCACTTTAGCTTCCACGTCTAAAATAATTTTAAGTCAAGCTTTAGCCTAAAAGCAAAAGCGCTTTTAGACAACCTTGTGCGTATGAATATGCTCCGCCGGATCAATCGCTACATTCTATTAACAAAAATAATTTTAAAATAGACAGAAGCATTGCATTTTCAATGCTTTTTTTTTACTCTACCAAAAATAGGAAATTAAATTTTGTTGCTATTTCGGTAATTTTCGCACATTTTCGCCGATGCACGAAAGTAGGATAGGCAAGAAAAATGATTAACTTTTTCTTACAAAGTGAAATAAATTAATAAAAAATTAAAAATTTGACAAACAGTAAAAAGGAATGAGTGAGCTGAAATTTCTGTACTTAATTTATTGTAAACAAATTGCTGTCCTTCGATAATATTGTCAACAATTGACGGAAAATATGTTGTTGCTTCATCTGTCATCACCCATGAACCGCTTACAATTTCCAACTGCTTATTTTTTATAAGCCTTCAAAGGAACCGCACCAAAATCATTGCAATTAATTAGTTAATTAATGAAACTATGACTTTTTTGATTAGATTAGAAAACAAAAAAGCCATCGCTTTACCATTGTTTTATTGCTGAGAAATAAATAAAAACAAAAAAAAATAATAGCTGAAATGAAAACATGCAAACATGGAATTTAAAAAAAATTTCTTTTTCAATTTTTTGCATAATAATATAAAAATTTTAAATATTATAATAATCGGAATTTCGTTTTTTAAATAATTTTCCTGCAAAAGAATTCACTTGCGTGTGGAACTTTTGACGCTTTCATTTTGCATCGTCCACCATCGCTCCAAGAATGCAATTTCGCACCACATGAAGCGCATCTTCGGATGATCACGCATGAATACAACCATGTTATCTAAGATAGCATTCGTATCACTCACGTAATTATCGAACGTTTTTAGCCAACCTAAAATTTATTCAAGTTTAATTAGATGAAATGACATTGATAATTAATTAATTAATACTATCGGTGAATTATTCATGCGTGAAAATGCAAAATGAATCAATGATAACTTTTAATCGTATCATAAGAAGTGCCATTAGAAATCCGATCAAACACTTCAATCATTTCATTTCTTTCCAGCACTACTTCTCTCTACGTGTCTCCTCTTCTTTGATTTGCACTTTGCTCATTCACCTGGGTCAGCGTGAGTGAACGGCACAACGTATACTTGCGTTACGTCAGAAATGCTCTTCTTTCTAACTTTATAACGATGCCGCGTTACGCGCTGACCTACGACTTCTCCAAAAATATTAAACGTCTGGAAAGAATTAAATTCCATCCAGAAATGGTGATAACTTATAAAGTAAAGTGAAATAAGTGTCAAATAAAGTATTTGTTCTATAAGAAATTAAAATAGAAGCTAATTAAGAATGAGCGCGTTGCGAGAAACGAAACAGTCTTACAATTCACAGTTGAATTTTTGATTGCAAAGAAACAGGAGCTTCCATGAACTATTTCTAGGAATTATCATTATGAATTAATGTATAAAAAAGTGATTGAAATTTGGAAAATTACACTGTATGAGTTAAATTTAATAAAATTCCAGATGTAATTAACAAAAATTTGACTAATAGATTTGAGCGTATACTACTAACATTAAATTCAGTTTTTGCTTCCATTGGATATTTTTGCATACATTGAAATACTGCGCCGTCACTTCCATTTTCACTGACTGCTTTCAAAAAGTTGAAAGTATACGGTTTTGCAAACAAAGTGATCTGAAATTTGATCTTAAATTTTCAACTCAACTTGATCAAACATAGCTTTTCATTGATTCTTTCTTGCAAAAAGTTTTGTTGTAAGAATTTCTAAAAAAAAGATGCACATTCAGTTAAAAGTAAAAATTAGTAGCACGAGAGAATGAATCATTTTTCTCGTTCTTTTACATAAATAGAACTAGCAAAATTTCAAGTAATGCAAAAAAAGCACAACGCTTCCAGTGCATTTCGATTTTAAGCTAGGATATTAATTAACTAATTAATTCTCAAAAATTGCATAGCAAAAGTTTGTAATCAAGAAATTTTACCAGAAATAGCGAAAATGCACAAAATGCAATTAGAAAAATGTAACATTTGCGATGAGTGGATACAAAGGAACCGATTTTCGCTTTAGTCATTGCTTTCTGAAAACAGCAATTTTAATTCATTCAAGTAAAATAATTAAAAATTTTTTTCAAAACAGTTCAACGTTCATCGCGCCTCTCATATTATATTAATAATAATGGGTAATAATAATAATAATAATAATAATAATAATAATAATAATAATAATAATAATAATAATAATAATAATAATAATAATAATAATAATAATAATAATAATAATAATAATAATAATAATAATAATAATAATAATAATAATAATAATAATAATAATAATAATAATAATAATAATAATAATAATAATAATAATAATAATAATAATAATAATAATAATAATAATAATAATAATAATAATAATAATAATAATAATAATAATAATAATAATAATAATAATAATAATAATAATAATAATAATAATAATAATAATAATAATAATAATAATAATAATAATAATAATAATAATAATAATAATAATAATAATAATAATAATAATAATAATAATAATAATAATAATAATAATAATAATAATAATAATAATAATAATAATAATAATAATAATAATAATAATAATAATAATAATAATAATAGTAATAATAAAAGTAATAGTAATGAATGAACAAATAAACAATAATAATAAATGAATAAATAATTAATTAATTAGGTAAACAAACGAGGAAGTAAATAAATAACCGGCAGAAGCAAATAGCAGTCATGATTTAAATAACAACAATAATCTAAGTAACAATAGAATAATTTACCATTAAATCTCAAAAAGAGGTAGAAAATGTAAATTTATATTTTAAAACAATTACTCCATTGAAATGTGTGGATAAAATCTGAAAATTAAGGAAATGAAAAATAAAACTGTCAATTTTCCAGCAGTAAAGCTGCTGCGAGTGAAAATAAGTGAAGTAAACAATTTTTTCTCCTATTTGTTCAGCTTCGAATAAATTTTCCTTCCTTTTTCTCTCAAAAATAAGCTAAAAAGGTTGGAATTAAAAATGCAAAAATGAAAAAAAAATTGTTTGTGCTTTAGGTATGAGAAAGTGGAGGAAAGTTGCTGAAAGTAGCAAATCGTAGTATAAAAAATGATGGTAACTGTTGTTATTATTAATTATAACGCTAGTCCGTCTAACAATTAGAAATTTAAGCGTGTAATTATTGATTGGCGTCTTACTGGCAAATCGTAGTTGACTCTAATTAATTCGGCTTCTTTCTTTAATTTATGTGAACTGATTTTAAACTGATATTTTGCTGTTCACATTTACATTGGTCGGTGGATCTCATTTGAAGAAAAAAAAGAGAAGAGTTAAGTAACAGTAATTATTTGACATATTTTTTCTCACATTGAAGTATGTGAATTGAAAGAAATATGAAAGTTAAACATCTGGATATTTTTAAATTTATAAGTTGAGGTTGTTTTATCGAGAAATATTGTGGAAATACTTCATGTCATATTTATGTGAGAATGTTTGATAATTGTTGTTAACTGTATCGTTTTTTTTGCTAAAAATCGTAACGATCAAATTTTAAATTATTCAATTACGCTTAAAGCTACGTTGATTTGCTATCCCTTCAAGGTAGTAAGTTAAATTATTAGAGCTAAATTAATTTATATATTATATTTCCAGTTGCACAAATCTTTATTATTCTAGCATGTGAAATTGACAGTTCATTTTAACAGATTGCAATTAATTATTGTGTGAACTGATTTATCGAAAGATTTTGCTTCCGTGCTCGTAACAAAGTTAAGTTTTTTTTTAAGTTTTTTTTTTAGAAAATTGAGCTATAAAATATCTTACAATTCGTATTCATTGCTAACAGATTTCCACCAAAATAAACAGTCAAAACAGATGATCATTGGAAGAACTGAAATGAAACAATTCGCTTTTTAATAGTTTTTTTCGATTTCAAAATTGTGTTACTGTAAATTATGCAAATTTTTGTTCATTAAATTGTAGGTGAAATTTAATTTACAATAAATGCATTTTTGGTTAAACTTTAATAGCAAGAAAGAATTAATTAATAAGCTAAAGTACCATCGTTATTTAACGAAGCGCTGCTATAGTACATTTCCAAAATTTCATTGCCCTCTTAAGCCTCACTCCCTAGCAGTCTTATCATTCAACCAACAATAACTGTTTCTTTCTGTTTATTTTCGTATTTTGCTATCCTTCCTTTAAAAAAAAAAAACTAATAAATGGCATATCTGCTTCAAATAACTGCTAAAAATTGTAAATTTTGAAAGTTTACTTCAATTTAATTGGCGTCAAATCATCTAATTCGAAATGAAATCATTTGAAGAACAATCCATTTCACTTCCTCCTAAATTTCAATTTTAGCAAATTGAATTTTAAAAAAAAAACACGATTGGCGGATACAACAAAAAATGTGATGGTATATTATAGAAACAAATAGCAAAATTATTTTTTTTCACGCAAAAATTGAAAATAAGCAACAATTTAATTACAATTTAATTAGTAAAATGAATATTTGCATTTTTAGTGCAATTATCAAAAATAAATTTCCATTAATGAATGACATTTGCATACGGCGCCACAGGTAAGTTCATAGTAGCACTAACAGTTAGTTCAAGAACATTGATGTATGCAAATGAATGAGTGAATTGGCTACAGCAACAAGTCTACGATAAATAATAACGGCAACAAAGGAAAAATTCTGTAAATAAAAATTGCTCGAATTGTAGGTGCGAGTGAGTAAACAGATCGAGCAGCACCGCTTTAACAATTCAAGAATTTTTGTGAACAAACATCCCACCTCAAATTTCCATACCTGACTTCATTCCTCCGAGATTGCATCCCTCGCATGAATTATACACAAGCCTTTTCAAATTCCATTCTCTCTCTTTGTTACTCATTCACTTAGAATGTGTAATTTAATTTGAGGAAACTGATAAAACAAAACTTGAAGTCACTAGCCCCATTTAATATTTAGTAAATATCATTTTTATTCATTCATTTATTAGGTAACACTACATTTCAGTTTTGTGAGAAGGACGTCAGATGAAAACTGTATATTCTCAAACACTTAGTCAATTAGTACATTACCAACCAAAATACTTAATTAAGGAGTAAAATTCAATCACAATTCAAAAATTTCAATGGTTTAATCGCAGTTTGTTCGGGAAGACTTGCACTATACCACTTACAACTAATGTTTGAACTGATCGTCTTATATTGAGGGTATTACAAGTAGGAAGGAATTGAAAATGTTTGTTCTATCTAATTAACCTTATTTCTCTCACATAATCACTATTTTTCTTTCATCCAGCATTTCACAAGTCTACCTTCATTTTCACGTTTGTCTACAATAATGCAGCACAAATTTTATTGTAAATTCTCGGGTAAGCAAAAGTTTAAACAGAAATATCTGAAATTAGAAACAAAAACAACAAAAGGAAACATTCCTAAGTATAAGTTTGATTTTTAACATTCACTAATTTCTAGCAATTTTGTCAGTCAGAAAAGATTCACATTAGTTAATCAGTTATTATTTGTAATTCATAGAAAGAAATCATCAGGTAAAAATAATTAAAATAAAAGAACTGAGATCCACGAGCAGCTACCGAATAGATCGCTGCGATGAAGTAGTAGTTATATTTTTTTCTAGGTCGTTCAACAACTTGGCAGTGTTACGTGCAAAACCACTACCAGAACCATAGCTTTCGCATATCATTTGAAAAGCCTGGAAATTTTGCAAATCTGGTAGTGTTTAGTAGAAAACCTATGTATGTTTGGAATCTACACGTGGAAAATCAAAAAATTTCAAAAGTTCTATGGACACAGAAAAAATTGACCAGAAATTTTAGAAACAAAATATTTAACTAGCTTTTTCTACTTTTGGGGAAAAGGAAAACAGCATTTGACATAATGGTTCTTGAACTAAACCAGCAAACCTTTTGCAACACAGGAAGCGATTTTTGATTATGCTGTAGCATTAATAACTTCGCATATTCAAATATGCGCACTGCAGTCAAAGGATGACCTTTTGGATAGTATGTTCTGGAACGTAAAATATTAAATGGACAATCTTAACTTGTAAATGAAAAAATGGGATTCCAAACAATGTTAACATTCAAAATTCTTATTAAATTCTACTAAATTAAGAAATTTTTTATAACGCAAATCATCAAAATTGCACGAGTGTTTCAAGGAATTTAAAAATTTTGATGATTATTAGGAAAACCTGTCAGTTTAGGGATTAATTGTTATTTTTACACTATTGATAACTAAAAATTATGACATACTTGATGGGCCATAAAAAATAGGCTCCAAGCATAACTTCAACTTTTATTTGTCAATATTTGTCACTAATAAGAAAAGTTACTCAAGTAATACGATGTTGCATATCCAAAAGGAAAATAGAGCCAAAGGAAATTAATCTTTAACAAGCAGGTTGATTTCATCACATAAAAGTCTAAATCAAAAAAATTCACAACACTCGAAGTTTCAAAGAACCTGTAGCAAAGGAGGGTTTTCTCCGCATACTCAACTGCCTCATCGTACTTTTTATCATCCACCGCTGCGATCATAATGCTTTCGGCAAATTTACAAAGAGGAACGTTGTACGGCGAGAAAACTTCTTCAAATTCCCGATATGAATCTATCAGCTCATTTAAATTCTTCTCTGTTGATCCTTAAAATAAAAGAAATAGAGACGAAAAAATGATTACATAAACTAAACCTTAGTATCTTCAAGATTCAGATTTATTTGTAAGTAACATCAACATGAAAAATATTTTTCCACAAAAACTTGCCATGTGCTGTCAACTTCCGGTATAATTTTTGCAAATGATCAATATTGAAAACTGATATTTCGTTACAAACTTTACACCGCTTTTCTTCATGATCATCTTCAGGAGTATGTGGACAGAAACCATCCTTGCATTTGATACATCGTAAAGAACATTTCTGTTGATCCTGAAGTTCGTTTAAACCGTTAGATTATGAACGTTAGATAATTTAAGAACAATCAATAAAAAAATATTCACAGCTAAATTTCTTGTCAAAAATTATAGACAAACAAAGCTCACCATCTCAATATTCTGACAGACCTCACAATTACACGTAAAACCGTGCTGCTTTTGTAAGGTTTCCCAGCGTACAGACCTAAGATCCAACAAGTCACAGTACGAAATGCGTAGCTGCAATTTAACTCATAACATACAGTCAACTGAATGTAAATTATAAAGATCATTTCCGAAAATATAAGCCTGCAAAAGGATCCTTTTCAGGTTTCAAGGATAAACCATTAGGATTTGCTTTCGTCTGCACGTACAAATTTGTTATACACTAATATAGAGCTTATATTAAAGGCGATACGTTAGAAGACTACAACAAACTTTATCGTTGTACTCCGTGATATTCTTCTCCAAGGATCTTAAAATTGCTTTTGTACCACTGAAAATGATGAACGCGTCTGGTTTGCAGCTGTGATCCAAAGCTGAAAGTCTGAAAAGAAAAAGAATATGAAACGACAGCATGCTGAAATCAAAAGTAAGACTTACAAAATGTAATAAAATAAAAAAGTGGGAGATTCAGAACGCAAAAGGAGTATAATCTCATTGACATGAGTTTCTAAACGTGCGACTTCTGATTACACTCGGTTTAAAATCAATGAGAAAATTATCGCAATACGGCAAGATTATAATGTAGTCCACGAAAAAAATAATATTCATTTTTAAACAAATTTCCAACATAAAAGCTTTGAGAAATGAAAAAAAAAAACGATAAGAAGGGAGACATGAGCTACACAGTTCGAACTTAGTTTTTTAGAACTGTATAAATGGTAGAAGCACAAGATTTTTAGTACTGAAGATTCTATGTGCACTTAAATTTAAAAAAAAAAAAAAAGGGAAATAACTAACCCCAAATAAATCGCAAGACCAATTTTATTTAAGCATGAGTCTGTGATAATCAGTGCATTGATCACAACCTGTAATAACTCATCCATTAGCAATCAGTAGAATTATTTATCGCTAAAAGATGACTGCTCAAAAGCAAATTATTGAGTTATAGAACTTTAGCTGAAATTAGAAAATGGTTTATTCTACCATATTTCCTCTACCACCCAAGTTGGTCATACTTCACTGAAATTACCATATTATCATGAATATTCCTTTTAAATTATGATACAAAAGTCAATTAAAACAGTTCAAAAGCCCAGAAGATGATCTGTGCAGAATCAATCTGCTCACATTTTAGATTATGAATAACTGAACCTTTTATGTGCCAGAAAAAAACAATAAAATAAACCGAAGAGCTTACTTTACAAAAAATATCGAATATTTCACTGCTGGATGGCATCTCACCTAACGGAAGGTAATCTTTGATGACATGTGCAATGGATATGAATCCATTCCTTTTTTCCTCATCTTTTTCGATATCCGTAGAATCTTTAAAGACATTAAGTCTCACATGCTCGTCAATGTCTTGACTCGATGCCACAATCAGTAGAAAAGGAAATCAAGCTTTGAACAAAATATCACCCACAAACACTAACAAACTGCCTTCAGACACCAGATATTTTGCACGAAAATAAATCTCCCCTACTTGTGAAATGACCGCATTGTTGATTTCGCCTATCAAATTTTGTTTGTAGAAAAGATGAAGAATGTACAAACTCAGCATAAAGTTCAACGAAACATATGTACCTCAAACTTAGAGGAAGTGAAGGGCGCTAACCAACTCAAACCCGTAATTATTAACCATTAATGGTTCTGAACATCAAACAGATTAAAAAGAATTTAGTCATGACCCAAA
The DNA here is from genome assembly GCA_963070105.1 of Litomosoides sigmodontis. Lineage (NCBI taxonomy): Eukaryota > Metazoa > Nematoda > Chromadorea > Rhabditida > Onchocercidae > Litomosoides > Litomosoides sigmodontis. The sequence continues at coordinate 7,186,762 of OY718807.1, read as the reverse complement.
ACTATGACACTTTTTTTATCACTTTCGGAGGACTACTCCAGCAGAGTAACTTACGGCTTTCTAAGGAAGCAAAAACACGTCCATTGAAAGCAGGATTTCCATCACCACGGCGCTGTATTGTTGTAATTATCCTACCTATTAATCGAGGAATTGACTCGGGAACGCGTGGAGCAACACGTAACAAATATGAGCATTCTATCTGGAGTGAAATAAACACGAGCACTGACAAAAAAGACTATATTCATTCCAGAAACAAGGGGGAAGAATCTAAAAAAACGTTTCTAATATGAAGTTCACAATTTGCACCTGGATTAATCATCTTATATCTTGGTCACTGCCGCTCAATAGTTTGACAATTGTTCTAGGTTTCATGAATGCCGCTATAATTTATATTTGAATAAATATAACTGCATATTCATAGGTTCAACATTCTCCTGGTTAAGAAAAAAATAATGAACTTGTTTCTCGTAATAACTTAGGACTATCCAACGAAGGAAATTTTGCCATAACAAGTAGGATTTCTAATGAATTCTACTCAATGATTTTAAGATACTGCATTAACCTTAAGTTTAATTATATATTTTCCAAAAAAAAATCACATAAGTAGACAACTGTTATAACTTTTATATTCGATATGAATCAGGCAAAACTAAATTTCAACACCGTGCGATTTATTTACAACAAGCAAACCTTATGAGTAATCCAATCCTTCTTCTGACATTTCATATTACAATAATGAGCGAACTTACAACGAGCACAACGGTTTAGTTTCCCTTCAATGTTCCTGAACGAAAATTTTCAAACAACATACTAAAACAAAACAAAGAGAAAAAAAGGAACAACGAAAAAAGTTAAATTCAGTTAAACAAATAAATAAATATATAATTCGTATTTTTTTAAGGCTGAAATTATGCTAAATCTAACCTTCTTCTACGTACATCTACCTTCTTACTTTAGCCATTCTAATGAAACAACTTGTCTTTCTCTTCCTTTTTCAACGTATGTATGTCTTTGAATCTGAATGTTAGAATTCGTTAATTTACAAGTAAGAATAACGTGTTGTTGCACAAGGTTATTTCAAAGGTTAAAATTTCAACTTTCAAGTCTCCGCAAAAGCTATGCTATCTTCAATGAAAAACTATAGAAGCATATCATCACTTTTAATTCCCAGCAAAGAAAAACAACTAAGCAAAGCATCTGTTACTCGTTACAACCTTTAGCATTAGAAGATATGTCTATGCAATCAAGCAGTCATAAAGTAAAAAGCATGAGCATGGCAATTCCAAGCTGAACGAGCTAATCAAGCCATCAAAAAAAAACAAGCTAAATTACCTTTCCCATATTGGCACCATACAATGGGCGCATACTTTATCAACAAATTTACTATCGACCACATGTGCCAATGGCATTTCTTCAACCAATGTAGTAAGAGAACTAGCCATTGTCTGAAAATAAATGTTTCTTGCAAAAATACAAATGTTTAAGTGACAGCAAAATGGTTGAATCGTTGAACACTGTGCGTAACTTTGCCAGAATTGTTTCTGTAATCTCAAGACCACAACATATAAAGGTAAACGAACTACGAATTGCAACGAGTTTCGTAGTAGTTGAATGCATTCCATGAAAGCTAAATTGCTGGCACAAAAGTGTGCTAATTTGCTAAACTGATTCAACCGTTCAGGAATCGTAATTTCATAAAGCATTATCAATCACAATAATAAAGTTACTTTCATAATTTATTCTAGAAGTTAGTTTGATAGATGAAACAGGAAAAGTGCATCAGTGACCAACTAAATTGCTTTGTAACAATTTTAGGGCAATTTCTCTTATTGAGAGTCCGATGAGGAGCGGTTCCGGTGTTTCTACCATAAAAGTAAAGCTTCAAGTAACACAAATCTCCGTCATAACGCTAGTTCAAATCTCACTACTTTACCAAGGTGATAAAGCAAAATAAATTTTAATTATATGGAAAAAAATTTCAAACGAATAAATTTGAGAAGGCCTAACGAAATACAACACTAGCGAGGAGTGTTTATAGATAAGCGACGACTTGAATTAGTGTGTATAGAGAAGAAAGTAGTCATGAACAGTTTAGGTTGGAAATAAATTACTGAAAATTGATTTAGCATTTAAGTTTGATTGATTCGCCACCAGAATATTCGTCTAACCTATTTCGAGGAAAATGAGACTATTTACCTTTTACATTTAGGCACACATTTTCAATGATGAAAATGAACAGTAGTTAATTGTTTTAAATTTAACCTTACTAAAATGTAGATCCTTAATGGCTAGTTTTTTTTTGTTTTTCAATCAATTAACTGATGTGAATTATTTTAATTAATAGGAGTAGAATGGTATGTGTAGCACGTCATGTTAGGTAATTTATCGTCAGTAATATCCAAGAAGCTGGTGCAAATAAGTATTAGCGTTGTACAACGCAATTGCCATGCAAAGAAAATGAAGAATTGTTGTATGTGAGTGTGGGTGAGAAGTAATTGAAAAAATTATTTAAATTATTTACAAGTAATGAATTAATTTTATTGCCAATTTGGTTGAAGATAGAAATAGAATGGTGGAAATATGCCATAAATTAGGTAATGAAGAAGAGGAAGATGGAAAAAAGCCTATGTGAATGCTTCTGCAACAACAATCATCATATTCATTCTTAACAAATATCCTTCTGTAGCAATTCCTATTCTTTAATGAATTTTTTTTTTCTTTAAAAGAATGTTCATAATTTCGAAATTCGTTTACAATATGTGAATGAGAGGAAAAGATTGATAGAGCAGTGGTGTACTGTGGTAGGGAAGTTGAAATAATTCCTTCCGATGAAACTCTTGAAATCTTTTCTTAGTTTTTTGTAAGTGTCAAGCGCATTACGGTAATTTCACACCGATATTTCTTACTCAAAAAAGGATTGTTCTACTGTAAACAGCTCTTAGTCATCATCGATGATTTGAAATAAATATTTGCTATTGAAATTTTCTGCAATCATCAATGATAGATTGGGCAAAAAAAAAAAAAGAAAAAAGGTGAACGAATGCTGGAAGGGAGGGATTAGGAGGAGCAGTAGTGTTGGAGGAGAGGGGTTTAAACAGGTGCCTGTTTAGATGAGAGTTTGAAATAGTACCTTTCTCATCGCATCCCATTACAAGTGATATAATTATATAATCTGATCAGTTAATCAATCGATATATAATCTGATCAATTAATCAATCGATATATAATCCGATCAATCAATTAATTGATCGAATATTTTCAATGCAAAATGGATGATAGCTGATTGTGTAGCTTTTTTGAGTAGTTCGTTTAGCATTTGCATTTTTCACATTTGCAATTAAATCGTACAGTGCTCTTCTTCACCTATTCTTTGTTAAAACTCTGATAATAGCACTGGAGAATTTGCATATATTTATAAATATTTTGAAAGAGAGAAATAGATCTGGGAAAATATTGAGATATAGATGGATAGGTCTGTGCTTAATTTACATATTATTTCATTTCTTTTTTCCTTTAGCAATGACGACTGGTTTATCTTCTGAGTTTCATCAGTGTGAATTTTCTAAAGCACATTAAAATGTACCTTTACACGTTTATAAACTTAATGAGTAAGTTCAACTTGCAGACCGTTGAAGAATTAGTTTTATTTTACATGCTATGTCTTCTTATTTCTGAATAACTTCTTGTGTGATATTTGTTGTTATTCCACTGAAACATTGAGGATGGTAGTTAGCAAAGTGAAAATTAATATTGAAATTGAAATTTGTTGCAAAATGCATGAAAGAGTTATGGTAGTATTGGTGCTCAAAGTTATTCTCATGTATATGTATGCTAGGCCATTGCATTCTTGCAACTTTGTACTTTGTTACAAATTTACTGCTAATAGTTAGTCGATTGATCAGAAATACGTGAGCATTCTTCCACTCCTTCTTCACTCTTCACGCTTTCCCGTGAAACTCTCCGCTCCTACGCCTGATGCATGCAGCAACTTTGCAGCGTAGACCTTCACGTCTTGCGTTCTCGCAAACAGACAATCAGTGAAATGTTGTTGTTGTTAGCATTTGAAATAAGAGTGACTACTCATAATTCATATTTCTTTTAAATTTCGAAATGTAATATTGGTGGTGGAGGACTGTTTACGGGGAATGAGCATCGATCGAAGAAGGTGCAATAGTGCACGATCAAGCAGCTGTGATAGCACAATGCTATATAAAGAAAGATCCGATCCGATCCATCCATCAATTCACTCCCAACCTCTTCCTTCTAAGCATTTAGCCTGTGCTCGTTGCTTTTCTCACTTGCAAAAATGACATATTTTACATTTAATTGCAGAAATTTGCCATTTCCTTGCATATCAGTTATTGTCACTTTGCAACGATCGAACAATAATGAGTGAGTGAGTGGAAATTCATTTGGCAGAAGTTAAATTTTTGTGGCTTAAACGAATTAAACCATTTCATGTGAAATTTTAGGGAAAGAGCAGAGTGCTAGGTGAATGAAATGTCTTCACCACTATCGAAGCAGAATGAGGCAGTTAAATTTGCAGCAATATCAGCTGATTCGATGAGGAATCTCAAAGTTAGTGATCCATCTGCAAAGCAGAGTTCGACTAGATGGAGGGAGGGAAGAGGTGATTCTTAGTCCTACCCGATCAGCTGCTACATTCACTAGACTAGACTTGATTGCAGCTACTCGGATGGCTATTAGTAATTGGCAACCTGGTTGCTCTCCTTCTCCTACTCCTCCTGGAATCAGGATTCGCTGACGCTGCGCTAAAATATTCCTTTTTCACTTTGATGTATATCATATCACTTATCTGTGCTATGTTCGCTCTCAAAGACAGCAGTAATATCATGTTGTATCCGATGCTTGTCACTACGGTTCGTCACATTTCAGATTTTTAAAAAAAAAAAAAAAAAAGAAACCATCCTGCTATTCTGAACTCTCACATCTATCAACTTCCCAAAAAGCGTAAATCGATCTGATGTTGAAGCAAAAATCTGCTATTGTTTTTGCTTTTGCAAGCTTCTAGAATAATCAACACAAAGTAGGTAAATAAGAGTGATAATATAGTCATTACTTAGTTGAGTAACACTCTGAATTTTAAATTAGCTTATCTATCATTTCCTTAAAGATTACAGTTATTTTTATTCTTTCGAAGAAATCACATATTATATTAATTTTATTTAACAATAGACGATTTTTTTAGGTAACATTTGTTGTGATTTTACTGTCAGCATGGATTTTTGTATTATTTAATAAGTTCTTCTGCTCGCACTCCAGCAATTTATACCTTCTTCTTACACAGTACGGTTCGTTCCTTGAAATTTGCTTGTGCAAAGCGTCGTTTTTTTTTTTTCATTTCATTATTTTTATGACAAATAACTTTAGTCTTTAAATAGGCATAATTAATGTTTGATTTTATCAAATTATCATATGCATTTATCTTATAATAAAATTTTTCTTTCATCAAACCACTAACAATAACGCAATCTGAAATAATTCCAAGTAACGATAATTTGATATTTTTTATTCGCCCTCTCCCTCCCTCTCTCTCTCTACCTCTCTCTCTCTCTCTCTTACATTGTCAAGAGACAAATAACTTTGATATAATTGTTGCTTGTTGAAGGGATCGTCTTTTCACAGTGTAAAATGTACCGGAATATTCTACCGCTACGAGCCACCTTCCTCTCAGTAATAGCGTTGGAAAAATCGTTCGAATTTGTCATCTTTCGCCGTTTGATGAAATTTTTTGACTTACAACAATGTAGTAATGCACACTTTTGTGTTGCCGAAATCAACAAAGCTTTTAGCACACGCAATGATACCGATGATGAGGTGGGTTAATCTCTTTCTGTGATTTTTAAAATGCCACCAAATTGCTATTTTCTATTGAATTGCACTGTTCGATTTCATTCTGCTCACTTGCACGGTCCTTGATTTGAACATTAAAAAAATTAGCAATTCTAAATTTCACTTTTACTTTTATTTGAATTTGACGATATTAGCTTTGGAATGTTGCCTTTTACGACAAATTCCATTCTAATTATATTGCAAGTTTTTGTAATATAATTAGAATTCTTAACTCCGAAGATTTTTGGAGGAGAAATTTTATAAATTTTCCTTCTAAATTACGCCAAATATCCTTTTGAGGATGATTTCCTCTTTCTTCCACTCTTTCCATTCCACCAACCACAGTTTGTTGGATAAAATGTGGCTTTCAATTCAATTAAAGAACGATTGGAAGGGCAAATTTCAGGTCATTGTATATGAAAAGATAAGAAAAGGGAGTCCGAATGGTCACACGAATTACGATATTAAAGCAATCCCATGATCAGCCGATTTAACTTAAATTCAATAATTTATTGATTCCTGTCACATAACTTTTTAGAAGTATAATAATTGAATTTAATTTAATTTGCTATTTCTTTTGCTGTATATATTTTGTGCATTGATTGTAACTATTTAGGTTTCATTTTAAATTTATTCAAAGTGCACTGTTTATGATTGAATATGATGAAGTTGAATATCTCTATGACATCATAGCTCCTAAATTATTTGCGTGTCAGCTTTTCTGTTTCTCCGTTTAAAGCATGAATATTTACTTTTTCTGTGTCTCATCAGTAATATTTGCTAGGCGAAAATTTTTGGTGTCAACAGATTAATATTTTTAAATATTTTTAACTTTGAAGTTGAACAATGAAGAAATGAAAAAGAACTATCAACTTGTCTATAATGGAAATTAGATTGTCAGCTTATTATACTTTTAAAAAAGTTAACTAAAAAAGCTGAATTGAGAGTACTTCCATTACCGTGAGCAATACGTTGAAATTACTTTTTCGTCTATCAATCAATAATTGCAAAAAATTTGCTACTAAATTTTTTAAATTGATACGCATCATTAGATTCCATTGATATCGCATTTGATGTTAGATTACTTTCAATAATGATGGAATAAGCTAACATTAGCTATTTTTACAGATAAAGTGTGAGTGAAGGATGAACGAAGCCTAAAATTAAAATTACTTCAAAAGAAATTATAAACTCAATTTATGCACAAATATTTTCCACTTCCATCATCTAACTGTTACCAGGGATTTTTCACTTCCGTGTTTAAATAACTCTTTCCAGAAATATGAATTCAAAATGTTGCCTATCTAATCCTTATTTCAGTAAGTCACTTTTAATTAATATATTTTCATAATTATTAAATTGCTTGTGTAGCTTCGTCAGCACAACATAGGTGCATTTTAACTCTTTCATTATCGTATCCCACAATCCATCAGCAGTAATAATTATCAGGGAAAGTATGAAATTAATTGAATGATAAGTTTGAAGTAATTGAGGTGTTGCAGACAACGATGACCTTATATCTCTCTGGACTAATTCACACTTCATATCTCTACTAGTACCACTGGTCATTTGTGTCTTTTTCATTTCACTTCATTAAATTATTTTTAACACAATCGCAGCAGCACCTAATGCAATTAGTGAAAATTCAAAAACTATTTTGGTAGATGTAAAACTTTAAAATTTTGAAAAGCAACTTTGAACTCTCTAATTTCCCCCTTCACCTTTTTTGCTTGACTTTGAAGCTTTCTCCTTTTATAACGCTTAAAATTACTTCGCATTTACGTGACTTCATGTTTCAAGGTGAAAGAAATAGTAATAGTCATAAGTAAACAGTTGAAGGGACAAAGTTACAGATTGTATAGTATACAGCTATCTTCGATACCAAAATGATCACTTATCCGTACCATCCATATCCGTAAGGATTGTACTGATGGCCGCCATAAGGTGAGCTAAATGAAGGATGATGAAGCGATCCGGCACCATACGGTGAGTGGAAACCACCTGGGCTGCCAATTCCGTATGGTGGATAGCTGAAAGTGTTTGGCTGACCATTCTTAATTTTAACCTTGAAAAATGGCGATTTAAATTTGTACGTGTATGGCCCATTATTCAGGTACGGAGCATAGTTATCAGCAAAGCCAAAACGCTTCACTCGAATGCTGAAAATTTTGCAAATAATTTCAAATCAAATGAAATTTTAATTTTTTTAACAATCCTGAATTGTTGTTAGCATTGATCAATCAATTGTTAAATTAATGGAAATAATTTGTGTGTGATAGCTTGATTTAATGATGAAAAAGGAATTCATTAAGCACATACTTCGCCATTTCATTAGCATCTCTCATTGGTACAGCAAAACATATTGCACAGAAGAGAATTGCTAAGTACAATTCCCTGAACATGACCTGACCTGAAACAGGAAGTTAAATTTTGCAAATACAGTAACAGTAGTTCCAATCATCCATCCTATCAGATAATGCAAAGAAGGTTGCAAAAACTTTCCCGACTAATCTACAGGTATGAAATTGCGAAGTTATTGAATTCTGTAGGCATGCTGAATTGTAAACTGACTAGTTTAAAATCTCTTCTTTTTTTCACTAGTAATTTAAAAGAGAACAATTAAAGCAAAGTAATGTGGTAATGTGGTGAAGTAATTTTACAGGCAACACTGCCACCGTATAATTCAAAAATATCAAAAATATGTCGGCTTCGGTGAAAATCAAAAATGTTGAATTCCTGGAATTCATTTCCATAAAACTTATCACAACAAATTGCTTTTCCAATTCCTTTTACTGTCATCATTTCCCCTCAAATACAACAGAATCAAAATGAAAACAACGCATAGCAGCAACAAAACAATTAATAATTTTGTAACTAATCAATTTTCCATCGAACTTCTCCTATTTTCACAAATTATCATTTTTCACCTAATATTGATAATCAAATAAAGCATGTGATATGATAAGATCGTTGATAAAAGAAATGAGATAGCATCCGCACATTTGAGAAGTCAAATAACTGTCGTAATTAATCAACAATTGATAATTCGAAGAGATGTAAGTTAACAATTTCCTTTATCATTTCATTTCTATGAAGATTTTCAGCTTTTATCATTTGTTTAATATTATTTGAATGAATCGACTGATAACAATCAATGATATGATATATTCCCAAAAAAAAATCTCTTTTTTCTCGAAAAAACAAATTGTTGAAAAAAAAAGAAAAATATATTACAAAAGTAGTTGAGAAGGATGGAATAAGTAGTAGGAAAATGTGAAGAAAAACTAAAATAAAATCAATGAAATTTCCTTGAGAAGTTCTTTAACTACTAGCAATTGCAGGTAGAAATTACTGAATTCAGAGAGAGAGGGAGAGAGAGAGAGAGAGAGAAAGGGCGATAATACAAATAATGCTTAATATTAATCGAGAGTATTGTACTCAAACTTTTGCTTGATACCTTCTATCATTGTAGATAGGCAATCCTATATTATTAATATAGTAATCAATGGAAGAGAATAAATTTTTGAAATTTTAAAATTTTAATTTTAATTGAAATATTCTTAGTTGCAGTTCGATCAAACTAGAACCAGCAATATCATCCATAGTACGGCATGTGATATGGAAAATAAAATGGCGAATGATATCCGTAGTATCCGGGCATTCCATATGCGCCACCAAATGGATAACCGCCGAACATAAAAGGGTTTTTCACTTTTACTTTAAAAAAAGGTGTTTTAATTTTATATGAGGACGGATTCCAGTAGCCCCATTGCCTTTTCACTCTTTTCCTGAAACACATCCACATGCACGTTCTATCAACCTTTGCATAAATTAAGAAATAATAATGGATGACAGGTGGATTATGATTTAAGCTAGACTAAATCTAAAGTTTGAAAAATATTGATATTCCAAGAATCATTACTGAAACTATAGATAAACTTGTTCATTGATAATTGCTGCTAATTTTCACAAATTTCAATTTCTAAAACAAGAAGTTAGAATTCAAAAATTTTAGAAACAGACATTCAAACATACAGCAAAATTTCAGACGAGTGACAATTTGAGTAGTCCAATAAGTCATCTTGTTCAAAAATCAACTGGATCAGTAATTAACACAAAAAGATGAAAATAATGACTTACGTTTGATCCACGTTTTCTTTTATTTCAGAATCACTGGAGAGTGGTAGGGAGTGCACCATCATAATTATCACAGCGATGATAGCAAGTGTAGGTAATGCTGTGGCAGACATCTCTGAAACGCTAATTTATAATTAGGTAGATGTAAGCTTATAAAGGAAGCGCGAGCATTGAACATCCTTACGTCTAATCCACGTTCACATCCCTATCATTTGCATTCAAACTGACACTGAATGATTAAAGCATTCTCATCAATGCTTGCAGAGAGAATTTGAAGCAAAACAACACTCTTCAAATAGAAGCAAATTTCTTGCATCGAAAAAAAAAGATTATAAAATACTGAAATTTTCAGGTACTGTAGTGGTGGTAATTTCCTAGAGATGAAAAAACAAATAGATTTGGTAAAAGTTTTGCAAAAATTTAAACATTTTATAGTCTCACGTTACGAATGACCAAACCACTCCCATTTGATTGAACAAAGATTACTCGGATAGTTGTGATGCCACTAATATGCTTTGAATGGGAGAAAAAAAGAATTTAATTGTTGAATTCGTTAACTATGCCTTCTTCATCTCCTTCTTCTTCTTCTTCTTCCACCTCCACCTCTACCTCTACCTCTATCTCTACCTCTACCTCTACCTCTTCCTCTATCCAATCTCTCGTTCCTACCACACTTTCAAACATCTTCCGATTGGTTTGTGTGATAATCATTCATTTCCTGGGAATGAGAAAAAAAACCTGAAATTTTCATTTCACAATATAGCATATCTTAGCGAGCGCCCACGCACGAAGACGTGAAGACAACCGCATTGTAAATTCCTTGTCATCTAAACATTCCCCTCAACTCTTCTAAATACATATGACATATTAGGATGAGCCTAAGTTACTGTTCCTGTCTGTCGTATAATACTTATTTCACAAAGTATGATAGTTGTAAATTAATATTGCGTAACAAATCGTTTCGTCGATAATAAAAATTAAGTAATAATTTCAATATAATTATTCCAATTAATTGAAAATTGAATTTCAATAGTTGGCTCATATGCACATATGTAATTTTTTTTTGTGTCGCTAATATATTCCACTGAAAAAGTGATGTTGCTGAGTTATTAGTAAATTTTAAAATTTGATAAATTTTAAAAGAGATCTATTAGTATGTTGGAAAGGAGGTAAATTCATGTATTTTTTTTTTCAACACTAAGTTAATCCATCCTAATTATCCCTTTCTATTTTTACAACACTTCCTTCTTGATTATTTTCAGTCAACGATGCTAAATGATCAGACGTGCGGTAGGCCTTTCCTGTTCGACCAAAAATTTCCAACAAACACACACACACACACACACACACACACACACACACACACACACACACACACACACACACACACACACACACACACACACACACACACACACACACGGACATACGTTATTATGATAATGTGATATGTTGACATTTAATACGCAAGTTTAACGTCTACTATGCGCAGTTGACGGGCGGACTATAAACCTGTTGTCGTCCGTCGTCCGTCTCACCTATTCCTTTGTTTTAAGTTTCCCCTTCGCTATTCCTTTATCGTTTGAAGGCCAACTGATATAATATTACGGGAAAGGTAAATTGAGAGGCTCATAGCATTCGCCTTTCATTCCTATCAGAAAAGTGTTAGTAGCAAATTTTGACGAAAATATTTCTTTTTTTCTTTTCATATCAATGCATTTATTCATTTACTTAAAATTAATAAAAATTGAAAATTACAATTAAAATTAAAAATTAGCATTATTTATGTTTTTGGTATGAATGGTTAGAATTACTGGTAACGTTGAGGTAGTGTGCAAAGTTTAATTTTTTTAATTGAGTTACGATACCATCAAAATTACTGGAGGTGACTGATGCTTCTTGATATGACGTTGGCAGGCTCTTAAACAGAAAGTAGTAGCGTGTCGCTTGTCACGCCTTATTAACTGGCGTTTCTCCTCACGTAACCTGATATTTCGCAAGCTTTCTATGATTGCATGATGTGATTTCGAATTGTCTTTTACCCCAAGATTTCAAAGAGGAAAAAGATTGATGGTTTTTAGAAATATTAATTTTCACAAATTTATTTTTCAAAATACTCTAAAGGAAGACTGAAAATGAAAATTAAAATTTTTAAATGAAACATATTAAACGCATTCAAATTTATGTGTGACTTAGTTAATGACATAACTAAGCTAATACATTCAAGTTACAGCGTAGAGAAATAAAATGATTAAAATCAGCTAGCGGTTGGATGAGAAATTTCCATCGCAGTAATTTTGAAAAATTAATGAATTTAAAAATTACTAGCAATTACGCATTGCTGATGTGCGAAATGGCTGAACGTGGTGGTTTGTCAGGCCATTTTCCTTCAATGGAATTTGCGCTTCACCGGGTTCTTCACGCAATTAATGGCTGTGTTGAAGCGACAATTGCGCAAACATCTCATTCCACCGTTTATTGTGTTAGATCAGGCTTGTTTGTGGTTTTTCACTGTTAAATTACAGTTGTTTAAAATCCCCTTCAGCTTAGCCTCCTCTACCACTCATAGGGCGAGTAGTTCGGAATGGATGAGTTCAAACTCATTCCAATCCATCATTAATTAGCAGCAATATGCAAGAAATGATCAGTGAGTGGAGAAGGCATAAACCACTGATTGATCAGTTGCTAGCCGACCAACAACCAACTACCACTTATCCTTCAAGAATCCTTCCAGGCAAGACTGCAAAATGTTTGGAAGAATTAAATTTGTGATAAATTTCTGGCCGATATTTTTCAAAAATTGAAATCAGCCAGAATTTTCAATTAAGACTATCGGATGACTTCCCTTGCAGCTATAAACGCCTAGTTGCTGTAAAAGTAATTAATGTAAACAGTTTGCCAAAATCGGTTGCTGTAAAATTTTTGCCTCGTGAATTATTATTTACCCAAATGGTTCGACATCCACACATTGCTCGTGTAAGTTTGCAATCAGTTGGTGAAACGAACTGAACGAAGTGAACCGCTCTCTTTTTGACTCTCTCTCTCTCTCTCTCAAATCAATTTATAATTTCTGTAAATTGATTTCAGCCTAATCATCAAAATTTGTTTTTATTAAAATATAACAATAAATTTCACTTGCTCTCTTCTCAAGTATTATCATTTACATCATTTGCTTTCGTGTCTGCAATGAACTTTCAAACTGTACGCTTGTCCGTCTATTAGAATATAAGTGAAAATTTTTGTTGTAGCGAAAATCTGCCGCTCCTTACAGCTATATGTGAGCAATGCTCTAATCTCACAACAATTAAATTTCATCAAACTTTGTCAATTTTTTGTTGAAACTTTAGGCATTATCAGTTCAAACACCGCATCCGTCTAGAATTGCTATTATAAGTGAGTATTATCCTGGCGGAACTCTGCTCGATCTCATCCACCAACATCAGCGAATTCCCGGTTAGCTGTTTTAAGAATGGAATTATTTCACGTCACGCGATATATACGTGTAAAAGTGGAAGACAACTGATTGATAGAACTTGCTAACATTTATTTCATATATTCCTTCATCTGATCCCCCTCTCCCTCTCTCTCCCTCTCTCTCTCTCTCTCGTTTAGCATAAGTGCTGTTTAATTATTACAAATCATTGAGCATTTTAATTCTTTCATAAAATGTAATAACTGAAAATGTTTCACAAGCAGAATTTCCACAAGCTTGCCACCTGTTTCGTCAGCTAACAGAAGCGATTCACTACCTGCACGATCGCGGTGTCGTACATCGTGACATCAAAGCTGAAAATGTACTTTTGGACGGAAACGGTGATGTGAAGCTTACCGATTTCGGTTTTGCGCGTTACATCAACCGGAACGAACTGTCGCAATCCTTTTGTGGCACTAAGCCTTATTCTGCGCCCGAAATTATTCAGTTAGTTCGAAATAGAAATATTTCCATTTTTTTGATTTGAATTCACTGACCATAGTGCGACAAAATCTCACTCTAACAACCGTAATGGAAGAAAAAAAAATAATTTCTAAAATTATTTAATCGATTGGTAGCAAAACCGTAGAAAAGTTCTCGTCAATTAACAAATCTGCTCCAAATTTGAAATGTGCAATCATTATAAGTGGGCTTAGAGTACGTAAATACACGTAGATACACGTAAATAACCTTCGCTGCAACTATTTCTTTCATTTCAAAATGGGCATTGCGTGAAAATTTGAATTTAGCCATCGTCCGTATGATGCGTACGCCTGTGATTGGTACGCGATGGGTGTGCTACTCTATACGATGCTCATCGGAGAATGGCCATACGTTTGTCGCTTCCACTGTTCACGTTTAGAGAAGTTATGAAACAAACATGGAAATGTGTAGTTGTTTTTGCTCTTAGAAAGAATTTTTGGGATGGGAAATGAACTTTCGTTGTAGGACCCAGGTCGAACGGGTAGAATGCTGTCGAATGGTGTAACTTTTCCGAGAAATGTCTTATCACCTGCCGCACGTACGCTGATATTATGCTTGATGAATGAGGACTGTCACTTCCGTGGCACCTACAACACAATCCTAAATAGTGAATGGATGAAATCCTACGATAAATGGCTTATAGCTGGTCGACATTTCATTTATGAAGTTGTCGGCACCAATTAATTAAGTTATATTACAATTTATGAAATGTTTTATAATTAAAATGAAAAATGTGTCTTCTTGCATGATGTTGTAAATGAATGGAAAAAAGAGTAGAATACGTGCGCATTCATTTACTTTTAGCAAACTAAATTTTAAATGACTAAATTTAATTGACTTTTCTCAAGGCTTTTTTGCAATCAAATATTTTTGTAAAATATTTCTGTTTGCATTGAGAATATCAGAAATGAAGCAGCTAGTCATTTGCATAAGAGAAATTAATTACTTTGTTTTTTTTTTGCCTTCCTGCTAGTTTCCCGTCTGTTTTCTGCCGATTTTCCGCTGCGGCACTCTGCATCCTCATGACGTCATCCTTCTAAACTTGATTGTTTCGTCAGAAGGCACGAAATTCATTTCAACGTCATAACGAGCATGTTATCAACAGGAAATCCAGTAGGGCTGAAATGAGTAAAACTCACAATTGAACCATTTGCTAATGTCCCGTGACTCATCAGGTTAATTATCATTGAGGTGTGAAACTTGTAACAGGTGCATTAAAAGTAAACTAAAACCGTTAATTATTGAAGTAATTTTTTAAAAAAAAAAAAAAAGAAAAAGCGAAATACGTGCCACAGAACTCATTAATAGATCGTTGAGGAGATGACACACTAAGACTTTCCAAACAACTATTATTTATTAACATTTGAAAATTTTGAATTTAACAATGATGAATAAAATTTAGGGGAGAGGAGGGAGAACGAAATAAGTAGTGAAGAGGAATATCATATCATTTCTTTTTTTTGCATTCAATAAATAAAAGTTCAGCAAATTTTACCAAAAATAATTTATACGCCATTAATCAACGTTCCTTTTGCATCTGTCTATAATTTAGTGGATTTCAAAAATTTTTAATTATTTTAAAATTTTAGCAGGAATATTCTTAGTCGTAGTTAATATTACCTGTAATTGCCAACTCTTTTTGATCAAAAAAAGCTGGCGGAAGCAACAGATGATCAAATCGTTTGATTAAATCATAAAATAAACTTAGTTCACAGTCATCTCAATGTTTCAAAAAAAAATTATTGTGAGATAAATGATTTACAGCGCAGTCGGTGGTTATGTTTATAAATGCTGCAAACGTTTTTTTTTTGCTTTCTTCATCCTGAAATTCGTATTTCCGTCTCCTTTTTTTTCTAATTAATTTACGGAGGATTATTGATAACCTTTAATATAAGCTAATTTTAAAGCCTACAATTAGGGTAAAGAAGTGAATAATTAAAAATACACTCAATTAGATTATCACTTTACGTGTAAAATTTGTTAAACTAACAAATATCAATTAACGAAATTACTACAAAAATTCCTTCCCTCATATTTTTTATCGCATATTTATTTCTTCAGCTTTTGATAGCTTCTAAGTAACGCGATAGGTTTAGAAATGCAAAAAGAATTTGGAAAATGCCGCACTTTCATAGATTACATTAAATAGATGAAGAATTTTAATTCCATCTAAAATTAATTCCATATTTTAAAGCTTAAATTAGCTAAATTCATTAATGAAAAAAAAAAGTGGTCAAGTATCTTCCAATCATAGCTTTTACACATTTGTCGAAATATTTACGCCTAAATTTTATTGATTTCAAAAAATTTCTGAGCAGGAAATTCATTTTAATTGCTTCAATATCCTCCCACTCCTCACTCATTAATTAGGAGGAGGAGTGGGAGGAAAAGATAGTGAAAACTTGCTTAAGCCTAATGTTAGTGCCTAATTTTAGAAGTCTAAGCCTGAGCAAATATTGTTCTTTCCGAAAAAAAAGGCGAAAAAAATGCCTTGTATTGAACGAAAGGCCTTAATGAGCACATAGCTCACATTTGCATATCACCAAATTCTAAAAAGCTCTAAGGTCGACTTATACAAGTGAAAAATTGTCCACTGAATTTAATTCCTAAGTGTTTTGTAAGAAGGAAATGTTTAAATTTGTGTGAAAATTAAATCGCTTTGAATTCGTGAAGAAATGCATCATTTCACTCAAATTACGGCGATAGGATAAAAAGATAGTATGTTATTTGGCAGAGGAAAAACTGCTAATTGTAATAATTTAAGTGACAAAATAGGATGCATTTTGAAAAAGCACCAGCAGAATTTCATGTAATTTCTTTTGCACTTTGCAAAATTTCAAACTGATGCTTCTAATGCTAGTTTAATTTATTTGAATTGCAATTTCACTTGCTCTTCTTATTTTATACTTTTAATATAAAGTTCTTGCAAAAAGTTTTTAAAATTTTTTAAAATTTTATTATTGGTCAAGAGAAAAAATTTCACAGCGGAACGATTAAATTATTGGTAAATCCAACCAATTACTTTTATTTGAAGAACAAATTTTCTTCTGCGCTTAACTGTTTTGAGCGTAATCATGACAACATTGCTTGTTAGAATTAATAGTTTCAATATTATTAGATGATTAATTAATTAATCATTATTAATTTTGAGCAAACTTTCTTCTAGCGGAATCGAATGATTCGATAAAATTCACGTTTTCTTTGATCTACCTACTTTGATATTTTAATTAATAACTTTAACTTTTACTTTAATGAGTTTAAGCTTTAATTGCTTTAACTTTAATAAACTAAGTTTGAATTCAACATTAAACTTTCACTATTTTAATAACACAGTTTATTAATTTTTTTTTTGTCAATAATAGTGTAGTTGGAGACGATCCACTGAGACGAACAGTCTGAACGATAATTTTTTGTTTTTTGCTTTAATTAGTAAATATGAAATTATAATATTCGAAGAAGCAGCTGAAAATAGCAGTCAATCAGATGTGAAAGATTTTGAGCAACGATTTATCAGATATGAAAACCAGTCGATTTCGAAATTCCTCGATGGGCAAAATTATATTAATCGCATAACTTGCAATCTTCGATGAGAAAATATTTTCTTATAAATTTCCACAAAATGCTTTTTGTAATTTTAACACTTTACTGAATGGTAATTTCAGGTTTTGAAATAATTTCACTAATTGTTATCGCAGTAAACTTGCAATAAATTTTTCTTAAAGACTTTGCTGGAAAAAAAATCACTCGAGCTTTTTTTTCTTCCACACACACATTGAGCTATTATCATTTGTTAAAAAATTAAAAATTCATTCTAATTTATCAATTTACAAAATAGTTCTTAGATTAGGTAAGCACCTATGATTTGCTCAATTGTTCAAACTTGTCTTTTTCGTAAATCTTTTGAAGTACACCACTGCTGCCGGACAATATTCAGTAATCGTTACGGTCCGTGCAAGTGTACGTCACAGGTTTGGCACTTCAATTGTTTCCATAAAAAGTAACAAGTTCAAACTGAGTTACTTTTCCATTCATATTTGCGACTTAGCAAATGCTTCTCAGTGAAAACGGTAACCCAAAAAATTCCGGAACACAAACACCATGAGGAATCTAAGCTGAGCTGTAACATAAAGCTGATGATCTCCCTTAAATTTAAAAATTTTTCAAACCTGACATCTCAAATGAGTGCATTTCATAACGCACCAAATTCCTGCTATTGCACAAAGCTCATGAGTTTATGAAACTCACTCATTTTTTTAAATCAGTTAATTTACTGTTTCAATTTAGAGGCGGTCAATTACTAGGACATTTTTAATTCAATAAAATTGATAGGAACGTTTGCTTGTTCGTCAACCTCCGCTAAAGTCTATCCATTCAAATATGAATGCAATAGTTACAATTGCAATTTAAAAAAGTTTAAAAATTATTTGAAGATGTATTTCAATCATTTTAACATTTCCCAATGCTTCACAGTGAGTTCAACGCGAACGAAAAAATCTTTGAATTTGTTCTTCTCCTTTACCACTGAAAAGACCGGTTTTATACATATATGTAAGTCCTCTTTTTGCGTGTGCATGTGCGTGTCTGCGTGTGCGTGTGTGTGTGTGTGTGTGTGTGTGTGTGTGTGTGTGTGTGTGTGTGTGTGTGTGTGTGTATGCATAATGCATATCATTCCTTATCAAAAAAAATTGGTAACACGTCATGGGCAATTTATACAAATTTTGTACACATATTTAAATTTCAAACTTCTCCATTTCCTTCTGCAGGAATCATCGCATTTTCATTCATCACATAACTGTTAAAATTAAGTTAGCACTACCATTACATCTTACGTAATTGGAATCTTTTACTCAATTAGCGTCATAATTCAGAAAGTGAGTATGGTATTAATTAAGCAAACGTGTCTTGCGTTCAATCCCTTCCCAGCAAATCTGAAATATCACTGCAATTATATGGAACTTTTAACAATTAATGTAATTTAAGATAGATTTATCAACAGTAACTCACAAAGCATTCCTGGAAGAAAATCTTAAAAGTAAACCAAAAAGAACAAGTACAATGAGAAAAGATTTCTAAATTATCAAATTTAACTATTTAAAAAAATAAACCGAAAAAGAGTCAATTTATTTAGAATATTGAATGATGCGAAATTAAAGATTATATGACATATTTGCATTCACTTACTTCTCTCTTTACTCGCTAATATTTGTAGGTAATCAGCAAGTATCGTTAAGTATGCACCAAGTAGTATCGATCTATCATCCTGTTTACTCGCAATACCTTTTCAGGTGAGAATTCAATAACTGATAGTATCTCATTCTCTCAAATGAGATATTTCATTTGAAACGACGTTGTGCACCGAGCAACTTGTGTTTGCGTCTGCAAGTGTTATCAAATGAGATAGGCGTACGTGTTTGTTGACTTCATAAATTACAAATTATGAAAAATTTATTTTTTCAAACAACAAACCTTCCGAAATTTATTTATCATTTCTAATTATCAGCTAAATCCTAGCACTAATTTACATCCTTATTAGCTAACTTAGCACTAACGACAGGGGATGAAATTAGCCAACTCTTAACGTACTTAGACATATGCACCTACGTGAATATATGTATACGTATTTTTGCAATATTCAGGAAAGTTGCACTTTTATTTATTTTTAGAAGATTACGTGCATCGCTCTTTTTTTTCTTCTACTATTCCACTTTTAGATGAGTTTGAAAATTATTAAAACGATAAAGTTAAGCTGTTGAAGGTATGTGGTCGGTCATCTGTTCCGTATGCCCGGCTTGAACTCATTTAGGCTTTCCCACCAGACATCGTTAGATAGGTCAGGTGAAAATTGATTTGGATTTGCTACGAGCTATTTGCCATCATTTGGATCATTTTTTTTAACAATCAACGATTTCAATTCAAATAACTGATATTTGTTATGAGTTATTGAAATGAACGAAGCATTGAAATGAATGCTCTGATCGAACATTCGGCAACTTCGATCATTTCACAGTGCGATCTTTCTTGCCCAATAAATTGGAAATAAAATTTGCCATAACTTCGTCATCTCTTCGTTAGTTGAAATTTTTTATGCAAAAAATTAAACAGTCGATGCTGATCATTGTTTTATCGATGGATCGATCTTTTGTTCGAAGATTGGCATGAAATTAGATCAAAGAATCTTCCGAATTATTGATTGCTTTTCGAAATCTTTCCTTTTTTTTGCTCTTGTGTTATTTTTGAAAATAAAATTTTGAAAAATGCTTGTACTAAAAATTCGGTGATATTTATCATCGAAAATTTGATGATTGAATGATGCACTTCTGTAGCAGTAGTACTAGTAGTGGTGGCGTAATCAATGAGAAAGAAAGGTGGGAAAGTTGATAAAGTTTTTTTTTTTTTTTGGAAATTTGAAGGATTTCCACAGTAATTCAATCCTTTCACAAAATCCTGTTAACTTTACTCCCTTTCCTTTCTCCCTCCCTCTCTCTCTCTCTCTTTCTCTTTCTCTGATTTTTCTCTTCTAGCGGTAACATTCCTTTGAAACTGGCTGGTATGTGTGCTGTACGTCATCTGTTCCATCAACAAACCATCGTTGATGCGTACATTGAAAAAATGAAATAACTGATAACTTCACTGTCTATCTACCTGGAAATTATCATTCTGATAACTTTGTGATTTCATCACTTTCAAAAATTTTCTTTTTGACTATGAAAAAAAAAATTGCGAAAATGAAAATTTTCAGCAACCATTGCTTATTTTGCAAACTTCAATTTGGGAGTTGTCTTTTGTGCGTAATTTTTTATTCAATAATAATTTTATTGCTGCTTTATGCTGAATTGCATCAAATATATTTCAGTATGTGACTGTCGCATCCTAATTTGCATGAAATGCGGAATCAGGCTGACTTTGCAATGGCAAAAATTAACGATGAAAAATTTGACTATTCTGGAAATGAAACAGTATCAGATGAGGATATCATTGAGGCAGATGATTCAATTCAAATGACATGCTATGAATCTGATAATTTTCAAATGTTTCAAAAAACGGTATTATTTCAAAAATATTTTTACATTCTCTCCAAACACTACAAGAGTTCTTTTTTTCTTTTCCATTCAGTTATACGGCTAAATAGAAATGCTTTTACGGTGGGGGAAAAAAATGAAGCAATTTTTACCGCTTACTTTTCCTATGATGCTTTTTGGTTGATAAGAAAAAAAAAATTTTTAAAAAATTTTAATTTCAATGAAAACAATCACATATGTTTCTATTTTAGGTAACATTTTTTTTCCCTCTCCTAGCTACGTGATATCAGTAAAGCATTTACTGCTAGACGTGTGGATGAAAGATGTGAGGAGTGAGGTGGAACTGTTGTGACTGTAACTTCATTCTAAATACAAATTTTCAACCAAAAAAAAAACGATCGAACTTTTAGCAAACAAATTTCAGGTAGACGATTTGTTGCTAGCAGCAAGTGTTGCAGCAACCATTTTCAACATTTTGGTAATTTTTTGCGCTATAAAATTATTCCGACGAAGTGGCGATACAATGCATTTATTCATTATTAGTATGACTGTTGGCGACTTACTACTTACCGGTAACTAATTCAATTTCGCTTACAACTCTCAGCCATGTGGCAACAGTAGCAGCACACTGAGTTGAGAAGTTAAAATTAAAATTTTAGAAAAATTTTACAATTTAAACTAGGCTAAAGTTCTTTGATTACCATTTCAATGGTGTTGTAGTGAATGATTTAACTAATAAATATGCAACAGTTGAACTATGAAATACTTTGTGAGACTAAAAGTTGAATGATATAAGGCGTAGAGAAATGCAATGAAAATCAGTAGCTATCTGAAAATTACGAAACAAAAACAAATCATATTTCATGACAGTTGCTGAAATTTCAGTGCACCATTTTTTAATTGTTTAGCTACCGCTGGCGAGAAAAAAAACAATTCATTCAAAAATTTTGAAACATTTTCACTGCTTCATTTTACAGCTATTTGAATTATTTTTATTACTTGAAGTTGTAAAAGCTAAATGTTAAAATTTTGTTGAAGATTTAGAATGGAGCTAAAGTAATTGAGATTAAATTTAACTCATTTAGTATTTTGTCATCCGAACGAATTCCTAATTCGCAAGCACGAATTTCTGCGACATGTGCGCCTTTGCGAAATAACTCATTTTTGCAACTGGTTAGGCCTGGCGGCATCAGGCCTATCGCTGACAATGCTTAACCTTGATAAGCTCATCTATTTTCAATGGCCATTAAGCTACGATCGTGCAATGTCGAAGAAGAGAGCTTCCGTTTTATGCGCTTTCATTTGGAGCATCTCAGTAGGGCAAGTTTTCGAGAATTTTTTTTTGCTTTAATTTTCTGAAAGACCGGTTTTTAAAAATTTTTTTAAAATTTTAATTTCAATGAAAATAATCACATATGTTTCTATTTTAGGTAACACTTTTGACAAATTATTTTCGTTTAACAAAAAATGCTCGAAATTTTTTAATTTTAGCAAATTGTCTTCGAAAACCTAATTCTCAATTTCCCCTCAACAATTTACAATTTTAATCAGCTGGTTTAAATTCCACAAAATTATTCGATATGTTGAGCAATGCATACTCGAATGACAGATATCATAGATGACATTTTAGTTATGTGATGTGGGTGTGGATGTTCAACGTCGTTTACATTGGTAAAAACTGCAATTTGCAAGTGAGCATTTGAAATACCTAACCTTTACCTATCCAACGCTTAGCACCTTCTTCATCTTTTTCACTAATATTTTGTCTGATAAGATCTAGCCGATCGTTGCAACTTTCATAGATGAGAGGAGTGATGCAGCTGAAAAAGCTTCGTAACTTTGAATTTCGTATGAAATGCTCGATAAGCATAAGGAGTGCTTCGTTATCAACTGAACGGCGGCTATCCACATTTCAATTCAAATCTTCAAAAATTTACTTCAATTTTTCTTTGAAAAAGTTTATTGCAGATGACCAGTGACCAAATGTACTTCTACGACGTATTTATGATAACTTATTGTGTATTACCGGTGATCTCCTCTCTAATCGTCAGTGGCTACTTATATCAACTTATCTGCGAGAAACGTCGTAATAGAGTTTGCATTGGGCAGTCGCAGAAATTTAAGAGCAAAGTTAGCTCATTTACATCGTAATGCTAATTTTTTCAAGAAATACCGCATTAGTGTTTTAATAATTTAAAACTTTTTTTTTGCTGCAAATTCTCGAGTTATGATGAAATCTTTTGAATTTCAAACTTGTAATTGCTACAGATTTCACTTCATTTCAACCTTCAAGAGTTTATTCCGACACTTAGCTTATTACTTGCACCATAAGCCATGAAACTGCGCTTCTCTCGGGAAAGGGAGCCAAAGAAAACAAAACAGTAAAACAGACGACCTCTCCTGATTGAAACAAAAATGTTACGTGCAGATGAAATCACTGATGTTTATTTTCGCCACAACAGCATGGACATCACTCAGCCTATTACCGTATCGGATTTTCAACATTTGTCGAATGCACCTGTTCGAATGGAGTGCTTTAGATTGCGACACCCAGTCTATGATGAATTGGCTTGCTTACGTGCTACTCTACCTGCTTTTCCTGAATCCGGTTAGCACCCTCTCGTCACCCCTGAAATTAAACAAAAATCAGATTTTAGTTCTTGCTAATGAGATGATATATATATATCAACTGCCTACCCTAAATTACCTGGTCCATTTTGCTAGGGCAGCAAGTCGTTTATTGTAGTACTTAACTTTCTTTCATAATTCTTCAGATAATCAATCCCTTGATAACTGCACTAATATATGCACCCTATCGAATAACATTGAAACGATTTCTATTCAGTATACCAAATCGAAATCATCAACTCTATAGCTATCCCGATAATCAAACTTACCCGAGGTATTTTCGCTATGAAATTCATTTATTAAATATCGAATCACTAAACTGGATCAAATTGTTAGCTGATATTTACTTAGTGAGCATGCTCCACTTACACCATATCGTCTAAAAATCTCTATCTGTCGATTAATTATCATTATTCTATTTTATACACTATCATATTACAGGTATACATGTGTCTATAACAGACGATCAGGAGGATTTCGTGATTCGGAGATAACGTTGGATCATGAAATGACTAATTTAAATTAGACAAATAGAGAAAGTCACTGTCGCAGGAATCACTGCCAATACTCGTAGTGAAGTGTCATAAGCTTCATTTGTTCGAAAAGATAGGAAGACAAAAAGATGACGTGAGAAGTAACGTCTAACAACAAGTAGCACGAGAGATCCACTCTACGTCGCAAGAAAGATTTGCAACAATCAACCGTAAACAATTATGCATGTAATATAAAACTTTTGCATCAATGCGAAACAAAATTTAAGTAACAATCGTAGACTACCGGGAACAATCACTTATTTAAGAATTATGAAATTTGCAACCATTTTTTTTTTGAAAACATGAAATTATTAAAGCTTCCAAAATCGAACTGCTCCATCACTTCTTTTCTTTCCTTCCACCTCTTTATGCAATCTGTGAAGGGCATGTGAAAGAAACCGTTCACTTATTTCTTTTCAAATTAAATTTCATACAAGTCTTGCAGATTGAATTCTACTAGTATTCGTAATAATTATTTCTACGTAAATGCTATCATAAATGATACAGGTAAACGAAGCACCCATTATCATATCGCCCATTGTTTATTGTATTTTCATTGTACCGTTAATTTTACTTTTTACTTACAATCCTGTCTACATACATCCCAAAATTTTAATAAATGCTTCTCGTCAAATATTCAATTGAGCAAAAAGAAAAGTCAGATGTTAAGTAAGACTTTCAAAACGATTAATTATATAAAATATGAGGAGAAAGTGACGAGTGGCGGCGCTCAAAAGTAAAGTACGCGTAACCGCAAGCGTTTTCCTATAGTATCACAACAGCTATTTTACTTCTCCTTCGGGCTATTTTGATTTGAAGCACAAAATAAAGTGTGACAGGCATCGGGGAAAATACTTGTGAAATGCGCACTATTTGTATTCCACACAATCGTCAGAAGGATGATTGATTTTCATGCGGACCACTTCAATTGTAGCTTACTGCAACGAGAAACCGAGTAGAAGCATACATGTGCTTCATAGACGGGGTGTGGTACAGGGACGTTTCGATCAGGATGCGACTTAGTGTGATCTCCGAAGTGAAGTGAATCTGAAGTAGCTGAACCGGGATATTGACGGCTGAAACCTGAAAGTGAGAAGACCAAGTGTACTGTAGGTTTGATGAGCATGACAGTATATGCTGCACAAATGACCTTTTGGTTTGCAATTTAAGATTTGAAATACATTAGATCGAATGCAGGCTGAAATGGCATTTCGATTTTTTCCCTTTTCAAATGATATCTTGTGATAGTTGCAGCGGTATTGTGCATTATAAAATTTTAGTTGGAAAAGGTATTGGTCTCTTTTTTAAGACGGATTTTCGATTGCATTGCTAGATTGATTCTTGATTCCTTTTCAAAGAAGGGCTTCCGAGTGCTGCAAAAAAAGAAGATTTATGCATAGTCACAATGATCCGACAAGTATGCGTGCTATGGAAGCACATTTCGCCAGCCATATTATCTGAAGTGGAATTCCATTCAGCTAATGGGAGGAGGTGCTTGCAGAGTTCGATGAGGGTGAGTCCTTCTTGGGCAGACTCACGAAAGTGTTCTGTATTTCAAAAAGTGTTTTATATAATGTTACTTTATACTTCTTTCCCTTTCAGCTTTATGTTTGATTTATCAATCGTTAGAATTCTTTTGGATTTCCAAGAAAATGATTTTTTTTTTAATCATTTTTAATCTGCTCTTACACTTTCATTTTCCTTCTATCTAATTGGCATTTAAAGTTCCATAATAAAAATTCATTCTTTAATTTTTTTTATATGAAGACTTCTAGTTTATTTTGTGCATGAACCACTGTTTTTTTTTTCCAGATACCCATCAGATGGTGTTCTAGTGAACCAATCTTCAAAGTTCATAAAACGATTGTATGGGACGAATTGCCTGAAGAGAACTTACGCAGTGAGCCGAAAACGCCCTCCACTATTCAGGTAATTAGGATCAAATTTTTATTCATATCTTAGATAACTTTTTTACTAAGTTATTGTTTTTTTTGCGGTTTTTTTGTGTTATAATAATCGTTGGAAGAATTGTTTCTACAACTAAACGTGTAAACAGATGTCTGTTAACCATCAGCCCACCTGTGCCAACAGATTTACCGTCATTTTTTACTACGCTTGGAATATTTACATTTTATATCAATCTAAAACTTTATCTTGTAAGAATTAGAGCTGGATTTTACTGATAGCTGATTACAAAATTATGTTTGTTGCAGGAAGAGGATTCTGAAAATTTGCTTGATTTGTACAACACAAAACCAAAAACTCTCGCTGAAGCAAATGTTTTAAACCAGTTACGCGTAAAAAAAATACAAGAAGCGTTGCAGCAACTCGATGAGCGGGTACACCACGAAAATTTTTTTAAAAAATTGAGTAAAAAATGGAATTTGAAGTTGGAACTCAGGAAGGCACAATCAACACGACCTCAAGATGAAGTTGCGTACACGAAGGAAATGCTAATGGTAATTTTTTCATTTACCTTACTTAAGCTGTTTGTTATTCATAAATAAAACTAAATCTTTGCATAGGAAATTCTTACGGTTAGATTTAGTTCTAGTACTTCTATAGTGAGATTTGATGTATTAAATAAAAAGAAGTGCTTATTATTAAAAACGAGTAATCAAACTGCTTTTTCAAAATAACGTCCCCTACAAAACCTCCTTCTCTTCTTTTGTCATCTTTTATCTCTCCTTGAGCCGTTCTAAGTTTTTCTCTAGTTACACAGGCGCGCAAATTTGGGGATTTTTAAACAAAGGGTATCTATCATGATTTGGCTTAAGTGATGGTGATCTATTGAGGGTTTTAGAATTTGGATCGGTCTGCTGCCCAATTGTATTTTGATTGCGCAAATCGATTTCCATATTTGAAGCTCTGCACCGGTATGTTTATTTTGAATTCACTGAAATTTTAAAATTTGTTTTATAGAGTTATATTTCTTGGAACTTAAATGTTAGTTTTGTTTACATTGATTCTTGCAGCACTGTGCTTGCCAGACTACCTTTCAACATGGTACAAGCTCACACTGATGCATACGTGGTCAGTCCATTTTTTTATTCTAACTCCTTTATCACGAACGTTATGTGCTTTATATACTTTTAGCTGTAATTCCTTTTTTTTTTTATTTATTTCGTTTTTTATTTATATTTGTTGAGCGACTGATAATTTACAGGATGTTGCTTGTTCGCTTACAGTCTGTATTAGAAGCGGCAGCTTATATCCGAATTAGGAACAGTGTTGTCGAAATTATGTTTGATGATGTTGACAAACGCCTGAGAGTCGTCTCGGTATTTCTTCATAATTCTGAGCAAAGAAGGTTTAATGCGGCGCAGTCTTTTGATTTTCACACTATTTTACCGCAATCTTTTGGCACCTTCATAAGTTTTTGCAGGAAGAAATACATGAAATGCTGTACCACAAAAGTGACAAACTTCGAATGGCGGGTTTATACATGCAGACATTTTTCGAATATGAAGAGGTTAAATACATTCTGTAACTTTTTGTGCTCACACTTTGTATTTTGGGATTTGTCAATTTTTCTGTTTTTGCTTGCATATGTAAATGATTCAGTGTTTGTTCAGGGATTTTTGTCCGATGATACAACACTAGCTGGTGCCTTATGGCGAAATCTTTATATGCAACGATCCGTAGATCCAATTCATTTAAATAGAGCAGTGTACTATGTGCGTGGAACGGTATGTTTCAACCATAAATTAAAAAAAAAAGGACAAATAGCTTTCGTATAGCCAAAAGTATTTGAGCATTCTCTGGTTGTAGAAAATTCAAGATGAAATTTTCTGAAAGCGAAAGGTCGAAAACATAGATTTTTTCGAGCACATTTTTTGCAAATCAATTATTTTTAGAATTATTATAAGCATTTCTAAACTTTGTTCAGATGGCGTACTTGGATAGTCTCAGCTTGGAAGAGATCCTTCTACATGGTATTAAGAACTGGAAAACCGCACTACCTGGTAAATCCAATGACAAAAACGCTTTTGAAGTTGCTGAAGATATAGCTCATTCTCTAATAAGGCAAAAAATATAAGGTACCTGTATATAAAAGTATAAGTAGTATAAGATATAAGGTATCTGAAGCAGGCAGTGATTTTCTTTGCCACAGTCGACTAATGGAATATTCTTTACTTTGGCCTGTCTTAGGACTTTTATTTTTTCCAAAAAAAAAATTAACACTTTTTGTTGTGTTTTTGTTATAGATTACTTGCTCATGCCTTATTTGCTTAAAAGTTAGGAATATTTATTTCATCGAATTTTATGTTCGGTATAGTAATTTATCAATTTCTAAGCGAAAATTTAGGATGTGTTAGGTTTTTAGGTGTAAATTAACTGTTTAGCACTGAGGTTTTCTCGGTCTACTTGCGTTCATCAAATGGAGAGTATTCTGGATTTCATTGCAATGTTTGTATCAATTTTTGCTGTGACAAAAAATATCTGTATGAATTGGTTAAAACAGCTGAATAAATAATTTATTTAACTAAATAAATAATTTATTTAACCCAGACATGATTCAAAGAATTAAATTGAGAATCCATTCAGTAGATTTAGCTCTCCCTCTACCTTTCACTTTCTAACTCATTCCCCTTCGACTTCGGTTCCGCTTTTGTCAATAAAAATGTCTGTTGCAATATCTGCCGTTTCTATCACGAGCATAAGAATATCCGTACACAAAGGCGATCTAATGGATAAAGAAGTGTACAAGGTAATAAGGAAATCATGCATAGATTCGAAAATATGTTTCTCAGGCTTTGTAGCTTTGAAGAAGAAATAAACGAGAATGCGTGCTTTTGCTTCTGGAACGATAGAAGTTTTCATTGAGTTCAGAAATGGTTACAAAAACTGAACTACAATTTTAAGTCCTGTATTCCTTTCATTTTAAATCGACAAAATCTGAGGCGAAGGTTTTCGTAGTCTTTTTTTTCGTAATTTGTGCAATTTTGGAAATGCTTGTGAAACCGGCTTTTGATTTCTCTCTCACTCTCTGTCTCTCTCTATCCACTATGCTTCTGTTTGCTGCAATAAGTTTAGCGTTGATTGTGAAATAATAATATAAGCTTCTTTCAAAGGCTTAAATAGCTAAAATGTGCAGGAATTTTTTTTAGGAGATTTAGAGGTTCTTATTTCAGTCTCATCTCATCTCTTGCATGTCACTAAAATTATTATTGGTAAAAACGAAACAGATATTTTAGGAAGCAAAAGCTCTTGCAGTTATTTACTTTTAACTTTCTTTTATTTCGAGTAATGAGGTGACGCTAGAGAAGTAAACATCATTGCTACTCATTTGAAGAGTTTATTCACGCGTGTGCAACGCGTCATTCATGCTACGATTGCAACCAATTTACTCTCTCTCCTCTCCTCTCCTCTCCTCAATTCCTTCCTTCTCATCGAATCCTCACTGATAATAGTTGATAATCTGTGTTGATCAAAAGTTCTGCTAGCGTACCGCTTATCGGGACTGTTTGTTTTCGATGTGTGTCGTACATACTTGGAATTCATTCTGTCTACATCTCCTTTATCATTTTTATCACTTATCATCTATGTGAGCTATGAGCATTGATTAGCAATAAGTAATATAGCTCAATCATAGCTTAACTATCAATCATATTTCTCACTGATTTTTTTTTTTTTGGAAGGAGGTGGCACATTACGTATAAAAATAATTAATCGATAGAGCTCCTCTCAAGCATTACTACGTATACGTGTGAGATGCCTGATCGCATCGCAATTGCTTCTGTTTATCTTCACAATTTGTCAATTTCGAATGTTTCATTTTGAGTGGCAAAAAATGAATTGCAATTTGTGTTTTGCACGAAAAATTTACCATTAAACTTTTTGGAATGTACGTTGAGTGGTTTTTTTTTTTGAATTTTTTGAACTGATTAGATGGATACGATGCTTGCAAAGGTGACTTAAATGTTCGGTGAAGAGGGAGAGTTGGGTACTTGCTGAAATTTTACTCGAAGAGAAGAACTTTCGTGAGAGTAAAAGTTTTAGCAGTGAATCAAACGAGAAGTGAAGAATAGATGATTTATGTTGAAATTTTTTCAAGTAACTAGCTTTAGCTTTATCTACCTCCCTCCTCTCCTTCATTTACACAATGATCTTTCCACTTCCGATTCTAACCACAATGCTTCTTCAATTGCTCCGTTTCTTCTTTTACTTTTTGTCTGCTCAAATTTCAATGAAAGGATTTCTTCTACTCCCTTAAAAGTTGCAATTTTGAATAATTTTAATTGAATGAATCACTTTACAGATAATTTCAAATCCAATCATATCAATTTAAATATTGATATCGGTGGGAAAAGAAGAACGATAAAGCACAAGTGTTGTTGCTGCATACATATGGAATTTAAATGAAATGAAAATTTCAAATCGTTTCTAAAAAAAACTCCTTAAAAGATCACTTCTTATCAGATTGTCATCCACTTCTATCCCTTTCATCTTATACAGATAATAAATGAAGGTTGAGAGGGAGAGAGAGAGAAAGCTATACTCAGAATGTTTTCGTTGTCAGAAACAGGAGCAATGATTACCGCTAATCATTGTCGTTTAAATTATTCAATGTACATCGTTGAGTTGAAAGTGTAAAATTTTTGTATTTAAAGATTTTCCATCTTCATTTAGCAAATATCCAAATTTATAATTTGCAATTTTCCACTGTTATAAGAATATTTCATTCAAATTGTCTTATTGACAGTTACGTATGATTTGCCATCTTTGAGTTTGGAGAAATTAAAAAAGTTGAAGAATTATTTTCGATGGGAAATTGTCACATTCCACAGTGCTTATTGTCCTCCAGCGATTTCACATCAAATTTCCTCCAACAAAAGCTAATATAAAACAATCAGTTATACATATCAATCAATATGGCTTATTTGCTCCAAATTTAAACAAAATAGTCACTCCCGCGCTGTTAACGTAAATTTGATTTCCCTCTTAAGTTCATTAACAATATAACAGATTTTCATTGGAATATAAAATTTTAAAGTTAAAAAATAAATTTTAAGCTATTTTTTTAATTAATTTTAAAGTTTAAAAAATAAATTTAAAAAATTTTAAAGATATTGTCTGATTGCGTAATATTCGAGCACCATTTATTGTGTAATAAAATTAGTTATTTGATAAGCTAAAGAAAGAATTCAAATGCATACCTCGTTAGCATTAAATTTATCAACATTTTACAGCGTATTTCTGTGGTAGCAAATGAGTAAGCAAAAAATTTTCCTAATTCACTTAAATAACTTCTCAGGTAAGACCTCAACGTCATTCTGACTGATAATTAAATATTGGATAGTTTTTTTTTTTTGTAATTGGCAATATGAATTGGTAATGCTGATAATATTTAATAAAATAATAAAAATAATCTTTGTCAATGAAAAAATAATCGATGGTAATAATGAATGGTTTTTTTGTAATTTGAATAATAAAAGAAATGAAAAATAACCTGAAATCGATAAATGGACAGATGATGATCATCGCCACTACTGCACATCCAGAGAACGTTGTTTTTTTTTTCATGCATAAATGGTTGTACAAAAGCATTTCGTTTGATCTATTTTGATGAAATTTGAAGTGAGAAGGCTTTTACTGACATAGCATGGAAGTTGCTCAGGCTTATGAGGGATGATTTTAGCAAAATTGATTATCATTCTTTCGCTTGCTATTATCACCAACCTAAATTTCCCTTCTCCACAATAGTATTTTAACAGTGCAAAAAATATGAAATAGTCGTGAAATTTTGCATAGGTTGATTAATTCCCTCTTCCTGTAGAATTTTATAGAAGGTGAGGTTGAAATGAAGTAAGCGGTTCCGGTTGAAGATTTGCAGCTTAGATGTAAACAGAAATCAGTTTGTTCTTAGGAGCACTTGTATTGACAGACCGCTAATTCAACTTCAAATTTCAGTAGCATATCATCTCAAGTAAATTGTGAGAGCAGCGAAATGGTCAAGTAAGGCAAGCGTGCCTATGAAAAATAGTTGTGAAACGATCGATTTTAAATTTTTTGTGGAATTTATTAATTGGATTGTTTGTTTTTTTTTTGGTTGTGTGGTCAGTTGTCGAATTACGATAGAAATGAAGAAAATACCGTAGTTTGATGGATTGTTTGACAATAGTGGAACAAGTAACAGGTAGGTAGCGAACCTAAAATTTTTCGTAAGATTGATGAAGAAGCGCCTATGAGTGATATTAAAATTTAGTCATATCAAAAGTTTTAAGAACTGCCTGTGAGATATTAAATAAAAATTAAATTAAGTGTAATAAGGTGCTTAAACTTCACAGAGTTTATATTCCTCTCAAATTCTTGCCTTTCATTTTTTCTTCTTTCCATCTTCTTTGTCTTTCTTTGAAGCATAATTTACTGTCATATCTCATAAAGCATTGATTTACGAAAGAATTATACATTAGAGGATTGATGACGTAGGATAATCGGAAATTATTTTTGATATTTTGATTTAAAAAGATTCGATAATTTTAGTAATAAATGAGAAATTTCTCAAAGATTCCATTGTTCTGTGCACCAACTGTAATTATCTATTTAACTGATAGTAAATTATAAACAATATTTGATTATGGATGGTACTTTGAGTCCAAAGTATATTTTTCATAAATTCATGAAATGTTAGCAATGTTAGCTGTGCAAGCAAATTCAATTGATGAAAAGAAATTACCGTTTCAGTGGATTCAGTGAATTTTTTGTTTTAGCAAATTTTTTTTCGTCACAATTGATGATACTTATTGACTAATTTGTTTTTGTGAAAGTATTATTCAACTGCTGGAGAAGTGGCATAGATTGAACAAAAAATGGGAGAAATTGGATATGTTCGTTTAAATTATTAATTCTTAATTGTTGTAATTTTACGGCGCAATTAATTTACAAATTCTTCAAAATCATAGATTGATATTTTGTTCACATAGCATTTCAAATTTACGAAAGTAATCATAGATGTTAAATACATAGCTAAATTTGACGGGCAATTTCTATTTAGATGGTTTTGCAAGTGATCTCATTGCAAATATGCTTTAATGATAATTGGAAATACTGCCATTACCATTGATCGATAGATATCCTATTGATTTCCATTTTTCGTTTTCAAAATTAATTCTGGAAAGATGCAAATTTTTATTGATTTCCAAGTCTATTACTGCAACGATACTTTCAGTTGAAAATTTTGATTCTTACTGTACTTCCAATGATGGTGCTGAGGTAATGGATTACAATAGGCATGCGCAGCTCAGAGTTCAATGCAAGCGTCCAGGAACGATGAGCAGCAGTAAGTCACTACTCTGTCGTTATTTTCAGAGAAAATTAAGTCACAGCTATCAGTTGATCGATCAAGTTAAATTAAACAAAATCAAAGTAGTAACTGCGAAATGATAAGCGGAAGTGCCAGTGAGTGGTATGATCGTTGGAACGTTTAGGATGAGATGAAGCAGAAATGTGTAGGCGAAGTCCGATTGTGCCAGTGCTGGGCCATTAACGAATCAGGTTGAGATAGGATGCTTAACTGCTGTACTGTACTGACTTACCTCTGCTTCCTTTATCAGACCCTTTCCTACTGCAGCGAGTGTGATAGTAGTAGTAGTAGTAACCAGGCTTCGTACGCTTGAGTGCTGAAGAACTGATAAGTCTATGCTTGCACTGATTACCTTACCTCTAAGATAGGCACTTATTCCAGAAGCTGGTAGAGCGTGCTTTTCCTCGGTTTTCGGGAGTAAAGCTGCACACGAGGAGGAGGAGGAGGAGGAAGACAACATGCTAGTCTTGTCTCCCTATGTATACGTGTGCTTGTGCGTGTGTGCGTGTGTGCGTGTGTGTGTGTGTGTGTGTGTGTGTGTGTGTGTGTTTTGAGAGTGTCTAAAAGAAATTCACTTACTGAATGAATGAAATCCTTTCAACAACTTCACGATTATCTTTTTCGATCTTTTAAACTTCTCACATCTTCCTGCTCATTCTTTAATTTTGTGTGTGTGTGTGTGTGTGTTTTTTTTTTGCTTTAAAATATATTTTGAGGAGGAAGGAAAGTGTAGCATAAATGTATAGGATTAGATGATGCTGTTCTCACGTACGTTTTACTTGAATACGTCCATTAGCCTCATGTTTATTTGGAGTAAACTTTCACCTCGATAACGGTGTGACAAAAACTCTACGTAAAAGCAGAGCTTAGCAAGGTCACACCTTCCTTCTTCCAAAATTTTTTTTCATTCAAAATTTCTTGAGCTTTCTATCATTGCATTGAATGAAAACAGCTTGAAATTTGATTTCTGTAACAGATTAATTTTGCTAACGTTTAAATTGAAGATAAAAATTGATAGGTAATTGTGGTGTAGAAAGATTATCAGCAGCTGTTGAGCAGCAGATGCTCCATTTCAGTTTCAGGTTTGCGGTAGTGCAGTGGAAGGTAGAGAAGGAGCAAATTTTTTTACTGACAGTTCATAGCGTATGAGCAGCATTTCTAGCACCTTTCTTCATCCTCCTCTCTTATCATCAACAAATACAAAAATATTATTTCATTGTCGTTGGAGACACCTGCCGAACGATTCATTGGAAAACAGGTGTTTTCGAAACGATGGGTAAATGTTTCCGATTACACTTCGTCACTTTCACTTGTCCACTTCCTTCTAGGATGGAAGGAACGGTTTCATTTTCCCACTTCCTTCACTTCAACATTTAGCAGTAGGTATTTCGTGCCAATTTTAGGTTTCTGCTAATGCAATAGATGGTTGGGAAACTTCAGTAGAACTGCTAAATTATTGCAAAAATTTCCTAGGAATTTCTTAGAAAAAAGGAAAAAAATAAAGTTTTAGAATTTTTATCCGAGTAATTTAGCCTGTGGAAGAACGAAGTTTCATCCGAAATCAATTTTCTTTCGACGAACTTTCATCCTCATTTGAATTAAAATGTAACGCATTCAGTTCAGATAAATGAAATTTCAGATGAGGTGTTTGTAGAACACAAGCTTCATTGAACATTAAAATTTTTCTACAAGTTTATAAAATACGTTAAATGAATCCAGTAATTAGTTAGCAGAGTTCAATTAGTTGGGGATCTAGCTGGCCTAATCTAATTTTACATGAGAAATGAAATGTGACAAATGTCTCCTCTTCAAATACACCTTGACAGAAGGTTGGATGATTCAGTCAGAATGAGGTAAATGATTGGAAATTTTAAATTTTCAAATAAAACATAAATTTTCAGTGAATGGGATGGGACATGTTGCACCGATGGCAGTTATGGTTACGCCTAGCAAAGTGGATTACAGCGTAACAAAAGGTGGTGTAAGACTTTGGGTTGTGCTCCTGGTGTTCGTCATCCTTTGCTCCAGCTTCTACACCTTATTTTCTGCTATGGAATTAACTGAAGTGGCATTTGGTAATTCATTCTCTCTTATGAATAACTTGCTGCAAATTACTACTTTATTTAACACTAAGCATTTTAAATGTTTAATGCTAAATTTTTGCGCTCAAAAAGATATTGTTAATGCAATCATAACGCTCTTTCCCTCTCTCTCTCTCTCTCTCTCTCTCTCCCTCTTCCTCTCTCGCTCTTTCTTTCTTGCCAGAATTTTGGAGTAGAATGTTTAACAAAATTCACTGGTAGAAATTGATGGTGATGAAAACTCCGATTATGACGGTGATATTGATGATGAGGCAGACGAGGTGGCAATTCATAATCGACGAGCTGAAAAAGATACTACTCCGTCACGAGAATATAAATCACGATCGAGAACGTTTGAGGAGAACCGAAAAGCTCATCAATCAATTCAGGATATGCCGGATTCAAGTATTCATGCTTAGTATTCTGCATGTCATATTTATGTGCATTTCGATCAAATGCTGGGATTTTTTTCCAAAATTTAATTCCTTTTCTTCCATAATGTTTTATACTGAAATAATTTACAGGAAAAATTACGTCAAAAATCATATTAAATGAAGTTAAATGGATTCTTACATCAGAATCTTACTGCTATTGCTTGTAATGCATGCAACTGAAAATTCAAA
This sequence comes from Litomosoides sigmodontis, assembly GCA_963070105.1. Taxonomy (NCBI): domain Eukaryota; kingdom Metazoa; phylum Nematoda; class Chromadorea; order Rhabditida; family Onchocercidae; genus Litomosoides; species Litomosoides sigmodontis. Next base: position 7,150,626 of record OY718807.1, on the reverse strand, counting down.
ATTCGGAATTGTCATTTTGTAGATGATGATGATAGGTCAGATGACGAGGAACGGTTAGAAGAGGAGGAGGAGGAGGAAGAGGAGGAGGGGGAGGAGGAGGAGGAAGAAGCGCGTCTGTCCGACCTTCGAGCAAAAGCTGAACGAAAAAGCAATAAAGCATTGAATGAGGCAGTTGGAAATGTCGAAGATGAGGACAACGATGGCGGTAATGATGAAAGTGATGTCGACAAGGTTTCCATTAATTTCTCTCTTTCTCTATCAATTTTTTTCCCACTGATAAATACAACTGAAATGACTGGTTGTGACTTAAATGAAAGTCGCATTGTTTAATTTTAATCAACGATAAAAATTTTAGACGTCTAAAACAACAGCAGATAGACGACGTATGAAGAAGGAGAAGAAGAAAGTGAAGGATAAAACAACAGGGAAAGAAGCTGAAGAAGAGGAGAAACAAAAGCAAGCTAAGGTATTAAAAAACGTGTCATACTGATCACGCATGTTGAAAGCGCATACGTATTTTCCTAGGCGTACGATCGCTGAACACGTACATTTTTTTTTTGTAGACTTGTCGTAAACTGTTGTGGACAATGATGACTGAGAGTGGAAGAGGAAGCAGGAGGAGGAGGAGGGGAAAAATGCTTGAGAAGGAAGGTGAAGGAAAGAAAGAGAGATTGAAATGAAAGTGTGAGATGGCGGCGAAAAGTGTGTTTTGTTGGGAGATTTATAGGTAGCACAGTTGTTGCTAATTGGAAGTGAAGAACATCTCTTAGCAAAAACACTTGCGCCGTTGATGAAATTGAGTTGCAGGACAAAGGGAGTGGAGGAGATGAGGGTGAGGATGAGTGTGGCAGGAAGAAGTCGAGCGTTAAGTCAAAAAAGAAAATTCCATCTACTGATAAGGAAAGACCGAAACGTGTAATTTTTACTCCATTCATGCTTTTTTTATCAGTTAAAGTTACGGCACACACTTCAAGTATGAATTCTACTTTGCAATTCTCCATGTATTGTTTTAATTTTATTTAAATGATACGATTAACTTAGACTAAACTATTTCAGCAACTTCAAGTTTATTCTTTTAGGAGTGTAAACGAAAGAATTGTCTACCTCAATATGACCTCCATCCACGAATGTCGCTACTAAAGCAAATACCTGTATGTTTCATTTAACTATCTTATATTTGCACTAAATTATTTGAAAACTAAACGTTATCTAAACGTGTAACTGACTGATATTTTCCATTTTAATTGAGAAATATTTTCATTTCACAAATTTTACATCACTTTGTAAAAGTGTTCCATTCTAGCTTTCCATGACAAATCGCAACAAGCAACAGTTGCTGACAAGTTTCAAGCTAATCGAAGATGATGATGAAAAGGATGAAAATGAAGAAGGAGAGTTTGAGGAAAGCGATGATAGAGGCACTTATAACTTAGCTGCTAATAAAAAAGAAAAGTTTGTTTTTTTTGCTGATCCTTTCTCTCTAATCCTTCAAACTACCCTGAAACTTTTCGTGCAAATATTTCTCGTTTATAATAAAAAATTTTAATTGAAAATGAAACATTGTTACGCCTAAAATTTCACGTTGAAACTATCAATAAAATTTAAACTACAAGAAATTAAAGTGTAGTAGGGAAAGAAAATAGGATGTATTTATTACCTATCGGAAGTGTTATTCTATAAGTGTGCAGTTTATTTTTTAATTTGTAATTTTTAATAATAAAATCTAATTTGTTGCACATTGTAAATTATCCATCTGTTTTGACGCCGCCCATAATCATTGAATGATTATTTGCAACTCTCTTAAAATTAGCGTTCATTATGATGAACGATGAGTTGTGTTAATTTTTCATTTTAGATAGCATAACTCTTCACCAAGCGGTAATTATCATCATAACGAATTTCTCGCTTTTTGTTTCACAAGTAATAATCGACTTGTTGCAGATCGAATGATCGAACCATCTACAAGCGTCATGCCGTAACAAATCGCAACGATCATAAGTATCGAAATCAGTTAGATCATGCTGACTATCTCGTTGAAAAGGTCAGTAAAAAAAGTAGACATAATTGATTTAGTAGTTGAAAAATTTACCATGCTTCAAATTTTTGTTGAAATTTAATAATTTTTCCATTCTTAGCTTATAATAGCTTTTAGCTTTGGGAAAATTACTTATTTGAAGAGATGCGATCGTTTTGCTTCCTCTCCCTAATTGTAAACTGAGTGTGCTTAAATGCATGATTTTAATTTGCATACTTATATTATTATCCACTTCAAATTACAGCAGTAACCATTTTCTCTTCTCTCCTCATTGTCATCAAATTGCTCATCTCTGCTTCTACTCTGATAGCTGTGATTCTTTCTTGTTTGAATTGCTTGGAATTTATAAAAATGTGATTTAAATCAAATCATTTTAATGATAACTGAAACGCACAACTTGTTTGGAGTATTTTAAATTCTAAAATACTCTTTTCTCTCGCTACACTAAACATTTTATGTCATTGTTTGTTGTCTGTTTTTTCTTGTTCTTAAAAAGAGATGGATTAATTTTAGACTTAAAATATTTCTAATTTTTGTAAAAATGCAAAATTTTCTGAGAACTGAGCGTTCATTGCTATTAATCAACAACTCTGTGGCTTACTTTTACATTCGCTTTCTTTTTTTTTAAAAAATAATTACTTATTAATTAAGAGTGTTGGAAATTTAAAATGTCAGCAGAAGAATTTTTACATTGAGATGAATGGCTGGTTGAGCTAAAAATTTTTTGCAATTACTTTGACTTTATTGTCCTAATTCTTTGAATGTATGATTTTCGTTCCTCCCATCATTGGTTGTTATTTTTACGCTTATTTCATTTATGTGTATATAAAATTTGTTCTCTGCAATAAACAGTTGCAGTTTTGATAATAATTTGTTGAGGGAAGTACGGCACCGTACTAACACTACCACCACATTTCAACTTTCGCTTTAACATAGCTTTCAGAGAAAACATTGAAAAGCTAATTAATTCATTCATTTACTCACTTGCTTATTTACTTCTTCAGTCACTAATTGGTGAAGGTAAATTTGCATAATGTTGAAGTAACTTCAATTTTTTTACTCTTTAAATTAAAATTGAAGTACTAAACTTAATAAAGAAAAACTAAACACTTTTAATTTCATTTTGTTAGGAAATTTGCATAAATGAATTAACTTCAACGTATGATTACTACTAATAATGTATGATAATAATTTGCTTACGCTTTTGGAAGGATGTTTAAATTGCTTAAGCTGGGAATCAAAACTTACTAATCTTGTGCATCACTCAATGTTAAAACCTTTTCAACATGATATTTCAATTTTTAGATGTTTAAAATTTATTAGCGATTTTATAATCTAATTAACTAAGGTGTCTATCCACAAAAATGCGCAAATAAGTCGAAGAAATAATAGAATTTGAAATGGGAAAATGTAACTTAAGGTAATGGAAAAAATCAAATACCATCATGCTTCAGACTATTTAATTGAATATTAGTCGCACTCATTGAAAAAATCCACCAAGTTTATGCTGCGAGGAGAAATGTTGTTTGTGCAACTAGAGCTAGAGGAGAAGATCAAAGGTTCCGTCTATGCTTACCTTTAATGCAGTCGTAATTATTCATGCTGTAACACTTTCAGCATGATTATCATTCCGCAATCGCCATTTTCCAGTCTGTCTTACGGTCTAATCCTAACAGTCCTCGAGCGCATTTCGGTATCGCTCGAGCGAATGATATCAGAAGTGAAATTGAATCTGATCAATCATTTCTAAATATAGCAATTAATGAGTATCAGCAGGTGCTTGACATTGATGATACGCCAGATGCGCTTTTCAAGTAAATTCTACATTATCTGGAAAAGTTATATGTGCTATTAATTTTGATTGCATGCAAATTTCGATTCCAAGACGTTTTAGAAATTAGAATTTCTTTGCAATTCTACTGATAATTTTCAAATGTAATTAGAATGGAATATGAGAAGAGGAAGGAATATGTGGAAATGAAAAAATGTTGAGCACTGATTGCCTTTTTTTATGACAAACCTGTCTCGTTCGTCTAATCGCATTTTCAAATATCATAAATTGCAAGAAATTAATTCGTAACGGCTATTAAGCCTTTTCACGTGACAACGTCTAGGTGACAACGTCGTGCTTGATGTTTTACAGTCAAGCAGCGTATCGGTTGATTGACCGAGCTAGATTTCGTGGTTTATTACACCGTGTACTACGCGCTCAACGTTCCATGATCGATCGATATCCGGATGATCTACAATTGCACAATAATCAAGGATTGACGTTTCTGATGATGGGACGTGAGGATGATGCACGAAGGATATTTGGAAATGCCAGTTAATTATACCTTTTTTTTTTCTCTCTCTCTTTCTATCTCTCTCTCTCTCTCTTGAGAATGTGTTGCAATCGTGCAGTTGTAACAAATCGCATTTCATTCCAATTTTCTCAGTTTTTTGCTTTAAATTTTTCTAGGTTTTGAAAATTTCACCAACAAATGGTGTTGCTCAAGCATATTTTGGTTATATTTTGAAATTAAGCGGAGATTTGGAGAATGGTGTGCTATACATGCGCAAAGGTCTACGTTCAGTACGTGAAGTAATTGCTGATCCGAGGTACTCCACTTCCCTCTACTTGCTAAAGTTTAATTTTATTGTGCTAACATTGGTTGTTTATCCTCAGTTACACTTTATCATACGGTGACCGGGATCACTTCATTGTTCTAAGATATCATCGTCAATGTTTTTTTTTAAACAAATTTCAAGCAATGAAGTCATATTTTCCGGATATTACAAGGATAATTGAAATTTAATTGAAATGAACCGAGTTCAGTTCATAGTTTTAGTGATGGGGCACTATAAATTTTATGCAATTCCATGATATTTTTCTCTGTCTGTCACTTCCAGATTTTACTATCATTTCGGTGAAGCGCTAACACGATTGGGTAAGAGGCAAGAGGCAAGTTGGCTCATTTACTTACGTTCGAATTAGCGCAGAAATACAAAGTGCCACAAAATTTTGTCCTTTCTCTCATCTCCTGAATGTTCTCTTATAAGCTACCGATCGGATTTTTGCACTTTCCTCCTTCAGTTCTACAGTATTTTAAGGCTTATCGAGTCTACGGTATCGGAGCAAAAGTTGGCCTTTTCCCCTCGCCTTATCAACGATCTCTCTACAACGTCGAGGGTTTGACCGCTCGACCTTGGTGGTCCGTTGAGCAGACTTTTTGTTCAAAACATCTAAAGGTGGTGATTTTTTTTTGCTTGTTTACGTGCAAAACCAGACATTCATAATTTGTAATCTAATAAAGCATTTGTTGTAAGCAATTTCTGCTTTGTAAGCTAACAGGTAAGTTAGCTGTGTGAGTGATTTTCAGAAGATTGAAAGACAATGGACGATAATTAGGGAGGAAGCGGCGGCAATATGGAATAATCAACCGTATTTATTTGAGCCTGAACACGAAGAGCTAACTGTTGATGGAAAGTGGTCAGCGTATTCGTTGTATAGCGGTAATTCATGGAACTCATCAAATTGTTTAAAAGCGCCAAAAACGTGTGACATTATGCGTGTGTTCAAGAATTCATCTAATTGCTTGAAAAGTGAAGTGAGTGTTGGAATGATTGATTAGGAGTGGAAGGATTCAACTATATTTCAATCATAATTAATGAAATTCGCTATGCGAGTGCGAGTGCTCAGCATCTCTTCTCCATTTTCTCTATTTTACAGGTGTTTGCAAGAGAGAGAGAGAAAGAGAGAGAGAGAGAGATCATAAAGAGATAGGATAAAGAAATTGCAGTTTGTTCAGGTACACATCGTGCTACTTTGAAGATTCTCGTTTTGCAGATAAAGTTTTCACTTCTAGCAAGTGGTACTCGGGTTTGGCCGCATTGTGGGTACTCCAATTATCGCTTACAAGCTCACTTGGGTCTTATAGTATCATCTGGTACGTTGTTTTCTCGTCATCCTATGTACTTGAAGTTCTTGTTTGCTTTTGATAATTTCAGAAATAATTTTCAATAAAGTGTATGCGAGGCATTTGTTGCAGAAGCGAGATTACGAGTGGGCGAGGAAGTACGAGGTTGGAAAACTGGTCGTTTCCTCATTTTCGATGATTCATTTGAGCATGAATTATGGTTTTTAGGTGCATCTGCAAGCAAATATCGTTTGATACTCCGAATTGACCTATGGCATCCTGAAATGGATCCGGTGAGAAGAGTAGAATTTAGAAGTGCTTGAAAAGTCATCAGCTTTTCCCACTTTGTTCTTTTTCTTCCCACTCATTGGTTTCAAACCAACAACAACTCTGCACTACTAGTTCTTTTCGTTTACAAATTCATAAAACCATTTGCTCCCGCGATGAAGTTAGCAGCATAGTTTCGAATTCTTCAAGTTTGCTTGCTAAGGTTCATCCTCTAACTTTAAGAATGTTGCCTGCAAAGAACAGGTGGTACTGAGTTTACTGACTTTGCCATAATTTTCATTTGGATTCTTTTACAAGAATAAATGTTTTAGGAAACTTCTTTTCCTATGTAATCTTATAATTTCGTTTAAGAGGAGAACCTTTGCAGGTGAGCTTGAATTTTCTGATAGTTTCGATGCTTTTTTTCTCTTAATAAAAGTGATGTTAGAATTGATGCATCGCTTGCTTCATCCACTTTTCGATCGAACGAACTAAAAACAATCTAAAAGATATTACTAACATTCAACTTATTCGTATGCCTGAATCCTTATCGATCCCTCATTATCCATCTGTTCACAGCCCTCGAGAACGTGTATATCTGTTTTCGATTACTATCGCTTACGTAAATGGCAAATATCGACTTTAATTGTTACTGACATTATCACTTGAGGATGATGCTCTTTCGCTTTTCGCATGTTAAAGGATTGAAATTAAAATGGAAGTAGTTTGTCCATCTTTTTTTTCTTAAAGATAACATCAATTACTGTGATTAAGACTTTTCAGTGCATTTGAAAACGAACTTAATTTCTCAATTCGAATATTTTTGTGTCATCGCATTTATTGCTGCTGTGAAATTTAATTCAGAGTGATTCAATTTGCTCAACGAATAAAGTATTGACATGAATGCTCGAATGATGTATTTCTCTCTCACCCCTTATGTGCTTTACGTGAATTCATATTGCTATCTATTGTAGTATATCGTAGAGAAAGCACGACGAGTTTCAGAACGAATTAAATGTACAGTTGGCGGTTCTATTAATTTTCTTTCCATTATGGGTATAAAGAATTTAGACTTCGACTATTACAATATAGTGTATCAACACACACATACACACACACGCGAACGTCATTCTTTATCGCTTAATATGGAACTAGCCCAAAAATGTTATGAAATTTACAGGACTATATAGAAGTGACTTAGGGTAGACCTAAAACAAAGCCATGCCTCGATACTGAATGCGAGGCTTTGATTAACATTGTAGTTTCAAACTTACTAGGTCCGAAGAAGACAGCAAGGAGAATTATTTCATTCGCTCTAAGCATAAGATCATCAGTTATTCTTATTCTAATGTACCTATCTCACCGTGAAAGGTCCCAGAGTACAAAATTTATCACTGATGGATAAGAACGATTACAACGCATTTCTTTTCATAAATAATGAGGATTAATAAACAGAAATAAAACAAGTGGGCAAGAAACATACAGGAGTATGTACTCTTTGAATCTCTTTTCATTGAAATATTAGCAGTCGGGAAATTTGCATTCTTTAATAAAGTCGAGTACAGGGAGAGAATTGGGTAGGAGCGCAATTACCTTAAAGCATAAAAATGAAATCAGTAAAATCACAGAATGCTTCAAATTATACGGGAGATTAATGACATTATGATCTTCTTTGCCACTGAGGAACATATGAGCTATTTAAATTTTTGCAAGATATGAAAACGGAATTTTCGATAATCGAAGTTCAGCAAAACTTCGAGTGTTAATATAAAAGTTTAAAGAAGCTGAAAAAACAGCTACCAAACAACTGATTTTGTATAAATGGGATATCTCAACCAGTTTAGTATCCAAAATTCACAAGAATAAAAAAAATTATCTGCAAAAAAATGACAAGTAGATCGCACAAAACACATTCAAGATAGCAAACGTGAGTCAACATTAATCGAATAGTTATAAAAAGTGTCATGAAGTTACGGGTTTCAAAAAACAAAAATTTTAATTCAAATCAAATAGTGAAATCAACAATTTTGATACCATTGTCTAAGTATGTCTAAATATTTTCTGGGGTGATTAAAAGAGGATCAATGTCATCCCTATTTTTTCGGATATATATGACATATAAGCACACATATACACATGAAAGCAGATATACACATACATACAAAAAGATATCAGGAACGCGTTTAATAATTCGACTCGGCATCCGATTTATTGATGACTTCGAGGTCGCTATTATCATTGCTCATAGTAGCAATTTCTTTATCAATGCTATCACTAATCTTTTCAAATTCTGATGTTTCCGGAGAAGTCTTACCAGAAGCCTCTGCACAAGTTGGATGAAGATGCTCAGGAATACTTCCACTGCTTTCATTTGTTGATGCCTTTGATCTTTCTTCCTGGTTCTTCGCCATTTTCTCCATATTTCGCTCCTTCTGTACTTCCATTGCATGCCGCAGCTTCTGATCATCCAGCAAACGTCGCAGAGGATGATTTTCATTTTTCATTAAATTCGTTGTTGTGTCATATTCCAAAACCTATAGTACTCAATACTAACAGACAGATTTTCACATACTGATACATTCACATACTTAACTTTTTAAAGACATTATAAAGATTAATGTAAAACCTTTCAAATTACATCATTAATTAAATGGCTTACAACAAAATTGCTCCTGTGGCAAACTTGGTTTGAAACAAATACTTACCTTCCCTTCTTTCATGTAAAGGATTTTGTCTAAGTCAAAAACATTTTCCAAACGATGAACAATCATCATAACGGTGCAATCAGCAAATGCTTCACGCAAACATTCCTGAATGCACCGGTCTGTAGCATTATCCAAACTACCTGTTGCCTCGTCCAATACTACGATCCGTACTTGCCTAAAATTATTTGGAAATTTTAAAAACTCTGAAACAATAAAACAAACAAAAAATGGTAAAAATATCTAACTGCTTCTGGAAAATTTATTCAAGTTAACTCACTTCAACAAAGCTCTCGCCATACAGAACAACTGCCTTTCACCAACTGACATATTACGTCCACCTTCAGTGACAGGAGAATCTAGCTTCTGATCTAATGCTGATACCTAAAATACGATTGAAAACATAAGGTATCAGTTTGAAAAATCAGTTTGTCTGAGAACATACACATTTCTCAATGTGACATTCAGTTACCTCTCAAACAGTGATAAGCTAAATTCAGTACAACGTTAGCAAAAAAGAAAATTTTGCTTAAAAATCATACCACATCTTTCAGATAAGTTTTTTCAAGAGACATCCAAATTTGATCATCAGTAAATTCATTGTTTGGATCAACATTAAATCGGATAGTACCAACAAAAAGTGTTGGATCCTGTGGAATCACCGCCATAGTCCGACGTAACCGATAAAGCCCAATGCGAGTTATGTTAATACCACCAATTTCGATACTGCCCGATATCAGTGGATATAACCGATACAGGGCATTATACAGCGATGTTTTCCCTGAATAACTTATTAAATCAATCAGAAGTAACCGGCAAGCATCGCATTAGCTTTTCGCATAGAAAAATGTAAGAAAATTTAATGATGCAGATTAAAAAAGATATGCTAAGCATCACCAGTGAAAAGGCATCAGCATCATCGTCAAAAAAAAAAATCATTTTTGATAGTAATGAAATAATCCGCAGATATAAACTACGGAAATTTAAGATAGAAGCAAAATATTATTACATCACTTTTTAATATAATTAAAAAATATTACTAAATTGCTCGGTCACAATTAACATGCTCACCTGAACCAGTGCGTCCGATAATTCCTATTTTTTCCTTCGGCTCAATCCTAAAACTGACATTATCCAGAGCTAAAGGCAAATTTGGGCCATAGCGTAACCTGAAACATTATTACAAATGCTGGAGCTAGAAATCTATAACATTAAAAAAAGGAACAGATTTGGAATTAGCTTTCGAAATTCATTTGTATCATAATGTATATGAGCGTGAAATTTATGAAATATAAATATAAAACCAAAAAAATACGAAGTGGAACACTGCAAAAATACAAAAAATGCTTTAAAATAAGACTTACGTAACTTCTCTGAAAACAATAGAGCCTTCCACACAACGGTCACTTGATAATGAATTATTTCTGTCATTTTCCCAGTCACTTTCCGACTCAATGTGCTGAAACAGAGTTGCTTAAAAACTCATCATGTGAAAAGCGTAGAATAAGAAAGCGGTCAATATTGCATTTTAGCTCATTCATAATTTTAATATTATGCAATCCTTACATGGATTTTGCTATTCCAATTTAATGAATTACATGTGCATTTGATGATAGTCAAACATAACCCCTTAATTTTAGCCGGCCAAATATGAACAGCACGTGGCACTAGACGTCAAAAGATTTTCCCCATATTAAAAAAAAAAAGGAATGACAGGAAATAAAGAGACATCCGAAATTATTTCCGTGCAGCACTAGAATAAATTAGAATGGTATTTCGCGATGAGAAAACACATTTTTAAAAGTAAGAAATTAAGCGCATTTCTTGCGCGTACCGTGTATTTCTTTACGAAATTACGTGTATCAAAGTAAGAAATTATGTGTACTAACATTGATATAATATGTGACACGCTCAACCGAAGTCATTTTCGCCTCAAGTTCTGTTTGTGTGCGCACCGCAAATTGAAATATACCACTCATCTACAAATAGAATAGGACGCTTTAATGAATTTTCAGATCCAAACAGCACTGTACGTAACAGTTTTATTACTATTATGACAGCTCATGGAATAGAAGTAATGAAAATCAGGCTGGAAAAAATTTTCACTTCAATCAAATATTGTCTAAATAATACACTAAGAATCGATGATCTACTTCGATTATTTTACAATAATTCCATGAGGTTCAGTTGACCATGATGAAATAAACTTTGCGAAACATCGAAGAACTACCTGTAGCGCAAAAACAAGTGCCATTCCAGCATCTGTTGGAGCTATACTTCCTGTCAACAAGACAATGAATAATGCCACAATGAAGGTGATAGCAACAACCAGTAAATCCAACCAAACAGCTAGCCAACGCATTGCTGACTGATACATAAACATAGCTCCACTTTAAAAGGAATAAAATTAAAATTTAGAAAAATCAATCACAATGGGAATAATACATCAAATATTTATGTAATTTTTTGAGATGAAATAATTCAATATGGTTCAGATAATCACGCACCTATTCAAATCTAGCTTGTTTTTCAAAGTTTCAATAAAATCATCGGTTTGGCCAAGTGAATGGATAGTTTGAATACCTTCCATACTTGCAGAGATGTGATCAAACAACGGCGAACGAGATACATTTTCGAATCGTTTCAAACTAGAGGATGTCAAAATCAAAAACAATGAAATGCTGACATTTGTGTCACAATAAAAGTGCAGGGTAAATTCAAATACTACTATATCATTAGAATTAGCGTAAAAAGTAGTCGACACAAATTACTTGTACTAAAAGCTGTTCTAGATTGGTTTTTAACTCTAAGTCTTTATGAAAACAGCTTGAAATACTAGTTACCTCGTGATGCCAGCTCGAAAACACAACATAAAAACAGTGAAAATACAGAATAAAAATGTACAGGGAAATAAGAACGATGGGAAAACCCATGCGATCATAATTAGAAAGCCCACGCACGTAAGTGAATTTTGGAGGAAAACTTCAGCTGTGAATGGCAATTTGACGTCAACTGGAATTGCATTCAATGTAATCCAAAATGCAATTAAAGGGAGTAATCCCAGCAATTATAAACTTTTTAAAATCGAATATGTATCAGAGACAAAAATGGCCTTCCGATAATTAATAACTCAATTACAAAATATTTTTTGACACATATAATGTCTTGATAAATCCATATATCTAGGAATAGACCGAAGATGAGTTATTTCATCTACTTATATTCTGGACCAATTTCAAGCCTAATTCTCTTGACTAGTACTAAAAGTTATTTACAAATATTTTAAAAAATAAATTTATTAAAAATATAAAAAACAAACTCTCATCCATATCTTTCGAAAATCGATTTAGGATCCTCCCAGTTGGCGTTGTATCAAAAAAGCGAACAGTGCCACGCATCACACTATCAAACATTCGATTGTGCAGTTGCGAAGCAGCATTTAAAGATACCTGAGTTTTTCATCAGTAACGAATTCATATCTCAAAATTTAGAGTGTTCGAAAAGTGGGATAAAACATAAAAATGCTTGAAATTGAAAACTTACATGAACAAAAACAAGGGCTTTCAGGAGGCCTGAAACAAGCAAAACTATTACGGAAAGTCCGTAGATAGTCGCATAATAGTTGGTGTATTCACTGTCAGATATGCTAGTGAGTTCTATGCGGGTTTCTCCACTGATATTCACAATCTGGAAGTTGGTTTAGTATCAGTGTCATTGAAATATCTCTATTCGATTAATGCCAATTCAAGTGAATTTCAACTACCCATAAATACAACATAAACACAATGATACCCAACCTGCTGCGAATGTCCGTATTTCAGCCATTGTGATAACCAAGCAGTAGAAAATATTGAGGCACCAACATTGCCAACAAACGCGAGCAGCAATACTACCCAAACCCAACGGCCATTAGCCGCATTCATGTACTGCCTAAACATATAATAATTTTTCAGAAACTCTGGATATATCTTTCGAATAGATATCCCCATTTCAGTTTCCATATCAATAACACAAAATACAGTATCGCAGTTAAAAATTAAAAGAAATAAATAGCTTGCTTGTAACTTGTCCAGGATACAGTTGAAGAACCGAAATTCTCTTCGTCCGTAACCAATTGCCCTAAAAGCTACTGTTACTTTCTTTGGAGATAAACTTTAAGAAACATACTCACTGGCTTAAAGCAAGAGTTTGGTGAAAGTAGCTGAATTATATTATCAACTTGCCCTCTATTCAAGGAGTTTCGAAAATCATTTTGGTCATACCGATGAGGTAAAACCAGAATATTGAGTATGTTACAACAAATTTCTAAATCAAATCATGTCGAAAGTTATCCCAAAAGTTCAAAGTTCATTTCCTCAGAACTAATATTTCTACCGGCAACATATAATAAATCATCTAAATACATCACCATCGGGTTTTGTAGGAACTGCAGGTGTTATTGTTTGAAATGTGTCGGACATTTTCGCTCTTACTTTCACAAATTCACCAGCTTTATCTGGCCTATCTACCTTCACGAAATCATCTCCGAAATCACATTGTTCCTCTGCGGTTTCTGATTTTGACTTCATTTCATCTGAAAAATTGTTCACAAAATTTGAGAAATCATTTGAAAAAAAGCATTTCATTTTTGAGTTCCAAATTTTTATCATTTGAGTAAGGATGAAGACTAACCAGAAAAAATGGAACGTTCATAATAAAGAGCATATGCTTCACATTTCTCCAACAGTTCGTCATGCGTACCTACTGCTTTAATTTGTCCACCTTCCATGTAGCAAACTCTATCGCATTCTGATAATCGCTTAAAGAAGTAGCAACATAAAAATGTGTCAGCTTCATTCAATATTTTAGTGAAAACCTATGAGTTTGAAACGATTAACGCAGAAATCCAGAAAATCAAACTGTACTTATTTAATTTGCACTTTGCTGTCCCAATGTTTTCAAATTGTGCTTATTAAAACTTATTAAAAATACTAGAAACTTCAAGTTGAAGCATAACTTAAACATTCAGCACATCAAAATCCATTCATCATTGGATAATTGATGAAATCATTAAAAATTTGATCGTTACAAAAATGTTCCTCTCAGTAACGAATAGAGAAACATACAACAATGAAAGCCTAAAAAGCATGGATCTGAAAAACGGAGTATGAGAAATCCATACTAACTAACTTGAATATCTGTAGTAACCATGAGAACAGTCCTGCTTGCTAGCATTTCTTTGACAGCACGCTTGAAAATACGATTAGCAACTTGACGGTCCAGTGATGCAAATATGTCATCCAAAAGATAAATGCGACAATTTGCAAAAAGTGCTCTAGCCAGTGAAATTCGTGCTTTCTGTCCACCTGATATTGTCACTCCTCGCTCTCCGATCTGCAAAATATGCAACATAATAAAAACCGAAATAAATATCCATGAAAAATTCAATTCAAGCAGTACTCAGTACATGCCAGTATATTTTCTTCAATAACTACCTCTGTTTGGTCACCCGCAAGCATTGTTTCCAAATCTTTGGTGAGCTCACAAACCGTGATGGCTTTGTAATACCGACTTGTGTTCATCGGTAAACCAAACAATATATTATTCTGAACTGTCTGATTCAAAATCCAAGGTGTTTGTGCTACGAATGCTGCTTGCCCCGAAACATTTAACGAGCCGTCTTTTGCAGATAGCTGAAAAAACGAAATGTTGCACTTTTAAATCACGAACAAAAAAAATACATCCTCTAGAAAATACTTAAAAACTAGATAAACTTAAAAACTACATTCACTGTCAGAGACTTCTTAGAAAACAAAAGGACTTACATGTCCAATAATGGCATTCAACAAGGCAGTCTTACCACTTCCCACTGGACCACATATACCGAGGAGTTCTTTCTAAAAATTCACACTCACTTCATGAAACAAAAACTACTAAAAAAATAACTTGTCTTATACTCATTCCTCCTTCTTAATATTTATTTTACCATACTCTACGTATCAATGCAGTTCAAAAATCGCTTAATGCAGTGGAATGTGCAGTTGAAGGGTTTAAAGCTTGAAACAGCGTATATTAGCATATTTCTCTAAGCGGTGGGCAACAATGCCAAAACATTAACCAAAAGAAATAAAATAAGCCATTTTATCTTGAAATATCATTACTAAAAAATCCTTAATACTCAAGCTTCTCTTCAGACTATAATTCACTGCTACTTTTTTCAAGTCTCAAAGTGCAGTTTATTTCTTTGTTTGGAGGTCTCTGATGCTTCGGAGAGTAAATTTATTATTTCATTACAAGTGAATATAACTTAGAAAATTAACCTTCCGAACATTGAGAGTGATGTTTTTTAATGCAACTGCTGAATCACTACTGCTTTGTTCATTAGCGACAACAGGACTTCTTTCACTGGCTTCCTCCAAACTTGATGTTGCTTCATTTGCCTGACCTTACCATACCCTTCATGATTAAATTCTATAATCTTTCACCAAAAAGTGAAGCATAAAAAAAGATGCAAGCAAGCGTATTTCGCAAAAATTTCACAAATCGCAATCGAAAAGTTACTTCTATTATCCCAAAGAAAAGTAGCATTTTTGAACTGCACAGCAATGTTTGCATCTTGACAAAATGGGATTTGCTGATCGTACACTGGATAAAGAAGTAATTCTTGTATTCTTTTCAATGCAGTAAATGCTTCTGCACAATAACGGCTTCCGTAAGGAATCATGCGGAGGGCGAACATCATGATAAAAAATACCGTTAATGTGCTAAATGCCTAAAATAATAATGTAGAGAATGTTAAGCTCTGTGATTTTTTTAACAAATCTTATAATATGAAACTAATTTAAAATAGTAGAACATGAAATAAATAAAAATCAGCTGTATATATAAAAAGAAGGTTTTGAAACAATTAACTTACATCACCAGCCAGAAGATTTCCGCCAGATAATATAAGCCCAAGAAAAGTGAAAACTGCTGCCACTATAGGTACAATAGATCCAAATACAACAGTAAGACTTTGCGCCAGTCCTGCTTTGCGTAAATCTATTTTCTCATCACGACGCATCTCTGAAGATGCTAGATGTTAACTGCAGAATGAACGTGTAAGATATTAAAAAATAAGAGCTCAAACTATCTTTACCTGATTTCGAAATAAAAAAATGATCAAATTTCGAAGTAAAAATGCTAAGTAATATAAAGACCGAAAGTATTATATAATATAAAGATAAAGACCCATAAAAAATCATCGAATTCTTAAATAATATCGAAAACCAACCTTTTATTGCATTAGTAAATGACTCCTCCCAAGCGTTCATCTTTATAAGTCGGATACAACGAATTATTTCACCTAGTAAATTTATCTGAAAAACTATAGCATTAGCATATGAGGTTTGTTTCTAGAAAGTGAGGAATGACTAATAAAACTTTCTTTTAAATGACGGGTTCCTCAGTTATAGCATTTTATAACACACCACGTCTTAACGTTTTTTAACAAACTGCGAAAATTTCTTAAAAACACAATGAAAATTGCTTAAAAATAAAGGTTTACCCGTTTTTCGGTTTTCCTAATTGCTGTAGTTCGCAGGCGTACCAATGTTTTGCCAAGAACAATCTAATAATTGAATTACTAATACTATGAATTAAGAAATTAAGTGAAAAGGTAACAAAAAATCTATTTATCAATCATTACTAGCAATGTATGCTCAATTATAACACTAACCTGTACTATGTCAAAAACAAGAAATGTAAGTATTCCTAGCAATGACCATGGTCCAATAACAATCAGAAGATAGATTATTCCAATAATGAGTACCAAGGGCCCAACCAACACCAATGGTGCAAATAAAACTGCATCGAGTAAACGCTGACCATCATTCGCAAAAATATTTACTATCTGGCAAAAAAACCTGCTCTTTGTAGAGAAAAACGATAAATCAAAAATTTAATGAAAATAAAATACAAGAAGTAATGTCGAGTTAAACTCCCAGACAAACGGATAGATTTGGATCAAATAATTATTTAAGCTTAAATACAAAAATGAAAACCATCTCTTGTTCGTCAAGTAACATATATTGGAGGCTGAATCTTCCATTACTCAAAATTATAAAAT
The DNA here is from genome assembly GCA_963070105.1 of Litomosoides sigmodontis. Classification (NCBI taxonomy): domain Eukaryota; kingdom Metazoa; phylum Nematoda; class Chromadorea; order Rhabditida; family Onchocercidae; genus Litomosoides; species Litomosoides sigmodontis. The sequence continues at coordinate 7,133,637 of OY718807.1, read as the reverse complement.
TATCACTTATAATTTTTTATGTGGATCTGATACAAACCTCTGCGCCAGTTTTTGTTCCCAGTGAGCGTACACCAATCAATTTTTTGTATAATAAAGCCAGTAAGGCTCCACGAACTCTAATACCTGTTCGATAGCTTACAGCCCACATAGCTCCGTATAACAGTACTCGAATTGTCTCGACCTGAAAAACGAATTTAATTTTGAGAGAACTGACCATTTTCAGATTAAACTTGAAGAGACCTCAGAGTGGAAGTGATGTCACAATTGTACTAAATAACATGAAAACAAATATTAGTCAAAACTAAAGTAAATTTCGGCTTAAATTATGAAATGAATGCTTACTATAAGAATGGCAAAAGCCAATAAAATGCCATAACCAAGATTGGGATATACATTATAAAGGGATGGTTGCTCAGCAAATGATATCAATCCCTTCACAAAACACACTGGACCAATGAAGCCAAAAACCAGACAAAATATGAAGATGAAACAAGCAACGCAAATTCTCGTCTTTATGAATAGACATACGACACGAAAAAGTGATGGTGTGCTTGGCCGCTGCACAAGTTCTTGTTTCCATAAATACTCTAACCTAAAATTGATTATTGAAAACAATTTAACTTACCCAAAGTTAGATTTGGGGAATTCATTTGTCTTCTAACCATTATAATGTAGAAATAAAATTGGAGGAAGTAACACGGTAAAAATAGAACATTACGATAAAAGTCAATAAATGAACTGAAGCTTAAAATAAAGAAATATAAGCATTGTGAACAAATGCTACCTTGCCAAATTAACACTGGATGCGTCATAAATGCTGCAATTCCACACTTGATCTTGTCTCAAACGACCTCTGAAGGCAGCCCACAGATACGGAAATATCCAACTGAACGTTATAAATGAAAACAAACCCGACTCATCAACTTTACTTGCTCTTGAACGATCATGTCTGTAAGTAATTGTAAATTCTTGCATAAAATTAAGTCGTGCATAATTTTTAAATTGTTCATAAATCATAAAAATTTGATTTTAAGTAACAGAGATTTCCCAACCTTCCTGTTTCATTTATCTTTCAAAACTGCTATGAAGGTCAACTAATTTTTAATCAAGGAGAAACCTACTTATGAGAAGGCCGCAATGGTATCATATTTTTTAGACTCGAGGTGTAACGTGCGAATGTTTTTGGTTCACGGCATCCCCTCATGTATCGAATTTTAGCACTACCTGGTGTACTTTCGCCCCTGAAGCAGATGTATCATAGGTACTTAATTTCAAATCATTCAAGTTAACTCAATATTTTTTTTGTGCTCACAGAGCGAGCACGGTCTTTGAGAATTTCATTATCAGCCTACAGTGTAGTCGGATTACGTCCACTAAGAAATGTGCCAAACGCAGGTTAATAGGAGATTTGTGAAGACAGATTTGAAAATTTAATATAAAAAAGTACCAAATTGGCCAATTTCCTGTTATGCAAACGAAACATATTCTACTGTACTTTGATACAGTGAAATACGTTTTTGTAGGACTGCACTAACTGCACTATATACTCGTTGCTATTATAGCTAGCAAATCCTTTTCATATCGGTATATTTCACCGCTTCGCAAAACCAAATGCCTTTTGAAATTAACTAAGTTCTTCCAAATGCTTCTCGTCTTAAAGAGGAGGAACGGAAGGGAAAAAAGGGGATTTGAAATTTTGAAGGTTCTGTTATCAACTAAAAATAACCATTGATTAATCTCGAACTAGCGTGTAGTTTATTTTAAGAAGAATGAGATGGTATTGTGCTAAGATACTTTCACCACCGAAACAGAGGTAAAAATGAAATTGTAGCACTAACTTAAGTATCCGGCCTGGATACACTTCATCATACTGACTGTCCGCCTCATCTTCTGATGTTCTTTGCAATGCTACATCCAAATCCATCAATTACAGGATATAGGATATAATAGCTGTAACAACGAAATTATTGGACATAAACATCAGAAGAGGTGAAATGCACTGAAATGCAGTGACAAGTAGCGAAAGACGTGTTCGAATTGTAGTTAGAAAGCTGTGATAACGACGCCGAAAATTTTATTCTCTAATCTTCAGCGACTGCTTGGGAAAAAAGGAACGAACGCAAGAACAACAATATAAATTTTTGAAATAATTCCTTCATATGTGCAATTCCAATTAATATTTGCCAATGTGTGTACTATGATTAATGAAATAAAGGTAAAAAAAGGTGCGGAAAACCTAGTACGATCAAAAGAATTGATCAAATTTTCAAAAGATTAAAAAATCTAGAAATTCTTAAGAATCATTTCTAACGATGTTTACTGCTGTCATTTTAGCAAAGTTGAAATGGAACAATCAATAAACGATGACTGATTTGGAATTAGACGCAAATCATTGCTGCAGTGAAATATGAAATTTTTAATAAAAGTCAAAGTATTAAGGGAAGTATAGAACAATCTGATCGTAAAATAACGAAAAGCCATACGCTGAGAATTAGGACTTCTACTGATGTTCGATTGACTTTATATTCTACTTTCAGGTGGAAAAAGTTACCTACCCAGCCACCACCTTCTACCTCTAATCTTAAACTCAATCACCCCGCTATATGAATACTGGTGACAACCATTTTCCTCCCCACACACATCACAAACGACAGAAATGGAAACAGAACTCACAGTTCAAGATACCGGAAGTATGAAGGGAAAAGAGAGAGAGAGAGAGATTTCCTTTCAAAGCGACCTCGGATGAATAACATATGCAAATAAAATGGATAATGCTCTTTGAGAAGTGTCGACAGCGACCACACAATGCTTCACGTAATACCGGCTTAATTAGTCTTCGCTCTTTGCTCTTGCCTGTTCTGCTGGAAGTGGACGTCTCCACCAACACTTTTCGCTACCACTCACTGCACCGCGTACGACTTATGAATGATTGAATCAAAATTTCTGTTTTGTTAAAAATAAAGGAGAAGAAATGCTTCAAAGAAGTCGTTACTCAATTCACGCCCTCTGTGAAGTCATTTTTTGAAACTAAATTATAATACAATCTTCCAATCTTCCATGTCCAAATTAAAATGTCCTCACTCCTCGAGCAGCCTTTTCAATGATATCAAATTTTATGATTTTTGTTTGCAAATGATCTCCTGAAATCACGTTAGTTTGAATTTTCCTTTTCTTTCATTAGGAACTATCAAAATTTCAACCGAAACATCCAAGCACTTTTCAGCGTTTTTTGAATGGAGATGTGAAGTGTGAAGAAATTGTACAGTTTGAAAAGACGTCACGAAAGAAATAATAGGAGGGAAGTAATGTAGAGGTTGTGGAAGTGCTCATAAATATAAACTCATAATACGTGCAGCTTTGATAATTGCGCTTGAGAAACTTTGACAGACGGATGGACTCCCAGTAATTTCCTTCCCAAAACTTTTGTGATTTAGACAGATTAATAAAATCTATTTAACTTGAAAAATTTTGTACATGAGTTGGAAAACAATCAAAAAAAACGTGTAAGTGCTGAATGAATAGAATTTCACTTGTACGGTTTTCTGTTTCAGTTGATTTTCATGTATTTCTGATCAATTTCGGAAACTGATTTTTTCGAAATCTTTCCGGAGTTTTATTTATATATGACGTGATCCCACCGTTTTTCAGCTACGACAGTCGAGTTTGGTTTAATTATCAAGTTCCCAATCGCAGCATAGAATTCGAGTAATGATGGGAAAAGAATTAAGATTGTGATGAACAGAAATGTTGAAATATGCTAACCGGCCGCTGCATTTAATGAATATAGCATCAAGTTTAAAAGGGGAATATTTTAAAATGTCTCACAACTGCAGCAACTTCCAAGTGTTCTCGAAATCTATATAACTGAATGATGTTAAGAATTAGCAAAACAAAAATCCATCCAAATAACAAAAGGAATCGTTGCAGGAAGAGCAGCTAGCATTCCTTCGCATTTCCATCTTCTAGGAGGTATGGTGATGAGGATGAATGGCACAAGATTGCACCGTATGATGCCATCCGGAATTGCAGAAGAGCTACAGCGATCGAGATCACTTGTGCATTAAGGCATGTTAGCATGAGAAGTTGAAATGTCTAACTTGACTGATGCTGCCTAAATTATAATATCCTTAGAACAAACATTGCATAAGATGTGACTGGGATGAATCGTGGCGCGCCTCAATAATACAAAATTTCACGATGTAAGACTAGTCCGGAAGCATAAGATCTTAAAATCCAGAATGCTTCAACGTAACAGTTGATTTCATTCAAGTGTGAAGAAAGGAATTGGCTAGAACTCTCATTCTCCATCTTCCTTTCTTGCAACGTTTGCAAATGATGAATCATTACGCGAAAAATTCGAGCAAAAATCTATCCTACATCGATGAATGTTGACATAGCTGAAAAATTCAAACATGGAACTTAATCCTCCTTAATCTTTACACGAATCGTTTTACAGTTTAGTGTGATAATTTGTCTTCAACACTATTATAAGCCAAGTGTTATCACTATAAAAGAAGTTCGTTGAATGCCTTGAATCGGAATTCCATCCTTACATCTCAGGACATCAAGTGCCACCTTACCTTACCAAATCCATCTTAGCAGCTATAAACGAAATTGAAACTTGTTGGATGGAATGTATTTGCATTACTAGTTTAGATAAAGCAAAGGATGTGGATGGAGAAGAACTCGGAAGAAGAGCAATTCGATAATGTCACATATGGGAGAGTTACGGCTACGGCTGGCTAGGAAGGAGCAGAAAATGAGAGAGGGATGGGCAGTATCACTGGAGGACCCACCGATGGCCCAAAGCTCGAAGACACAACACATGGACACACAGCTTACAGACCATTCTCAATTCTCAGCTGCAGACAGTATGCAGTGGCAGCCGCAACAGCAGCATTGATCGATCGCTGTGCCGTGCTGCTCTGCCTTTCACGGCAACTTACAGCTGACTGCTCGAATTTCGCTCCAACGACTATTCGGGACGATATAGTAGTGCACACACACACACACACACACACACACACACACACACACACACACAGAGATATTTCGGACATTCACTTTTACATTTATTCTTACGTAATTTGAAAATAGGTGTATATGATAGTGTGCTAAAAGTGGACTTTTTTCTGTCATTTTAAACTGGCTGATAGTGGCGATAATCTCATTCCTTTTTTTTGCAATGATTTATGAATAATGTTAATAATGTTAACTGAAGGTTGACACTGACTAACCTATTTCAGATACGCTCATTAAGACTTAATTTATAACTAGTGATTTAGTAATAAATCGAGCAAGTCTTGACAGTGTCTGATGAAAAATTAAACGGTACGATATCAGAGTGACTGTAATGCAGTTGTAAGTTTTTAAAGCACATGTGTAATAAGTATTTGAACAACGCTTGTTCAAATTGTTTATTTCATTTAAAGCAAAGTCAAACTTAGTAATAAATTATTTCCCTCAATATACGTTATTTGGAACTTCTAAAGTTTTGGCTAGCAAATGCTACCATCATTTTCTTCACTTTTAAAATCAGTTGCATTCATGCCCCTATGAAATTTGTTAACAGTGCGCTCTGACCAACAACCCTGCATCCTCCTTATTGCCTACCTCTCATCTTATGGATACAAAAAAAGGTAATCTTGAGATTAAACCAGTATTTACCCCAACCACTTTTCTTTCACCCAATATTTTCCCCTCATTGCAAAAAAAAACCCAAAATATTTTTGCTATGCTGTCGAATTGAATGCTAATTAACAAGTACGGAAGGGGATGGAAATTCATCTCAATTTCATAGAAGAAATATTCTGAAGAAAATGATGCCAAATATGAAACACAGGAGAACTGTATCATCCACAACGAGTTATGCCCCCAAAAGAAGTAAGTGTTTTTGTGGATGAGACACGACAGCTGCGTGGGCTGTGAAAGAGAATGTAGCAATGTGGCAGCAAGTATCACGTCTTCGAAACCAACACGTGAAGCAACAACATATTGTCAACAAATTAGTGCAACTTCTGGTAGCACTTGTTCAACCCTCACAGAAACGTCTTGGGAAACGAAACTTATTGGCAATCGATGAAATATTGGTGTAAAACGCTTCACGAATTTGCCTATCGTCACATCCTAACACAAGTTAATTCAGCTCACTAAATATTACTACCAGTAAGATAGAAACTAATCGATGCATTACTCTTAGAATTATCATCTGAAAGCAAGACAAGCAAAGTTGAAAGCAAGTTGTTCAATCGTTCAACACTGATTTTTCACGCACATGGAAATATTCTTCGTTGCATACCAATCATACAGTCAACAACTGAAGAGGCGATTCACTTTCACAACTAGCAATTAACTTAATGGAAAAAATGGAACAGGACGAGATGAGCAGAGAAAATAAGTTAGAAAAAGCGAAAGATTACGATCCATCTGTGGGAATGATCTCCTCGACATTTCACAACAGTGCACGACAATGCTTACACAAAATGTAGCGACGACAAAGCGACTAACTGATAAAGTGATAAAAATGTTGTTCTGCATAATTTGAACAAACTGATAAGGATATGAAATGTAAACAGAAAAGGAAGGAAGCATCGAATGAGTGTAATCGATGAATATTCCCTTTGCACAATTGCACTAAATTTCGTTGTTACCAATTGCAAAACGCTCTCCACGTAACTCACTTAATAAGACATCTGGACAGACGAACGAAGAGATTTATTTGATCACAGATGAACAAACACAAATCAATTACTGTAAATTCAAAGTGTACAGACATCACTTATCCAAATCAATGTAAGTGTACAAAAAGAAAGCCTTACTCCTTTCAATATTTGCCCGAATGTTTCGGAATTTATTTTTACCATCAGGAAAATAGGCATATAAATTCGATGGAATGAAATGTGTAAGTATGCTATCATAAGAAAACGACATATTTCTTTCATTTGTAAATTAAAAAATTATGAGTTTAAGATTCCGAATGAGGTCAATGATATATTAGAGCCTTTCGTATGCTCGAGTGAACACTATTAACTTAAGTGACCTGATTAATGTTATGGAGAAAAAAGGCCAACTAAAATACATGGCTGGTTATGACTGGAAACAATACCACTAACGACAGTAAATAAGAAGGCGCATAAGTAAACAGTAAATAAGAAGTAAACAAGAAGGGTTATGAACAGGAATTTTCGCAGAGGAAGGAAAAGGAGAGAATAAACGATCGTAATGTTAACTGAAATAGACCAAAACAAATAATTCCTTAATATAATTTCGCAACCACTCAAGCAATCAGTTGTAGCAATTTTCCTCCAGTGGTTTTAAAGTGGCAGGATCAGCCTTCTCATTCCAATCTCAGTTCATCGTCACCTGATGACCTAGCAAACCTGACCCGAACTTGGAAAGTTCATAGATGATTCGCTGTAAAAACAAGTAGTGATGAGCAACGGTTTTGGAGACAGTGTGCGCTGATGATAGAGTTGTTATGCAATTAGGTGTTCTAGTTTTCTGCGGCTTTTAAAATAATGTAAGTGCTCGTTAGATTTGTCGGTCAATTGTTCAACTTTTGGATGTGTTAGTGGACTCTCTGTAGTTCGCTATTCTCTGTGGGACCTACAAGTTAATCCATCTACTTTTTCTAGTGTTGTATGCTAGGGGACAAATCCATCCTATACTTTTTATTATCCCTCCTAATTGCTGACGTATTCTATAGTTGTTATGAGTAATGTGAACTGTCTCGGTAAACTTGGAACTGATGAGATTTGACAGTTTTTGCACTTTTGAATTGAAGTAGTACATTGTAGGTGGATAATGTCGCTGGAAAAAGGGATGGAAAATTTGAAAGTTTCAAATGAAGGAACAAATGAAGATGGTTCTGATTCAGAGGTAATTTTTTTTCCATGACCTGATCGCTCCGAACATGTACTTTCATAACTTTGTTAATGATTTATTATTTTAGAGTAATTTGGTCCCACTGTTTGCGGAGGATGAGAAAGATGATAATTCCTGTGCTCAATTAGCTGATTTTGTACATCTTCAAGACACTGCTGAAACGACTCTGCATAATTTCAGGTTGATGTGATAGCGATTTAATCTCAAAATAATTCAACGCATTGCAGTATATTTGTAAATTGATCGCTCCACATTGTTTTATTAGTGTGGAATGGATTCTATGTGTGCGGCATAATTTTAGGTTAAGGATTGCTTAATGAAAATTTTTTTTACGGTGTTTAGGAAGGAGTGGAAGTCAGAAATAGATTCTCGACACAAGGAATCAAGTACGATATCAATGAAAACTGCAAGCAAGAATGACCAGCTGCTACACGACGCTGTAACCTTACTCTTTTTTGATGTGTACCAAAATTACAAGGTACAAGTGCATAGATTTAGAAATACAACGTGTAATGAGATTACCATAGGTTTTTGCTAGTTATTTAATGACTGGCGGGAGCGATGTACGATAGCGGAGAGGTTGTAAGTCATTTGTTTTCTTTGAGACTAGCTAGATGTCTTATTTTTAAGAAAATGATTTGTTGCGGTAAATGAAAGTTAAACAAATAATAGTAAACGATTTGAGGCAACAAAACTGTTTTTGGAAGGTGTGGACTGCGAAAGACAAGGCGATATGTGGCAAGCAGTTCAGAGGTACATGGGAGCTGTGCGTATGGTTCCCGATATTGAATTGAAATTGTACAAAGATCGCGATTCACCGGTTAGACGAAATTTTTTTTAGTATTGAGTAGAAGCTTAACAGTATTTTCTTTTTTAGAGAAATGTTTTGATCATTATGAATTAGTTTTTTGATTACTAATGCTTGTTACATGGCTATTTCACTGCTGTTGTGAATAATTCCAGAACTCGATAGGATCTAACGATCGTCAGCGTTCTCGTTCAAGGCCTCGTTACGGTTTTGATGATTTAGAAAACATTCTACATAAACGACTTGCTGACAGAGGGAAATTTTTTGAGTCCGAAATTCCAGGTGATGGTCGCAGCGAGCACATTCGTTTTATTATCTAATTAGAAAAAAAATTAGATGAGATTTAGAATACGCATGAATTTTGTGTGACATTCGAACGATTTTAACATCTTTTTATAATTATTACATATGACTTTCTTCGAATGAATTAAGCTATTACAAATCGTTCACAATCTTGAAGAAATCGTCATTTTCAATTTTACAGGATATACTTTTTTTTCCCTGTACTCTTAATAAATGTTTATGAAAGTAAATAGTACTGCAGATGAGCCTTGCCCAATTGCACGTTTACCTGTAGAACTGCTTTCCATATTGATGCGATATATTGTTGGGCGAGAGCTTGACGTGTATTGCTTGGAATTGCTCTCGATCACTTCAGCTGGATTCTATCTCCTTGCACGGTGTGTATTACTAATGGATTAATTTAAATTTAAAATTTAAGCTCTTCCAAATTTCTGAACTAGAAAGTGCGCGGTACTGCTGATTGGCAGATGAATGGGCGCCAATTTGGCATTTGATATTGACCAAAAAGTTGCTACGTTTAGCGATATGTAAACTTTAGGAAGTGAAACTAATTTGTTAAGGAACTACTATGCGATATCAATGTGAAAAAAGAAATTGAAGATGTCCTTATATATCGGTTTACTTTCAAATGAAGTTGAAAGTCGTTACCTTTCGACCTCCAGAAATCCACATTTTTTATGATTTATAAAATGTTTTCTAGTGATACAGAACTGTGGCATGCGATTTGTCGTTCTACTTTTGGCGCAAAACATAACTCCTTCTCATGCGGCGCATTAGTCAACTGGCGTCAAATGTACATAGCATGTCCACATCCTTATCTGCACGGAGTTTATATTGGAAAAATATCATATCTCCGGAGTGGCGAAGCGTCTTATCAAGTACTTCCGCTTTTCTAGTAAATTCATGTTGATTTTGTTTAATGTTAGTCTTCCATTGTTTTGCTTGATTTAATGTTACATGGGAAAAGAATGGTGGATAACACGATATTTTCAGTTGCATTTGTTCAAATTTCGTGGCAGGAAATTTCTTGGTACCTTTTCAGGACCAATTCTACAGGCCCTGGCACATAGTTGTTTACTATCGGATGTTGAAATTTTTTGCAGATGGTTTGTTATTACGTTTTCTATTAGTTTATGATGAAGTTTATGGTGATTGTTTTATGATGAAACCGCAAACACACAGAGTGAGCATATTTTTGCAGGGAATTTTTAGTTAAAAAAATTGAAGATAATTTTTTCCGTATACTCAGGTACAGTGATAATGATTATCACATCTGAGGCGCCGGCACAAGTTGTGGGGCTTTTGAAGTCAAAAACTCCACGTTTGGCTGGAGTGCTTTTTGGTCATTATTGGATGACGGATCAGGACCATATGGCAGCACAGGTGCCGTTTTTTGAGCTTTGTGGGGAAGTATTCCTTGGTTGTTTTTTCATTAATATTAAGTTTGTTATAGCGGACAGTGATTTATATGCCTAAATTAAGAAAATTTAGTTTCATCGGCATAATGAGAAATCGCTGCAGCGCAAACGACGAATATACAGATTGCATTCTCAGTTCTTGCCCTATGAAGTAAGTCAAATTTGCGTTCGGAAAACTAGTTTTTTGTTGAAATTTATTAATTTTATATATTTTTGCAGGTAGTAGATCAAACTTTCGATATGAAATTACATTTTGGAGATGGAAAGAAAAGACGACCTCACTGTATGTTACAACTTTCTGAATATAATTGTACAGTAACTTATTTGGACGGTAAAGTGTCTCATAGTTGTTTGGATGTTACCGATCGTCAGGCATTTCCACCACTGCTTTTCAGCCGAGTGAAAAGCTACGCCGTTCCCGAAGGGTATGATGAAATTTTGGCTTGAGGGAAGGGGTTTATTTACTGTAATACTTAGTTGTGATAAAATAAATAGGTTGATGAAATCTTTACAATATACTGAATATAGGGAAATTATACCATGTGTTTTGTTAGGAGAAATTATATGCGTAACAATCAGGACTATTCAAAAATATATCGCCTATTATTAACAGCGCTAACTTATAGGTTTTTAGTATTACGAAGGACCAGATAAAGAATTCTCGGTCTTAATTTTTTAGAGCTTTGGTGATATGCCATTCCATACCAGTTTAAATTTAGTGATTGAACAATTACTTGTTTCATTTTTGGAAAAAGAACAAATATGTGGCATTTTATTGAGACATTTGATGCTAGAAAATTGCTTTTTTATTGCTTTCATCAAGTGATGCTTGATTTATCAATGACAGAATAAAGGTAAATAAACTGGAGAGCTTTCCATAAATTGCTTCGTAAATTTTGATATTTAACGACAATATTCGCTTTCACAAGATGAAGAAAATTAGTTATGTTTTTGAACATAATTTGTAGACACGGCTCTTAGTTGAAGGTAAAGAATATGTAACACCTCAGCCCGAAGAGGTCTGAAAGGCATGCGTTGGATTTTTACTTTTTCTTACAAAAGGAGGATATATTATTAAATAACCACAGTTAGTGATTTTTTTAATGCAAAATTTCTAAACGCTTTTCCAAGAATTCTGGTTCATTTTCCGTGGCCTTCATGTGAGCGCTGCATTGTTTGAATCCTTTATTGCTAATTTGGTTTCTTAATCAAAAAAGTGCTCCCTCCCTACTTTGAGATCAAATGTTTCCCTCCATTCAAGAACGGCGTAGAAAGTGAATTGAATAGATTTATGCATATTTTCTAATTTCTTAGCTTTCATAGCGAGCAGCTGCTACCTCACCGGTTTCAACAATCAAGAAGAAATTGCTACGTCTTCTCAGGGCACAGATTCAACCCTTAAATTGCACCTGGATATTGCGTTGTTTTGTTACAAGCAAAAAATAGAGTCATTTATTCACACAAAATTGCATTTATTCTGCAATAATAAAGTTGGATTCTCTAAGTAATGTGAGCATAGAGCACTTTTGGCCGTTGGTCGTAATCGTATTTCAAATTCTTGAGCTGTTTAATTTCAACTTTAAAGTTCTGGATCTAAAGTATTTGGATGACGGAACATTTTTTTCACGTTTTCGCTTCAACTGTATTACTATAGGTTTATTAGCAATTTCGACACAGGAATGTCTGAAGCGCTTGATGCCATTCCTTACTCTGAAACAATACACTTACATTACATCGTTACCTTACACAACCTCTACCCACAAACACCTTCGGTTACCCAACACCTATGTGCCATGAACAGAACCACTAGCAGCAAGCCGCGAAGTACCTTAAGGTACGTGACCTCGCAAGTCAATGAATGCTGGTATCACGCAAGTTTTTGTTGATTTTACTTGAGGCTGATCATTCCACAGGTATGTCAGAGCTTTTCGGCTACTATTTTCCATCATTTTTTTACACTTTAATGGAACGTGTCTGCGATTACTTCTGAGCGTGCAGTACAAGCAGTGTGGAATGTTGTCATAATACATTGTACATGCAACTTTTGTAATGTAAATATTATGTAATATTATATTACGCTGTTGGTAGTTTTTATTTGGATAGTAAAAAACTTCATATATTTGTTACTATGTGATGAATTTTGTGAATTGAAAAAGTTTGGTTAATATTTTTGGCTCAAAGAATTTCTCGCGGTTTACAATAGGTTAGTCGAAATTTAAACCCAATATTGCAGAAATTGTTTTATTATTGAATTTCTGTATTACATACTCTTGCCAAAATCATTATAAATTTAGGGTGCCTGCGAAAATTGTGGTGCTATGACACATGGACTTAAGGTACTTCGCGGCTGGCTGCTAGTGGTTGTGTTCATGGCACATACGTGTTGGGTAACCGAAGGTGTTTGTGGGTAGAGGTTGTGTAAGGTAACGATGATTGATGTAAGTGTATTGTTTCAGAGTAAGGAATGGCATCAAGCGCTTCAGACATTCCTGTGTCGAAATTGCTACGGCAGGAAATTGGAATAAGTGATGTGCAAGAAGGACGGAAAAGTAAGGATGAATACAGAAAGCAAAAGGTGCCGAAATTCTTGTCATTAAAAAAATTTTTTCTTCATTTATTGCGAAAGAAAAAGTAGTGTATTTTGAAAGTTTTTTCTAACGACGTCCAATTGAAATGAATGTTTTTTGAAGGATTTGGAAGAAGAGCAAAAGTTGGGTATAGCTCCGGCAACAGTGGATGTCGTCACGGGGCGCGACATCAATCCACACATTCCAGAATTCATTGCAAAGCATCCGTGGTACGTACCTGCTGATGGACCCACTCTACAGGCTAGTTTTTAAGTTCCAATATTATGGGGAGAAGTCTAATGTACATATACGTAATTATATCATTTATACCATCGCGAATCATTTTCCTGCAATAATGTCCTTTAGTTTCACTCAATTTTTACCCAACGAAATACGCAATTTTAGCATCAACGGCCACACGAAGAGAGACAGATTAAGTGGTCATCAATTGATGATTGGTACAAAAGGGGTGTAACGACTGAAAGAGCTGCAAAGTTCCGGAAGGTTAGTCGAAATTTAAACCCAATATTGCAGAAATTGTTTTATTATTGAATTTCTATATTACATACTCTTGCCAAAATCATTATAAATTTAGGGTGCCTGCGAAAATTGTGGTGCTATGACACATGGAAGGAAGGAGTGTTTAGAGAGACCTCGTAAAGTAGGCCGTATGGACAAATCAAGATATTGCTCCAGACGAATATGTTCAGGTTTTTTTTTCTAAATTTCTTAAATTTTGAAACGTAATTTCTGTGTAAATCAGCTAATTTTGAAACTTTTCTTCAAAATTTTGTTACCATTGTCTAATTTTTTGATCTGTAAACTAATATTGTATAAAACTTTAATTGAAGCCGAAATTAACGCTTGGTTGGGACGCGAAACGAGATCGATGGAATGGTTATGATCCCCAGACATACAAGCAAGTTGTTGAGGAGCATGAGAAGCTGGAGCAAACAAGGGAGCTTCTTAGAGAGGAGAAGGTAGTTTTGTTTTTTTCTTTATTCATTCAGATTTAAAATCTTTAATCATTCATATTAAAAATCTGCTATATATTATCGTTATTCTATGCTTCTTATTTGCTTTAGATGAAGGGAGAACATTTGAAAGAAGAATTGGAAGTGAGCGAAGATAGCCATCACATAGTAGAAGAACCCGCAGATGAAGACATGTATGCCGATGATGCTGATATGGCAGGTGTAACGGTTGATATGGATTGGCGTACGCGAATCACCGTGAGGAATCTTCGTATTAGGTATAAAAATGAAATCTTCGACTAGCACTGTTTGGTCTTTCCATATATGAAATGGTTAATTAAAAGTAATTTCAGAGAAGATACTGCGAAATATCTGTATAATTTGGATCCAAATGGACCTTATTATGATCCAAAGTCTCGCTCGATGAGAGAAAATCCATTTGCAGTAAGTGAATTTTGTGGTAAAGAATATCGTTTTTCATATTTGCCAATTTTACTGTTATACCTCCTCTGTAGTATAATGTGAAATTGAACTAGATATTATGTTTTTCGATTAGTAAACCTTTCATATTTATTGAAATTATTGCTCTTGCAGAACGTACCCGGAAAAGAGAAAGAGGCAGCTAAATTTGCTGGCGAAAATTTCATACGTTATACGGGAGAAGTAGTACAGGCTAATGAAGCACAGGTATTTGCATGGCAGGCTCGTTGCAAAGGTTAGTACACCTATCATACTTTTATAATAGAAAAGGAATAAATAAATATAAGTCAAACATCAGTTTTCATGGTAGGGTATATGTACTGCTGACATAAAAAGGCTTCTGTTTCAATCGCTCTCGCTGGTCTTAATTTGTCAATTCAGGAATTGATGTACATGCATTAGCTGAGCCTACAAAACTAGAAGCAATGAAAAAAGAGTTTGAGCAACAAAAACTGAGTGCAGAAGACGAGCACAAGAGCAAATTATTGGAAAAATATGGTGGTGAGGTAAGTATAACATTTGTCGATACTGACCTCTCATTCTCATTTTCAGTGTTTATGTTATTGTAAAATCATCATTAGTGACATCCTCAATCCTCCTTTCCCTCCTCCTAAAAATCGTTTCTCTATTTAGAGGAAAAGGGCAGCCAAATATCGGAAATATTTTCAGAAGTATTTACATGCACCGCCGAAGGAATTGTTATTAGCGCAAACGGAGAATTACGTGGAGTATAACAGAAGAGGAAAAATAATTAAAGGTGAAGAGCGACGAGTGGTGCTAAGTCGTTATGAGGAAGACAAGTAAGTTTCATTTTTTCATATTTTGATGATTATGAAATTAAATTATAAAGTATGTAGTTGTATATATTATACATTAACCACTGTTTCTCAAGATGCTGCAAAATGTCTTTAATAGGCTTGCAGAAAGTGTCGACTGATCATATTTGTTACGGATCAATTAGTGATAGTAATGTTCTTTTATGTTCAGGTACTTGAATAATCACAAGTCTGTGTGGGGGTCTTATTGGAAATCTGGTCAGTGGGGTTTCGCATGTTGTCATTCTTTAATAAAGAATTCATACTGCCTTGGTGAAGCTGGTAAAACCAGAAATGCGACGAATGCCGAGGCAACTGTTTTGCCACAAAGCGTGGTGACAAAAGCAGATCCAAGTATCAAGCTAGAAACTACAGGTATTACTTTCGTTATTTTCATTTTTCTTCCAAATAATTATTTTCGCGATGTTGTAAGCAGCTACTTTTTTACATACAGCATCTGAAAATGAACCAGAAGAGGATGGAAATTCTGAGGAAGAAAGGGAACGGGAAAAAGAACGATAGTATGAACTTGAAAAAGGCACTTAGACATTTTCATGTTCTTTTAATAAAGCATAAGCAGTTGTTTTACCGCAAAACATGTGCACATAGATCCATATGTTAAGAAAGCAATTATTCAGCATTCCAACAGTTCTTTATGATAAGTGCTAAGAATAAAAAAAAAAAATAAATACTACTCGGGCCTTCAGCTAAACGTGATGAAAGAAGACGTGAAAGAAGAAGGGAGAAGAGAAAGCGACAAAAGGAGCGAAAAGACGAATACAAAAAAACGCAAAAGTTAAAGAAAAGATGCAGTTCGGATGAAATTTCATCAGACAATGAGAGGAAAAAGAAAGAAGAACTTGAACAAGCAATCAAAAAAATCAATAAGGATCGAGAGGATGCTGAAGAGAGTTTGAAATTGGTATTTTTTTCTTTTTTAAAAAATAGGTTTTTTCATAGGGTTTTAATCATTGTCCACTATGACAAATTATCCAACTTTTAAGGCGTGAGCTGGATGTATTCATTAATTATTGAATATAATTAAATATCAGAAGATACTTGCCTTATACATTTCTTCTACGGCCTTTTAAGGTTACATAGTAGTTGAAACGACGACATATGAACAAAATTAGAAGAGAGAAATGATAACGTAAATTTATAGGGTGATCGAAAACGGCGCTATCATTCTAATTATGATGTGAGCGTTCCTACGTCTGCTGAAATGGAAGCTTATAAACTAACAAAAATTCATGCAAATGATCCTATGGCTTCATTTATGGAAAAACGTCGGAAGAAACGATCAAGAAAGAGTTGAATGCTTTTGATATTGTTGCGAAATTGGTCTTTTAAAATATTTGCTGTATTTTGAGAATGCTGTATATTTGTCAGAGTTTTTTCATAAGAAATGGCATATCAATGAAAGTTAGGTTTAGGTTTGTGATATTCGTTGATTAATGATTTTGGTCTGAGAACATTGTTCTTATTCCAGTGTATTTTTAATTTTTAACTTTTATGAGTGGATAAATATGCGAAACAAACCTTGAAAAAAGACCAATTAAATCAGGATAAAATCCTCAATGATGTAACTTTTGCTTCTCCATCTTGTACATAATAATAATGCATAAGCGTAAATATATAAAGGCGATTGAATGTTGATTGAATCGTGCTCATAACGCATTTTATAGTACTACTTTAATGTGATGATATGAATAAGACTTAATTCAACGCGTTTGGTACACTAGATTTCTTGCGTGAATCGGTAGAAACTCGAAATATGAGAAAAAGCGATGATGCTGATATGGCAGGTGTAACGGTTGATATGGATTGGCGTACGCGAATCACCGTGAGGAATCTTCGTATTAGGTATAAAAATGAAATTTTCGACTAGCACTGTTTGGTCTTTCCATATATGAAATGGTTAATTAAAAGTAATTTCAGAGAAGATACTGCGAAATATCTGTATAATTTGGATCCAAATGGACCTTATTATGATCCAAAGTCTCGCTCAATGAGAGAAAATCCATTTGCAGTAAGTGAATTTTGTGGTAAAAAATATCGTTTTTCATATTTGCCAATTTTACTGTTATACCTCCTCTGTAGTATAATGTGAAATTGAACTAGATATTATGTTTTTCGATTAGTAAACCTTTCATATTTATTGAAATTATTGCTCTTGCAGAACGTACCCGGAAAAGAGAAAGAGGCAGCTAAATTTGCTGGCGAAAATTTCATACGTTATACGGGAGAAGTAGTACAGGCTAATGAAGCACAGGTATTTGCATGGCAGGCTCGTTGCAAAGGTTAGTACACCTATCATACTTTTATAATAGAAAAGGAATAAATAAATATAAGTCAAACATCAGTTTTCATGGTAGGGTATATGTACTGCTGACATAAAAAGGCTTCTGTTTCAATCGCTCTCGCTGGTCTTAATTTGTCAATTCAGGAATTGATGTACATGCATTAGCTGAGCCTACAAAACTAGAAGCAATGAAAAAAGAGTTTGAGCAACAAAAACTGAGTGCAGAAGACGAGCACAAGAGCAAATTATTGGAAAAATATGGTGGTGAGGTAAGTATAACATTTGTCGATACTGACCTCTCATTCTCATTTTCAGTGTTTATGTTATTGTAAAATCATCATTAGTGACATCCTCAATCCTCCTTTCCCTCCTCCTAAAAATCGTTTCTCTATTTAGAGGAAAAGGGCAGCCAAATATCGGAAATATTTTCAGAAGTATTTACATGCACCGCCGAAGGAATTGTTATTAGCGCAAACGGAGAATTACGTGGAGTATAACAGAAGAGGAAAAATAATTAAAGGTGAAGAGCGACGAGTGGTGCTAAGTCGTTATGAGGAAGACAAGTAAGTTTCATTTTTTCATATTTTGATGATTATGAAATTAAATTATAAAGTATGTAGTTGTATATATTATACATTAACCACTGTTTCTCAAGATGCTGCAAAATGTCTTTAATAGGCTTGCAGAAAGTGTCGACTGATCATATTTGTTACGGATCAATTAGTGATAGTAATGTTCTTTTATGTTCAGGTACTTGAATAATCACAAGTCTGTGTGGGGGTCTTATTGGAAATCTGGTCAGTGGGGTTTCGCATGTTGTCATTCTTTAATAAAGAATTCATACTGCCTTGGTGAAGCTGGTAAAACCAGAAATGCGACGAATGCCGAGGCAACTGTTTTGCCACAAAGCGTGGTGACAAAAGCAGATCCAAGTATCAAGCTAGAAACTACAGGTATTACTTTCGTTATTTTCATTTTTCTTCCAAATAATTATTTTCGCGATGTTGTAAGCAGCTACTTTTTTACATACAGCATCTGAAAATGAACCAGAAGAGGATGGAAATTCTGAGGAAGAAAGGGAACGGGAAAAAGAACGATAGTATGAACTTGAAAAAGGCACTTAGACATTTTCATGTTCTTTTAATAAAGCATAAGCAGTTGTTTTACCGCAAAACATGTGCACATAGATCCATATGTTAAGAAAGCAATTATTCAGCATTCCAACAGTTCTTTATGATAAGTGCTAAGAATAAAAAAAAAAAATAAATACTACTCGGGCCTTCAGCTAAACGTGATGAAAGAAGACGTGAAAGAAGAAGGGAGAAGAGAAAGCGACAAAAGGAGCGAAAAGACGAATACAAAAAAACGCAAAAGTTAAAGAAAAGATGCAGTTCGGATGAAATTTCATCAGACAATGAGAGGAAAAAGAAAGAAGAACTTGAACAAGCAATCAAAAAAATCAATAAGGATCGAGAGGATGCTGAAGAGAGTTTGAAATTGGTATTTTTTTCTTTTTTAAAAAATAGGTTTTTTCATAGGGTTTTAATCATTGTCCACTATGACAAATTATCCAACTTTTAAGGCGTGAGCTGGATGTATTCATTAATTATTGAATATAATTAAATATCAGAAGATACTTGCCTTATACATTTCTTCTACGGCCTTTTAAGGTTACATAGTAGTTGAAACGACGACATATGAACAAAATTAGAAGAGAGAAATGATAACGTAAATTTATAGGGTGATCGAAAACGGCGCTATCATTCTAATTATGATGTGAGCGTTCCTACGTCTGCTGAAATGGAAGCTTATAAACTAACAAAAATTCATGCAAATGATCCTATGGCTTCATTTATGGAAAAACGTCGGAAGAAACGATCAAGAAAGAGTTGAATGCTTTTGATATTGTTGCGAAATTGGTCTTTTAAAATATTTGCTGTATTTTGAGAATGCTGTATATTTGTCAGAGTTTTTTCATAAGAAATGGCATATCAATGAAAGTTAGGTTTAGGTTTGTGATATTCGTTGATTAATGATTTTGGTCTGAGAACATTGTTCTTATTCCAGTGTATTTTTAATTTTTAACTTTTATGAGTGGATAAATATGCGAAACAAACCTTGAAAAAAGACCAATTAAATCAGGATAAAATCCTCAATGATGTAACTTTTGCTTCTCCATCTTGTACATAATAATAATGCATAAGCTTAAATATATAAAGGCGATTGAATGTTGATTGAATCGTGCTCATAACGCATTTTATAGTACTACTTTAATGTGATGATATGAATAAGACTTAATTCAACGCGTTTGGTACACTAGATTTCTTGCGTGAATCGGTAGAAACTCGAAATATGAGAAAAAGCGATTTCAGTTCTCCTACTGGACAGGAGCGATGAAATACTTTGCATGGTATTTGAAAATTAAAGAACGAGATTAATCTACCAGTGGTGAAAGATGGTTTAATCAGATACTGAGTATGGTGGAAGTTCACAGTGAGGGTAATGAAAGATGAAAACGAACAAAATTCCAAACTGCAAATAATTTCCTAACTACTTCGAAAAAAATGAAATAATTTCCTAACTACTTCGTTTATTGTCATGCCTGTTTTCATAATTTCCTAACGAAGATTTTAATTCAATCTCCCTTTCGCTATCACTTCTATCCCATCTGGTAACTATCTACGCCCGTTTCATTTATTATAAATCACTCATCCAACAAATCCATTTATCTCTGTCATCATTGAGTACGACGTCACACTTCTGCACACCGTACTGTCAGTGTAAAGGTATGACTTAACTCCACAGGTTTCGGCCGAAACATTGTTAGCTTATCAAATCATTTAAGAAGACTCACTATCCACCATACTCAGTATCTGATCAAACCATCTTTCACCACTGGTAGACTAATCTCGTTCTTTAATTTTCAAATACCATGCAAAGTATTTCATCGCTCCTGTCCAGTAGGAGAACTGAAATCGTTTTTTCTCATATTTCGAGTTTCTACCGATTCACGCAAGAAATCTAGTGTACCAAACGCGTTGAATTAAGTCTCATTCATATCATCACATTAAAGTAGTACTATAAAATGCGTTATGAGCACGATTCAATCAACATTCAATCGCCTTTATATTTTTACGCTTATGCAATATTATTATGTACAAGATGGAGAAGCATAATTGGTCTTTTTTCAAGGTTTGTTTTGTATTTTTGTATATTTATCCACTCATAAAAGTTAAAAATTAAAAATACACTGGAATAAGAACAATGTTCTCAGACCAAAATCATTAATCAACAAATATCACAAACCTAAATCTAACTTTCATTAATATGTCATTTCTTATAAAAAAAATCTGACAAATATACAGCATTCTCAAAATACAGTAAATATTTTAAAAGACCAATTTCACAACAATATCAAAAGCATTCAACTCTTTTTTGATCGTTTCTTCCGACGTTTTTCCATAAATGAAGCCATTGGATCATTTGCATGAATTTTTGTTAGTTTATAAGCTTCCATTTCAGCAGACGTAGGAGCGCTCACATCATAATTAGAATGATAGCGCCGTTTTCGATCACCCTATAAATTTACGTTATCATTTCTCTCTTCTAATTTTGTTCATATGTCGTCGTTTCAACTACTATGTAACCTTAAAATTCCGTAGAAGAAATGTATAAAGCCAGCATCTTTTGATATTTAATTATGTTCAATAATTAATGAATACATCCAGCTCACGCCTTAAAAGTTGGATAATTTGTCATAGTGGACAATGATTAAAACCCTATGAAAAAACCTATTTTTTAAAAAAGAAAAAAATACCAATTTCAAACTCTCTTCAGCATCCTCTCGATCCTTATTGATTTTTTTGATTGCTTGTTCAAGTTCTTCTTTCTTTTTCCTCTCATTGTCTGATGAAATTTCATCCGAACTGCATCTTTTCTTTAACTTTTGCGTTTTTTTGTATTCGTCTTTTCGCTCCTTTTGTCGCTTTCTCTTCTCCCTTCTTCTTTCACGTCTTCTTTCATCACGTTTAGCTGAAGGCCCGAGTAGTATTTATTTTTTTTTTTTATTCTTAGCACTTATCATAAAGAACTGTTGGAATGCTGAATAATTGCTTTCTTAACATATGGATCTATGTGCACATGTTTTGCGGTAAAACAACTGCTTATGCTTTATTAAAAGAACATGAAAATGTCTAAGTGCCTTTTTCAAGTTCATACTATCGTTCTTTTTCCCGTTCCCTTTCTTCCTCAGAATTTCCATCCTCTTCTGGTTCATTTTCAGATGCTGTATGTAAAAAAGTAGCTGCTTACAACATCGCGAAAATAATTATTTGGAAGAAAAATGAAAATAACGAAAGTAATACCTGTAGTTTCTAGCTTGATACTTGGATCTGCTTTTGTCACCACGCTTTGTGGCAAAACAGTTGCCTCGGCATTCGTCGCATTTCTGGTTTTACCAGCTTCACCAAGACAGTATGAATTCTTTATTAAAGAATGACAACATGCGAAACCCCACTGACCAGATTTCCAATAAGACCCCCACACAGACTTGTGATTATTCAAGTACCTGAACATAAAAGAACATTACTATCACTAATTGATCCGTAACAAATATGATCAGTCGACACTTTCTGCAAGCCTATTAAAGACATTTTGCAGCATCTTGAGAAACAGTGGTTAATGTATAATATATACAACTACATACTTTATAATTTAATTTCATAATCATCAAAATATGAAAAAATGAAACTTACTTGTCTTCCTCATAACGACTTAGCACCACTCGTCGCTCTTCACCTTTAATTATTTTTCCTCTTCTGTTATACTCCACGTAATTCTCCGTTTGCGCTAATAACAATTCCTTCGGCGGTGCATGTAAATACTTCTGAAAATATTTCCGATATTTGGCTGCCCTTTTCCTCTAAATAGAGAAACGATTTTTAGGAGGAGGGAAAGGAGGATTGAGGATGTCACTAATGATGATTTTACAATAACATAAACACTGAAAATGAGAATGAGAGGTCAGTATCGACAAATGTTATACTTACCTCACCACCATATTTTTCCAATAATTTGCTCTTGTGCTCGTCTTCTGCACTCAGTTTTTGTTGCTCAAACTCTTTTTTCATTGCTTCTAGTTTTGTAGGCTCAGCTAATGCATGTACATCAATTCCTGAATTGACAAATTAAGACCAGCGAGAGCGATTGAAACAGAAGCCTTTTTATGTCAGCAGTACATATACCCTACCATGAAAACTGATGTTTGACTTATATTTATTTATTCCTTTTCTATTATAAAAGTATGATAGGTGTACTAACCTTTGCAACGAGCCTGCCATGCAAATACCTGTGCTTCATTAGCCTGTACTACTTCTCCCGTATAACGTATGAAATTTTCGCCAGCAAATTTAGCTGCCTCTTTCTCTTTTCCGGGTACGTTCTGCAAGAGCAATAATTTCAATAAATATGAAAGGTTTACTAATCGAAAAACATAATATCTAGTTCAATTTCACATTATACTACAGAGGAGGTATAACAGTAAAATTGGCAAATATGAAAAACGATATTTTTTACCACAAAATTCACTTACTGCAAATGGATTTTCTCTCATTGAGCGAGACTTTGGATCATAATAAGGTCCATTTGGATCCAAATTATACAGATATTTCGCAGTATCTTCTCTGAAATTACTTTTAATTAACCATTTCATATATGGAAAGACCAAACAGTGCTAGTCGAAAATTTCATTTTTATACCTAATACGAAGATTCCTCACGGTGATTCGCGTACGCGAATCCATATCAACCGTTACACCTGCCATATCAGCATCATCGGCATACATGTCTTCATCTGCGGGTTCTTCTACTATGTGATGGCTATCTTCGCCCACTTCCAATTCTTCTTTCAAAAGTTCTCCCTTCATCTAAAGCAAATAAGAAGCATAGAATAACGATAATATATAGCAGATTTTTAATATGAATGATTAAAGATTTTAAATCTGAATGAATAAAGAAAAAAACAAAACTACCTTCTCCTCTCTAAGAAGCTTCCTTGTTTGCTCCAGCTTCTCATGCTCCTCAACAACTTGCTTGTATGTCTGGGGATCATAACCATTCCATCGATCTCGTTTCGCGTCCCAACCAAGCGTTAATTTCGGCTTCAATTAAAGTTTTATACAATATTAGTTTACAGATCACAAAATTAGACAATGGTAACAAAATTTTGAAGAAAAGTTTCAAAATTAGCTGATTTACACAGAAATTACGTTTCAAAATTTAGGAAATTTAGAAAAAAAAACCTGAACATATTCGTCTGGAGCAATATCTTGATTTGTCCATATAGCACCTACTTTACGAGGTCTCTCTAAACAGTCCTTCCTTCCATGTGTCATAGCACCACAATTTTCACAGGCACCCTAAATTTATAATGATTTTGGCAAGAGTATGTAATACAGAAATTCAATAATAAAACAATTTCTGCAATATTGGGTTTAAATTTCGACTAACCTTCCGGAACTTTGCAGCTCTTTCAGTCGTTACACCCCTTTTGTACCAATCATCAATTGATGACCACTTAATCTGTCTCTCTTCGTGTGGCCGTTGATGCTAAAATTGTGTATTTCGTTGGGTAAAAATTGAGTGAAACTAAAGGACATTATTGCAGGAAAATGATTCGCGATGGTATAAATGATATAATTACGTATATGTACATTAGACTTCTCCCCATAATATTGGAACTTAAAAACTAGCCTGTAGAGTGGGTCCATCAGCAGGTACGTACCACGGATGCTTTGCAATGAATTCTGGAATGTGTGGATTGATGTCGCGCCCCGTGACGACATCCACTGTTGCCGGAGCTATACCCAACTTTTGCTCTTCTTCCAAATCCTTCAAAAAACATTCATTTCAATTGGACGTCGTTAGAAAAAACTTTCAAAATACACTACTTTTTCTTTCGCAATAAATGAAGAAAAAATTTTTTTAATGACAAGAATTTCGGCACCTTTTGCTTTCTGTATTCATCCTTACTTTTCCGTCCTTCTTGCACATCACTTATTCCAATTTCCTGCCGTAGCAATTTCGACACAGGAATGTCTGAAGCGCTTGATGCCATTCCTTACTCTGAAACAATACACTTACATCAATCATCGTTACCTTACACAACCTCTACCCACAAACACCTTCGGTTACCCAACACGTATGTGCCATGAACACAACCACTAGCAGCCAGCCGCGAAGTACCTTAAGTCCATGTGTCATAGCACCACAATTTTCGCAGGCACCCTAAATTTATAATGATTTTGGCAAGAGTATGTAATACAGAAATTCAATAATAAAACAATTTCTGCAATATTGGGTTTAAATTTCGACTAACCTATTGTAAACCGCGAGAAATTCTTTGAGCCAAAAATATTAACCAAACTTTTTCAATTCACAAAATTCATCACATAGTAACAAATATATGAAGTTTTTTACTATCCAAATAAAAACTACCAACAGCGTAATATAATATTACATAATATTTACATTACAAAAGTTGCATGTACAATGTATTATGACAACATTCCACACTGCTTGTACTGCACGCTCAGAAGTAATCGCAGACACGTTCCATTAAAGTGTAAAAAAATGATGGAAAATAGTAGCCGAAAAGCTCTGACATACCTGTGGAATGATCAGCCTCAAGTAAAATCAACAAAAACTTGCGTGATACCAGCATTCATTGACTTGCGAGGTCACGTACCTTAAGGTACTTCGCGGCTTGCTGCTAGTGGTTCTGTTCATGGCACATAGGTGTTGGGTAACCGAAGGTGTTTGTGGGTAGAGGTTGTGTAAGGTAACGATGTAATGTAAGTGTATTGTTTCAGAGTAAGGAATGGCATCAAGCGCTTCAGACATTCCTGTGTCGAAATTGCTAATAAACCTATAGTAATACAGTTGAAGCGAAAACGTGAAAAAAATGTTCCGTCATCCAAATACTTTAGATCCAGAACTTTAAAGTTGAAATTAAACAGCTCAAGAATTTGAAATACGATTACGACCAACGGCCAAAAGTGCTCTATGCTCACATTACTTAGAGAATCCTTTATTGCTAATTTGGTTTCTTAATCAAAAAAGTGCTCCCTCCCTACTTTGAGATCAAATGTTTCCCTCCATTCAAGAACGGCGTAGAAAGTGAATTGAATAGATTTATGCGTATTTTCTAATTTCTTAGCTTTCATAGCGAGCAGCTGCTACCTCACCGGTTTCAACAATCAAGAAGAAATTGCTACGTCTTCTCAGGGCACAGATTCAACCCTTAAATTGCACCTGGATATTGCGTTGTTTTGTTACAAGCAAAAAATAGAGTCATTTATTCACACAAAATGGCACTTATTCTGCAATAATAAAGTTGGAATACACTGATAAAAGATAAGTTAGAATGTTCGGATTTCTTTTTAATTCACGAAGATAAAAAGAAAAAAGCTCTTCCTAATATTCGGTAATTCTACTCAAAAATGGACCAATTGTATCATCTCGAGTTTCTGTTCCTTTCTTTTTTTAACGCTACGCAATCAAGTGATAACATATCTGCGTGAGAAGAACTGACGTAACCTACAACAAGGAATATAAATGAATTTCACTAAATTTTTTTCACTAAACTTACCACGATTGCTCACTGAACATTTGGAAATCCGAAAAAAGTATTCAGTTTTCAACAGTGGAAAAATCAGCACTTAAGTTTTAAATATGGAAGTGAAAATCATTATATAATTAATACACTGTGCTAACTGTATGAACTGCATATGTAAAGAATCGATGAAGAATGAGACACAGCTAAACAACGATTACTTATAAAAATGAACCAAATCATCCATCGTTAAGCGAATATTACTAGTATACAGATAAAGTTCTCCAAGCTTACATTAGCCTATGTATTCTGTTGTTCATTACCACCAAACACTGGAAGAAACATCTGGTGGAAAAGATTTACTGTACATACCGGCAAACATTGTACCAAATAGCCTTCTGCGTAACCAATTAATAAACCTATAGTAATACAGTTGAAGCGAAAACGTGAAAAAAATGTTCCGTCATCCAAATACTTTTGATCCAGAACTTTAAAGTTGAAATTAAACAGCTCAAGAATTTGAAATACGATTACGACCAACGGCCAAAAGTGCTCTATGCTCACATAGAGAAATCTTGAAGAAATATGGCCTATTCCTAGTAATAAAATAAAGATGCGGATAAAATGAACCCATTATGACATCGCTAGCATAGTGTCGACCAATAAAAACTCGTGAAGCTCCCAATATAAATGGAAGTAAGTTCACAGTGAGGGTAATGAAAGGTGAAAACGAACAAAATTCCAAACTGAAACGTGAAAATAACGTTATACTAGCAAGTCCAATGCAAATTTGTCGCGATGAAATACTTTAAAGTACATCAGAAAATTTTTTTCTATCCAGTATATACGAAATTCAAATTTGAGTGTTACCACAACACTGATAGCATCGCACCACGAGAAGAATGACCAGAAGGAAATGAAAATTTATCGACCAAAGGCGCCTCATAGAGCTGCAATGTTTAATGATGTAAATCTGAGGGTATCGGATATTGAGTGATTTACGACAAGGCGATTCTAAAATACTTGCCTTGAATTCAAGTCTTGATGTGTCAAACAGTTCTTATTTTAACCAAAAAGCAAATAATTGAAGCGAGATTAGCGCAGGTGACGAAAGATAGAAGAATATTTGTGGGATTTGAAATTGTATCAACACCCTAATCCAAACAGTACAGCAGATTCAAAACAATTGTATACCTGGTCCTTGATGTTAGAAGGTGGCCGTGGTCTTCTTACTATTCCTTTAATAGCTCCAACAATTATCAGATCGACGCAAAGGCCTAAAAAACTTTGCTAGTTTAACTGACTACGTGGAGATTTTGATAATCCTGGAAAAATATTGCCTAAAAAACCAAAACACTCACCAAACGTTAATATAACTAATCCATATTTGGTATTCAACGAAAAATTATATCTCATAGACACCAGGGATATTAATAAACTGAAAACAAAAATCATTAAATACTAAAATGTACAAAAATATTACAGGTATTTCAAGATTTCAAAATTATCCATTCGATCAACACTTCTTATTCAATACTTAATTTAATAATTAAGAGTTATGAAAGTTTGAATAAGGATATGGAAGTGCCTAAAAAAATACCTAAAAATCAGCCACAAACCGCCATGCATTGACCATTCCAAACACAAAAGGATGAAACGGAAATTACTATTCGAATCGAGAGCAGTGTTCAATACCATAAACGAGGTGATTTCTCGATCCCAAATCCATAATTGTGCTTGAACTAAAGTTAATTAAAATATGCCAGTTAAACAAAACATTTGAACTAAATAATAATTGCCTTAAAATAATGCTGTTTACAAGTAAAGGAGATATTGGCTCAAGATTTGTTAACCCATAATTTCAGAGCTAAGTCTAAGCAGCAATAATTTCCTAACTACTTCTTCGTTTATTGTAATGCCTGTTTTCATAATTTCCTAACGAAAATTTGAATTCACTTCTATCCCATATGGTTAACTATCTACGCCCATTTCATTTATTATAAATCACTCATCCAACAAATCCATTTATCTCTGTCATCATTGAGTACGACGTCGCACTTCTGCACACCGTACTGTCAGTGTAAAGGTATGACTTAACTCCACAGCTTTCGGCCGAAACATTGTTAGCTTATCAAATCATTTAAGAAGACTCACTATCCACCATACTCAGTATCTGATCAAACCATCTTTCACCACTGGTAGACTAATCTCGTTCTTTAATTTTCAAATACCATGCAAAGTATTTCATCGCTCCTGTCCAGTAGGAGAACTGAAATCGTTTTTTCTCATATTTCGAGTTTCTACCGATTCACGCAAGAAATCTAGTGTACCAAACGCGTTGAATTAAGTCTCATTCATATCATCACATTAAAGTAGTACTATAAAATGCGTTATGAGCACGATTCAATCAACATTCAATCGCCTTTATATTTTTACGCTTATGCAATATTATTATGTACAAGATGGAGAAGCATAATTGGTCTTTTTTCAAGGTTTGTTTTGTATTTTTGTATATTTATCCACTCATAAAAGTTAAAAATTAAAAATACACTGGAATAAGAACAATGTTCTCAGACCAAAATCATTAATCAACAAATATCACAAACCTAAATCTAACTTTCATTAATATGTCATTTCTTATAAAAAAAATCTGACAAATATACAGCATTCTCAAAATACAGTAAATATTTTAAAAGACCAATTTCACAACAATATCAAAAGCATTCAACTCTTTTTTGATCGTTTCTTCCGACGTTTTTCCATAAATGAAGCCATTGGATCATTTGCATGAATTTTTGTTAGTTTATAAGCTTCCATTTCAGCAGACGTAGGAGCGCTCACATCATAATTAGAATGATAGCGCCGTTTTCGATCACCCTATAAATTTACGTTATCATTTCTCTCTTCTAATTTTGTTCATATGTCGTCGTTTCAACTACTATGTAACCTTAAAATTCCGTAGAAGAAATGTATAAAGCCAGCATCTTTTGATATTTAATTATGTTCAATAATTAATGAATACATCCAGCTCACGCCTTAAAAGTTGGATAATTTGTCATAGTGGACAATGATTAAAACCCTATGAAAAAACCTATTTTTTAAAAAAGAAAAAAATACCAATTTCAAACTCTCTTCAGCATCCTCTCGATCCTTATTGATTTTTTTGATTGCTTGTTCAAGTTCTTCTTTCTTTTTCCTCTCATTGTCTGATGAAATTTCATCCGAACTGCATCTTTTCTTTAACTTTTGCGTTTTTTTGTATTCGTCTTTTCGCTCCTTTTGTCGCTTTCTCTTCTCCCTTCTTCTTTCACGTCTTCTTTCATCACGTTTAGCTGAAGGCCCGAGTAGTATTTTTTTTTTTTTATTCTTAGCACTTATCATAAAGAACTGTTGGAATGCTGAATAATTGCTTTCTTAACATATGGATCTATGTGCACATGTTTTGCGGTAAAACAACTGCTTATGCTTTATTAAAAGAACATGAAAATGTCTAAGTACCTTTTTCAAGTTCATACTGTCGTTCTTTTTCTCGTTCCCTTTCTTCTTCAGAATTCAGCTCGGAGGTAGATGTATCTGAAGGCGATTCGCTACCAACAGAGGAATTTCCATCCTCTTCTGGTTCATTTTCAGATGCTGTATGTAAAAAAGTAGCTGCTTACAACATCGCGAAAATAATTATTTGGAAGAAAAATGAAAATAACGAAAGTAATACCTGTAGTTTCTAGCTTGATACTTGGATCTGCTTTTGTCACCACGCTTTGTGGCAAAACAGTTGCCTCGGCATTCGTCGCATTTCTGGTTTTACCAGCTTCACCAAGGCAGTATGAATTCTTTATTAAAGAATGACAACATGCGAAACCCCACTGACCAGATTTCCAATAAGACCCCCACACAGACTTGTGATTATTCAAGTACCTGAACATAAAAGAACATTACTATCACTAATTGATCCGTAACAAATATGATCAGTCGACACTTTCTGCAAGCCTATTAAAGACATTTTGCAGCATCTTGAGAAACAGTGGTTAATGTATAATATATACAACTACATACTTTATAATTTAATTTCATAATCATCAAAATATGAAAAAATGAAACTTACTTGTCTTCCTCATAACGACTTAGCACCACTCGTCGCTCTTCACCTTTAATTATTTTTCCTCTTCTGTTATACTCCACGTAATTCTCCGTTTGCGCTAATAACAATTCCTTCGGCGGTGCATGTAAATACTTCTGAAAATATTTCCGATATTTGGCTGCCCTTTTCCTCTAAATAGAGAAACGATTTTTAGGAGGAGGGAAAGGAGGATTGAGGATGTCACTAATGATGATTTTACAATAACATAAACACTGAAAATGAGAATGAGAGGTCAGTATCGACAAATGTTATACTTACCTCACCACCATATTTTTCCAATAATTTGCTCTTGTGCTCGTCTTCTGCACTCAGTTTTTGTTGCTCAAACTCTTTTTTCATTGCTTCTAGTTTTGTAGGCTCAGCTAATGCATGTACATCAATTCCTGAATTGACAAATTAAGACCAGCGAGAGCGATTGAAACAGAAGCCTTTTTATGTCAGCAGTACATATACCCTACCATGAAAACTGATGTTTGACTTATATTTATTTATTCCTTTTCTATTATAAAAGTATGATAGGTGTACTAACCTTTGCAACGAGCCTGCCATGCAAATACCTGTGCTTCATTAGCCTGTACTACTTCTCCCGTATAACGTATGAAATTTTCGCCAGCAAATTTAGCTGCCTCTTTCTCTTTTCCGGGTACGTTCTGCAAGAGCAATAATTTCAATAAATATGAAAGGTTTACTAATCGAAAAACATAATATCTAGTTCAATTTCACATTATACTACAGAGGAGGTATAACAGTAAAATTGGCAAATATGAAAAACGATATTTTTTACCACAAAATTCACTTACTGCAAATGGATTTTCTCTCATTGAGCGAGACTTTGGATCATAATAAGGTCCATTTGGATCCAAATTATACAGATATTTCGCAGTATCTTCTCTGAAATTACTTTTAATTAACCATTTCATATATGGAAAGACCAAACAGTGCTAGTCGAAAATTTCATTTTTATACCTAATACGAAGATTCCTCACGGTGATTCGCGTACGCGAATCCATATCAACCGTTACACCTGCCATATCAGCATCATCGGCATACATGTCTTCATCTGCGGGTTCTTCTACTATGTGATGGCTATCTTCGCCCACTTCCAATTCTTCTTTCAAAAGTTCTCCCTTCATCTAAAGCAAATAAGAAGCATAGAATAACGATAATATATAGCAGATTTTTAATATGAATGATTAAAGATTTTAAATCTGAATGAATAAAGAAAAAAACAAAACTACCTTCTCCTCTCTAAGAAGCTTCCTTGTTTGCTCCAGCTTCTCATGCTCCTCAACAACTTGCTTGTATGTCTGGGGATCATAACCATTCCATCGATCTCGTTTCGCGTCCCAACCAAGCGTTAATTTCGGCTTCAATTAAAGTTTTATACAATATTAGTTTACAGATCACAAAATTAGACAATGGTAACAAAATTTTGAAGAAAAGTTTCAAAATTAGCTGATTTACACAGAAATTACGTTTCAAAATTTAGGAAATTTAGAAAAAAAAACCTGAACATATTCGTCTGGAGCAATATCTTGATTTGTCCATATAGCACCTACTTTACGAGGTCTCTCTAAACAGTCCTTCCTTCCATGTGTCATAGCACCACAATTTTCACAGGCACCCTAAATTTATAATGATTTTGGCAAGAGTATGTAATACAGAAATTCAATAATAAAACAATTTCTGCAATATTGGGTTTAAATTTCGACTAACCTTCCGGAACTTTGCAGCTCTTTCAGTCGTTACACCCCTTTTGTACCAATCATCAATTGATGACCACTTAATCTGTCTCTCTTCGTGTGGCCGTTGATGCTAAAATTGTGTATTTCGTTGGGTAAAAATTGAGTGAAACTAAAGGACATTATTGCAGGAAAATGATTCGCGATGGTATAAATGATATAATTACGTATATGTACATTAGACTTCTCCCCATAATATTGGAACTTAAAAACTAGCCTGTAGAGTGGGTCCATCAGCAGGTACGTACCACGGATGCTTTGCAATGAATTCTGGAATGTGTGGATTGATGTCGCGCCCCGTGACGACATCCACTGTTGCCGGAGCTATACCCAACTTTTGCTCTTCTTCCAAATCCTTCAAAAAACATTCATTTCAATTGGACGTCGTTAGAAAAAACTTTCAAAATACACTACTTTTTCTTTCGCAATAAATGAAGAAAAAATTTTTTTAATGACAAGAATTTCGGCACCTTTTGCTTTCTGTATTCATCCTTACTTTTCCGTCCTTCTTGCACATCACTTATTCCAATTTCCTGCCGTAGCAATTTCGACACAGGAATGTCTGAAGCGCTTGATGCCATTCCTTACTCTGAAACAATACACTTACATCAATCATCGTTACCTTACACAACCTCTACCCACAAACACCTTCGGTTACCCAACACCTATGTGCCATGAACAGAACCACTAGCAGCCAGCCGCGAAGTACCTTAAGGTACGTGACCTCGCAAGTCAATGAATGCTGGTATCACGCAAGTAAGTTTTTGTTGATTTTACTTGAGGCTGATTATTCCACGGGTATGTCAGAGCTTTTCGGCTACTATTTTCCATCATTTTTTTGCACTTTAATGGAACGTGTCTGCGATTACTTCTGAGCGTGCAGTACAAGCAGTGTGGAATGTTGTCATAATACATTGTACATGCAACTTTTGTAATGTAAATATTATGTAATATTATATTACGCTGTTGGTCGTTTTTATTTGGATAATAAAAAACTTTATATATTTGTTACTATGTGATGAATTTTGTGAATTGAAAAAGTTTGGTTAATATTTTTAGCTCAAAGAATTTCTCGCGGTTTACAACACCCTGACAGACTCGTGTTTTCGAGCGTGCGTCAGAGAATTCAACCATCATCAGTTGATTGAACCTGAAACTATATGCGTCAATAAATGTTAAAATACTTCTTATTTCAATTTATCAGATTATGACAGCTTTGATTGCTAGAACAATTAGGAATTAGTGGACCGTATATTTGAATGATCAGATGATTCCGTAGAATCCGCAGATTGTTTTGGTTTCATTGTTCTGATAGTTTGGGATGCCTGAATGTCAGTTTTAATCCGCTGCATTCTTAAAATTAAAAACTACTTTTCGTATTGTGTAATATAAATTCCCCACTATATTTAACTATATTTAAAATCGTGCAAATTTATGAGTCGGGTTTCATGAAAAGTAAACATTAGATTATCATGAAGTTATTTTTTCGTGTTCTTTAGAGCAGATATATCATCATTACTTTTGATTAGAGAACAAAAAGCAACTGGCACTGAAAAAGCCCTTCATGAGTTCCTCTGCGCGTTTCAAAATTTTAGACGGTCCTTCTTCAAATTTTGGAATGCCGTGTTTGATTGTTAATAAATCGTTATATTATTGCAGGCATTGATAAGCACATGCGGACAAGCCAGCGTTTAATGCTAATATTTGCCGACCAAGCACCAAATAAGCTATTTAAGAAAGAGGAATCATCGGACTTACAGTTCGTTCATTTTTCACTTTGAGTTCTTTTGTCATTTTGCAAATTGATCGCATTCTGTTTTGTAGGAGTAAATCATGAGCATCATATCGGAGCATGGTTATCGGCAGGATGGTAGAAAGCCACATCAAATTCGGAACTTAAATTACAAATTGGGAGTATATTCACAAGCTGACGGTTCAGCATATCTTGAACAAGGGAACACCAAGGTTTGTTTATTGTTTCCTAAAACGCTGGTTATATTTAAGCAATTGCGCAATGTAGGCGAAAATGGAAGTTCTTTAATTAGTAACTGCCGTCCTAACATGAGTTCTTTGTTGCTGATTCGTGAAATAATGTCAGTTTGTGGATGTGTTTCGGTCATGAAACTCGGAGTCCTAAATCTCTGTATGCTTTTCCACTCACGTTTAAGGAAGTACAGTTTAGGTCCTTTGCGCAGTATATGGTCCTTACGAACCCAAACAGCGAAGTCGTTTGCTAGAGGATCGTTGTGTCATCAATTGTCAGTATAGCATGGCCACATTCTCAACGAATGAGCGGAAGGTTTATTTTATTCCAGTTGTATATAAAATCTCTAGTGACTTATTTTTCATGTATTATGTGTAATAAAATGAGTGGAAGTACATGGTCGTTTATATCAGCATTGAAATTATTTAGGAACGACCACGAGGAGATCGCCGATCACTGGAATTTGCGCGACTAATGGAGAAAGCTTTCGAAGCAACAGTTTTGATGGAAAACTATCCGCGATCTCAAATTGACGTTTTCTGTGAGCTGTTGCAGGTATTGGTTTTGATGTATTCGTGCTTGCATTCCTCTTTGTGCAGTTATTTATCAATGCACTTAATTCACTCACTTTGTTATTGTTCAGATTCCGGCTCTCCACCGACAACATAATCATTTTAACTGTTGAAAACGTGCAACATATATATTTTGTATTGACATTGCCTTAATAATACCATTCCTATTCTAAATGTGCTTTTCTAAAAGATTTTTGAGCAAAGAGTTCTTCTTTAATAATAGTTTATTTTTGCGGGGAAATTTTTTTTATAGCCGTGTAATGGTTGCAAGAAACGTTTCATATCATCTTACGCGGCATTCCCAACAATATTTTTTCTACTTCTCAGGCAGATGGAAGTCATCTTGCTGCATGTGTCAATGCGGGAACATTAGCACTTGCTGATGCAGGTGTGCCAATGCGTGGCCTGGTTGCAGCAGCTTCATGTTCTTGTGCTCCCGGCGGATTAGCATGTGTAGACGTCAACTCGCGCGAGGAAATGGGTATCATTCCTCGACTAACAGTGGCTACAATATCGGGACAGGATGCAATTGTGTTAGCTGAGTTACAAAACAGATTACACAAGAGTCATCTAGCAGTAGTACTAGAAGCAGCTCGAAAAGCAACAGCTCAAGTACACTCATGTCTCGAAGCTGCCGTACTGACTCATATTAAAGATGCCATCGGTTTACCTTCTGACGTTGACATGGAACATGATAATGTTTCATACGCTGGCTAAATTATAGAAGTATTCACCCACTCATAATGAAATTTTGTTTCAATGTTGTTAAAAGTTTTCGAAGAAGCAGTAACATACTTATACAATGGTGTTTTTTGCTTCGAAATTCTATCCACCTATATCTACTCAAGCTTAGACAAATTTCTTCAGTTTTCCATGTCAAATTGTTTGTTTTTTTTTCTGTGTTCTATGAATGTTTGTTGCTGGATTACTTATTCATGCTTTCTATTAATTCATACGGTTTCATATTCTCGTTCGAAATTTTATTTGTTTTGTGTTGTTATACAAAGAACGATTTTTGTTAAGAAACCAGAAACCCATTAAATTCATGAAATTTTCTTTTTGTGTCGTGCTACGTAAAAGGTCGCATCATTACATATTTGTAGAGCCCATTAAAGCAACTGCTTCCGGAGGCTTAAAATAGGGATCAGGTTGCTTCTCTGAACACCTTATCGATTGGCGAGTGATAGTTTTCGGAAATGTTTAACATGTTTGGCATCAGGAATTTTACCAGGACAAAGCTCTGCATTTTTACTACATTTGGCATGATGTTTATAAGCAAGTAATTCGAAAGGGAGAGTATTATGGATTTATTTTGTGGCCTATAGTTTATTAAAAATGTGTCTGTTATAGTTCATTAAATGGACATTTCTAAAAGGTGACCATCTCGTCATATAGTAATTAGAACTTTGCAGATGTCTATTGAGATTGCTGGACCTGCTGGTTTCAAGGAACTGGAAATAGTCGTAACGGAAAGACGAGTTCCCGAGAATAAGTTAATTGTACCTGGATCTAAAGTTACTTCTAAGCCCGATTTTATGAGGTTTTTTTAGGATTATTAAAACGTATTTTTCAATTAAAATAGTAGAGTAAAAATACTGTTTTTATTAATAGCGTATGAGCGTGCAAGTTGTTTGACGAATGATTTGCGTTGTTAAATTATCCTAACTGAACTTGTTGACAATTTTGGACAAGGTGATGCGGAAATACTTCAGGGGACATGGGACATACATGCGTGGTGATGACTTGATAGCATCAGTAGCTGGTGCTGTTGAACAGGTGAACAAACTTGTTTCGGTACGACCCGTGAAAAGCAGGTGAGGTTTATTTATGGCTAGCTAGAACTTTCCTGCTTGTCGTTTGTGCTTACGTTTAGACACCTGTAGTTTGCAGGTATGTCTTTATTATGTTTTGTTCGTTCTGTCTTTTTTTTCCATTTTGGTTTATGCTTTTGGTAGCTTCTAGATATAATGGAGAAGTCGGTGATGTGGTGATTGGGCGAATCATGGAAGTGCAACAGAAGAGATGGAAGGTTGAGACGAACTCCAGACTAAATTCGACGTTACTTCTTTCCAGCGTAAACTTGCCAGGTGGTGAGCTGGTACGGTTTTTTCTAATCAGAATTAGCTATTAAATACTATTTCAATGCAATGTTTTGGTTTCGCATTGCTTGTCTCCTTTTTGATCTTTTTTCTTCCTTCTTCATTCATCTTGAACTGGAGAGAGAGTAAATAATTTTTTTTCAAAAATTATATTGTTTGGTTTGTAGAGGAGAAAATCAGTGGAGGACGAACGAATGATGCGTGAGTATCTGAAAGAGGGAGACCTGATCAGTGTAATTTTTTCTTGCTTGATAAATACAATGTGCTACACTTATTTTTTATTGAAGTATCTTTAGTTATTCTTTCATTAATTTCAGGCTAACATAATTAATTTAGCTTCTTTAACGTGTTTTTCATTACTAGGCTGAAGTGCAAAAAGTGCATTCAGATGGACAGTTGTCGCTGCACACGAGAAACTTAAGATATGGGAAGGTTCGTTTTTTTTTTCTCGGAGTTTTTCAGAAGTGTAGCCTGCCAATGTTTGAAATTCCGATTTCGTTGATTTGTCCTATTAAATTGAGGATGCCACTAATGATGATTTTACAATAACATAAACGCTGAAAGTGTCAGTATCGGAAATGTTATATTTACCTAACCACCATATTTTCCCAATTATCTGCACAAAATTTTCAGCTTTCACAAGGGACTTTGTTAAAAATTTCTCCATACTTGGTCAAGCGAAGAAAATCGCACTTCCATACTTTACCATGCGGCGTTTCTGTGATTTTTGGGCGTAACGGTTATATTTGGATAGCACCTGTAGCAAGTGAGGAACAAAACATGACAGGAGGTTATTCGCAAAATTTGGAAGAGGTAATGTTCGGCAGAAGCTATATGTTGTTATAAATCGTTAGATGTACAACGGTAACTGTGCATTTAAAATTTTCATTCTTTTCTGGAAGCATTTTAAGGTAGTACCAATGAAAATTCGGTCAGTCATAGCACGTGTGTCAAACTGTGTAAATATTCTTGCCATGCATCATATCCCACTCTATGATACAACAGTTGTGCTTGCTTATGATGCATCTCTTAATTCTGAGGTCAGTTTTTTGAAGAGAAATAATTTACAACTTAATATTCCTGTAGACTATGTGGTTTGGCTAAGTAAGGTCACTTTAGAGATTAGTTAAAGTCTAACCGTAGTTAGCGATCTTCCGATGTAAAAACGATATGCCTTATCTGTTTATGTATCTCATTTTTATAATTTCAGAGTAACTTTTTTGTACCGAAGTTCGTAAGCAAAAAAATTTTTGTTTAAATGGCTATCTAGCTCAAATATCTATCAAAATCATGAATATGATAAAATGTCGCACTAATATGCAGCAGAAAACAAAGTCAACTGACATTGTTTTACCGGAAATAAACATTTTTCTCATATCTTCTTCCTCTATTCAGATAAAAGAATTGTTGAAGCCGGAATCAGCAGCAAACATAGCAACGGAAGTTGCACTGCAGCTCGAGAAAAATTGCTAATGAAATAAACCTTGTGAATAAACCTCTTCTCAGTCTTACGTAGAGTGTTCCTGTTGAATATGAGACACAAAATATTTTCATTGTCTTGGAGTTTTGACGGTTCAAATAAAAAAAATTACTGAAACTTGAATTGGGCTCAAACACTAAATTCTTTATTCAGTCAACCCAAAATGTTATGTGGATTTAAAATTTCATCTAGTTTTTGTCTTTGTTATTTTTAAGATTCCTGAAAAATGTTGTGTTTTGTTTGTTATTGCTCATTTTCTTCTGAAAGATTATTCTTACAAATAAAAGGGTTGAGATGCTGGACTCTTTTGAAAGAACACTTAAGATGTGTCATCCTTCGTACATCAATGCTGGAAGATAATGTTGTCCTGTTTGTTTTTTTTAATGCGCTCTACTTTGCTTGATATGGCATAGAGGAACTTTCCTTTTATATCTGATAATCGAAAATTAAGTCACTCGATCAGGCTGAGTAACTTGGTTGGACATCTTCTTAAGTGTTTTTTCACAACTAACAGCATGACAGATTTTACGGTATTGGAGTACTTTGAAGTTAATTCAGACTCGAATCTGATCTGTCATCGGTGGAAGGAAATGTTGGATAGTGATGCTGAAATCAATGGAAGGAAGATTGTGGTTACAGAAGATGCCACTGATTTGGATGAGAAATTGGGACTCTATTTGACGGAAATTCTTAAGAAAGCAATTACTGAACGGGATGCTGCTAAAATTGCTCTTTCTGGTAGGCAAGCGATTTGGAATTCATTTTTTTAAGTAGCAGAATTTGAATTTTGAAACTATCGAGCTAGGTGTTTTCTAAATTTTGCTGTTAAATAGTGATTCTTAAAGTTTTAATGCTTTTCTGGATATTAATAGAAGGTATTTTATCTTCCTTATTCATATTTAAAACTTGTCCGGAAGTTGCTTTCACATGATTTGATTTAGAGCTCCATGTTTTTCATTTTCTAATTCCAAGAACTTTTTCCAGGTGGTTCAATGCCTCCTATGGTAGCACCGCTGCTGGCTAGGCTGAAGGACATTGACTGGTCAAAAGTTCGCATATTTGTAGCAGACGAAAGAATGGTTCCATTAAGTGATAATGACTCAAATACAGGAGCTTATACGAAAGTACTGCCGTCCGATATCATCCAGTCATTCGTGT
This sequence comes from Litomosoides sigmodontis, assembly GCA_963070105.1. Classification (NCBI taxonomy): domain Eukaryota; kingdom Metazoa; phylum Nematoda; class Chromadorea; order Rhabditida; family Onchocercidae; genus Litomosoides; species Litomosoides sigmodontis. The sequence goes on along the minus strand of OY718807.1, from coordinate 7,094,303 downwards.
CTTATGGACCCGTTGATAACAGTATTTCTTGTTCTTATTTGTCCAGATTTTGCTTTTTTCGAGCTTACTTTGTTTCGTTGAAATTTTTAGCTGTTTCGTATTGGTGGAAGTATTAGACGTAGGGAAGACGATTTTAGATAAAGAGCATAACATTATTTTATTTTTCTTAAAAAATAGCAATTATCTCTATTGTCTTATAAATTTTGTCATATTAACAAAACATTTACAGCAGCGCTGTGTGCTAAGAACTATGAAGCACAGATATATCGTTGTACTACAGAAACAGATGAAGGCTGGCCTGTATTCGATTTGCTTTTGTTAGGAATTGGACCAGATGGTCACACGTGCTCTTTGTTTCCTGGACATGCAGTGTTAAAGGTAAAAGTATAAAAGTATTTTGAATTGCCTGCTTACTTCTGGACAAATGCATCACTTATTGGTATTATCAGTTACAAATGATCTAGATAAGCAAGCTATTGATCGCAGGTTGTTACATTAAATTCATGTTTATGAGTTTTGTAGATAAACTTAAACGTTTTAGTTCTAAATAAGTATGGGAAATTAACTACTTAAAAAAATGGAATTAACTGGAATTAACTACTTAAAAAGATATTGTTGTATGTCGCCCACATGTTAATTTCACCACATATGAAGTTCCTACAAGGTGCTTTTACTGTCTACTGTCTCAGGTTACATTTGTTTTAAATATAAGTTCAGGAAAATGTGAAATGGGTCGCAGAAGTCGAAGATTCTCCCAAACCTCCGCCAAGACGTATAACTTTAACTCTACCGGTTATTAATCATGCTCGATATGTGGCATTTATTTGTACTGGTAAAAATAAAGGCAAATTAATACGAGTAAGTTGTAATGGGATAAAAGAAATTTATTGAGAACAGTATGGGATCTCATTCACCACTTTTGATATCAGTTACGATAATTGTTATTTTGGAATTATAGACTTTTTTATCACCTCAAACTACGTTCGAACAGGTGATTCATCAAAAGGCTCCTTAACAGTAAGGTTTAAATAAAGTCAGGAAATAGTTACAAGCTGCTGACAGATAATTCTAATAAGTGCTAATGAACATGTTGTAGGAAATCATTGACGATCAAAATTCTAGCTATCCAGCAGCAATGGTGAAGCCCAAGTCAGGTAAAACGTTTTGGTTTCTTGATAAGGAAGCATTTGCTGCTTGTGGTATCTCTACCAATCGTCTGTAATGCATTATTACTTTGTTCATTTTATATCTTTGTCAGTAATGAGACTACTGAGTGAGTCATTTTACCTTTTATAGAAAGCAGATAATAGTTAGTTGATATTCTTTAGCATTATATTTGTAATTAAGGTCAAGGCTGATACTGATATTTATCATTACGATATTGATATTAGCTTTGTGTTGTCATCATTGCCAGTATAATCGGATCACATGGAATTTTTATTTTGCATCTGTTTGTATTTCACTTTCCGCTTGAAATTCACTTTATTTCACTTTTCCAAATAAAATTCACCATATGAAATTTGTGTGAAACTCATTTATTTTATTCACGATTTCATTTAGAAGGATGACTCATTTTTTAGATTTTAATCAAATAGTTTGGTTAAGTTTCAATTTTTCATTTCATTATTAAAGATTCAATGAAGACAGTTTGGAAGGCTTCAATAAGGAAACTTTCAAAAGCAGTAAAGTTACTTAAATTAATGCATATTTTGAAACGTTGACATATTTTTTTCGAGTGGTAGCAATAAAGTGTTTCGAAGTCGACAACATAATATTTGCATTTATTCGATCAGCGTTCTCTTAAAGGCCAATACCACTCCTCAAATATATTACTAGGCTACATAAAAAAGGTGATGAGAAAAATTGGATTGATGTTGCAGAAGGTGATGGAAAGTTGGCAACAATCAGGATGATTAATCACTCATTCGTATAAAATTAGGTCATCGAACTACCTGATCGTGTCCACATTTCGAAATCTTCTAATAGAAAAATTCAATAGTTTGGACATCAATTTTGAAGTTAGTATAAAAACTCGTACTAGGTAGCTTTTGCAGAAAGTCGATAATCAAACAAAACTTAAATTTTTTCTCTTTGAAGCTAATAGTATCCAACTTTGAATTAAGAACATGAAGAATATTGCAAATATTTCTTGCTCTCACTTGAATATTTATATGTACAAGAGAAGGATAAGCTAATTAAAATCTTATCTAATTTACCAAATATCCCTGTACAGGTGAGAACTCTAATTTAGAGGTGAGAAAATATGAGGCAATTTGATTTCATGCCAAAATCCTCTTATGAACTCGGATAGAGGTCGTTGGGCTTGATGAATTTTGAGGAAGCAGCAGAAATTCCCGGCGATGCTATTCATGGTTAGCTGCTTCTGATACGATGTGATTTCGAGCAATATGAGGGATGTTAGTGAGGTGTTAACAACATGCCGCAATTTGTACAATATTGCAAACTGTCAAAATATTGAATTGGAAAATGTGTTGAGACGAATAAATGACAGGATGTAGCAGTAGTACTAAAGAATGAATAGCAAACTGTCTGATTAATTTTTCGAGAGGATGCCGTATTGTGTTCCGGAAAACCGATATGATGTTGGATACTGAACGTACTTTTATCACCCATACATATACGCGTTACAGTTGCAGATGAGTTGTATCCATCATATTCCTTCTCATCATCTTACTAATCAATAACATATACTGTTTCATTACTCTACCGAAACTTCTTTAAGACACTTTTTTGTGGCGTTACTGTTAATTCAGTTCATTTTTTCAATCTATTCCTAATCCATCCCTACTTCTATCGACGTGCAATCTCCTGCCATTTTCATTTGCTATTACCACCAAACTACTAATTTGATCAGAAAGTACACTGTTCGTTCATATCCGAAACAATCACCTTAGCCATGATATATTGGGTGAAGTAGAGAGATTGTTGCGTAATACTACGAATTTCAAAAATTAATTTATCTCTTACAATCGTTCCACTTCCCAATCACATAGTATTATCTTTTTCGTCAATTCTGCAACAGTGCCTTTTCGGAACTTAATGAGGTAATTGCCATGAACTTCGAAAAAGGATGCTTTTTTCTAAAATAAATTTACTTCTTTCAATCAAATCATAATAGTTGGTCTCCCGACTAAAAAATCAATTTTACTTGATTGATTTTCTGTTGTTGATTATATCAATATTATTGCCATGAAATCTTTCGTTCTCTCTCTCCCTCTCTCTCTCTCCCTGTCTCTCTTTCTCAGAAACTAAGTTTACTTAGCAATAAGTTAAAGTTTCCTAACTTTCGATCAATTTTTTTCGGCAAACATATAAGCAGCTGGAAATGATAATTAAATGAAATTTATGAAGCGTGAAGAATTTCTCACGTGTCATTTTTGAAATCATGCATTGAATAATTGAAGTGAGTGATAACTGAACCTATAACCTTGAAATGATCGTCGAGGTCAAGGCTGATTGCAAAACGCATAGCGGCAGCATCTAGCCGGAATGCGTACTTATCTCAGGAAGGACATAAGTAAGCTAATTCCATTCCTATCGTTAATTACTTTGTACTCAGTTACTCAACACTTCTGCCAGTCTTATCAACAATTACTCGCTTTACTTCTCTTCCACCTACATTACGCAGCTAATGGAAGAGAGAGAGTAAGGCGGCGACTTATTGCAATCGTACTAGTTCATTTAATGCCTTATAGTGCTACTTTACTTCAACATAAAAGCAGGCACTGAATATTTGGTAGTTTTCAAGTTTAGAATTGTGTAATGCCTCGGATGGTATACGTTTTTCATATCTCTCAAATCTATTTCATAAATTCGTCTTTCATTTTCAATTCTCTAAATGCACTCTTTCTAAATTACGATGGCGGATAGTTTGAAGCAAGAAAGGAACAAACCTAAATTGCACTCGCCATCTTTTGCTTTTCATTATCCGACAGAAATATCGAATTGCGATCAGAAAATTTCCTTCAACGATCTGCTGCTGTAACACAAAACGATTAATAATTGAGAAGTAGAAAAAAGGAAATCAAACGATTAAAACTCATTTGAAACAAAATTTTAACACGTTTTTCAATCGTTTAAAGAGATGGGATGGAAAGGAGGATGAGTGCATATCGCTTTGCTACCTTATCACTACTTCTGCTTTATCAGTACATCTGAATCAGTCTTTAGAGAAAGTAATATTTCACATTGTTTGCGCCACTTTGACAATTTATATTAGATGCTATCTTCTTCCAAGCTTCAAGCGTTATCACTTAATTATCACGTTAGATTACGAAGAGAATTTACCTGTAAAAGATCAGAGCGTTAAAAAACAATTCACAAGTGGTTTGATCACACCTTCATCTACTGCAACAGCAAATCCGTATACTTTAAAACTTCTACTTTAAAATACCGAACACCTTGATTTATTTTAATTTTATAACTTATTTAATTAAAAAAAGTGCAACTATGTGACAGAAACTTAAAACAATTGCTAAGCCTCTTCAAATTTTCTACAAAACTAATTGATGCATTTTTTTCGGATAGTAAAACTTCGAACGAATGCTAATCTTTGCTATTTTTCAAACTAACCGGAGTACGCACTCTTTCCACCAATTTCATTAAATTAGTACTTTAACTTTTAAAATAATTAAAAAAAATTATTTTAGGAATTTGATAGAAAGTGTCAGGAGGAGATTTGCTTGTTAAGTTAAATGATCGGGCAAATGTTTGCCTGCATAGTTTCCACTATCACTTACTTCTACCGTCCTTGAAGTGCTCTCTTCCTTTTTTTCCCATCAAATATTTGAATGAGTGCCTATGGCCATAAACCACGCCTTATCAATGAAGTTCATTGCATAGAAATTAAAATTGTACAATTGAGTATTAATAGCACTGGTTGGGTGAAACGTTGGAAGCAATTTAATTTTCTTCAATGAATTAAAATTACAGCACACAATAGCTTAATTGTGCTTTCATAGCTATTCAAAGTCACTTCGAATTAATATGACCTGTTGTTTAAGACTTTACAAGTTTGGTATTACGACTGTTTCATCATGTTGCATAGCAATGAGTGAGTTTGAAGTTTTAATTAATTCGGACTCTTTCAGTCATAAAATTTCATTAGTTTAGTGAATAATGATGTGTAGGATCATTCTTCATAGATCTTTACGAGGAGGTAAAGAATGAGTTTCGCTATCAGAAACGAAAAACTGTAAATTTAGTAGAGCGACAGCAATGTGGCCTAATTTTTTTTTTGGTATCAAACAATATATGTTCCTTTTTTTTTTCCATTTCTTACCGCCACTTCTATACCGTTCATTCTCCCCTCCTCTCTCTATCTCTCTCTCTCTCATTTTTTCCTCCTAATTTCACATCGTTTCTTTATTTACAAAATTTTTAAACGAATTGCTTGCAGGTTAGTATATAAAGGATAGCCAAGGGAACAGTGCCACTTCCTGTCGATTTCATTCCTGCACCATCCTAACATCTATCGATCGATCATTTGCCTCTGAAGCATTCGATAATTGCCATAGCTTGCTTAATTAGGCTCAAAAATCTATGACAATTAAAAAAATTTCTTTTTAAATGTGAAATTGGTAGATTAGGAATGAAACTTACCTTTAAACTCTATTTTTTTTGCAAGAAAATATAATACAATTCATAAACTTTAGCATTAATCGATCACATCTCAATACTTTTGTTTATCTCCACAATTTTTAAGCTGTTTATTTAAAACTTATCAAATTAATCTAGCTAAGTGTTAATAAGGGATTTAGCTATGTTAGATTAAATCACTGCTTAGTAATTGAACGGTAGAAGTAACAATAGGTTATTAGTAACAAATTTCAAACTAACAATGATGACATTAGTAAACGTACGCATTACACTACAATTAACTCTCTTAGCTTAAATTACCTGAGAGTTTACTCATTCTGTGAGGCAAAGAAGTTTACAGTGTATGAGAATGTAATGGTCTTATCTAACTATCTAGCGCTTACTGTAGGAGGTGAAATTTTTCGCTATATTCTTAACATTGTGACAATTTTAGGGAGTCGTAGATTAGCCAGCTAATCAGGTAAGCCGATGTTCCATAATCATCCACATGCACCGCTCAAGGTGTAGTTCCTCATCATCAACAACATCGACAACAGCAATCAGTAAGAGTGAAAAGAGCAGCAACTTCCAACTGTATCCTTTGAAGTACCGCCTCCTTCGCTTTCATTCAGAAGCCATGCATGAGAGGGTAAAAATTTCACAGTTTAGATTAATCGCTGAAATGTTCTGGTAAGATAAGTCGAGAAGCATGATTTCTCTCAATGCAACGCCTATCATTAGTTCCACAGTCTCTCGCATCAGTAATTGATTCACTACATTCTCTCTACAACAACTGTTTTATTCAAATAACAATCGTTTTAGGCTTATTTATTCTCATTCCTGATCTCGTCCTGCTGCTGATACTCAATTCTTTGCTTTTTCTTGTTCAATTTCAACTTTTCCAGTTTATCAGTTCAATTCCTATCTTAATTTTGTTATTAGCGGTATTCTGTGATCATCCCTCTTCACCTTCTATTCTCATTGCTACGAATTTCAATTCACTGCTACAACTTCGGCAAATTTCTTTTTCATCTTCCATCTTACAACTAGTTGATTTCCTTCCAACAATAGCAAAAGCTTTCGCTTTTCTTAGTGTATTTAACGAAATAAACAAACGACAGGCGCATTCTGGCTGCTTAGTCACGTACTATCACAACCTTAAGCGTGAATTTCATGGATATCTGATAATGCAATAATAAATGTTTATTTGGTATTACAGAACTATAAATAATGTAATGTGTAAATTTCATGTTTGAAATATGAAATTCAAATTTACTTCAACTTGGACGGATATGAGACATACATATGCTGAGCGTGAAATTAGCATTAACTTAAAACAAAAATCTTTATTTAACCTCTTTCTATGTCTTTTCAAACACAGTCCTTCGCTTTGTTAGATTGCAATACATACGATAAAATAACAGTGGTCATTTCTCTGTACTTTCTTTTTAAAAACAAAAATTTCAGTTCAATGAAACATCATTACGGCGCAAAATTAAGCTAATTATGTGGCTTGTATTATTATTTCTAATGGTTGGCACGGTTATTGTTGTATTTATGCTTACAGTTTCAAAAAGTTAGCTTCATCTTAACTTCACTCATAAAATATTTCCACCTAAAAGGAAGAGAATACTCATTCAAATTTATCCCAAACATTTTATGAATATAAAATGCGTATTAATGAATGCTAAATGTTACGTATTAACTGCGTTCGAATTGACTGGATGAAAATTATTAAATTAATGATCGGATTAAAATTTTATTAGTGTGATAAATATTGTAGTTGTAAAAATGATAACGAACTGCAAGATAAGTTTTTGAAGAAGCGAGTATTTGAAATTTGGTCATTGTGTGATAGAATCAAACAACAAGCTGAATGAGTGATATGAAACATTGTAGTGCAAGCAATCTCGTCAACATCACTCTCCGCACTGCGTCATTTGGAGGGTCATTTCCTGATCACAGAAGGACCGCTCCTGAAATTTGATGGAAAATTATTGCAAAGGAACAATGATAAATTCACAAAACATGCAGATAAAATTCAGCGACAGGTTCGTTCACTTCTCAACTACCTCTTCCATTCTCAAACATCTCATTAACATAGTGCCAATGAAGATTTTCCTAGTTATCATTCTTTCATTAATAACTTCTATGGAAGATGCGACATATGCGCCTCATGTTGCTACAACTTGTAATCGTACGTTCACTTTGTTGATACTTATCAAGAAATAAGTATGTATGTCATATTAAAGAAAAATGGATTTTTAGCTAAATCATATCTATCGAGAAAGTAGCTATGGACTTGTATATGTTGGATCGGAAGTGATAAAGTTCAGGTAGCGATGTATACTTTTTAAATATATCTGCAGATTTATTTTAGAGCACTAACGTATTTTTAGCAGGACTGATCACTTTATCACTGTAATGTACGTCTCAGTATTATAGCACCAACTCATGAAGTTCAAGCTTTAACAAATGAAATTTTGAAAATTTTAGTTCCAAAATCCATACTTATGAATAGTGATATACAGTGTTACAAAAATTACTTTACAACACTGCGTATCATACGGCAGGTAATTTACAATTAGTAAATTAATTTTATTAATTAATTACTAATTCCAGCTTTACAGCACCTCTTTCGAATCTTAGATAACTCTTTCGGACCGTTTAATTAAGTTACAGATCCGCTTAAAGTGTAAATGAAATTCCATTCAAATTCATTACAAAAATGTGTAAGAATTATAGATTCGTACCGGAAGTACCAGCTCTCGATGTAACATTCATCTTGAAGATACGATCTGATTTAAATACCGGTGTGTCAGATTTTCTGTCTATATTAAGGAAACATGTGCAGGCATGTGGATTTGATGGTAATACAGTGGATGACAAAAGTATTAGTCTTAAACGTTTGCAATAATATCGTTAGATAAAATTTAGATGTGAGGAGTACGGATAATGTTCCAAGTCAATAATTTGGAAATACTTAATAATTTAAAATGACAAATTTTCTTTTTCCACATTATATCACAGACCAAATGTGATTATGATTTGATCGGAAAACCTTTTCACATTTGTTTATAAAATCCTTCAATACTTTGCTTTATCATAATTAAAAGTGCTACTAGTTCCAGCGAGATGAAATGCAAACAATACATAAAGGAAAAAGAAGGAGAAAAACACATAACAAGACAAGCAATCTTACATATCTGGGCAGAAGTAGCCGCCACATTAATTGCCATACTGATTGAACGGTTAGTGAAGCTGACTAAATAAGTGAAATGTAAAAGTTCACTCAATATGAACAAATTATAGCAGAAGCAGTGAAAAGAATATGAAAAATTATTCAGGAGGATCAACTGCCTTACGAGGAGAAGCCATTTAACTCATCGCCAAATCAACTTTCCCTCATTAACGAAAAGCATTTCCTTTTATAAATACATAAACTAATGGAAAAGTCCATTATTAAAATGCAATTTCCTCTCAAAAGAATGAAGGAGTACACTAAAAGAAACAGTTTTTCATTTTAAGTGATTGTGCTCGAGTTAAGCATAAGTGTCCAGCACTAAAAAATGTGAACTAAAAGTGAGCAAATTAAACTGAGTGATTTAAAGGAAAGAAATCAGTTGACTAGCTATTTATGAATCGCTTCCATGAACAATAAATAAAATATCATAAAGAGAAACAAAAGAATTCATTTTAACCTATCGAAAGATCGGCATGTTGTGAGTGCTGTAAATTGCAAAAAGAGGTAAAATGGAACAACTTTTCTGCACATCTTGTTCAGAAGAAAACATAAGAAAAAGAAGTAGCGAATAATCACAAAGATATTATAACATATTAAAAAAAAAAAACCCGTTCATTCTCAGAGAACCAACTTCAAAACATATTGAAAATAATTAGATTTTTAAAACATCATAAATTATGTGGAAATGAAGGTGATTTGCACGAATATTTAATCTCATCGAGATATCAAAAAAAAATTAATGGAGGAAATTAGTTCTGTTGCAATCAAAAACTTTATACATTGTAAGAAAATAGTTATCGAAAAGTTGTTACAAGATTCAATGATAGATTGAACCAAAAAATTTTAAATGACCTTTATTAAATTACACTTCATGTAAGCAAAGTTTTTTGTTTACTGAAGCTTCAGATGTCGTACGAAAGAATTGAGAGTCATCATGGAGTCATAAACTGTCTCCTAGCTTAAATACATGAATACAATTGAATGGATGCAAAGCATGAATGCTAACTATAAAGAAGAAATCAAATTTCAGGATGGTTCGAAAGGGTCATCATTCTGATTAGTTGCTCGAACTCGTAATCGAGCAAAATCCTCAAAAATGATATCTTCATTCTCGATCCTAGGGAAATCAAAGCTGAAATGAATGCCCAAATGATAGAAGTAACAACGAGAAGTCATAACAATATCAGGAAGAATATATTGATGGGAACAGTAATAGTATTAAATTATACAAAAAGTAAAGATGATGTATATAAACACTAAATTAATGCTACTGGTTTTTACAGAATCTCAAGGAGTAAAAATTCATTTCATAAAAAAGTTCTTTCAAATCTTCGAAAAACTTAACGTTAATGTATGATATAGAAAACTAACGTATCAAGTTGTATAAGATCCATATTAAGTCCTTCGTTGCTTGGAGAACTTTTCATCGCCTGCTCCTGAAAAAATCGCAAAACATTTCTCAAATCAACGAAGTTATTCTTTAAGAACACTTACAATACGGCCAATTCATTGTTTTTAGAACTCGAAAAAAATTTCATGAAAATGAAACATCAACATACACGCCTCTCTTCAATGTCTTCCAAAGGCTTCGGATGTGTCAGCGTGAAAGGCAACTCAGCAGTTAATTCCCCTCCAAGTGGACCGCTAATATTTACACGAACTTTTACTTTATACTGCACAATAATCCCAAGACTTTCTTTTGTTGTCTCTGACGACAAGCTGAAAAAATTATTGTGAAAAATAAAGCTACTAACAAATGAAATTTTAAATCTAGATTCTAGATCAACGCGTGTGAAAAGCCTGTTTGAACTTTAAGAATGGCGTTTATCGTTGTTATACCAGAACTGAATTCTGAGAAGACATTCTTCAAAAACAACCATAAAAGAAATTATTTACATACGATGTCGATGAAGCCAAACTGGTATCTTCATGTTTCAATTGTCCATCCAAAGCAAGACCACGTTTATCTTTATTATTCGAAAGCAATGGACACAAAGTATAAACTTTGGACAACGTTGCCCCTGGTCCTACAGGAAAGCCTTCACTAGAAAAAAAAACAAAATTATCAATAAAACAAAACCGAAATTACGCCCAATGGTTGCAAGAAATTTTTTCATATTTTACAAAATTCAATTTGGACAACACATCAAGTCTAAATGTCAAAATAAATTGAGAAAGTGCTTTACATATAATTAAATAATAAACGCGCATGATTTATAAGCACTAAAAGTGGTAAGGGCCATATAAAGTGTTCTTTGTTGAAAGTCAATTCGAATAAAAAAAAAAAAAGGAAAAAGGCTCGTTAACGCAAAAAATAACAAACTAACGTTGACTCAATCTTCGCAACTTCACACGTGTAAGTTGCAGTAGTAAAAAGGCATATATCAGCAATCTGTGTAATGCATGCTTTAATTTTTTTGACTGTTTTGTTACTATTGTTCTGGATGTGAACATTCACTGCTATTGACTCACCATGATAATACATCTATAACTGATTTTTTAAAGTTCGTATTCGACACTAAGCATTGTAATATAATATTTTTGCTAACTAGTACATTCTTAATAAATATTTAGTGTTATTCCTGGTTTCAACTCCCCAACACACCCATGCCCTAAAGTAATGCAACAGCCAAATTCCAGATTCAAAGTTAAAATTATACAAAGATTTTTTTTAAGCGAACAAACTACCTCTTTATCGAGTGATACTTCCAAATGTAACAATCCTGAACTGATCATGAACTCCTTAGTTACTTCAATAGTAGGCTGAGGACGAACTCTATACGGTGCATAAGTTAGTTTTCTTATAGCTAGACGTACACTATCACTGAAAAGATAATGAACCACTTTTTCTCAATTCTTTGTCTGTATGTTTTTTAAAAATAGGTTTTACCACCATGAGAACATCAAGAAACCACTTTTTTAAATTAAAATGAAAAGAAGAAATAAATAATTCGCTTACATTGCAGCCAATCATTTAAAAAATAAGTGTTATCTTAAAACCTCACTGCTTCTTTGGCTTATCGGCATTGTTGCCTTCAAGAGATTCTACAACTGTTTTCAACTCGAAATCTACTCCGCACGGTTTTCCTGTATCTCCTTGAGCAGGCTAAAAGCATTTACTTAAATACTTTACATATCAAATCTAGCATTGAAAAACATTAAATTCGAGTTATACATAAACAATTCTATGATTTTGTAGTGGTGCTATATAACATAATTTTCTAAATTCTGTAATGTCTCATTGGACAATATTAAAAAAACCTGCAAGGTTACACTTGATGCTGAGTGAGTAGGAATCTGAAACCAAAATGGATATGCATTGGTCCCTAATTTCTTTTTCAACCTCTCCTGTAGTCGTGTCAACGGTCGAAGATGCAATTTGTCCACTGGATATACCTTAAAAAATACGGCACGGTAATCAACAGTTATATGCAGTTTTAACCTTTACCAGGCAACAGTTAAAGAAAGTCAGTACAATCATACTTTAAAAAAAGTCAATACAGTATATCGTAGGCTTTCAGAAGTATAAAAATGTTGAAGTTTAAAGTTAAGCAGATGAAATAGACCAAAAGAAATGAACCAAGCGGGATTACGGAATTGCAGTTTCCTCAAAGCTCTAGGCATATCACAACTGCTGATCCAACTAAATCATTATAATTCATCCGTTAACTGAAAAGAAATGTAACCTGAAAATTCTGCGAGATCAAATCTTTTCTGAAAGTTAAACCCAGCACATCCAAATCTTCCCGACCATAACGAAATGCTGCCAAAAGATAGGCAGTAATCTTCCTATTTTCTTTGATATAATCTTCATCGATTAAAACCATACCATCTAGAAAAAAAAAGCAAATTAAAATCATGATTTAAACTATAAAATAAAATCGAGGCGCAACATTGCTACAAATAAACAGATAAGCTGAAAAGTATTCAATGCCCTGTCTCAAAGCGATGCTTAATAGACATCTACATGGTTTAGAGAACACATTTAAAGAAACAAACAAACCTATTAAATCAACAAAATTTCCATGATCGATGAAATCTCTTTTGCCCAGATAGGTTGTAATCTAAAGTATTTAACAGATTCTAGTTTTAAATTATCAACCGCTTCAACAAGTGATACATTTTTTTTTTTTTTTGGGGGGGGAGGGGGGGAGAGGGGGAGGGTAATAACAGTGAAATCATACTATTTCAGCAATCTCTTAGCATCGTATGAGTTCAATTCATTATTTCAACGAAAGTTATTACCGAAATATTAGTTGCCGGAAATAAAAATGCTGTAATAAAACGAAGCATCTGCAGTGACGAGACACACAAGAAAAAAGCTATTGAGGAGCAGAAGTTTTCTGTCTACCGGAATGAATAAGGCAAAGCTCAAAGCAGAAACTGTAAGAAATTTAGAGCTTAGCAGTGAGTACAAATATTAAAATGAAATAACTATTAACTTCATTTTACTAAACGTTTTTTAAATAAAACAAACCTTGCCATTTGGGCTTGTTTTTTTGAAAACCCTGAAAATAAGTAGTTTAGTTACATTTAACCTAACCACTATATTAAAAATTCATATCCATCTTTAGCAAATGATTCTTTTTGAGCAACCAAATAAGTGATTCAGGAAAGAAATTAATATAGGGTGATATTCAAAAACGGATGCAGTAAAATTTGCAGATATTTACCTCGTTCCTATCTTTCTTTCTTCCATTTCAAAACGAGTGAATGATTCACGATCAATACCAAATGAATTGAACTGAATCTTAAATGCTGCAGGAAATTCACTGCAATAAATTAAAAATTCATTCAAATGTGTGAACAAGCAATGAAAAATGAGTAGGTAAAGTGATCGGACATTGCGTAACACAAATAACTAACAACAATCGGAGACAGGAATCGAACCAATAACGCTCAGGCGATTAGCAATAGCACATCACTTTAGCAACTTATTGCGAAGTTATTCCGCCTACTGTGGATTAAGCTATTTGAAAATGATACGGTTGAAAAGCTCCCGCCTCTGCAGCAAACAAGAAAAACAGAAACTGCGAACGAAGTGTGAGTGTGCTCGTTACACCAGGAAAATGTCACGGACAATTTTATTGCACGCAGCGTTCATTTGCATCAATCATCAAGCGTAAGCTTACGAAGTTGACGGCAAAATTTTGAAATTTAAATTGCTTTTTGTCAGCTTTCAATTCAAAAGAAGAAAGGTGGGAAGTGAGCAAAAAAGTTTGTAAACATATTCCTTTGTCAGCTTTTGCTCCTCTGATTATTAAAGCAAAAAGAAAGAGGACAATCCATAATTCACGTGAAACAATGGGTGACCTCATCGGACAATATTCAATTCACTAGCAACTCGGACTCTGACCTCCTCGTCAAATCGTTTCCTACGTTTCACACCTCCTTCCGCTCTCCGTCGTTTCTACATTATTCTAAAAACAATTTCTTCCTCAAAGGGTCATCGCATAAATTTTGTCATCACTTTTCCCTTTATCAACGTGCCTCTGTGATTCAGTCAGTGCATTCAGTCATTCGTACCGTTTGGATTGAGGAGATTCTTCAAAATAGCAAAAATTTGCAATTAATTTCGATAAACTTAAAATCCATTCTGTCTGATCAGTTTTAACCAAATATCAATATCAGATTGTTGTGTTCATTTCCAAAATCAATAATTATCTCAATTCCCTTAATCTTATCTCAAACAATCTCTGAGAATAATACTAATTACCTTCACTTTACTGCTATTTAAAATGTGGAACTCATGGGATTTAATTATTCACGCCATTATTATTAATTAGTAAATGTTATTACATAGCACTTTCGGTGTGTGATAATCGTGGAAACATTTGAAATGTGGAATTTCCAATTAAACGAATATGGATGGGGAGAGAATATCGTCCAAATCTATGCATAAAAACTTCGACAACTTTCTCCTTCATTCCTTCCGTTGTTGAGTTAGTGTCCTTCAACTTTTTCCTTTGGGAAAATGGCTATTCACAGGTTTAATAAATGTGATTGGTTCAGATAAAGTGCTGTAAATTCAGTGGATGTTAACAGTAAATACAATATTCTACTGTTTAAAAAATCTATCGACATTGCTATTTCCACGAATTTTCATACTGGTTAGTTAGTAAAAAATTTGCTGAAAAAAATTTGGCACAACCTTTAATGTATAGGTTATTATCATTCCTTAATTACTTACAGTATTAAAAGCAATCAGGCAGAGTTGATGCCAATGCAACTATTTCCAACCTATTCAAATGTGGATCTGGAAAGCAGATATCAGGATCCTTTCAATTAAATTAGCGAGAGACTATTTTGATTGAAGCAAAGCATTAATTAGTAATATTATAGCACACGAATAGAAGGAATAATCTCTTTGTTTTTCCATTAAGAATGTGCCAAAATTCATAGGAATCAAGAGAATTGTGAAAAAAATAGAAATAACTGAGCGGTAACGCAGAATTTGTTCTCATTCAGCGTATTTGCTCACATACACTTCCGTTATTCACTAAGTGAACGGCTATTAAATTTAAATAATGGAACTATAGCATTCCTTAGAACATTTGAAAGCGTCTGAGAAAACTAACAAATGCTTGCTATAAAAAGGTCTAAATAAAACTGTGAAATATGCTTCTACCAAAGTTTTAAATCGATTAAATCGATATTCTTTCACACACATAGACACAGACACAATAGGAAATGAAGAATTTTTTTCTCTCTTTTGATTTGATTTAAATTTCATTTCAAATTCAAATTCTAAAACAAGTGGGGTGGAAAAGGCTTCAAATTTTGCTGTAACAATTGAAAAAGACTAAATAAGCAATAAGGTAGTAATAACGAGGAAATACGAGAAGGGAAGAGATGAATGTACGAGGAAGGAAATTAGGAGACTTTAATGAAGAGATGGTGCACTGAAAGCAATCAAAATATATTTAACTTTCCACTTCCGTTTTCGCCATTATCTCCTCCTCTCCCCTTGACCATTGTGAAATGGGCGTCGAGTACTGTCCTGATGAATGCGTAAATTAGGAGAAAAGAGAGGGAGAGGGAGAGAGAGAAAGCGAGAAGAGAGGAATTGTACATCTTCGTCTTCTTTATGGCTATTCCAAGGACAAATGCGCGCATACGCATATACTTCCAAATACCAGTGTGAATTCAGTTATCTCTACACTAAAGTCATTTCAGTTAAAATGATTAAAATGCTACAGTAGAAGAGATAAGTAGAAGAGATAAGACTACCTAAGCTATGCCTCTGAAGATGCTTACTCCTCTAGAAATGGAGGAAGAATTCAAGGCTTAAAAAGAGATCGGATTAGCCAACGTTTATCGATGCAGCAGGTTCTGCAGTGGTTTACGTGTTTCGTGGTGAAGCGTAAAGGTTGACGACTAATATAGTGGGCTATATTTAACAGCTCTCTTACGCACTCTGATAAAACACGCGATTCATCTGATATGTTGGAAATTTTTCATGCTTACCTTTCTTTTTGAAAATTTAAATTACCATTTTGCTGGTAAATATCTATTACATTCAGCTGACTTCATTTAACATCTAACTTTTGGTTATTTCAAAATCGTTTTTTTGCATCATTTCAGTTTGAAATAAACAAAAAAAAAAAAAAGGAAATTGAAGC
This sequence comes from Litomosoides sigmodontis, assembly GCA_963070105.1. Lineage (NCBI taxonomy): Eukaryota > Metazoa > Nematoda > Chromadorea > Rhabditida > Onchocercidae > Litomosoides > Litomosoides sigmodontis. The sequence goes on along the minus strand of OY718807.1, from coordinate 7,077,839 downwards.
AATAAAGGAGATGATTAATAGCATTCAAGAGGGTGTAATGAAAATGGAACAAAGCCTATCTATCCATTAATGGGAGATTTCTCCACTTTCTGATGCCAATCAATATGAACATGCATACTTGAGCCGATAGGGTATTGTGGCAGAGGAATTTCTCAAATGCCTTTTAAAAATGAAAAAGTAGCAATTTAGGGCGTATGTGGGGAGATGTCAAAAATCTCCCTCAGCCTTCTTTGCCTTCACATTTGTCAGGAAAGAGATGTCCAATCTCCTCCTTACACAGTCTAACTCTCAAATTCTCAATTCAGCAAAGACAGACAATCGTGCCATTTTAGGAAACGAAAATTTTAGATGAAAGCAATTTTTGCTCACTTAATGCGTGACAATATATGCATGAAACCAAAAACTTCTTCAAGCTTAACCTTCACTAATCTATCTGCAAAGCCTTACTATCCCAATCAATGAGTGATACGTGACAGTCTAGTAGTAGTAGTAGTAAAAGTTCACGAGTGAAACGAGAAATTTCAGACGAGCTCCGATAAATTTTTTTGTTGTTTGTGCTCGAAATTGATGTGTCTTCCTCACAACAACAAATAGTGTACTTTTGTCACTTCAATTTCATTTTCTTTTGCCTCTCTCTGAGAGTAACTCCACTGAAGACTTGATGATAAATTTGAAAGACTGAGTGAATTACAGATAAAACGCAAACTAATCATTCTATCATTTCAATTCTCAATTGCATGATTCAGCAATATAATTTCTAAAACTAATGATAGAAAGAAACTGAAAATTTAATTCGTTCTTTGTAGCAATGATGGCAAACATAACTTTATGATGGAATTTCAAGTTCGAATAAAAAGAAAATTGCCGTTATTGTTAAAGTGAGGGATCTGCTCTCCACTGCTTCTTTGAGGAATGATAAGAAGCTAATAGCTATGGAAGACGTAAAGAAAGAACCTACAAACTATACTGGAACTCATTTACAAATACGATTTTCCGTTTCAAACCTTTTTTTGGTTAACAATTTTTGATATAAATTACTAATTCGTGGAATTTCCGTATAAAATTACAGTAATAATTGAACTCTTAGAATTGCCATACTTATTTTAGATTATGAACTCTGAAATTTAAAAAAAGCGAATTTAACCAAACGTATGAAAAAAGATCGATTAAATGAAAAAGACAGAGGTGGAGAAATGACAATGAAATTTTCCATAGGGTAAAAGAAGTTAAAACTCGAAAATACAACAACATTAGTTGATTGCCATCGTAAGAAAGATCATTGCAATGTTCTTGCGCTCTTCAAATGATATCCCGTAAAATTGAAAAGTGAACGCACTTTTGAACTTAGCAAATCTCATTGTACAGTTTCCGCTTCTGTACTTTATATACAAAATTCAAATCATGCAGAAGCAATACTATCAATCAAATTTGATGACTGCTAAATTTTAAAGAAACCAAATTTCAAAAGGAAGGAATATGCAAAAGTATTTCAAGAATATGGATTTCGTATGATGTTGTATGATAAATATATATGTCTTCAATAGGGTGGATAGCTCAAACCCATGAGGCACTTTCTATTATGCATTATCATGAATATTTGATTTATTGCACTGAAATTGCTAAATCTATGCTCATTTATCGCCACACATAAAAAAAAATTTCTGACTTTATGTAAAAAAAAAAGCTTGTTTAAAAGAATTGAAATGATCGAGCTTCATAAACATGTGAATAAGAAGATAAAGCAGCAAAATTTTTTCATATTTCAAACAGTCATCCATATCATACTGTATCTTCGTGTGATACCCTACGAATTGCAGCTTCATTGAAAGGAGGACCGAGAAATGAGAAGTTTAAATTTCAAGGGAGTAATTTTTTACCAAAGATTTGAGCAGCACTTTTTTCTTCCTCCATTTTCTCTATTCTTCACAAGTTAATAACTAAAAATTTTACTGCTTTATCAGCAACTACCGCGACTGACAACATATGCGAACCGTTGTACTGCAAAAAAAAGGCAAAAGGATAATTTCACAAAGGAAAAGCAATTTCTATTTCATCGAATAAGCAAGAGACAGCTGGAAATTTATTCAACAAAACCAAGGAAAAATCTCATTTCTCAGACGACGACAAAGCAGAAGATCCGTAATGACTGAGAGTGTTTTTCGATTCGTTTCATCAAGGAAACTTGCGATAAATTAATTAGTTACGAATGTAATTGGAAGTGAGAGAGAGAGAGAGTTTTGAAAAGGAGATATTTGCAGGATTTATATACACTTTTCCTCGTTAAAATCAACTAGCTAAATTACCAATAATAATTATGAAATGTGAAAAAATAAAGTAGTAGACAAGAGATAGTGACATCATCAGTGTTCGCTTATTCTAACGTAATGCTGTTAATCGTTTTTTTTTAAATTATAACCCTTACTTTAAAAAAAAAAAAACGTTTCAATGTTAATTACGATTGCTAGGATGGTAAATTGAATTGCTGGCATAATGCAACGACGGCTGAAAAGATTTATTGCATTTCATTAAGGAGGAAAAACAATCAGCGCCATTCTCCTCCGTAATTTACAAAGCGCGCATTAGCAGCAGTGAAAGTAATGCTCTAACGGTAAAGTTGTAGTAGATGAGAATGAAACGATTAATTTCACTGATTTCGAGAGTGAGAAGTAACAAGGAAGTGTTAGGAAGTTGTGCGTGTCTTTGCGGCGATCAGATGACACAATTGCGCCTTCTCACGCAGAACTTTTTTTTTTTAAATGCACATAAACAAAAGAAGTAAAGTAATCCAACAGCGATGAAAGATTTGATGAAATTAATGAAGTTAAATAAATGGACAATTGAAAGGAAATGATTTGGACTTTTTAGCGGACAAATTGTCGAGTAAAACATCCAACCGGACCTCTTACACTTGGCCTTTTCTTCGCCTCCGTAAAGTATTGTTATAGGGCATTGCTTTGGTCAGTGCTGATAGCAGACAGGTCTGCTTTGTAGTTGACGTACAGTCAGTACACTCACTTCCATCCTCACTTATAAACAATGCGAAGAAGGATAAAACGTCAGTCGTCACGTGATAATTCCCCTGCCGTCATTCTGTCAACGGTTGTTTTTTCAGTTTTCGTCCAAACCTTCCATCATAACAATCAATCAGATAATAAATGCATTAAATTGCTCAACGACTAATTAATTGGGCCAAGGTGAACGTGAGAGGAGGGGAGGGGGCGGACGATGAGATACGTTAGCAGTTAATTAGTTCCTTGATCAGTGATTGGAAATTACAAGTGAAGAGGAGAATGAAGTAGTTCGACTTGAAATGAGAAGTGGAAAGGAGGACAAGCACGTCCGTTTCACGGATGATTTCCTTGTAGTCGTTATCGGCTGGTTTGATAGATAAAGATTGACTTACTGTTTGCTTGCTTGGCATTTAAAAATTTCCTTAGAACAAACATAGATGCAAATGGCAGCTAACAAGTGAATATAAATAGTCGTAAAATCCTTTCGAAAAAAAGGTGCTATTCGAATTGCAACGAGAAACTACAATTGCTAAAATACTGAGACGTTTTAGACGTATGTGTAGCGTAACGTTCGTGGAATGTAAACCCTTTTTTTTCCCTTTCAAGCAATGAATTTGTTTAGCAGCTCATTTATGCGTGATCTTTTCGAACTGCTTTACTGTTTGGAGCAGCCAGAAGGAATCCCACCGGAACAAAGAGCATGAGTAATTGCAGGAGTACTTGATAAACTTACACGGAATTGACAAACTTTAGCCACGCACATACTTTGGATAACGTAGCAACTTATTTCACGTGTCATTGTACGCTTAACTTTATTACAGAACGATACACTCATGAATCTTTACAAATCGTTTCTCGGATATACCAAGAATAGTAAACAGAGGCTACTGACCGGATAAGAGGACTTAAGCGGGACTTCTGTTTTCATTCCTTGTGCTACATGTGGTCCGCGTGCAGCTCACGTCATGTCCATCAGCTAATGCCCTCGTTAGCGGGGAGTTGCACTGATAGGAGCGTAGCATTGTTTAGTCCGTTCATTGTTCACTGCGTGTTACACAGATTGGTACGTAGAAGAGATTTGACGGTCCTCGTCAGAAGAAGTGCTGAGGGAGGATGTTACGAACTTAATTTTCTTGCAGTTATTCTTCCTTTCATTCGCAGTGTTAGCTGACTTTTTTTCAGGTTGATTGATTCGTATTGTGACTGCTTGCATCATATGCAATAGAGATGTCTCGAATTTAGCTAGTCGGAATGCCTTAGAAGTATCAGCGAGGAAGAATGTTATCGTCAAATCATTTGCGCTTGCTGCTTACCAAAGAATTTATTATTATTTGGCGAAGTAAGCTGTGGAGTATAATTGAAATAGCAATTCCACTGCTCATCGCGATTCCTCTTATCACTCTTGTTCTGCAGGTTATTATACTTTTACCGATTCTTTTAATTTTCATGACTTTTTTGTGACATTAGCGACAAGTTGTTCAAATTATGGAATTAGCCAAAAAGGGTAGATCTGGTCGATTTTACAATGTTGGAGATTTTTGTGAGCAAAGACCAGAGGATGGCATGCATTTGCTTTATAATATAACGTTTGTTGAAAATTTGCATGAAGAGAACCAGAGAGGCATGAAAATGAATAAGATTGTTCCAGAACTCGTCATCTGTCAAGCATGAAGCACAATTCTGGGAATCGTTTGAAGTAACCGGAGATTGGAGGGATGTAGATCGACGTCTCGGCAATATGCAATCAATTTACAGTTACTGCGGCACACTCAGTCAAAGAAGTTTAGGACTTGTATTTCCGTAAGTCCTATACATTCTTTTTTTAATTTGATATTTGAGATTTCTATTCTGCGCTTTATGTTTGTAACTTTTCGATTTTCTTCAATTACCCTGGGATGTATTTTCGCATTCAATGAAAAGTTCTTTTTTAGAAGCAACATGGACAAAAAAGAGATTTTGTGGGTAGCTCGCGAAATAGAACTTCGTTATTTGATGAATAATTCAGCTTCGCTTCCCCACATTTATGAGTTGAATGTAAAAATATTCCCAACCAAGGTTGACATGATGGAAGCACTACTGGAGGATTACCATCGTTCTCCTATATGTACTAAATATATTGGTATGTGTTTGAAACGATGGGTAACGATTTAGCTGTCCGTCCTGCGTGATAGTTCGTACATGCGGTTATAAGCGTTGGTAGTTCAATGAGCTGTGCTTGTTCTGTGGTAGTATTTCAGCATAGCCAATAGCATACATTGCGTGTGGTTCTACTTGGAATGCCTAGTGAAATTATATAAGTAGTCAGGCTTTTTCTAAATTGTTACGAGTTACAGCTGGTGTTATATTTGATGAATATAATAGCAGTACGCCACGTCTTTCTTATACCATACGAGTACGTCAGACAGATGATCCACAAACACGTTGGTATGTTGGTGATGACATTTGGGACAATGGAGGACCATATGAAGTTTCAGATGACCATTTTCTAGTGAATATGATTCCCAATTACTGGTCTCTTGGCGTCTTATCATTGCAGTACGCTGTCGATACTGTATTCCTTAAGGTTGTGTTCTCGTAATTGCTAGCTATCATGTGAGCAGCTTTCGAATTACAATTGATTGTAGCAATTTTATTAGGAATAGAACACATTAATAGGTTTATCTGTACCAATAAATTTGAAATTTTTCGTAGTATTTGCTTTACAAAAATCCGTACCATTATCTACAAAATCTTTCCCCATAGTGAAATTTCAGTTTTGTAGGGAATTAGTGGTGAAAAAAATAACGATGTCAATTTTCAACTGAATTTGGAACGTATTCCTGAACCGCCGTATTTTGAAAAGTCGATCATCGAATTCCTTTCATTTTTGGTAGTATTCTGGCAGCTCTTTACTTTACCGTGTGTTCTGCATACAGTTTCAAATATTTCTTCTGAAAAACACAGTGGTATGAAGGTTGGATTTATCTCTGTTTTTTAGGAATTTGATAAAAATCTTATTAAATCTGTTGGGCGATTTCTTTCTTTGTGTTTTTGCATGCCAGGAAACTGAAACTTTTTTTGTATAACATATTTTTACTTTTTAATTTTTAGCAAAAAAATTGTGGACGAGGTTAAAAAAGTAAAGAACCAAAATATGAATGTTGATGGAGATTTTTTCTTCTCAAGATTAATTTGAATTGGCTGAATTTTGTCGGTATATCGTGTAGTATTTCTGGCATCATATATAGAAACTGTATCTACGTACGAGGGTTAAAACTTTGCATTAATAATTCGGTGATTTCAATCATTTCTAGACATTCTTAACACTTATGGGTGTGCAGTCCCCTACGTTTTACATTACACACGCAGTAATTGGTTTCATCAAAACTGCATCTGTTTTGCTATTATGTACAATTATATTACTTCCACAGATTCAGGTTCCGGTTTGGTTTTATTTTATTATTTTTAAGTTTCATCTTATCAACCATTTTTTACGTTCAGTGACTATTTAGTGGATGTAATCGGTACTGATCACATATGAGTCTTATAATTATTCAATAATTTTATCTACATCCAATTCCGTTGTACTATACTAATCTGGCAGTGCTATAATTATCGAAGTTGGTTTTATAAAGAATCACTTGAGAAATTTGACAATTGTTGATTTGAACAAAGTGTTGGAATTCATACGTATTTAGACAGTATCATCGTGGTTATTTTTCTCTACTAATTTAATTTATGGTGGCGGTGCTGCTAGTTTTGCTCTTTTAATGTCTTGCATTTTCCACAGTCCTGGAGCTGCGACGAAAGGAACTGCTGTCATTTGGCTTGCAACTGTTGGTTAGTTGCTTTATTTTGAATAATTGTAATTTTCAGGGTAATTTTTTTAAGAACTGGTATGTTGCCAGCGGAATTAGTTTAATTTCGAGATCTGTTTTGTCAAACTCTTTCTCAAATTTCTTACAGGGTTGACAAGATTTAAAGCAGCAGGAGGATCAGTTCTTTTAAATATTATACTTTCTCTGAATTTGAACTATGCTTTCATTTGTGCTCACCATGCTATGCAGGATTATATGAATCGAGGTAACTGTTTTGTTTTTGGACTGATGTAGAATATAATTTCGGTCTTTTGAAATTGATAGTTGACAAGCATTACTGAAGCACCACTACACAGATTTGAAAGTTGGTAATTTTAACACTCCAATAGCACATTAAATGCATATTAAATGAGTCTTAACTTTAAATCTGGGAACCCTTTGCACAGCACATTTAATAATGTCGTGGCAAGACAAAATCACTTTTTTCTGAAATGCACTAGTATAAGTGGTTAGATGGTATTGTATCTCCTCATAATTTTGATGTCAATTAGTTTCGTATTTTAATCTTTTATTTTCTTTTTTTTACCTTATGCCACTCACTTCAACTTTTTCTTAACAGGATTTTTTTTAAATTAGCGAGTTCAAAAATTACAGAGTATAGGTAATAGCTAATAACTCTTTTCCTAGTTCCATTGCTGCATGCTCCTTTGGATGACTCTTGAAATAGCATAATGGTCCTTTTTAAGATGAATATCTGGACATCCATAATATGTTTGAAAATACGACGTACATATTTCCACTCGGAATAGCGTTGGTAATGATGACACTTGATGTTGTGTGGATGTCACTGTTAGCTATTTATCTGGATAATGTCTATCCCTCCGATAATTTATTGCGGAAGAAATGGCTTTTCTTTTTACATGTAAGTTTAAACCGTAATACGAATCTACGGTGTAATTTTAATTAATGCTATATATGTGACTATGGCTATAAGATTATTTGTGTGTATAATTCATAAGTTACATTTGTATAATTCACAGCTAAAGCCATTACCAAAAGCAATTTGGGAGCTTTAGTGATTTTTTTTAGTAACAGAAACCTTTTATCTTGTGTAAACAGTTCTTGGTTACAATTATTACAGTAGTGATATACAAAGGCCTATAAAGAAAGTGGAAAATTTTAACGGATAGAAGGCAAGCATTATAATGATAGGACTTTTTTAGAAAGTTGGAACAAGTGTAACTAAATTAAAAGTAAATATTTATGCAGTGGTAGGATATGGAAAATTGGAAATGGTGTTGACTAAACTCAAAGTAAATATTTTTTACAAATATGCTTTTGTTGTCTTTTATAGCGATCGAACAGCGAACACCAGCAATGCCCTTCTTATGATTCTTGTGATGATCCGAGTGACAACATCCAACAATATGAAGGTGACGACCAAGCAGACATCGATATACGACACTTGACCAAAACTTATATCATGCAACCGGCCGTCGATCGCATGTCTTTTCGAGCTTATAGAGGAGAAGTAAATTTGGTCTTTTGCCAACTTCTGAATCATAGATTTGAATGATAACTATTAGAGAAATCAGAGACTTAGATGTATAATAGCAGCTACTTTCCTCGATATGTATAACAGATCAATTATAATTTCTTCCTGAAACTTTGGATGCACCAAAATTTTTTTGGCTTACTTATGCACTGTAGCACAACTCTTCGCTTTTTCTTTCGACGAGACAAATCTAACAGCTTAACTGTTTGTTTCTGCTAATTCAGAGATGTTTTGTAGTACTATATTATTTTTTCCAGATAACCGTTCTTCTGGGGCATAACGGCGCTGGAAAAAGTACAACATTCTCTTTGATAACAGGTCTCATTTCACCAACGTCAGGCTCTATTTACATTTGTGGCAACAAAATGGAATCACGTTCTCTGGATCATTGCCAACGAGAGATTGGTTTCTGTCCGCAGTTTAATGCGTTATTTAATTTGTTGACAGTACGCGAGCATTTGGAAATGTTTAGAAAACTCAGTGGCAGCACAGTTGATTGTACCATGCAACTGATAGCGGATATCCAATTGGACGACGTAGCTAATGTGGTATACATCTTATTAAGTGCCAGAATGATCGAATTAGTAGAAATGAATCGTCGCATATTTAATACCACATTTTTAGAAACTAGGTGATGGTATGAGCAATTAGGTGATTATATGGGAATGATAAAAAAGTGATTACAAAATTTTTCGTGTTTGAATTGAAGGTTGCTGGAAAACTAAGCGGCGGAATGAAAAGAAAATTGTGTTTCGGAATGTCTTTGGTTGGTGGGCGTCGCGTTATTTTGTTGGATGAACCCACAGCAGGTATGGATCCGGCTTCTAGGCAAGCTATCTTCCAAGTACTTCAGCGATTTAAACATGAGAGGTAATTTTACTTAATTTTGAAATTTATCTTATTTGTTAAGTTTTACTACACTTAACAACTTTACTTATCTTGGCAAGGTTAGGTCTCTTCGATGTGCATGAGATGCAATTGTTTATGCTCTTTCAATTACATTTGACTTATTGTTCGAAGACAGATACATTTGTATCATGCAAATCTATTTTAGAACAATTCTTTTAACAACCCACTGTATGGATGAAGCAGATTTACTTGGTGATCGTATAGCAATTATGGTAAAGGGTCGGTTAATCTGTGCTGGTACGCCCGAATTCTTAAAAAATCGGTTTGGAACAGGATATTTGCTGTCAGTTGATTTAATGGTAAGTTGGAATTGCATTATGAATACGAAGTTTCATGGGTCTGTCGACCAATATGACTTTAAATGGGAAATTAAATTTAAATCAAAAGTTGTGCCTCTACTTTGTTCATTTTTGACATATGGCCAAATTTTTGAGAGCAATGGCGTTCATGAGGAAGATTTAAAGCGAATCGCTGGAAGGCGAATATTTGCTTTCACAGGCCACATATATCGTTACCCAACTGAACTAAGTTTGAAAGTGGATTGCATTGACAAAGCTGTAGAAATCGATTTCTATCTGGGATATCTTGTTAACCATAATTTGTCTACCCTAAGTTTTTTATTCTTACTTTCTTTTCAGCCTCAGCAGCAAGTTTTCCGCCATTCATTTGACCAGAAGGAAAGGCTGTTATCAACTATTAAAAAGCATGTTCCGGAAACTGAAAAACAATCAGCAACTCCCCAACAAATAACTGTCATGTTGCCGACTGAGTCTAAGAAGAGGTTTGTTCTTATTCGTTCTTCCCGTTACTATTTATTTCTTTTTATTTTTTTAGTTTTCAGATTCCTTTTATTTAATGGATATTTCTGAACGGAACCTAAATTTAATAAGGTTTCCCTTTAATAAAATCATCGTTGTCATTTCCTTTTCCGGATTACGCGTTTAACGTAAAGGATTTCAGTTTTCCCAGTTTATTTGCCGATTTAGAACAGAATGCTAAACGATACGGCATCAATTCATTTGGATTATCATTTAACACTTTGGAGCAAGTTTTCTTGAAGTAAATTTTTTTTGCTTGTATATGACCATCTCAATTCTGCATCGATTGTTCATGTAATGGCATACTAAGGCAGCATCAACTGCTCTCTGGTTCGGATAAGAGTAACAGGAAATCGTCAAACCTTCTGAATCCAGGATTTTCATTTTATGTTTTATTATGATTAGTGAACGGGTTACAATCCGAAAAATGAAGGCTTGATAAAGGCTAAACAATTTATTTGTGATGCTTTAGGGTCGGAGAACTTGAGGATGCTAATTCAACAGCTATCGCTGACATGGAAAATAGGGTTGAACAACAGGCTTCAATTCTCTGTAGGAATTCGTGTTAGTTTTTTTTTTGATTTGAATATTTTAGAAAATTTTACTTATATGCTAGTATATATATATATACGTTGTGTATATGGAATGCTTTTTTTTATCTAAAACCTGAGGGTTAAATATTGTGAATTTCCGTAGCAAATTTCAGTATTAAATTATTAGGAAGAAAACATTAACCATGAAACTGAAATCTTATTTCGCAAATATAGTTTTTCCGACTAAAAAATGGACAGCGAAAGTTAAGAAGGAAAATTGACAGTGATTAAATTAGATAATGAGAACTGAAGCAAACAAGTGTGGCAAGCCAAGTGAGAAATTCCGAACAGTAAATTTCAAGCAAAATTTTACTCATTTACTTTTAGTCGTTCATAGAGGATTATCGTTGTGGTTTGTACAGATTGGTGCATTGCTTAGGAAACGTTTCATATGTTATCGAAAACAGTGGCCACGGCTTATTTGGCAAATCTTACTTCCAGTAGCTGTGCTCCTACTTGTTGTCTTTTACATCAAAAATTTGTTAATTACAGATGATAAAAGACATGGTAATATTTTTGGATACATGCGACATATTTATGAAATTTTTGGGCTTGATACAGCATCAGTAGTTTGTCAAATTAGGCGATTTTTGAAGTGTGAATTTGCAGAAGTTTTGCTGAATGCGGGACGTATAACTCCTTGTATTGTACCTGTACAGCTGGAGAATTCTGAAGCTCCATTCGGTCGTAATGTTCTGCAGATAATACAGAACACAAGTGGTTATTCATACAAGCTAGTACCGACATCAGAAAACATGGAGCTCACTCTTGCTAAATTTCCAAAAGTTTGCATATTTATAAGTATACCGTTATTGTGGTGTGTTGGCGTGGTTGATTTTTCACCGTTACATAATGGTGACGTTAAATGTCCACAATACTGATACGCTATACTGAACTTATTAAATGTTTAGATACCGCCACCTGTTGGCATAGCTGTGACATACAGCACGAAGAACGATCACACTGCCGCTAGGGCGTTTTTCAATGCTAAGGCTAGATATGGACCGCTTATTGCAACTACATTAATAAGCAATGCAAGATTGGGGCAGTCTGCAGGTAATAGACTTCAAATTTATGTGTTGGAGTTTTGTAGTTTGGCTAACGTTTTGCCAATTTTCTTTCGGCTACCATAAGATATTTCTAAGTTGCAGGTTAAGTTTATTTTCGCATCCTTATCTGCGTGTACATAAAAACACAAATTAATCTTAATTTTAATCTTTCATGTTTGCTTAATTTTATATAATCTATAACATTTCGATTGTGTGTTTGTATGTTGTGTGTCAAGTTTATTTTTAGATTCCATTAAAATTTCCTTCCTTCCATACGGTAATGTAAGTGGTGTCAATCAGTTGGTCGCACTGAATTCTCACATGTTTTTAATAGCGCCTATTTTGATTATCATTTTTGCTTTCGTTTCTTCTGGTTTTGTAACCTATGTTGTCGATGATCTCAGCACGAATTTTCTTCATCAGGCAGGCTTTCCCTATTGTTTTAATGTGTGTGTTTAAGTAGATAAATTTTTAATTTTTCAAAAGAAATTTTGTGGGGGATATGGAATAGATGGCAATTATTTTTAAGCGGTTGTTCAGGGTTTAGTTCGGTTTATCGTAGAAGTCTAGAAGTTTATCTTTATTACTCGTCGTACATACGCACTATTTTTATTTTGGATCGTACAGTCTCTGACAAGCTCCATTTGAGTAGCTCTTTCATAACCTAAATCGCCATCTAAAGAACTACATCGTCAGCTACCGCCCAATTAAGCTTCTGATTTCTAATAAGTTTAAGTGAAATCTTATAAGATTGATTATATGGAATGTTGGAACACGTAGAATCGTCCTTGAAGTAAAAAAAATGGCTTAAATAACTTCCTACTTCTGTTTTTATTTGAGTGTGCTATATAGAAAGTAAGGTAAATGAACGCCTGAAAGACCGATCAGTATTTTTCAGCAACTTCGAACTCGACTGAATACATTTACTTACTGGTTGTCTGCAATAATTTCGGATTTGATCCTCTATGCGTTCATTTGTGCCCTCTTCATTGTTATTTTGGGCAGTTGGTTAAGTAACCTTAAAGTTGAGTAAGTTTTACATGGAGTCACAAAGTTCGTTACAGATATGAAATGATGAGATATTTTTATTTAATGGTCAAAAATTTTAACTATCGTTTTCATGAAGTAAAAAAGATCAAAAGCGGCTACTTTTGATTTTTTAATTCCAGGTTCATTTAAGAGCCTTAGGACAGTCTGAAATTTCCGTGACTTGGTTTTTACAAATAGTGGCGCCTCCTCTGCACTGTTACTATGATTGTTGGCCTGTGTTTGGAGCTCTTTAGTAATATTTTTCTCTCTCAGATTGGTAAAATCCAATTTGTGTAATAATTGTCCTGTCCTTGAAGTTTATCATTATCAGTTGCAGTCTGATATTTCTTTGGTTGATGTATTTATGGCCAACATTACCATTTGTGTACTTCATGGCTTTCCTAATCAACCATCCTGCACGAGCTTATATTGTTCTGATCACAATAACACTGGTCGTTGCTCTCTGTGCCAGCATCATATCCTACGTTATGATGTCTATGAAACCAAAGTTATTTCCATATGTACATGTAAGTGGTTTTGCTTCTGCAAAATTTTTCATTTGCGAGTCTTCGCTTTAATTAATTAAACTTATGAAATGAAGGGATGAATTTTAAAATGCATCGTATTAAAACGTGAGTTCTTCTGTGTGCAAAAAGATACTTAGGATTTTTTTATGTTTCAAATTTCTGATTCCCAACTTTTATGCAAGGAGTAGGCTGATAAAATCATTGTTCTGAAGGTTCAAGCTATTTTGTCTAGAAACCTTCTCGTATTATTGAGGAGAGCTAAGAAATAAATTTGTTTCATTGAATTTCAGACAGCATTTTTGTTCACGCTACCGACGTACAGTATGTCATATAGTTTGATTATGATTTTAGTTGCTGATGTTAGCAAGGACACGAGTGATTTATACAGCTGGGAGGTACTTTTTTCATTTCTTTATTAGTATTCAAATGTCTCCGAAAACGTTGAACTTTGGAAAATGCGTATGTAAAAAGACTCTCCTGTTTCTCTTTTGAGAAGGATCAGTGTCTTGCTAATAATTTTTTCAAAACTTGACGTTTAAGTCATGTGATGATACCACTCATCCAATGCTTTTTCAACCATATACGAATTCTTGTTTTATTTGAGACTATACGATTAGGCGAATTTACTGGATTTCGTTATTATAAGAACTCGCAAGTATTGGGGGTTATTGAAATAAGCTAGACATGTTTTTCCGATTTTTCAAGCAGAGATTATTAACATTCCTTATAATATTACTACATTGTACAATGTTTACAATTTTATTCAAGCGATGAATTTGTTAATGATTTCATTGTGGATTAGCTTCAGTGAAAATCAACTGATATATTGATTTACATATAAATTGAGCAGATTTAACAAAATATTTCATCTTTTTAGAAACTTGGACGTGTTTACGTTGTAATGGCTTGCTCGGGACTTTTATCTTGGATAATTTTAATGATGATAAATTTCAAACCTCTAGCAGTGTACATGCACGATTTGTTGTCAGTAATACGAAGGACATCATCAAGTTTATTATTGGTTTGAATCTTTTTTAGAAACTTATACATATTTTTACGTGTAAGATTATTTTTATGCTTAAAAAATACAAATAAAACACCATGCTTTTTTCTTTGCATTTGTAGAAGGCATATAATACAATGTAAAAGCATGTAGATTATTGAATGTACTATAGTAATTTATTGTGAAATGAACAAGTAGAGGAAAATTTTATATAACTTATGGAGATAAATGATGTGGATGCTTTGGTATGATTAATTGAGTTTTAAATCGCTTTTAGGCTTTTTAAGCTGTAAAAACAATAAACTTTGATGATTTCAATGGAGTAAGAGTTATAGTATGACGAGACGTAGTTTATTGGACATCCTAAGTCTAAAGAAATTGAAATTTAAGAGTTTTTATCCTTAGTCGAAGGAAGAAGTAATTTTAGTACGAGAACAGCTTGGAAGATATTGATGTCAAGAGAGAACGTGAATACATATTGCAAAAAAGAAATCTGGAATTATCACTCGCCGTCCGTAATTTGAACAAATATTATGGCAGTTTGCACGCTGTTCGTGATCTTACATTCGGTATCGAACCTGGTGAATGCTTTGGTCTGCTGGGTCTGTTTTACTAAATTTTTAAAATTTTCTTAATCACAAAGTATATCATAAGCGATTGGAAATTGATGGTCAGGTGAAGTCTAATCAAAATAACGAAGTTTTGATACAGTTTAGGTTAGCGATCAATTGTAGTAATTTTTTTTCTTTTAAAAGGCTATTAACTGTAATACTTTGTGGTTCATTTATCGTTCTAACAGTAACGAAAAGAAGATGGGAGTGTCTTCCGTGTTTGCGTTTGTAGTTGCTTAATTTTTATGTTCCCAAATATGGGAGTGGACTGTGAAGTTCAGCATTTGAAATGATCTAAAAACAAAATTTCAGGAGTAAATGGTGCGGGTAAAACATCAACATTTGATATGCTAACTGGGGTATCCATACCGGATAGAGGCGAAGCTTTCATCAGTGGCCGTTCTATTTTGAAGAAGCAGGTCCAACCTTAAATTTTACGTTCAAATTCTACTGCTCTATTGTGTGCAGCCTTCAAGCATAGATTGATATTTATTATGTCTTTCACAACGTTTGATGTACACTTTAATCCCCTTTTTCATGATACCGTCATATGAAAAGTGAGTTTTTTCAGATTATTGGATTCTGTCCACAATTTGATGCACTTCATCCTAAGCTTACAGCTAAACAAACATTACAGCTCCTGGTTTCGCTTCATGGCTTTTGTAATCCTGCGAAACGTGTAAAAACTCTTCTCGCAGCAGTATCTTTGACAGCACATGCTGATACTTGCGTTGAATTTCTTAGGTTATAGCAAAGATTTATCTAGATAATAAGAATGAAAGTTTTTGTATTTCGAAGTCTGATTCAGGTTTTATTAGGTTACGTAAAAGACTGTAACTGTTATTCTCGATATTTATTTAATGAATTTGGAAGCCATTTGGCGGTTTTTTCTTGATGAAGTTACTTCCGAACAATGACATCCTATATGCTAAGTTACCTATTCGAAAATATTTTTTTGTTTTACTTTAATGGTGAAGTGTTTTACCATTTCTTAATTTTTAAAAGTGAACATCGATTTGTTTTAGCGGTGGACAACGGCGACGCTTAAGTTTGGCAGTAGCGTTGATATCTCAAACTGACTTAATACTGTTGGATGAACCGACTACTGGAGTTGATCCGAAAGCAAGGCGCCAGATTTGGTGTTTGCTTAATGCGGTACGTGAAAAGCAACGAGCGATGCTTCTTACCTCACATAGCATGAATGAGTGTGAAGCACTCTGTAATCG
Source organism: Litomosoides sigmodontis (assembly GCA_963070105.1). Taxonomy (NCBI): domain Eukaryota; kingdom Metazoa; phylum Nematoda; class Chromadorea; order Rhabditida; family Onchocercidae; genus Litomosoides; species Litomosoides sigmodontis. The sequence continues at coordinate 7,061,711 of OY718807.1, read as the reverse complement.
CATTGGCATCATGGATCAGGGATCTCTGGTTGCTATTGGAACGCCACAACATATCAAGACAAGGTTGAATTTCTGTTTAAAACGGTACATAATCATAAGAAACAAAGAAATGATATCGGACGCAGTGATAGTGTGGAATATTCAGTGTGATCTTTTGTTTACTCAGATTTGGTGAAAAATACACTTTGATTATAACTACTGCTGATCAGTGCAGGCGAGAAGATCTAACTTGCTTGATTAAAGAAATTTTCCCTGGTTCCATCGAGAAGAATATTCATAGCACATGCTTATTGTGGGATATTGCGAAGAGGGAAAATGATAGGTGAGTAATCTTACTGTATCTGGTTGTTCGGATTTTTCAGAGATATCATTGTGTTATGATTGAATTAATACTTTACGAAGTGAAAGATAAGTTACAAATTCATTCGAAAGTGACAAGTAACTAGTGGATGGCAATTTCAAAGGTTTTATGAGCTTTGTTCCATTTACAATGAAATAAAAAATTTGTTCAACATATATAATTACCATAGTTTAGATGGTCGGAGATGTATATGAAATTATATCAACTTGCCACACGGTTCCCATGGATTACTGATTATTCACTGACGCAGACAACGCTAGAAGGAGCATTCTTGCAACTTTCACAACGCGAAAAATGATTTGTTACAAATAAGAATAGGCGAAATTATGATTATACTGTTACTTTTAATCTTTTTGTTTCAAGATGTCATCATTTTAGTTTGCTATGTGTCACACCATAGCTTTATTGTGGCACATTACACATATAAGTCTGTATTTGCAATTTTCAAGGAGCTTGTTCGAAGGTGGTTGATGTTACATTCTCATCGAATTCCTTCAAAATTATCATTCCCATATTCGTCATTGCATGTCATATTGTTCTGTCAAATTTCAATATTTTGTTCTCGTTGGATCAAGATTGGGTGTATTATATATACAAGTGTGTGCAGAGTATATGTGCATTATAGTTTTGCAATGTTTGGATAGTATTTCTCGAAATCCTACTTTCAGAGAGTGCTACTGCCGTTCTTAATAGCTCAAAGCAAATTTTATTCTTGTTTTCTGTAAAAAGGTAAAAAATCTGTAATAAACACTAACGGATATGAAAAGAACGAAAGTCAAAAAAGGGGAAGAATAACCGAGGAGAGAGTGGAGCATTATGCAAGATAAGCGACTTTCATTTTTATAAGACCAACGGTTAACGGTCTTCAAACTTGACAGTTGGAGTTTGCAGGTGGAAAAAATTTTGCAAGGGCAATGTAAATGAGAAAAATCAAGGATGGAAGGGAAGAGTTGTCTGTGCTTTGAAGTCAACATTAAAGGCTTCTTCAATGTCTTAAAATACAAGTTGGGTTTATTGAATTTTACAGTTATCTGCTTGGGTCTCTCTAATTGCAGTTGATAGAATGAACTTACTTTTTTTCAATCTCACTGTTTTTATGCAGTTCCTGGACATCGCAATCATTTCGATTTGCAACCAATTTGTTCACATCTGCCGTTCATTCTTGCTCCTCCGATTATGAGTGATATATTCTACCACGGTATCTGTTGCTTTCTTACACTATATTCTTTGTTTCTCTTTATATAGTTTTGCGACAATTTATGTCAGCTACTTCCGTCAATTAATTAACTTTTTGGCACCCCTCTGCCTCCTCCCCCACCCCAACGCTACCACTTTCGCTTTATAGCTTACATCCGGAACGTTAAGTTTCGCAGAGGGAGGCTTGTGAATTTGACTCCAGTCATCGTCATCCAGGGCGGCAATAACTGTGCTGGTTGACGGTTGTGTGCGTGGTTTGGTTTCGTGGTTTTAGGTGTGCTTTGTGTTCAGTCCGTTTCGTTTCATAGATTATTCGTAGACTTGAAAGTTTGGATGAGATTGCACATTTGCAAACTTTAACTAATCTAAATCGTACCTCCAGAATTACAGGACGCTTTGGTTTGCTTGAGTTATAGGCGTAATTCGTTGCATTCCGCGTACGCATCTCATGGAATTTTAGCTGATTTAATATGATACAACCATGTGAAATATTATTTTTATATTCATCTGTTGGTGTAAAGAATGAAAGCATATTAATCTGTGGTTCCAATTTATGCAGTTATCAGTTAGAGGGATGATTCGTCAGAAGCAAAAAATTGAAGACCGAGAAGAAGAGGACCGGTTGGCGAAAAAATTATTCGGGAGTAGTGCTGGCTTTCCCGACGGCTTTGAGGATAGTTGTGATGACGACGATGAAGTGGAAGAAACGTACAAAACTGAGGTATAAAACTATGACTATTTGTATACTGCATTACATTATCTAGAATAAAATGTGGGAGATGAATTGAGACCAGCTGCTCATATTTTTCTCCGGAACAGAGGAATTTAAAAGACACAGTAGCTTGAAATTCTATTTCAATAACCTTTTACTAAAGACTTGTAGGTTTCTTTTGAGCATTTGTAAAAATGTTCTCTGTTCACTTACGTCAAAGTCTTTATGATATAAAAGTTACAATTGGATGACACGAAACTTTCTTTCAGGAAAAAGCTAGTAAGAAGCCCGTTTGGCAGGATGAAGATGATGAAATTGACGAGGCAATCGTGGATGTGCCGTTGCATCGTAGAAAAATGTACATTAGAAGAGCAACAGATGCTATGAATCAGAAAATAACGCCAAAGGTCTTTATTGTTTTAATAAGCATTATTAAAATATTTATTATTGTTATTATCATTATTTATTTCTCACTTCGTGATATAAAATTCAGAAATGGATTTTTACCTTATGAAATGCCAATTTCTTTCTGAATGTGATTCAATTTATTAATTCTTGCTCATTGTGGAATAGTTATGTTCTGATACTAAGCATTCTCCCAGCAATTTTACGAACGGAATTTTCTGAACATCTGGTGGTTTTGGATTCCTCATGGATTGAGTAGTAGAGGTCTACGTTATTTCATCAATTTTTAAGACTGTAATTTATATCTTCAAGGTAAATGGTGAATGAAAGCACAAATTTTTCAGGAATATGAAGAGCGGTTGCGACAATTATTTCATCGTAGCTCTGGTGCTGCTCCAGTCTGGTCTCGGTCTTGTACGTTTCTAATTTTACAATTTAGTCCTTCTAAAGCATACGTTTAATTTTGTTATTTGGTCCACTTTTTGATCTAAAATGTATTTAGTACGTGAAAACAAGAAACTACAACATGATGAATCTGATGGCGACGATTTGGAGGACGCTTTACGCGAAGTAACTGCATTTGCAGGAAAATGTGTTACCGGCAACAAATCATTACCAAAAGGAGTAATTGGCTTGAAACGATTAAATAACATCACACGAGGACATCGACTTGGAAAGGTTCTTCAACATATCATACTTTTTCTTTTTTGAAATTTATGAAAATTAAATGTTAAACGCAAAAGTAAAACAAAAAAGACAAAAATTTTTATAACTTGATCATTTTACTGTAATAACAAAATATAATTCCTCAGAAACCGATGAGAGTAGTACAATTTCATCCCACTCGTAAGGTACTAATGTGTGCAGGTGAAAATGGTCTTCTCAGTCTTTTCGAGGTATTTCTTTACTTGTATTTCTGTGATTTGATTTTTTATTAGAGCCCTCAATTATAGCTAATCTTCTTTATAAAGGAGGTTAAATCCATTTAATTTAGGTTGGCTTACCGGAAACAGAAGACGCTTTTCTTCAAAATGTTAATTTCAAAGCATTCCCGATTACCAGTGCTTCTTTTACCGCAGACGGTTCTAAAATAATTGTTGGCTCGAAAAAGAAGGTTTAACAATTAAATATTTCTCATTTACTACTTTAATATTGCTCTCGCATTAACATCTAGTTCATAGATAGATGATAATTCCACATTAAACTTGAATATTGATATATCATAACTTACTAAAAACTATTGCTATATTACTACGACACCCATCTTAGGAGATGGATTTTGAAAGGTACGAAAAGTTCTGTAACTTGTAACAGTCCTCAACATATTTTACAGGAATCGCTGTTTTGCTATGATCTCATTGATGGCAAAGTAATGCAAATGAGAACTCCGTACGGTAACGATTTTTTTCTACTTCATAGAAAGGTAAAAAAACTAAACCTGAAAGATTAAATTATATGCAAAAATTTTTTGCAGAAATGGCAAAAATGCATATGGGATATTTTTCGCTTTCGTCTGATGGCAGACACCTAGCTGTTTTGGCACATAACGAAATACATTTTTTGACTTCATCAGTAAGTTATTAGACTCTTTGCGCTGTAACCTAATATGTCAAGTGTGGGTAACTAATTTTTGTTTAATCTTTATTTATGAAAGCTGATCGAATTTGTCATGCTGAGGATGTAACATTTTAATATGGCGTAAGCTGCAAAAGAATTTTTATAGTAGCACTAAGAATTGAAGTAATAGTTGAAATCAGTCTTTAAGTCTCAAGAGACAACCGAATCGCTGTAATTGAAGGAAACTCTAAGAAAGAATACTTTGGCGGCAAACCATAAAATTTCCTGCCTCATTTGTTTGTAATTACACACAGGATTTCTTTTGTCTCATCTTTTTCTGATCTGAAAATGTTTTATTCCATCCTAAGCTGCACTTTTTAAATTAAGATTAAATTTCAGTCGTCGGAATATATTGGCGTCCTGACGGCTCCCACAAAAATTGCTTCTGTGCGGTTTTCTCCAAATGATTCATCAACCATTTTTGCTCTTGGAGGTTGGTTCCCAAATTTCGTGATTTGATGAACTAATTTATACAGAACCCTTTACTTTAAAAAGATGTGAAGGTTTCATTCAATATTACTGAAAGAAATATTTAGAAAATGGACAAGTATTTATATGGAACATCAGGAACTCGAGAAGACAACAAACATTTTACGATGAAGGTTCGGTCAGAGGAACGACAATACAAATAAGTGAAAATGGCCAATATATCGCATGCGGGTAGGTTGATGAGACCGTCAAGTAACAGTAAGGATGAGAATCTTTTCTTTAGAAAAAATTAACTGGAGAGAATGTTTGAGAACGAGCTCGCACTGCTGGCGCGATATTGGGCAGTTGCAAAGTTTGTAATCAAGACTGTGAATTTTATTCACTGTGTCTAATCTTTGGCACGAACTATATCTGTTTCATGGCACTAACAATGAATGAATAAGTTTCATATGATGCTTCTCAATTATCAGTTCATCAATTTGTAAAAAGAGATCAACTTATTACCTCTAGAAATTTTTAAGTGAATATTTCAGATCAAATACAGGAATTGTAAATTTGTACGACTCCGCAGATGCTCTGGGAAATCCGTTTCCCAAACCCGTAAAAGTATTCGATAATCTTACAACGCGTATTGATTGTATGGCATTTAATAATGATTCGCAAATCCTTTCAGTATCTTCAAGTGTAAAAGTAAGTCTCATTTTAGCAGTATCTCTTAGAACAAAAACGAGGAATTTTGACTTATCACATCTATAACTCACACTATCAAATGAGTTTCAGAACAATTCGATTAGGCTGATGCATGTTGGGAGCCGAACTGCTTATACAAACTTTCCGCCAAGAGATCTTAGGCTTGGAAAAGTAACGGTGACTGGTTTTTCACCAAAAAGTGCTTATATGGCTGTTGGCGATGATCATGGCTTCCTCTCCTTGCTTAAACTTTCACATTTCTCTGATTATTGAGAAATATACTCACAAAATAAAGTTGGTTGTATAATAGTAGAAGTTTTTGGCACATAAATGCCTGAAATGGCCCAAATATCAAGAACTGAAAAAACTAAGGGTACACAGTATATATTGAAGGGTTGGGAAATAGATGGGTTAAAGACGGAGCTGTTTTGCGGTACATAGCTTGGAAACATCGTTCAGAAACAAAATATTTGCTTCTGGTACAAATGCAAAGAAACTGGGACAATAGTAATGTATGCCAATATTGGGGTCTTTTACTCTTGAAACGACGATTATTGAATTTCATTTGTCGGGTGGGAGAAGGATCGTTGGTAGGTATTATGACATTCATCAATGGGGAATTCGTGAACACATTCAACCAATGAGGTAGAAGAGTTTAGTATCAGCTGCTCTATGGAAACAAGATTGAAAAACTAACAATGAACTAGTTTTCGTCGCAGACGTTTTGAGTGCAAGATTTCGATGAAAAAATTGTGCAGTTACAACCATGTGGTATACTAGATGACATTTTCATGTGAGAAATTTGTATGTGGAACGAAACGCTTGAAAATCTATTCTTTATAAAATCGAGTTTTACTTCGCATTACGAAAAGCATAAGTTTAATAACGAAAAGCACACGCTTAATTAACGGATCCCAAGATTTCCATTTGTCTTTAGATTCCGCTACAAATGACAAATGTAATATCACGAAGGCATCCCCTGCTCGGTAAGAGATAAAATATAGGAAGTATCCCGAAGTTCTTATTACTGGTTACCCGTACTTACAACAACGGCCTGTCAAATTCTTGCAGAGATTGATAACTAGTAGGTGAATATACCACCAACATTACCCAGTACTTTGGGGATTAGTGACGATTTCTTCTTTTGTGAAAAAAAAAATCAGCATGAAGTTAAAAAGTTTCACGTTATTATCTATTCGGTGTAATTTGAGGGGTGAATACCTCGAGAGACACATCAAAGTAATTGACGTTCACGAACATTGAGCAAACTATAACGACGGTTTTACTCTGAGACATATACAATTAAGGACAAATATAAAACAATGAATAGGCGCAAAACATTCTGAGGAAAAATCAATTCTTCGAAATTGTCGAAAAAAAGTAAGCAGGCCAAAAATCAAAAAGCTAAAGGTAAAGAGCTGAGAAATTAAAGAAGAAATAACGGTTACTGGTACCAAGAAATTTCAAGCTAACAACTGATGTAGCGTTGCCATTTGAGACTCGGTCAAACCTGCGCCACCAACTACAGCTTCAAAAAGACTTTTATCTGCCTGCAAAAAAACTTTGAATTGAAGAATTATACTTTTATCTTTCTTTTCACATTTCAATGTGGATGATATCAGCAATAAAAATCAATAAAACTATCAGCATTTCCCATTCGTCAATGTCCCCACTTACAAGGCGAGTTAATGGAGATCTAATATTCAGATCACACAAAACTTCCAAATAAATGCCTATTACGAAAAGCGAATCGGAAGAAAAAGCAATATCAAAAGAAATTAAAGTTTTGAAAACCATTGATAAATCCATGAACAACACCTGCATGAATTTCAATATGTTGATTAAACGACGTTTGACATTATCTTTATCGGTGGTGTCATCAAATGCTCCCTTTTCAAAGGCCTGCACAATAACGGTTAATATTCGAGGAAGATTGGAATTGTTTTCGCCCAAGACCAAAGGGTTGTTACTGAAATACGACGATTCTAATAAGTGCGGGATTTCCCGACATTAATTTTAGTGCTTCTATTTCTGAAATGTATCACAAAATACCCAGAAAAGTAATCACAGTGTTAAACATCTAGCAAGTTTTTCAAATGTTCTATGTGCCCTGAAAACCGTACCAAAACCTGACACGATATGAAAAAGAAATACCTTTCAATAAGATCAGCAAAATACCCGTAGACATGCGGTGCTTCGTCCGGATCATCCCAAATCGGAAGCCAGCTCAAGAATGTTGGTATGACCTATAGACATATAACGAAGTATGGTAGAATGAATGAAAAATAAGCTACCATAAGTAACGTTAATACAAAAGTTCATAACATGAAAAATATGCGATTTTTTTATATGGAAATATCTAATGATAAATGTTCTCAATATGAGCAAAAAACAGTGCTATGAAACTACGATGTGAATGCGTGTTTAATACATTCACACCGTACGCATTGCGGCACATTACGAAATCAAGTGTTTAGCCATCTTCTACAATTTTTGATTCAGAGCCAACCAAATGCATAGAAAACGAGTCAGAATAAACCAAACATACAGCATTCACATCGACCATCGACGAATTATATTTAAGGATTTTAGCAACAGCACTAATGGCATTCTCAGTTGCTACATTTCCTTCTTCGGTAGATCTCGCATCCGCTCTTGAAATCATATTTGCTAGATGCGGTAAGGCACCTATAAAATTTTATATATATATATATATATATATATATATATATATATATATATATATATATATATATATATATATATATATATATATATATATATATATATATATTTGACATTTTGAAGAAATCTTTTGAAGAAAAATATCCAATCTTGAGCATTTCTTATCCCATGTAATGAGATTTTCATTCAATTACACTATGCCTTCCACTTGTTTATCCATTATTATTTTTCAATGTACAAAAGGTAATCGCTAGATCCCATTTTATCTCAAATCTTCATTGACAATATACAATCATCACCTTTCCTCTTTTTTTCTACCCACTCTTCCCGAACCACCTTTTCTAACTTTAATTCTACTTTTTAGTGAATTATTTTTATCTAACACTATTACATAAGCTTCTTTAGTTTTCAAAATATTATTAAAAAAATCTTTACCTGCACATGCCTGTGCATAAGCATTACCACCGTGCTGCCCCATAATTCCAAATCCATATGCTGCACTTTGACGAACTTCCGGATATTCGTCGGAAAGAGCATTAAGCATAGGACCATAAAAAGATGAGTGATATTTGATACTTGCTTCACTACTGTATTCAATCAAATCGTCAAATATGCAAATGGCCCACTGCCTTTCACTGTAATACCTTCGTGCATCCAACAGTGGAATAAAGTGTTCAGCTAATCTTTCAAAATAAGGAATGAAGTTTTGGCCGTATGCCTTAAAAAGGCAATGCATAATATCTGAAATGCGTGCCAGTACACCTGCTTCCTCTTCTAACTCCTCATTTAACGCCTCTGCTGCATCTTCTTCATCATCATCTTCGTCCTTCTGTTTTCCACGTTCCACATACCGTTCGGTATATTCGACCATTTGTTGATTGACGATAGCCAGAATTATTTCTAATTGCTCCTGAGTAATCAGTGATGGACCCAATTCGTCAATACATTGTGCTACTCCATGAAGTTGATCAGCTAACACTTCTTTGTCATGCTCTCTATCAATAGCTTCTTTGTACCCAGATATGGCAGCATTCCACAGCTCCATCCTGAATTGGTCACCTCTGCTGCGAGCACACTGTAGTAAACATGGGAAAATATCGGCTGCTGCAGAACGCACAGCTGCAACACCTCATTTAAGAAACAATTAAATTTATTACAGAGATACTTTTTTAAACAGCTTTGTAATTAGCAGTCAAAGGAGTGATATCATGAAATCGTCCAAAGCGCACGATGTTTGTCTTACTCAAATAAATTTTGATATTTTGCTGTTCAGAAAAAGATATTTTTACTCACCATCATGAAACATGAACTTAAGATGAGGAAGCATCAACTGAGTAACAGACTCGATATAAGGGCTGAATGCTGATTTAAGTTCACGGGCATAGCATACAAGCATTTCGCAGGCGGTGGCTTTGTCTTCCAATCCAGCAGTTTTTATACCTGGAAATCTCTTTAAATTCACCATTCAATAACTAGTATATAGAAAAAAAATTTATTCAATTAAAATTTTTTGCAGAATCTATCTTTATAGGAGAATAAACAGTTAAAAAACTTTCAAAAAAACTAACTTACCGAACATCTTCTGATCCCCAAGAGGAACAAAATTCCACTCGGGATCCTCTTCCTGATTAGTAATATCGTCGTCGCTCATCAGCGTAACATCAGGTTTGATCGACGCAGCTCGCAAAACTGGAGGCATTACGAGTGGTAGAAAAGCAGCAAATTCTTCACCAAGAATTTTACATATTCGGGCCCAAGCGCTAATCATGTAAGATATCTAAAAAATTTTTAAATAACCACGAAATATATTATTAAAAATAGACCAACAAAATATGTTATTAAAAAAGATCAAAAAGTGTAATGAAGCAGTGATAAAAGTAAAGGTTCTAAAAAATAACTTTGACAAAACAACAGTCCTAGTAGTTCTAAAGATAACGATTATTCAAAACTTCTATAACTTGAAGTTTTTCTATAGTTCTATAAAATCACTAGTGAAACCGTTAACTTCATTAAATAAAATATTTTGCATACCTGTGGATCATCTGCTGAAATCTGCTCAAACTGACTCTGATTGGTCAGTAGAATATGCATAATTTCATTCGCATCCTTGAAGAACTGCAACAACATGTAGGAACTAACGATTACTTTCATGAGTACGAAAAAATTACAAACGTGTGAACGTTGGAATGAACTAGAGATAGAACAAAAAAACAAACCTTTTCCTTCCCCACCGCCAAGCCGATCAATGATATACATTCAATAGTTTTACCACGAAGAGTACTCAGTTCTTCAACATTCGAATTTTGCAAAATATACTTCAGTGGCGGCATTAAGCTTAAAAAAATTAAAAAATTTTAGTCCTAATGGAAATGTTAAAGTCTTAATCCTCAACTAAACATAACAAAAGAGCTATCAACAGCCAGGTATACTACCGAGCAACAAATTTTCTTCCAAACTATTTTTTTTTAACAAAACTAAACCTGTCATAAAAAGCAATAAATTGATCCTGAGCAGCATCGGCAACTGATGCTATTGTTGTTATGACCTGTTCTAGCACAAGTTTCTTGCCGCGTTCCAGAAGCTTAAAGAATTTCAAGCATTAAAAAGTCCACAATAGTTAAATCTCGAAGATCTAACACTTAAAGATTAAATAAAGCACCAAATTCTCACGAGTTCTGGGCCACAACCAATACCTGTTTGAAAGTGTGGTCCAAAACAAACTCCAACTTCTCCATTATTTGTGGAAGATAAAGCGTAATGATATTTTTTGGACAATCTTCACTAAAGTTGACAAGTGCAGCTCCAGCATGAGCCGCAACACGTGGACAATTCAGATCGATCAAGAGTGCGCACAAACCATTGACAACCTAGAAATTTATGTGATATCTTTGTTTCGAATTTCATGTAACGAACTATAGTGACAAATAGTTGCTAGCATAGCAGTACACATAAAGATCAAAAAGTTATCATGATTCTGAAATCAACCTTCTCATGGCATTTCTTCTGAAGTGTAGGTGAGAAATCACTTGACATTTGTCCTAGAGCGTTACAAGCAGCATATCGTACACGCGGATGCTGAATTAGATGGTGAAAAGTAATCGATGAAGTATAATAACTGATACGAAAAATTCTAAAACAAAGAACACAAAATTTAACTTACAGAGTCTCCTAAAAATGGAAGGACATTGTTAACTATTTCCTCAATAACTGGTTCCATTTGACGCTTACAACCTTCTCCAACAGTAGAAATTCCCATAATAGCTGCATGTCGGCATTTCCAATTTCCAACTGAAATCTAGCTTAATTTCTCATTGCAAGAAATGTGGTAAAGGGAACGTTACAAAATAAGGATGAACTAAATGATTTATGAAATAAAACAAAATGAAAACGAACCATCATGCATCATGCGTGGTACAATACGCAAAAATGAATTCAACACAAATTTGCCCCCTAAACTGCACGATATGCGATCCAGTGATGACTCCCCAATGCCAGCATTGCTAAATATTTGGAATTATGAACTGTGTAATACCGATACCGAGTAACTGATATGTTGACAATATATATAGTTCATCATGGTAAAAAGTCAAAACAAACTTACTCCTCCCCATTATCTTCATCAGCATTGTCACAGCTTAACCAATCTTCCGTATCATCATCAAGTTCAGTCATAAGATCTAGACACTGTTTTACTGAAATAAGTCGTGTACTCCCCTACATATTCAATTATGACAATTTCATTGAATAACGGGCACCATGAAATTCACTTGCTCACAAGTTTCCTACAAAAAATAAACCAGTACAATTTGTTATTAAGACCACTAAACTAACACAATCACCCTTCTGCTGACGTAAGTCGTATATTTCCCTACATATTCAGTTGTGACAATTTTATTAAATAAGTGGTACCATAAAATCTACGTTCTCATAAGTTCCTTACAAAAAAGAAGCCTGTGCAATATTAAGGCCATCGAACTAACACAATGATGGAATGTAGGATGATGCTTTCCTCTTCACCATGCCAGCAGCATTCTCACATAACGATACCATTACTTCGAGTGCGCTGTGTCGATATGAATCATCCTTCTGCACATCTGCGACTGTCTAAAATTATATAAAAACTAGTTCAGAAAACAAAAAAAAAAAGTAGTTAATTTTGCAAGTAAGCAGAGTTCAACAGAAACTCAATGTCACGGCAACAATGCGTATGCGTCTGTAAATGATGCTGCGCATCTAAAAGAGTAATCGAATATCTTTCATAACCGATTAGTTGGTAATAGGTAATGATAAAGAAACAGAGATTGGCATGTGCGCATTGAATTCGATTATTCATTTCAACTTCTCGCACAAACAGACACTGAGTATGGAAGCATTGAAACAGCAGTATTTCACAGAAAATGAATTGCGTAACGTAAACTGATAAACAAATAAGCAAATTACCGATGTACAGAGTGTAAATACTTCATTTAGATGTGGCTGTAAAGTTTTTGGAACGCTCGTCGCAAGATCTCCCAGGCATTGTAGTGGCACATCATCGTCATCTTCTGTAGCCACCACATGCTGGCATACCTGCAAAAGGTCATTTTTTAGTGCCCTGAATTAATAAAAATCAAATTGAAAGAATGAACACAATATATATATATATATATATATATATATGTTAATAAATCTATACTCTGTCAGTACTGAGCATGAATTTCACCGCCAATTTACTCTTTAAGAATCTCACCAATCATCTAAAATCAGACAATCACATATAAACAGCGTACTAACTTGGATAACTGCAGGAACTTGATCGGAAAGTGACCTAATAACTCTGTCATCTTCTTCATTTTCACACATGAAAGCGACATATGCGCGTACCGCAGCAGTCCTAACCGAACCTTTGCTGCCATAAAGAAGTGACGAATGGAACATTTGCTTAATTCCAGACATATATCGATCTTGGTCACATCCAAACACAGACGGAACATTCCTGCAAAATGTGTTAGTTAAATGTGCATCAATTTTTGAAAGACAAGGTTGCATTTGCGACGTTTCGAAATAGGCCTTGAATGTACAGCAAAAAAATCCATGATTTTTAATTACATAATGACGAAACGTAATATGCTGGTAAAAAGATTCTAAGAGGAAATGAAATTTTTGCACTGTTTTGAGGATGAAAGATGAAGGGTTTTGGATAACAGCAATTGTCAATAAATCCATACTCTGTCAGTACTGAGCATGAATTTCACCGCTAATTTACCTTCTAATAATCTTACCAATTATCTATCTTAAACCACAGAAGTACGATACATAAAGTGATGCAGTGAACTTACTCCAGTAAAACCATGCCTGTTTCCCGTAATACAGCGTCATCTGAAGAAGCACATAATTCCAAAAACTGAATAACACCGGACCAGGTTTGGCGTCCTGTCTCGCTGTCTAAAATTTAGTTTTAAATTCCTTGTTATCGAAAATAGAACAATAACATAAATTGTAGCATTTATAAATGAAAGCCACTGGTTTCATTCATAAGCAGAGAAAAAATATGTGTAGATTTTTCATCCTAGCAGTGTTTTTTTCCCAGGATCAACCCACTATCTTTTGAAATTTGATTCCAGTAAATCTATAAGTGTTCAGTATATGTTACAATCAAAAAAACTTACATTCAAAGAAAAAAATTTGGAAAAATAAAATAAGTAGATAAAAAAGATTACCAATAGTAGACCGGGCAACTTCCGCAATAACATCAGTCAAACGTTTCCGCAACACGGCATTTTGCTCTTCAGTTGCTGATTTTAAAAGCTGTTCGCAGAACTGCCGCTGATTTTCCACAGACCAAGCAGGCCATAATTCATCCCACTGGTTTGACAAGATTCGTCGCATTAACACTAGGCATAATGACCTTGCCTAGAAATTATGCAGCTTTAAGATAAAACACACTTAAAAATTTTGTAACATGTATGGTATTTTTGATGCAACATGACTGCTCTCGATATAGTGTTAAGGATATATAATACATTCATTAGTCAAGGATTCTAATACAAGATCAACTTGAAGAACTTTGTTCTTGTTCTTTCAAATTGATAGGGTCTCCTTCATTCGCAGGTCAATCAGTATGTGAATCTTGAACCAAAAATGAAAAATAGTGGCAATACACTATATCTTCAGCAAGATATTGCAAATCATGAAGAAACTTATGGAAAATGCTGTTCCTACGAACATCAAGGTCAAGAAAAAGCGTTAAGCAAAGCATACCTCAACACCAGCATTCTGGTCCATAAATAACTGAAATAGAAATTGCGCCTTTGGTACCAATTCAATTTGATCGTATTGTTTTTCCGCTTCTTTTCTTGCATCATTTTCAGGAAAAAGCATGCGAGTGATTAATTTATTGAAGTCATGCAAACTGGTCATTCTTCTAGAATTGTGCAATTTATGGGGCTCTTTGTATAACAAACAACAAAAGGCGAAACCTGAAAATGAACAAATTGGATAAAGTGAAGAAATTATATGTAGATGAAGGAAGCGCTATTATGAGTAATATTATACTCAATACTCACCGCACTCTGCGCCGTAACATTTGACATATCAGCAATTCAAAGATTTGATTAGGCCACATGTCTAATTTGAAGATACTTTTCATAAACAATTATCACAACTTATGTGTAGGTAAAGATAATTTAATGAAGTTTCGACATCCTGAAAAGATATACTAAAAGTAAATTATAGTTTTACCAACTAATACGAGAGGTTAAATGGTAGAACCACCCATAAAATCTTATAATGTTATGCATAGGAAAGCAGGCGGAAACTATGTTGTGTAAGCGCATGTAGTCAACATGCAACGAACGATTTCGTTTACATACTATGTCGGTATACCTAAAGCGTGAACACAATTAATGCATAATTAGGCAATTCGATGAACCAGACATTAGTTACTAGTTACTATGTTCGAAGGGTGCTGCAAATCGAAGGCCACTCGGAGTTCCGAAACGGATTTCAACACCACGCAATGCAATTTTTGAGATTCCAATTTCTGCAGTAGAATTGGTTCTCTGTATGCAAAATATTAAACGAAAACTACTATCCAGACAGCTTATCATCTACCAACTAACATGTTTAGTTGGGTTGTCCTATTTCAAAATAATGGAAATCGAAAAACAAGACAAGTATTTTCACTGAGATTAATCAGATAAAAGAAGAAAGACTTATTTCATGTAGCATCCTGAAAAAATACAAGGAAAAATGATTGCAAGTCCCCTTTATCTTTTTTTACAGTCAAACTGCTACGAGTATCTATGTGTTTTAGATTTACCGGCTCGTACATTTTCATTCCTTAGATAAAGACAAGAATTTTCATCAGTCAATATTGCAATGTGTTAATTTGTAACGCCAACTTCAACTAAGCAAACATTTTCGGTGAAAACCAATTTGCTGCACTGATTGCACAGTGCAAATGAGAAAATTGAGCGTTAGTTGAAGAGAAAGTAAAGAGGGAAAGTCTAGCTTTACATTGAAACACCAACAGCACTACCTTTGAATTCATTCGGTTGGTGTCCATGTCAGTACAGTTTTAGGTAAAAAATTTCATGCTGCATTTTACTGCTATTACTTTCAAGTTTCATTTAGAAATCATTTATGTGTTACTGCAAGAAGTGTGAGAAGACTTGGCTAATCCACTTTACTTATCAGTTGATTCCACTGTATAACACAGGAAAAAGGAGAAGGAACGTTGTTCAAACGAGATGAAAATCAAGCACAATTATTTTCCACACAACACATCCCGAACCTGTAAATTCACCCCGCAAAACATGAATTCAAAGTTATCTTCCCTCGTGGCCTACGAGGTAGCCCTCTCACTGATGCAGCACTATATTGATTGGGAAGTTTCTTATAGGCCTGGAAAGGTCATTGTTAGGCAAATATGTACAAATAGCAAACCAATCCATCCAACAACATATGACCAATCCCCTATCTTCCTCCCTTCCCTAAGTTGCCTAGCAAACTGCTTACTTTAACTCCTAAAAATAAAATACAGAATGCCGAGTATCTTTTCAAGATCGATATGCACGTATTGCAATGCAATTCTGCAACTCTTATTGGACTATGTCGGTGTACACTTCGAATTGTTGCTAGGGGTTGTATTTGTTCCCATTTTTCGTTGATTATTACATTTTAATTTTCCATCCAGGAAGTGAGAGCATGTGTGGAGTTACGTCTAGCACGACTGCGTGTAGGACATTTAGTATTACACGCATAACATATGTATTTTGTTTCACGGAAGTGCAAATTCACAAATTCATCACAGTTTATTGTTACGGTATCTTTAACTGATTGCACTATTCTCGTCCTTTCTGTCTCCCTCTCTTTGTTTTTCAAACTTTTGTGTGAGAAATGGAACTCGTGTAACTGTGCTGTGAGGCATCCTGCGAACATTTGTCCTGATTTCTCATAGGTTATTTTAGTGCTAGGTTCTTTTTTTTATGAAAAGTAAGCAGACGTCCTTCAGGTCGCATTGATTTTCCCAGTGAGAGGAAAAGTTAGGTACGGAACGAAACAACATTGGTTTTTTTCTAAAGGAAGCTTTATTTCATTGCCACTTAAACACCGTTCCACACTAATTGTCTGCTCCAAATTGCCCCCCCCCCCACTCCACTGTGCACAAAAGCGCTTTAATGATTCACTTGCATGTTTTCAAAAAACGAGAAAAAAACGATCGATAAGTGGTGGGAAACATTAAGTGGCAAAATGATACTTTTTAATTGATGTAATCATTTGGTTTCATTGCACTCTCTTTCTCTACCACTTTTTCTCGTGACTTTTCACCTCACTTTTTTGGGAAAATGTTGTTACAGCTGGCTGGTTTGTTCACAGTACGTTCATATTACGGCTGCATCAACTTAATTCTTATGACTTCGTAATTCTTATGACTTCGAAATCATAATAATTAAGTCGGTTTAACTGAGTGGCCTTAAAGCCCTAATAAACCATTCAAGGAATTCTTGGAGGAGTTAATGCAGGGAATTCTTAGCGAAAGTGTTACAGAAAAAAATGAATTTTCGTGCTAAATCTGTATTTGTATCGAGGAATAATGCATATCATTCATATATTATCAGTTATTCTAAAAATATTTTCAGGTGAACGGTCGCACTATTTTGCAATGAATTACAAGCTGACGTATTTCCCTATTCGAGGCTAGTTATCTCTCTCTCAACTGCTATCTTTCTCTATTCATTTGCCACTTTATCGGTTTTCCTTTTCATTTTAGGTTTGGCTGAGCCAATTCGTATGCTGTTTGTTGATCAAGACATAAAGTTTACTGATGATCACATCAATAAAAGTGATTGGCCTGCTATGAAATCGCAATTCGTAAGTGATTTTGCAACGTAATGTTTATTTGAACTATACTGGTCTATTCTGTTTGTTTAGCAATTCGAACAAGTGCCATGTCTTTACGAAGATGATCTGCAAATTGTCCAGTCCGGTGCTATCCTAAGACATCTTGCTCGCAAGCACAGTATGTATCTTTTGCTGTCCCACACGTAATTTTTTTTCATATAACACGGATGGAAAAGTTCATTTTGTTGGTGAAGTGGTCTACTTTTTAGTTGTTTTCAGTAGTTTTGCATTACAAATGTTATTTTATCCGTATAGTTAATCTCTGTGTCTTCTTTGTATAGATTTAAATGGTGAAAATGAGCTCGAAACGACATATATTGATATGTTCTATGAAGGCCTCCGTGATTTGCATATCAAATATGCAAAAATGATTTATCTCGCTTACGTAAATATTTTCTGCTTATTTGTTAAATGGGAATTACTCTCTCGAACTACTGAAGTGACGTGATATAATTTGCAATTTTTTCCATCTTTGTAGTTTCCATGGCGAGTTACATCCTGTCCGAGTTACATCCGTTAAAAATTTTTTATAGAGAAGGGTAAAGGAGGAAAAGCCAGAACTAAAATAAGGAACTGAGTTATAATAAGTGTTCAAGTTGTTGTTCAACAAGTTTGCTTATGAATTTAATGTGACTGCAAAAGCACTGTTATAATTATTGCTCTTTAGGAAACTGAAAAGGATACCTACATAAAAGATGTATTGCCAGCAGAGCTGGCGAAGTTTGAGAGATTGCTAGCCACACGAGGTAATGGAAGAAATTTCATCTCGGGAAATAAGGTACTCCAAATTATGATAAATTGTAACAGATTTAGGGAAATTTGGATTATGGTGATGAGAGATTGCTTGTTAAAATCAACAGATGGCTGAAGTGATAATTATTATAGAGGAATAGCATTATTTTCAGCCCTGAATATATCACACAAACTGAACTACGGTTGCAGGTCTCATTCGCAGATTTCGTTCTTTTCGAAGAGCTTGACATTCATCAGATTCTCGATCCACATTGCTTAGATAAGTTTCCGCTTTTGAAGGCCTATCATCAACGAATGGGAGAGAGACCTAAACTTAAGGTTATTTCATTAAGCATTTCTGAAGTAAGGAAGCAATTGGCAGGATGTACACGTCACTTTGACTAGATCTCTTTTCATATGATCTAAACGCCTGAATGCAGTGTTTCTTATTTAAATTATCCTTCAGGAGTACTGCGAGCGGCGTAATGCATCAAAGATTCCAGTTAATGGAAATGGAAAGCAGTAAATGATAAAGCAATTCATTTTAACTATACGTTTTTTATTTCACTTTGGGACGTTGTAAAATCTTCTTTGGTTCGTGGTATTTTTTAAATGTTAATGACGTTATTTTTCCAAGCAGGTATATTTTTTGTGCTGTTCATTTTACAGAGCCCTATAAAACCTCCGCTGTTAAATATATAGCTTAAAATAATGTGACATCAGAGTCAACAATACTCGTCTTTGATGTTTCAAGATGAATGTAATAAAAGTTAAATTTTACGAATATATATATCACATGTTCTCTTGCTAACTAATATCCAATAAAGCATTACTAAAATAAAGCATGAATTTCCCACGATTTAATCATTCAAGGAAAAAATGCGTACTGCTATGAAGGGTCGCTCTGCTTTATTTGTCCTTCATATTTCCTTGAACCATTACTATGTGGAGAGTGTTAGCACGTATGTGACAAAAATGTTGCAAATAAGGAGTCAAATGGGTTTTGAACAAACACGTCATCCAGAACATCATATGTTAAGTGCCTCAGCGATCATAGTCTGCACAAAGTTTATTGAAGGAGTACGTGAAATAGAAATATTTATGTATTGAAGGGAGATTTTCGCTTTCAATGGTAATGAGAAATAAATGTAGTAGTGTGTTTTTTTATTTCGGATGTGGAACCATGCGAAGGTAACGTTTTCCAGATGGCAATTCAACAGTATTTATCTTTTCACCAAACAATTTTTTTGCCTCATTGTCATCAATCGTTGGTATCACGACACAATCATCGCCATCCTGTTAAAAAGTTAAGTCGACATATAATTAAATGTGGAAGTAGAAGAATGGCAGTACTTTTACAACTTCTAAGATCAGGATTTCATTTTACGGCATCCTGCATTTTCACTTTGAAGTTTTTCTAGGGTTAATGTTTCAAAAACTGTCTTGAACTTATTATTCACCCACTTTATGTAACGTTTACGTACTCACCTTCCAGTCAACAGGTGTTGCTACTTTTTTCGTTACTGTAAGTTGAAGGGAGTCAATAACGCGCAGGATTTCACTGAAAAGTATGGAGAGTATTAAAACGATCAGTTTATATTTGCACATCTCTAATTACCCGGAATCTAAGATATCCAGTGTTCTACGCTTTTCGAAACAAGAGCATATATTAGTTTCAAAAGGGTATCACAGTGACTAAAGTCGTAATCTCTTGCGAGCATGAAGTGAATTCTTCCAAAATATCACGCCATTGATCATTGAAGTGTTATGTACTACTGCAGGAAACACATTATGTTACCTTTTAACCTATGCAATTTTTAAAGTTCTTCAGTGGGTCTAAATTAGAATTGAAAGAGTCTCTATATAATTTACCAAGTTTTGAATACGCGCCTCCATTTGGAAAGGAAACGATGATTTAAAATTTCAATAATTAACCATGAAATTGAACCAACAATGAGTAAACCAAAAAGTTTAGGAAAATAAGGTCCTTAAACTTGTTTGCATCAATTTATCATAATGATTCAGGGAGTATTTTAAAGCTTCGCATACTCAAAATTTCGTCCCGTTGTTGCAGGGTATAAGATAGAAAGTTTCAGCGTCTTCTCAGGTCCAATTATGAATAGCTGCAAAAAATATATACTGGCATTATTACCGCAAGAAACGTGCTAGAAACTTCGCATAAGTTTTCGATTTCTAAGCATCTCTTTTTTTCAAAGGCTATGTCTGGTCCGATAAGATCAAGCTGAAAACTTTTTACATATAATGGAGAAAAACACATGAAAATGGGAGTTAGGAATTGATAAACCAACACAACGTGCGGTTAATGCAGCGCCCTTTTCATCACGCTCCTCTGGATCCATCATCCCCAGTTTGATAGCTAGAGCACGATTCTCATCTGCTATTATCGGAAATGGTAGTTTCTTTTCTGGAAAGTAACAAATTATACGTTAAATGAATCTGAAGGATTCTAGAATACGGAAATTACTGTGATTGTAATCCAGCAACATTGTATTAATGATAAGTAATGTTAGAAACATAATATACCTGAGCAGCTATTACCGCAATCACCAGACTTCATTTTAGATACCTTGAGGATATCAGCAGCCCATTCACGATGCGATTGTATCGAATCACAACTTAAGCCAATCAGCTTTACATTTCGTTTCTTGAATTCCGGCGCCAGTTGAACCAGCCTAGCAAGTTCCGTAGTGCATACTGGAGTGAAATCTCGTGGATGAGAAAACAGTATTGCCCAGCTGCTGCAAATCTGAACGTTCAAAATGAAAAGCACAAGTCAGTATCGCTTCTCGAAGCGTTTGAAACGACGATGTTAAGAAGCACTGAAATTTGCAGCGTACGAAATAACTGTAATAAAGGTACTTTGTTTCAGTTCTCCTTTACTTCTAAGAGATCCAACTGCCACTTATATCAACATCCAAGACACATGAATTTCACAGATTTCGGGCAACAACTGTAGAGCTACAATTAAAGTGACATACAATTTATCTTTTTAGATGAAATCACGTACTCTTTGCCAATCCAATCATGAAAGCTCGAAATGAAATCCTCATTGGTCTCGGCTTGGAAATCTGGAAATTTATCACCCAGCAGAATGCCTTTTGACATTGTTAGCTGAAATGTAAACTTTGCAAATTACTGAAAAAAAAAACCAATCACTTCACTATTATATAATTATAATGCAACGAGCAAGTATATAAAAATGAGCCGTTTGTGTCAGTGAAGAAGACAACAAAACAAATGAAAAATATTTTTAACACCTAAATTGCGCTTTGCTGATTTAAATGAAATGCAAAATATCTTTAACAAACTAAATTCAGAAATGTCTGTTTCCACAAATATCTCAAAAATTATCGGAAAATTCAAATATATTGAAAATACTATTGCTTCAAAATGGAACAATGCTAAATGACTCATAGACGAATGAAGTAAACAAGTTGATTTTGAAATTTTATAGTGCAACACGACTACACTGCTCAACAACCATCTCCCCAAACGAAATGTGTAATGAAATTGAACATACATTACTGTCCTGAAAGGAAAGAGTCACCTTCCACTGCAGTACTCAATTCACAATTCATAACAAAATTGCTGAATAGCTTACCTGGTAGAATTAGAATCGACAAAACAATGACAGCAGAAAAAGCAACTAAATAGAATTAGCTAGACGGATAGCACTCATATCTCAATTTCATCCAAACTTGCAAGGCCTGTTCAGACTGATCAATTGTAGATGAAGAGAACTGTTGGATAGTGATGCGTGTACAGTTATGTGAGATATGAACGGCTAACTTCACTCTGCGAC
Source organism: Litomosoides sigmodontis (assembly GCA_963070105.1). Lineage (NCBI taxonomy): Eukaryota > Metazoa > Nematoda > Chromadorea > Rhabditida > Onchocercidae > Litomosoides > Litomosoides sigmodontis. The sequence continues at coordinate 7,039,676 of OY718807.1, read as the reverse complement.
GGATTGATCGAAATCTTAATACGGAATCCGAGGATAGAGAAGAGGTAGAGAGGGCAAGGCATATGCTTCCGAATACAACCCCAAACTCATACGTACTGCAAGCGATCGTCTCTCTTACAAATCACATTCATTCCTTTCGAATTTATTTCGGTCTTTTTTTCCCACAGTCATATTATACACATCAATTTTACAACTTATTTAATGGAAATGGATAGCGAACAAAACTCTCGAGCTGCTGAAATCGAAAGTGTAGAAGCCCAAAAATGCTGTAACATGCATTTTGCTTAATTCATACCGACCTTATATAACAAGACACCTTCCATTTTCCTATTATCGATGACATGCAGTCAGTTTTTAAACATGAAAATATTGGTCCTTACCTAAAGCGCTTTGACATTTCAAATAAATAAATTATTGCAGTTATTTATTCAAAAATCCACAAACAAAAAAGAGGAAAATGATAAGTTCGCCATGAACTAAATAGGAGAATTTCACAAGCTATTTTTCCTTTTTCAATAATTATATCACATACAACAGCTAATTAAGAAGTTAGAGAAAGCCTAGGTAATAAACACAAGAGAAAATCTTGTAACATTACATTTAAAAAATTAAAATATAGTGGCTTATTTTCCTTTTTCTGCACGAAATCTTTCTCAGGAAAAAAAGGATGAAACTTATTGAGATAATGCAAAAACCCTGAAAGAATGCAAGCCATTGATCCATTTTAGTTGTATGAGCAAATAATTTGTATAGGAAACATAGCCGATATCTAACGTTTTTGCTGATAAGTTTTGCAATGAATTACAACGAAAACATCTCATAGAAAAGATAACCAAATCAAAAAATTAAATAACTCAATGTCAATAACAATAAAACCTCAGCCATGTGGTAAGAAAATTTAGATGACTTTTTGTTAAATAAAGATCCATCCTTATATGAAACAGATCAAAAAACCACTATGTCTGATTTCTTGGTATATCATAAAATATTTTATGTAATTTGTGATGTAGTGAGTATACCATAGATGTATTACGGAATTGAAAAATCAAACATTTCATTTTAAAATTCCAATGTAAAATTACTTCTCCAAAGAAATACGTCAAATTTCAAGCAATTTTATTTTCCTTAAAAGTATAACAGAAGCTGTGAATACCGCCAATTTTCCAACTAAATGTACAAAACCGTTAATCCAAATCCATATCATCCGTGACAGCACCGCTCTGTGGTTTGCCTGTCTGACATTCATCACTTCTTAATCCGCTTACGGATGAACCCGAAAAGATGTCACGTTCATCGTCAATTGGTATATGAAGAACTTCTTCTGGGTCAATTTCAAATTCTTCAGTACCTGATTCATTTTCTGGCGATCTTAGCAATCCTGAAAGTATGACATAAAATAGATGGAGCCCATTCTCCGCAAAACAAGCAGGAAGATGTGCGGTAATGGATCATGAATCTAAAATGATAGTTTTTGTGTCTGTAAGAAAAGTTTTTAAGGATTTCTTGAGAATCCATGCTAACGTTCGACAAATGTCTTTTTAGAAACAAAGAAACACCTCCAACTTCTTTTTGAAATTACTCAAATACACATAAACAAAATCCAAGCAAAGCAAATATTACTCCTACATAAAGGGATATAAATTCCACTAATCACAAAACATGTATACCTTTAATCATATTTCCTAGGAATCCACTTCGTGCTGTCTGTGACTGAGGCATACCCATATATATTTGACCTATCTTGTCCAATAATCGCTTATATTCCGGATCACGATTGATTTCCTTTTCATACTGATCCATTAGTACTGTGAAGTATAATGGCTAAAATTCAAAATTATTGTAAAAGCTTATAGACTATTGCGTACGCAGTATCAAATAAGAAATTGGAACGGATTCCATTAAAATAAGTTGCTGCTGTACCACAAACTTCAGAACTTTTAGTAGAATTTAGCAGCTTTCGAGCATAAAACTACACTTTATCTATTCAGCCCTGACCTCTATTTCTTTCCTAACATGGCTCTCCAGCTGAATAAAAGAATACCTTGTTATTTGCGATACATATTATCACATAATGCAAGAAGTTGAGCAATGGAAATGGATAGGGAAATCCATTCCTAATATCAGGATGAACATCAGAGTAAGAGTGCAGCAATTTTAATGCACTCTTCGGTCTTCGATCGCATAGCATCTATAATATGGCATGAATGCGAAACACAGTTCTTATTTGACGGGAAAGAATTTTCAAAAATACTTCGAAATTATCAAGGAAAGCACCGATTTCTCCACAAATCTTCAATTTTTATTGCTTTCACTGTTGCTTGCCTGTACGATAACTAAACTAACTTGCAAAACAGCTTGCGCAATGAACAAATCCTTTTCCGTAGTGTAACCGTATTTCATTTGATATTCAGTAAGAAATACTGCAAATGTCTGAAATCAAAACTTTCAATTAACATGTGTGTGATAAATGAAAAAATCAATGAAAGTACAAAAATAGTTGAATAGCAAAGTTCCATCAAATTGGTAAAACCAACATACAATTCCAAGCCGCACTAGTGATGCTTTTCATGTTTTGCAAAATCTAAGAATTTTATTTGTCAGAGAGTACACACTTTTTTTCACAAACAAAAAATTAGTAAACTTAAGCTGTTGGCGAATCACAGAAATAAAGCACATAAAAGAGATTACTTCTGGATCATCAGAATACATAAAATGATTTCTCGCGTTGATGTAGTTTCCATCGCGCCACAACGATTTCGCAATGCGTCTAAAAAAATGAGTTCCCTTGATAGAAATAGAGAATTGAAAATTGAAAATCTAGATGACTGAACGTTAAAAGCCTAAATTTTTCACAATTTTCTTCAGCTTTCAAAACGCCGTTTAACTTGACTAACAGATGTAATCCAGGATGGCCACGTTGCCGATAGCGTTTACTGTCGCCCACAGCCATAGTCCATTTGATACCTAGAGATATGTATTGTGACCTTCGATCTTCTCGCTCCGAACTAGCTTCCAAATCTTTTTCCAACTGAGCTGGTAAAAGATTAAGCAGCTGAAAAGGCACTTATAGTGACCAGATAATAATAGCATTCCATGACCTACTCGAAAACATCGAGTTTTTCTATGTTTATACAACAGTTTTTAATCCCTAAATATTTTTGTAATGAGGGTCCATTTTTTCAACTGTATCATCAGATTCACTATTACACCTCGAAGGCAAAATTCAAAAATATATTAGTACAGGCAAAATGAAAACATCCCATTATTCTGGAATAATTTTAGTAAGTTATCTTTTACATTCATTAATCGAAAAGGATCGAAACAGGCATGTAAACCAACTTCATCGAAACGGTCCAAAACAACTGAAGAGACAGGTGTTTTGGATTTCTCCAAAGCCTCTACAAATAGTTCGGCAAGATCAATTGCACTTGCTGCTTCACTTGCTGTAATACAACGTGACTTAAAAGAGATACAATATCAAATAAAAGGATTTTGTTCCAAAAAGGATACATAGAAAATATTAAACATAAAAATAGTTCCACCCACTAACACAGTTGTTAGCAATGCCCCTCCAATTTTCTTCTTTATAAAATTCTACAACATATAAAGATGAACTTTCAGACCCAGCACCATGCTGATAGACTAACCCTCCAGAAGTCGCAGTATTCCATTGTATAGCATATCTTGTAACTCCTGCCATTTTTTTTGTTTCGACAACCGATTGTACAATGATCGGTAAATTTGATGTGCCTCATAATAGTTACCATATTCAAAGCATAGCCGCAACTTACTCTCTGCCCAAGACATCTTAAATCATTCGCCACAAATTATGATTGTAAAAAAATAGCGAAATTTTTAGTTTTCAATAGGATGACGTTCCAAATGCAACTTGACATCAACATCCTCTCTTCTTTCATTTAAGGACAGGGAAATCAATCGAACCTTAGAAGCAAGTACCTTAGCGCCCCGCAATACTCACCAAGTATCATTTCAACCTAATACAAAAACCTCGAGCATGCTTGCACTTCGAAACTTCACAGATACGAAAACTGATTCATTCAGGCGAACTACTGAACTTTAACAGTTTAAGAAAACGATGCATAATTGTGCCCTACACATGCTCCACCTCATACTCAAGGAATGAGCTGGCTTCTGCTCTACATATTTGAATTCAAGACTATTTCCGATTTAATCTACCAAAAACTGAATCCCCGATTGTATTGTCAGCAATTAAACCAACACGCACAACGGGCAAGCGAAATTACGAATGGCATGTTGAATTCCATGTAAAATAGCCACAGTGTTAAACTCAAGATCACTTTATTCTCCGAAAACTATTTCCGAATGAATCCCGAAAAATGCATCATCTTTATGCCAATTAGAGACAACAATATATTGAGAGACACGAGAAATTACAGCGTGAATATGCCCTAAAACCGTGCATCCTCAATAATTAATTCAAATTAACCCGCCACATAAAAAATTCATCAAATTTACTCAAAAAACCTCGTTCCCTATCATCCACCAAACAAAGACATTACAGTCAGTAAAAAGACTTGCCAATCTGCGAAAAACTGATTAAGAATTCTAATGAATAAGATATTAAGAAATGTGAGTGCAATAGTGCTCAGTTTCGATGGTACAGAATTATTTGTAAATAGTATAAAAAGTGTCATTGCACTTAACAATACAACAAAAGGAAACAAAACAACACGGAACATTTGAACAGGCATGCATCAGTATGAGCGGCCACCCCAACCAGCGTGACCTGAATTACCAGAAGATCCACCCCACTGTTGTCCATTCCCACCACTTCCCTGCCAGCCACCCTGTCCACCACCGCTGCCACCACTCCACCCTGCAAAAAAAGTTGCAAATTTTTGATGATTAAATAAAGTCAAAACGAATATGACCATACTATCCCAAAGGTCAAACAAACTGTTCGGGAAATACAACAAAATTAGCTCTCACCATACTTAAGTAAAATCTTTTACTTAAATCTAAAACGCTTCCTTGAGCTGTAAAAACACACCTGAGGATGCAGACTGTGAACCGTTCCAAGCACCTTGGGCAGAAGCACCCCAGCCACCTGGAGCATCACCGCTTGGACCCCATCCTAAAATTTTCTTGCACAATTTATAAAATTGTTGATTTCGCATAGCAATAAAGCACTTCTTGAAAAAGACAAACCTCCGGCTGATGCACCATATCCTCCATAGCCTCCACCATAACTGCCACCACCTATAAAACATAATAGAAGGTGCGATGCAAAATAATACGAACCAGTACATTATTATCGTTACTTCGAGATGAGAAAATTACACTACCTCCAGAAGGTGGTCCCCACTGACCACTAGGAGGACCACCGGGCCCACCCCATGCTCCACCATAACCTCCAGGACCACCATAGCGATCAGGTCTCATTGTACCTCGTGATCGTCCCATTCTTTCTGTGCGTTCCCGATCCAGCTGTTGAGCCTAAAAAGATTTGCAGTTTAAACCCGGAAAATTCCAAAGGCAACTTGTTTTAACATGAAATCATCAAATTAACCTTCGCCATCTCCTCTTTACTTAAAGCTTTCTTCACATCACAACGATAATTATGAATCTGATGACTTTTCTGCAGCACACACTTATCTACCGGGTCATAGTCATCGAAAGAGATGAAAGCGAATCCTCTGGGTTTCCCAGTATTCTTATCAGCTATGATTTCTACCTGCAATATTGACATTGAAAACATGAAAGAAAATTACATTAAAAGAGTTTAATTTTACTTATTTGTTTTTGCATTCCTCCACCAATTTCACATTTGTTTTTTCATTTTTTATATTACCCAATGCACATGAACCGAAATTATTGTCTGTCCTTTTTCGTTAGTAGTAATCATTTACAGGAATTAACTGATAAAATTACCTTCAGCACTTTGCCAAACTGAGTGAAATAATCCTCAAACATTTGTTCGGTATGCTCCTCACGAACACCAGACACATACAGTCGTTTAGAAGAAACGTTTGCTTCGCTACGAGCCGATTGGTCACGTGGTACAGCTCGTTTTGGATCCACCGTTTTCCCATCAATCACGTGTGGTCTAGCAGCCATTGCTGCATCAACCTGAAACACATAGCTAAACCATACACGCAAGTAATTCACAATTTCATAACAAAACAAGAAGGGAACCTATTTAAATCATTTAAATCACTCTTTCACCGTTCAAAGAGAAAAGTTTCGAAAGTAGAATGCTTGCCTCAGATTGTTTAGAAAAGCTAACAAATCCAAAGCCTCGTGAACGCTTTGTCGCTGGATCTCTCATCACAATGCAGTCCACTAGCTCACCCCACTGCGAATAAAATTCTTTGAGCGCTTCGTCAGTCGTTGTTGCCGACAAACCACCAATGAACATCTTCCGAAATTGCTCTGGCTCAAGTCCATCGCCCTAAATACAGAAAATACTTCTAAAAAAAATGTATTGCATGCGACCAACCTCGCAACACCCGGCACAAGAATGAGGAGATATTGATGTTTGAAGACAGGAAGCACAAGATGGATACATGCAGCACCTGTTTTAACTGTTTAGCTTATTTGAACTTCAACTTGAGAAAATGTAGCTCTCGAAAAATACAGCCTTTATTAACTACAGCTTAGTTTATTGATTTCATCAGTTGAGGCTTTTCGTTCCTTTCACAGCAAAAACAAGTATCACAGATAACCACCGGTGCTAAAAGCGCGATAAAGGGGGATTACATCTCACCTTAGCAGACGTACCTTACCTGTTCTTGCTCGTACCTTTAACTCTCCTCCCGATAAACAAAACTAAAGTAAAGTCTTACACCATCTTCAGTCTTCACCATCGTTCTCTTTGTTTCTAAATCTCGACAGTAGTGATAGTAGAGGTAGTAGTAGTAGTAGTATACGGTCACTCCCTCTTTGATCACGTAAAGTACATACACTGGTTGTACCAAATGACGTATATATATGCTGATCTCTCACAAAATACTGTATATCACTGACAACTGATCTCACAGCAATATCTAAAGGTATATAATACCAATCAATATATAAGACCAAATAAATCGTAACGCTTTGTTAAGTATTTAGAAGTACTACATCTCACCATTTTTCAAACGTGAAATAAGCCTCACCTTAATAATAATGAGAAAAATGCGCCAACAAGCCTAACTCCACCTTACCTGACAAAAAACCTAAAATTAAGACTGCGTATCAATATTTGCGAAAGTTTCCAAAAGCAGTTCTCGAGCAGCAACCAAATACTTCCCGACATTTCTTTCTACCAGACACGCACAACGATATATTCCACTTTTCCCTTCTCTCTTCACCTCATACCCTCATCAATGTACAACTGCAAAAACCAACCTTGCTCTCTCTGACGTAACGTGCGTTGAGAAAATACCACTTTAATCCAAACAGAAGATCCCTATAAATAAAATATGAAGATTTGCTAAGCATGCATCCAAGTCGAACTGTGCAGCCCAGGATTGACTCAAACACTATTTTATTCCACCACAGTAATCGATGGCTGAACGATAGCAATGATTTACCTATCCAGAACAACGGTCCAATAAGTGCACAAATACATTAATCAAAATATGTGCATAAATCTTGAATCACTTAAAGAGAACTTAAAGAAATACTGACCGGTCTGAAACTTTCTCAACAGCCAATAGTAACAATAACAAATATAAAGTCTTGTCGAAGTTTTATACTACACAATCGTTCACAATGAAGGAAAGCGCAACTGGAACAACAATTGCAATAATAAAAAATTTGAGACAGACAATGTGAAAACGACGGAACTACAAAGGATTGTAAAAATTGTAATGAGAAAATTTCAGCAACAAAAAAATGTTTACAAGGTTTTAGAAAAAGACTGCTAATTATAGAGATATTACAGAAAATGATGCTAAGATGCATGTAAATGTCAACAGAGGAAGAGCACTAAACTTTTCCCAACATCTCAATAATTCCAGAACATTCTTAAAAGAAAACAGAGGCACAGCAAAACTAAAACACAGCAAAGTTGTAAAGAAACAAAATACAGAAGGTGAAATGGCATAAAATCTGTATTTCTGGACCACCTACTGAGATCGTCACGAAAAAAGTATCAGCAGCGAAAATACGTGTACCGCATTAACCACATCCTCAATAACCTCGACCACCCCATCCGCCACCTCCACTTTGCCCACCTGATCCACCCCATGATTGCGCAGCACCCTGTCCGCCTGTGCCCCAACTTCCTTGACCACCACCTTGGCCCCATCCTGCACCTGGAACAAAGAAATATTTATGTTAAGGCTGTACGCTTTACAAAATCGACTTGTCCCCAGTCAGCAGAACTGTACCAATCATAAGCACAGAAATAACCGAATATTTCGAAGATGAAGGATTTATCCAGTGAGGAGCAAGTTAACTTCACCTAATTTTAAAAAATAAAACAATCTAGGATTAATTTCCCCACCTGCACCGCCGGATGGTGCGCCCCATCCACCCTGCGACGGTGGACCTCCCCAACCACCACTGCCTTCACCGCCCCATCCCCCTGAAATTTTAGATTTAAAATTCAATAAAAAAGCTTGGCAGCATGAAAACCATTTGTCAGGAATTAAGAAATAAACAGTGAGTCCCTTCAGCTACCGTGCAGAACCAACAGTGGTTTCGAATACCAGGTCAGTAATTCGACAAGAATTCACACATTACCTTGACACCTACCATAAGCCCTTCTATTAATTTTTGGGGAAGCAATATATTGATAAAACATGTGGGGAGATGGACATCTTTAAAAAATTAAATTAAGAATACAGAACTCACGGCCACCACCGGGTGCACCGCCGTAGCCACCACCATAACCTCCTCCATAACCACCTCCTACAAAAACTTGAGTGAGCTATTCTAATAACAATATAGATGAAACCATATTTTCACTTTCGAGAAGCACCAACACATCAAAACTAATATGGACAATTTAAAATACATTACCTGACGGACCCCATTGACCACCACCACCTGCTCCATAACCACCAGGTCCACCGGGACCAGCGCCCCACGGTTGTCCACCGTAACCACCTCTATCTCCACCAGGACCCCATCCGCCACCTCCACGGCCCATTGGTGGTCCTCGAGAACGCGCTCCTCGATCCATTCGTTCACGTTCCTGTTGTTGAACCTGTACATACACTTTAGTACCCAAATCCAACCCAGTGATACCAGGGGTTATTCTAAGGATTTTGGTATCCAGACTTACAACTAATATACGCCATATACATAGCCCATGTTGACAAGCGTTTTACGTGAAACGACAGTGAGGCATAGAAGTTCGTATCACCTCAAACACGTTATGAGATTATGTTACGAGCACTTGCGTTTATGTGAGGTAGGGTACCGATAACTAAAAAGAGAAATTAAAAACATCAAGGCAAACATGGCCATTGAGCGAAAACTGCTGAACACTTCACGTTCAAAATTCAAAAGTGTAAAATAAATACCTTTGCCATCTCCTCCTTACTGAGAGCCTTTTTTACATCACAACGATAGTTATTAATCATATGACTTTTGATTAGAACACATTTGTCAACGGCATCATAGTCGTCAAATGTTATGAAAGCAAATCCCCTCGGTTTACCAGTGTTTTTGTCCGCAATTATTTCACACTGTAACGAAAGAATTACATCCCGCATTCTGCTTCTTTGTTTGCGATTTTGGCGTTATGATATCGGAAGTACAATTTTACAACAAATTTGTGTTTCTTGCTGTTCACAAACATTACAACCCTTGCAATTTCCATATTCCACATTTATAATTTCCATAAAAACGATCAAATTATGCTGTTGAAATGAAAATGAAAATATCTCACAAAATCTAATAACGGAAACAGAATTACACAAAATATGACAGCAACAGAAACGAACGTTGCTTTCAGTAGGAATCCTTTCAATCATCATTACCATTACCAATTACACAACAAATGATAACCATTTCAAAAAATATAAATACAAACCTTCAAAATATTGCCATATTTCCCAAAATGTTCCTTGAACATATCTTCCGTATGTTCTTCCCTCACACCAGATACATACAGTCTTTTAGAAGAGATATTTGCTTCGCTTCGTTGTGATTGTTCACGAGGAACAGCTCGCTTAGGATCGACAGTTTTACCATCAATAATGTGTGGTCTATTAGCCATTGCTGCATCTACCTGCAATCGGATATAAACATTTATCCCAATTTACTGAACAAAACTGCAATATCTGAAACTTTTTGATAACAAATCGTGACTATAGAATTATTTAACTCCATACAAAAAAAGATCACATGAAACAATTCGAGCCTTTTCTTTCAAATGAATTCCAAAAATTAATAGAATGTGAATGAATGGAACTGATATTTTAAACTTAATATCTGCAGTTTTTCTGTTCTGAGAGATGTGTAAGGAGGTAATACCTCTGACTGCTTCGAGAAGCTGACAAATCCAAAGCCACGTGATCGTTTTGTTGCTGGGTCACGCATGACAACGCAGTCCACCAACGTACCCCATTTTGAATAAAATTCTTTGAGTGTTTCATCGGTGGTAGAGCTTGTAAGTCCACCAATAAACATCTTTCGATATTGTTCTGGTTCAAGATTTCCACCAGCCGCATCCTTAACGGAACCGGCTGAATCGATCTCATTTTATAAAATTAGAACAATCGGCAAACAAACTTCGTATTCGTTTTTTCGGATCATATCAGAAGTTCCCGATCATTGGCGTCTTCTCCAAAAAATATTGTTTTACAAATTTGCGCATTCGTAAAACAATAAATTTTGCCAGTGATACGAATCACTACTGCCGACACTAACATGGCATCAGATTCGTGGAAATTATTTCGAAAAAGCTAAAAAATGGGGTGCTTAGAAGCTACCTGGTCTTATGCCGCGCTTTTACCTGGTTATAAAGTGAACTTACTCTTATCCTGAACTTTGTCATCCTGAAAGCTCATCCTGAGTCCTCTTTAATATGAATCTTAGGGTACCTTAAATAATAATATGGGCACACTCCTTGATTTGCCTGCCTGCTGCACCATAGCTGTGCATCTCTCCATGTTAACTGCCTGCTTGTTTACTTTGGCTCATCAAGCCAAATTAGTAACAAAGAACATGTAAACAACGAAAAACTCAATAAGATATGCGAGCGAAAAAGGAAAAAGACTAGAAAGTAAATGCTAAATTAGTAAAAGCCTTACTCCGTTTTCTTCAGTCTTCACCATCGTATCTGTGTCTGTTTTGTGTCACTCTCTTAACACTGACTGTCTCTCTGATAGTGATTAAGTGAAGTTATCGAGATCCCCTCACAACAAGTCAGTAGAAGTATGATAATGTCTCTCTCACTGATTTCTGATTCTTGCCTGAATGCCTGCCTGATACTGATCCTGATTTTTATACCGATAGATAGAGCTTTCTTTTCTCAACTTAGTTGGCTGGCACACCCACTGCCTTAACACAATCTACAATGTGAAAAAAGTCTTCATTCAACACAAATTTATGTAGAGAGTTTCAACCAACTTTACCTCTTCAGCCTTTGCATACTCAGTGTCTAAGTTGATAGCACTGATTGAATTCGTATAATGAAATTTCCACTATCAATTACGTTAACCAAATTTCTATCTTCTGGGTAATCTAGACAGTTGCCCTCCCCTTACTCCTCACGTAACTAACACACCTCAACCACTATTCATTATTTACAACCCCCTTCACTTCTACAATTTTCCAAACAGTTAAGTGAAAATTGGATGGTGATCCGAGGATAACGCCGCCTCGACGATCACTCGACCATCAGTCATCCAAACTAACCCGAAATCCCAGACAAAAAAAACCAAAGCAGCCGCTCCACTCCCACACACGTCACATCGCCTCAGGTAATCCTCCCTAAAATATAAATATCGATTGGGTTCGCAAAATGCCTATGACAACTGAACTTCTCAAAGCGCTCTTTCGAAATGGGGTAAAACATGACATGTAATAGGTAATAGATGATATACGTGGCGTGATAGTGTCCGCTTTGAATTCCTCGTAAATCTTTCACATATGGTTTTCCCATGCTTGAATTTTGGCGATAAGTGGTATCAAACAAAGCTGATAATTTCGCGGAAAGAACGGTGGAAAGATAAGTTCGTGTGGGTGTGCGATTTGACGTTGAGGAGGATTTTGCTAGCTGAAATGCATCTCTTCTTTCATATCATAAAAGGTTATTTGTTAGACTGCATGCTACATATGTATAAACATTATATACGTCAATCATTTGATGATAGCTTTAGCGGCTTTCCTATCCGCATGGACAAACTACCAAGCAGTGTGCTGAGGTGGTTTTGAGCTCTTGACGTCCTAGAAACTGAAACTTTTTAATTTAGGTAAATGAATTTCAGACCTCAATCGATGACGCGAGTTAATAAGTTATTCCGTACAATTCATTACTCACTGCTATATTTATGTCCACCCTACCATAGTGGAATTGCTTTCGCGCAGGGTGGCATACAGCAGCTCTTTCAGGAGAAATATAAATGCATGTGGTAAAGCGATGACTGCATAGCACACACATCTGATTTTGAGGCTTTCATTTCAGTGGCACAAATTTTTGCAGCACGTGTCAAGCGACCATAGAAAACGAACAAATGTTATTGACATTTACATTGCCTAGTCAAAATTCGGTGACAAGGTAAGCTTCAATAGGCTTGTTGTAGGAGAGGGATGAAGTATCCAGTGTCACTCGTCGATCTTCGAAACGTTCGCTATCACTTTGCGCTCTGATTGCCACGTCAAATCCTCGAAAGTTTCAACTTTCTGTTATAAATAGTAAAAGTTTGTAAATTAAACAAGTAGTAGCAAAATAAGTGCATACAAAAATCTTTCAATATCTCAAACACAAACGTACAATATCCAACATTGACAAATTAAATTAACTTCCACGCTTAAAATGTTTTAATATTACTTGTGGATGATAAATTCATACTACCTCTATTTCTTGTCTTTTTGTCTCTTGAACTCGTTCGTCTCGGAAAGTTTTTTCGAATTATATCTGATTCACGTCCTGAATCAATTGCTGTTACAATTGATGGCATGCAAAAGGGATACATCGATTCTTGCTCTCGTGATAAATTCGATATCTTTTGCCTGCCTCTGCAACATTTTTCTATTAATTGTACCCAAAGGTTAATACATATGACACTTTCATGGCATACCAATAAAAATATTACCATGGTTCCTACTTGAATATCATTAAATGCCCCTATTTGAATTTGCTTGAAAGAGTTAAAGTAAAGATATATTCTGAGATACAAAGTAGAATATAAGTGACAACCTGATAGCGCTCCTGTAACTAGTAAACGATTGAGAGCCTTTATTAGTTGAATTGGTGAGTGCAACACAGGATGGATGCTGAGTGTTGCCCGATCCACGATGATTGTCATGTTTCAAATAGCATCTTCTCTGACTCCCTCGGCTGTTTTCTGAAAATTCCTTCATTTCATTTCCCATTAGTCGTCTATTTTTGATTTATCCCACAGAAGAAACAATAAAATATTCCAACCTCGGCGACTATGAATACGTGACGCTATCACAGACATTTGCTGCGAGCTGGAATTGTCGGAAGTATTACGACTGTAAGCTCGAATATTTTGAGCTGGAACCTCTACGGCTAATAGTTGCGGTTGAACGGCTAAATCAACACTTTTCAACTCCACGGGCATTGAATTACTGTAACAGTAAATCGATCCAACCAATGATTCTAAAACAAATGAGGTATGCTTTGCCAGATAACTATGTTACCCACTGTTATTTCAAGTTATTTATCATATAATTTACCATTTACCTCTATCATTTACTATTTCCTCTACCTTAAACTCACTAACTATTCAAGCTGCTAGCAATTTTTTCTTCAACGTCTATTGTATTTGCTAAGATTTCGGAATTCTAAATTCTAAAATTCAGAAAGTTCTGAATGCTTTTCCCGACAAATTCCTATCTTTCTTGATTACAATCGAGTTGATATGATATCCAGTGCATCTAAAAGTCACAGAAACCAACAGAGTCCTGTGGAAAACGTTTTAGCAGCTACAGTTACATAACGAGTCGCATTTCCTTTATATCCCTTATAACTTAGCTTCAATAAATCGATTTTCTTAAGCAAGAAATTAATGAAACCGAAAGAGATATGAGGTAAGGAAGCACTTGTTTTCTTAAGCACCCTTTTTGTTTCCACTTTTGCCTTCCAAAATATCATTTCGAGCAAAAAATGCCTGCATAACGCGCAGGAATTTCTTAAATACCCAATAATTTTTTACTGTAGCCTGATTCAAATGCATATAATTATTAGTCTTATCAAGTTAAAATACTCAAAAACAATTATTAATATATCACATGTAATTACCGGATGTACTGTCATCGTCAGAGAATCTCTCACAGTCGGTATGCTTGAAACTATCATCTCCTTTCGAGTGATCTTTTTCATCACATTTCGCAGCAGTTTTATTGAACATACGCAGTTGTTGTGGATGGAATAATTCAACTGGGCAAGCGACGTGACCAGAACTATCTGCTTTCGCACTACTTGATATTCTGTCATTGTACCCGAAAAATGAAATTTGTGACAGTTTCATACTTTCATTGTCAAAAAAAATGCAATATTAAAATGTGAATGCTATTTGGATAACTCCCTATGTGTTATGATTTCAGATAGTTCGATTATAGAACAAGAAATATTTAATTTGATGCTAACGTAAAATGACTATATATTAAAATTTAATGTCTTACTTATGGACGAACAATGGACCATGTTGTTGAGGAGTTGAAAAATGGTCATTGAAATGCTGAATAAGATAATTATCACCCATATCTCTTACTTCAGCAGGAACAAACAATGGTATCGGTGTGGCCTTACGTCTTGAACTAGAAATATAATTATCAGTGCACTACATTTTCAATGCACTCACACATAGAGAGAGAATTTATCATATGAGGAAATCATTACTAATCTTTTGTGGTTAAATTAACGATGTAACTTCGTGCACTGTCAAATTTAATTTAATTTTATACCTGTGATTAGTGTAAATATGTACGTCATTACTCAATGCAACCTTACACTTGATTCCAAATTGTTTGAGGAGCAGACTTTGCTATGGTACTATTTATTGTCGATGCACACTGACATTGCTCCCGTGAGTCAATCGTCAAAACGTCATCGATATGACCATTTGCGCAATGGTCAATGCAGTAATTTGTAGCGCTATTGTCATGTTTGTGAGCTTTATCATCCAAGTGTCGATCCAACTCCTCTCGAATGTATTCAATTATGTGTTGATCCATTTCAGATCGCTGTCCAGCAAAAAGTGCTCGCTGAAATTGCGATGTTCTGGGATACTGTAGAAAAGTTGTAATAATTTCAGCTCTTTCTTGACGTTTACACTCACTTTTGGCAAAAGATAGCTTAAACAGAGCTGCCTTAATTCTTGAATTTTGAACAATGCGTCAACAAAAGCAATGAAATGATGCGCAGACTGATCAGTGATTGGTGATAACGATGGTGATTTCATCTATCTTACTTATTTCGGGAAATGGATTAACAGAAATGCCTATCTGATCACCAAAAACCAGTATGTAACAGTATGTTTCATTAGCTATATTTATTGAATTCTGTTGGATAACTGGAAATGATACGGCATGTTGATGCTTCTTCATTGGTGCAGCTGAAGTATCTTTAATTGATGTCCTCGGTTGTCCTTTCAATTCCCGATTGCTTTCAATCGTTTTATCACAGTCTTTACTCATCACTGATATTGAAAAATGCTGTAACAGGCAATAATGTCGAAATTCAAATTGATTTGAAAAAAAGAAAGGATCGAAGCTAAAGAATGTCGAAATACCTTATAAAGTTCCTTAAATTCAAAAAATTTTCTTACTACACCTATTTCCCCTATGGCGATATGTACAATGGGACGAGTAGAAAATGAATTAAAATTTGCTTTACTAAGTATATGAAGAAGGTGGATGTCGCAAACATTTCCACTAGCGCTCAACTTGCATAGAAAAGGTTCACGCGATGAAGCGGAAGTGAACATAGAGATAAGAGGAATGCAAAATTATTTTATTTCAGAATGAAGTAATTCAGTTGTTAAATGTAAGCATCCTTATCATTCATGTCATTCCACTACAATCTCAGTGTTTAATTGATCAGAACTCATTTCAACCTTTCACTTACTTCAGCGACCCTTTTCTCTTTCTCCTCTTATTTGAAAAAAAATAATGTCAGGCAACCAACTTGCTAATTTATTTGATGAAATCATTCTAAATAGTCAAAAGTAATACAATCTTCTAATTCTGTTATATTTGAATGAGTCCACTTCGTAATCCTTTCACCGAGCAATTTTATAAGAAAGGATTTTGAAAATATGACTTTAAAAATGTGACGGGTTATCCTAACGCATACAACTTGTTTTATCACGTACTCACAGATGTTAAAATTGAAATCGACAGAGTTCAACTATAACAGTTATTTTTCAATCCGTACAAGCCTGATTTCAATAGGACTTCATCAGCTGAAAACAATAAGGCAATTTATCTTCTATTATATTGAAAATGTAACTAAAAATATGGAAAAGATTCGTTTACGCTAAAATCATAAATATGTTATTTCAACGTCTAACATAGCATATGTAATGCAACTTTCCAGTCGTTCATAGACTACAAGAGAATAATGCAAATCTGCACTTTCTGATAACAATTTCCGAAAGTTAAAATTTTTTGGCTTTAAATGTCACAAATAAAACAAGTTCCTCAATAAATTTAATATTTTGCTTCACTTATTTCGTATATACTACTGCATTTAACGGTAACAGTAATGAATTTTTATTAATAATTATAAAATTTAAGTTTAAATGTTATTGGATTATAATTGAATTGCAATTATTGATTATAATTATTGGATTATAATTTATAATTGGAAATATCACGAAAGCAACAAGAATAAATCAAAAACTTCTTTAAACTTATCGTATTAGGCAGACTACCCCCACATTGAACCTACCGATTGCCATGGAAAAGCAAAATGAGTGAATGCATTCGTTTCAGGTGAAGAGTAGTATGTCTGACTACTTTGTTTTAAACATTAGGCGCATTTCCAATTTCCTTTCAAACTGTTGTATTTATTTGATTTTCATAAAAAATATTAAAAAAAATGACCTTACATTTGGATCATCAGTTGTGGTGTAAGACAACTGCCTTGGTACATTTTCATCCACCATAATATCTGTAACACCTTGCTGTAACAGGCCAACAGTAATCAAGCCATTGATCATATATAATAATGAAATAAGAATCGAAGAAAGCCCAGCCAACAGGAAGTACACGTTATCCATCAGCTAAAAATAAAATTGATTTTTAAGTGATTGAATATTTGTTTAAAGTAAATTGCTTCAGATGTCTATTTTTGCTTCGGATAGCCAGAAAATAACCCATTTATTAAAAATTCATAAATTTTCAAACCTATTCCTTTTAAATATTCATTCATGTCCTAAATTGGTAATTACTGTTAACGACTGCAATACCAAAGATTTTATCTAATAATTGAAAAAGATTTCATGTGTGATAAGTGCTAAAATTATCAGCAAACAGATCTTATAATATCCAAACATTTAAAAACAATTAATTGTTAAACAATAATTAGAAATGTTAGACATTAGCGCCACTTCATGTGCTGCTCCTAGTTTGTGTTCCCAGAAAATAACCTTGAAAAAAGAGTAAAGTATTAAGATGCCGAAACCGAGGAAAGCAATAGCCATTGTGAAGCATATTGTAATTTCAACTCGAAGCCAACTTTTTTCCACCGCTCCAGAATGCAATACATCGCAACGATTTTTTCGATTTCGTGATCGCAATATCAAATATATGCCTAAATGGAGTAGCTCTTTACTGGATAGCCGAACTTTTGAATTTCAAAGAAATGAGGAGTAATGAAAAATAGCTATTGCTGGGACGATGTTGCCATTGAAGAAGTGCACTAACAATGATTGTAAAGATTGTAAAATTTCTTCCTTTCCCACTTAACCTAAAATTGTCAGCCTAAGTTCGTAAACAATATGCTTTTCTCCGTCATCACAATCGGAGCGCATGAAATGAGTTCATCTAAAACTATAAAATAAGCCAAAAATGACATACCAAGTAGAGGTACTACAAGTAATGATAATGCAAGCATCCAATTTGGTCCTGCATTGTACAAACAATAAACGACAAAAGTGGAACAAATTAACTGGTAAATTTTCAACGCAATTCGCGATTTTATTTGCATCGATATCAGCTGAAATTCGTCATTACTAATTTTCTGTATCGAAACATTCAACGACAACATTTAGTGAAATAACTCAACGAGTATGACGAAGAGTTCTCGTCCATTCATTAAACGTTTATAATGATAATTTTTCAATGTGTAAGTTGAGAAATAAATTGAGGATATTGATTGTTGGAAAAAAAGCGTTTAAATTTTAATAGGTTTTGATAGAAAAAACTATTTTGACAGAATTTTCTAATATTCAAACTTTATTTTTTTGCATAATTAATGCAGGCGGTTCACCAACATGGCAGACTATCCGATTATTCCACAATGCATCTTTCATTTAAGCAGCATCGCCACAATCACATTGAGATGAGAGATTCTCGCGAAAACGCTTAACGCTTTCCGCTCCGCTCACTTCCATAAAATCCGAAATCATTCAGATGAAGGAGTAGAGAAATGATCATTTTGCCTGAAATTAATGAAAATTTACACATTTCATTTTCACTGAATTTTATTTAATGTATTAATCGGAGATCCATCATTGACTTCGTACTCAGGGAATCATTGTTTAAGTAAGGAGCGAATCAGTAATTGCATAAGGATTTTATTAAGAATTAATTAAGAAGAAGTCTTCGTCATGTTATTGAAAATAATATGAGCTGAATTTAAATTATGATATCATTTCAGATTGTTAAACACTGCACAACAACGTCACCTCAATCGCTCATTTAACATTTCAATGATATTGTTGTGAATTGTTGCAAATGTTAAAGTATTGCATTAGCACTTCTTTTTTGCACCTATAAGTGACCTCCAAGAGACGATGACAGCTCGCAAACGCCGCATTCCGCCTCCACTCAATTTTAGAAATCATTGTATTCAAATGAAATGAACTAACGAAACAAAGGTCAAAACAAAAAGGAATGCATCAGTTGTTTGTTGAAAAATTTTAGCGACACATTCGTTGAAGTTGTAAATAAAACTACCTATTCCTAAAGTGTTTTTTTACGTGCACTGAGAGAAAGAGGTCAATAAGCATTCGGCAACATTTTGATCGTCTAAACGTCGAAAGAAGCCAACGCTGGAGAAGTGGGATGTAAACAAGGAGTGGAAGGTAGGAAACAAGTTTTTCCATTGAATGCCGACAGGAAGAGTTCTGAGAAATTGCAAATAAGCAATTCGAAATATGTGAATTGAAAAGGAAAGAGACAATGAGGTAGCAATACTTTAATACAACATTACCCATCCTGTTAATGACGAAAGCGAAGAAGAAACAAACAAACAAATTACATTTTATTTCTTCATAAAGTGGAAAATGGCAAGATGTAGTTTAGGAGTAATGAAGGACGACGATAATTGACAGCAATGGTTTATAGGTATGTTTGCCTATGCATAGTTGATAATTTCGTAGATAAATTGAATACGGTCAAATGGTCAAATGGTCATCAGGCAATGCTCCTATTGAAAGTATTTATCAACGTGTGAATCACAATTTCAGGTGCAATATGAAATGAGCGAAAAAACCAAAAGAGAGGAGAGAATTCGAACTTTCGAAAGAGCGTACGTAACCCGTCATGCTATGATGCAATCGTTACAGTCGTTTTGCAGACATTGAAAAATGTTAAATCTGTTGATCTTTCACAGACTTTCAAGGTTGGAAATCAATCAGTCGGACGGATTTCATTTTTAACACACCTTCAGCACCACTTTCATTATTTAATTTAAGTATTACAATGAAATGTGATGTCCATTTGTTTTGATCGACGAGTAAATTTAGCAAAATTGAAGGCAAGTGTGAACAGAACAATCGCAGCAACCCAATAATCCTCAAGTGTAATTTAAATTTAATTCCGAAAAACCTGATCAACCAAAGTCACGTCATTTCAACATATTGATTTCGTTGAAAATAATCACACAGCAACAATTATCTCATTTAAAACTTGAACAAAAAACATTTCCGCGGATGAGATGCGCCTTACGTGCACAAATGCCAGGATGAGAGGAGTTGTGAAAAATTCCTGAAACGTTTCGAATTGTTAAATGAAAAATGCAAATAACACGGGGAAAGAATTGCATTGAGCGCTTTGCACTCACCGACGTGTATTTCATTGTTTATTGATGGGTTAATGCAATAAATAACAAATAATGCGAGACATTGGCCAATTTCAATTTCAAACACTGAAATGTGAAATGTCTGATGGATGTAGAAGAAAGGTAAGGTATCAACAAGCACACAGTTCGTTTCACACATTGGCACTTCGTCTATCGGTGACGTCTATCTGTGCTTGTTCGTCGGTTGCGTCGATGCAACGGATGAGTAAGTTGAGAGCGCAAAGCGCAGGCGGAATTGTCCTTCGTGGGAGAGGAACTTCCACTTCTCCGACAACTCAATGAACAGAGACAGGTGGCGGGCGCACTATCACTGTTCCAATGCGCAGGAAAGGGTGGACAAGCGCCGCGGGAACGAATCGCTCCACGGCACAACACACCACCCTTCATCATATCACAGCTGTCTATCAGTGCGCATTTCCACATTCACCTTCGAATTCTCTCTCTGCGCATGTGTCTGTGTGCATGTGTCTGTGTGTGTGTGTGTGTGTCTGTGTGTGTGTACATAAATGTTCTCTGAAGTACCATAATGATCTAAGTAACTTTAATGAGTGTGCTTCTCAATTACTTTGAAGTACTCGAAATTGGGCATACTTTAGGTGAAAATGACTTAGAAGAGTGAAGATGAAGTTATTTAAATTCAATAATTAGAGAAGAGTATGCGTACAGTTCACACTTGTACAGACAAGGTAAACGAAGCTTAAATGTCATAGCGTGCACGTAGAGATCGCGTAACACTTGTCGCACAGAGAAGCGTGTTCTGCTGCTGATCGAGAAGAGAATTTTGCTAACTTACAAAACCTGGCGAGTTCAGAAACGAAATCCGACATGAAATATCTATTTCAAAATTCAATTTGCAATAATTCGAAATACTTGCGTAATAGGATTATCCAGGACTCCTGCGAGATAGATATTTCAATATCGTTTATCCTTACACATCTATCTACCTAAGCATATTATGGTAAGCACGTATTTCTAAGTTACTGTTATGGATGGACAGTATGATGAGAGTGTTACCTCATAACAGTAACTTTTATACTATCTAAATGAAATTCATGTAATATTGAAATGAATGAAATGTTAAATGAAATGTTAACAGTTAATACATCGCTTTGACATTTACACTATGATTTATTTCATTTAAAATTTAGCAATTTTAAATGTTTGTGAAGGAGGGCATTGCCGATGTAACGACGACATTACGGCTTAATATATCAAAAATTTGTTGCTTTAATTTCCAAGTAATTTTTCACGCAGAAAACGCCAAAATTTAATAATTGATAATCATTTCATCAGACATTTCCCACCGTGATTTCCTCTTATCCATCAGTCTCAATACATATCATCCGCTAGATTGGTCTTGGCACGACGAGTTCCCATTTTCTTAGAATAGTCTGGATATGGCAATAAAAGATTAAACTAGGTTATCACATGGGATACTCTCCACTTACTCATTCTTAAACGTGCACATTCAAAAAATTTCCAATTATCCCGCACCTCCTAAAATGAAGGAATTTCGCTTGAAGTAAGCATAACCTGTTTTTCAAACTGATATTTGCTAATAGGTGAACTAATAGTGAACGGTGAATGGATTTTCATCGAGAAATGCACACCTATCTCATCTGCCTAACCTGTCTATGAAACATTTTCAACCGTACAGGAAAATAATTCATACAGCAAAAAAAAAAGTGTATACTATAGCTTAGCATAGCAGAAGAGTAATCGATGCTTCATTGAAAAGCTTCTTCGTTTAGAAATTAAACTACCCCTTACGACACTGCTAAGGTTAGCTCACGCAACTAAAGAATCTTTGAATTTGCGAATTTATTAGAGCAATTTCATGAAGCGCAATTGAATGCGCAATTTTTGTAGTTTTTTGAATTTCACCTTCAAGACGTCATACAGATTTTGTCTGCGAACCAACTGCGTACGTACGTGAAAATGATTTATCAATGTTTGTTATACGACCTGAAGCTTTATCAATTTGTACTACATCGCTAGCTCCAACTCTCTGCTTTAATATTTTATTGCACTTTCCACCTTGACCATTGTATTGCCATTTCTATTTACTTCTTTTTTACGCCAAACAGAATGTACTGATCAAGTGAAAAGTGATAGGATAGCATATGATAACGTGATATTAGCGCACTTACTTTCACGTACTTTCACGCAAAGGCAGAAGTAAAAATGTCAAGTGCGTCTTGACCGCTACTACACTACTGCTATTATGCACAACGGTCACCCGTTGTATTGCACAAAATAGCGGACAATTCATTTGCTTTTAAAATATTTTTTTTCCGAATCCACGAATGACCGTGTTGCATTCTAAATTAATTTTTGAATTGAAATAACACTTGAAGTTGAAAATTTCTCTGCTCAAGTTATGCGTAAAAAAAAGAAACGTATAAATGGTGTGAATCATACCAGTCAACCAACGTATTTGAAGCCTTCAAGAGGATGAAATTCATAACATGCAACTCTTTGCTTTCATATTTTAAACGATGAATTTCCACTTCTGAATTGCATTACTATTTTTAAGGCAAAAACTTTACGTGAGATGACAACAGGGAGGTTTATTTTGCTCTCACACTAAATGAATTTTTCATTCCTTCCACGTACGTCTGGAAAAAGACTTTGCTAAGATTTCCTCATTTCATCCTACCAAACTTTTTCTTCATTTTTTTTTTGGTATTTATTTCTGGCATATTTGATGTTTGTTCGCTTTGTCCCTTTTGATTACATTTATATTACGAATGGTTTTTTTGTGGCAACTAAGTGATGCAATTTATTCAAATATTAGAATTTTTCAGTTATTAAAATTCAATTAGCAATGCTGAAGTCGTACATCTGAGATAAATTAAATACTTCTATTTTCTCAAAGAAGCTACAATTAGTGGTGCTGAAAAATGGCAGGAAATGGATAATTTATTATCACCGTATGCAACGAAATTGTCTGACCTAAATTTGCAATACCATAGAAAGACTAAACTAAGGAGAACGAAATCGACCAAAAATCATTAAAATTACCGATCGCAAAAGAAAATCTGTTCGTATTACTACTACTTTTTTGATTTGATTTAATTTCGTATTATATATGCATGTATATTAGGTATATACTGACTAGGCTGGAGGCGCTGAATGAATGGACTAGCCAGGTTGGAGGCGCCAGATAGATGGACTGGCCAGGTTGGAGGCGCTGTCTCAGTGGACTGGCCGGGTTGGAAGCGCTGCGCATAAATGGAAAAAAGTTAAAATTAGCAACCGACGGTTTGCTCGGAAAATTAACCGCAATTGAATTTGCCAATAGGCGTGGTGCTACTTTCACGAATGCATGGATTAGTTATTAAATTAAAAATGAAAGGATGTTCTCTCAATTGAAATTCATTCAGTAAGGGTATTTATTCATTTATCTTATTAGACAAAGATCATAACTTGTTCAATAATTCGCTGATCGCAGTAAGTCTCTATCTTTACCTTGCCCTAATTTTCAACGTCTATATTTCAGTTCATTTTCAATTCTATTTCTTATTGAAGATTTCGTGCATAAATTCATTGTCAATGCCAATTATTGATTTTGTACATTGACCAAAGGTTTATTGATTTTGCTCAGTATTTACACCAAATTAAATTTTAATCCTTAATTGTGGACAAATTGATGTGCGAGACACATTAACTGATGTTTCTTCACTATTCTCTTTCTCTGTCACATGTTTGTTGTTTTTTATTCCAAAGTTTTCAAATCTTCTTTGAACTTAAAATTAATAAACTTGCAAATGTGTGAAATAGTGGGTTGGAAACAGAATGAGTCGTTTAAAAACACAGAATAGTGTGGCCAAAAAGACGATGAGATTGGTTTGCTACAAATGCACATCGTTGCATATGAGATGATTTCAGGATAATGCTACTGTATGTATTACTGCTACTGCTGTTAAGTAATGAGTATCGCAGTAAAGCAGAATTCACTGATCATTTCAATAATTTCTTAAGAAGAAAGTATGGGATGAAAACGCAGAAACTTCTAGAAAGGATAGATATGGGCCTTGACCACTGGGGAAGTTTTGGTGGAAAGCTGAGCGAAAATGACCCCGTAAACAACAGAGTTAGTTTTCTTGCTATCTATGGAAGCTCTGCTTTATTATCCAACTACCATCTAACTTATTTTAAAATTTCAGCCAGCGCTTTTCGTGCACGGAGCGCTTGCACGTGCTGCCGTATTCCTGGCACATCGCGAATATTTTATTTACAGAGGGTACTCTTGGTCCGAGCTTTACGCTACGTCATACGGCAACGGCATTAATTCTGCAATTTTCGATGGCGTTCATTGCAAATACATCAAACAGGTAGAGAAACAATTCAGTATTTTGTGACTGAAACGCGACTGCATGCACGCAGTGCATTGATATGGTGACACTTCCTTCGGCAACCTTTACGAGAGTCCTTCTCATACGGCTAGCGCTTATTGGTTTGATCAGATTTTCACGAAACTTTTCAATGAAGGATTTTTGATTTTTAAGTTGCGGAGTGCTACACACCATGAAGAAACCTCGCTTTTTGATTTTGCATTGCCGTATTACATCTAAACTCTGAACGCAAGTTTCTGATGATAGAGTGCGATGAAGAATAAATTTCAAACTTTCAGATTCGTCAAATGTTAGTAGCAGTGAATAACTACACAGGGAAAACTGTTGATATTATTGCGCACTCTATGGGGTCAGCGGTCACAAGGAAGGCTATTTTGGGCTCTTATTGCTTTGACACTGATGAACTGCTCGGGGCTCCTCTCACTCAAATGGTGAAATTTCCTACATTCTTTGTTTGTTTAATTATTTATTCGATGACTTCGACATACTTCAAACACAACCAAAAATTTGATTTGTTTCAATATACCATTCAGAGACTATATTACCCCAAGCCTCACTTCAACGCGTTGCATACTGGTGATGATCAATTCATAAATCCTTTATTCAAAATAATTTCTGCAAGTATTCATCGATTCCATTTTCTTCTAATAATTTAAAATCAATGATATTTGCAGGTGAACACATTTATATCTGTTGGTGGCACAAATCATGGTTTGCAGACATGTCCTTCAATTATTCCTCTTTGCAGTAGCGCTTCATCCTTATCTTGCAACTCCAAACTTATGGTTAGAATAGCAATTGTTTTCCAGCAACAATCGACCCTTTACTCCATCTGTATTGTCTTACTGTCAATCTCTTTTGGAGAAGGAAGCTTTTAGAGTTGTCTAGATGAAAAACATTAAAATAAATATGCCTCAAAATGTCTGATAATATTCATGATAAAATTTCGCTGCATTAAACGACAGCTCATTTACGAGAACTCCGATATTAAATATCCTCAGATATTTTAGAAAAATCTTTCAGAAAGAATTGAATTCTCAACCAAATCGCTTCGAAGGACGCAACTCTTACGACGTATATAGTCTCAGTGATTCGATCATCGGCCTCAACTGTTGCAACAAAAGTTGTGCTGCTCTGCGCAATCATAATGTACCATCTTTTGTGGTCGCTGATCTGGACCACTTCGCCCTCCTAACAGAAACTGTTACGCTGCAGCTATCACTTTTAAAACAAGGAGGCAGACAATACAACGATAATAACACCACCAGAATAGATTACATCGATTCCGAAGATGACATCAAATCATGAAAAAGTTATAAACAAACCAAACATTCAAAGGCATTTATTTATACTTACGAAAACAAAAAGACAAAAGGCAAGATATCCCAAGCTTCATTTGAAGCCGTTAATTGCCCTGACCTTCATTGGTTTCCAGTTCCATTCAAAGAATCTATAAATCACTGATACTGATATTCAGTGACATTTTAACTTTTATCTTTCGAAATTCCTTTTGTGCCCAAATAAAATCCACGGCTTTTTCTCTGTTTTAACGAACTATCTGTTTTTGAATTTCTTAAAGTTCCACAACAACTGAATTGCGCAATCTATTAAGAGGTATTAACAAATGAAGATAATGTTCATACAACCTCTAAGATTTATTGATTTCCATAAAAAATATTATACATCATCATCTTGTGGCAAAAGTAAATTTTTATACATATCCTAAAGAAGCATTAAAATTAATTGATGAAGGCTCTTAAAATCCGTAATTACAAATCGAAACCATGATACAATAGATATAATTTTAGCCAAAGAATAAGCCCGCCTCAATCTTTCCATTTTCTCAAGCTGAAGCCATAGTCTCTCCAGTAGGAAGTAGGCCAACGATTCGCCCGATTTGTTTCAAATGGTGCTGGGTAATCCTTAAAAAATTATCAGTTTTTTAAATGCAAAAAATCTTATCTTTCTTTAATAATTACCTATACAAAGATAAGGTTTAAAAATAAGCAATTACGAAAGAAATATCGAAAATGAGAAAACTGTCAATTCAACAATTATCTATTTTGTTGCTCACAACCAATAAAATTTCAAAAATAACTTCAGGAGGTCTCCACTTCACAGCAATCGGATCATCGGGGCGTACAACATGGTAATAATTTCGATAATAAGGCATAGCTGAAACTTATTGAAAAAATTCAGCAAAAAATATAGCAGCAAGGGTTATGCTTTACATAATTGCTACAATTAAGTAGGAAAATTAAGTCCCAAATATTTTAAAAATTTGAACACTATTTGGTACTTGAACACCGAGATAAATACATCGCATACTGAAGCGCTACATGTAGTATGGCATTTAAGTTGCTTTCATTTTATATTGAATATATTCATTTTTATAATTCATATTGAAAAAAGGAAGACTATTGAATGTAACACACTAAAACATAGAGATTCATGCAGTTTTACCAATAGTGTGTAATAAAGTAGCCGTTATGGAAAAACGCAAAAGCTATTTTGTCATTTCTCAGCAAAGTTCAATTCAAACAAATACTCACAATCGTATCCAACGCCATATTTGTAGATATCATAGATGACAATAACAGTCATCGGTATAAAACAAAACACAACACCAACGAACTGAAATGATTTGAATAAAGAAAATTAATAATAAAATTGATAATAATTATTCAATTATGTGCAGAGATTGCTTTGTCTAGCAGTATGAAATGTATTACACGAGATCAAACATAATATATGAGCAGTTGGTACTAACGTCAAAAAGCAACTTGGTTAGTCCGATATGTCTTTAAACAAAAAGCACGGGCGATACACCAAACGAAGGTGAACAATGATGTATGTATAAATTTCTATTCATTAATTATTAACGTAAAATTATGACTCTTCCTCAACGATTATACAAGAGTAGACGCAACAGTTTTCTAAACCGTTCGTTCTATGGTTTTCCTGAATTAAATGGCGCATTTATATTTTCTGTCTGTTACACATTACACATTTTCTGTTTGTTACATAGTAAATAACAAATGTCTCACATGAACGGGCCAATTATTCCACGCCCAACGAGGATATGAACGAGCAACTCGTGCCATCCGTACCCATCTTGACGCCACCATTTCTGGAACATGCTGGTGTAACTTTATGTAGAAAACAAAATCTGAGAAAAGATGCAACAGCTAAAGCCAAATAACACTTTTCACTAATAACAACTAAAATTAATTAGAAGTTGAAATAACGAAAAAACATCTCTATCACCACACTACGGGCTCCTTATATCCTTGCGTGTCTAACCACGTAATTATGAACGTCGATTTCTTCTCTTCATCAATTTCCGCTACCCTCATTTCATTTCTTTTTTTCACAGTCACCGTACTACATTGCAACCTCTCTTCACCTTCCAACAACCCCCGTCCTCTTGCATTTCTAATTCCTTTTAAACAACTGGAAAGAGCCGTCGCGTCCACATGTTATGCGACGATTGATGAAATTGACAGCTTCATAAGCAATGCAAGTGTCGTAGTTGAGGGAAATGGAAGGGAATGTTTGCTAACCGGTAAGTACATAATTAGTCATAAGTGCGTTAACAAGCTTATGTATGTATTGCTTTGGCCTCACTTAAATGAACGGGAAGGAATGACATCGTTTTGGAGGAATGTTCATTTGCATTATCGCATTAGAATAATCCTGTGCAAAACCGTCTACCACTTGTATTTGAAATTGTTTCAGGATATTCAACTGATCCTGTATTACATGATTATTTAATACTAATTTAACCCTGTTGGTGATTGACATAGCCCAAAGGCATGACAGCTTCAGACCATGCTACTAATGTGGGAAGAAATAAACTCAGCAGTGGAGATGGCGGATGTAGTTGGAGGAAGACGCTTCCTGCTTCAATGGTTCCGAAAAGTGAAATGAGTGTATGGAGTGTGCTGAAGAAGTGCATGGGAAAAGTAAGGAATGTTCGTTTCGATTGAAGTAATAAAAGCATCTTTGTGTTCAGAAGTATATATGTTATAGGACTGAAACCTGATGTACTTAGTGAAGGTCAGAGATCGTGGAATATGTCGAAAAATTGCAGTAGCAGCATAGCCGTTAGAGCCGTTAGATTTTTTCAGGATTTAACGCGGATTTCTATTCCGGTAGTTTTCAATGAACCACTTAGTTTCCTTCAACGTCTTGCTGAATACATGGAATATGCCGAATTGCTAGAGAAAGCAAGTAAATGTTTCGATGCCACTGAAAGATTTGAGGTAAAATGACTTGGATGCATTTCGACGACTCTGACTTTTTTCGCTTCAATTGATCACAAAGAATCTTTAGGAAACAAAAAAGAAAAAAGAAACGTTTCAGCTTCGCTTAATTAGCAGAACACTGTCATGCAGGCGTTTTTAAAAAATTTACCTGCAACTTGGATTTGAGATGAGATCAGAGAGTAATGATATTGAAATTCTGTGATAGGCTTATCGGAAATTAAATAGATCTGTTGCAGTATGTTGCTGCATTTATCGTTTCATCGCTTTCTTGTAATTATATGCGGTTGTCGAAGCCGTTCAATCCTTTGTGGTTCGAAACTTACGAATTGGATCGGTAAGTTCTGTGGAAATATTAAGCTGATTTTTATTGTGTAATCTAGTCTCGGAGAAAATAAGCTGTGCGAAACCTTCACTTAGGAAGAATGAGGTTTCATGTGGTTTCCTTGTTCAATAATCACGTTTTAGTAGGGCTTTAATACACTGCGTTATCATTAAAAGAATGATATATTTAAGGCTATTAACACACAGTAGCTGTGCTGTAGAACGTGCCCTTCCCTTTGCTCATTGCGAGCATCAAACCACTCAGTAGAGAAGGAATTTAAAAAGTAGAAATTTTCCAAATAAAAAAAGCTCATTTTTTTCTTATTTCCGTTTCTTTCTCGTTATTTATGAATCGTCCTTTTTCAGAAGCGAACAAAGTGGTTATCGGTTTATTGCTGAACAAGTAAGCCACCACCCACCCAAATCTGCTTTTCATGCTGAATCTAAAAGTTATGAATTTGATGGTGTTGTCTCGCCACGACTGAAATTTTGGGGAACATGTATTGAAGTACAACCGTCAGGGAATTTTCAGCTAAAATTTTTGAAGTTTGTTTCTTTCTTCTCCCATTTTTCAGTATCACAATCCTAAAACTTGTTTAAATGGTAGTGTTAACTGGCTTATCGAGGAATCATACTGTTTGGTTATTCCATTTCCTTTTAATTCTCTTACTTCCTTTGCAGTAATAATGAAACTTACACATGGAAAACACTGAACGTAACGGTTCATAATATTGTGATGGGACAAATGTACATACAATTGGTAACTTACGTGCAATTGTGTTTTAGTTCAAACGGAAATAGTTTCTTGCTAATATTATCGCAGTGCTTGTTTTTATACTTTGATCAGTTTTGAAAAGAGCTCAGTTAATATAAATTTTTTTCCAGGAAGGACAACTTCATATACAATGTAGTACAGGACTGGAGTGTAAGCTATCTTTTAAGAATAGCGATAGTGGACCTTCGAGGCAGAGCACTTTCTTTGAGGGATTCATATCAAAGTAGTTGGTTCAAGTAGTTGGACTTTAAATTTGTGTTATCTAAGCTTTTACCATTTGTAATGTTAAACTATTGTTTTAAGTCTTATAATATTACTCGCCTCTTTTAACTCTTATCTTCAGAGGAAAAGGTTTAAGAGCAGTTTACGGGAATTGGACAACATTTTTTGCCACCTGTGAAGTTACTAATTTTGAGTTTCGTTACGGAGATTGGTTGGAAATTGGCAAACAGTTCTTCCAAGACTGTTCCGCTGCGGTGGGTTATTTTTTACAGAAGCTGTCTTATCGTTTTTGTATTCATTCGTACTTTTTGATGCAGCCTGAAAAAGGTTTCCATTCTACTACATATTGGTCAAATAGAAATTGCAGAGTAACATACCGTTAATTCAAGGATCAAAACTGATATGGAAGAATTATCCTCGACCCTTGAATTCATCTGCTGTAAAGTTGTTTGGAATTGAATTTTATTCAAATTACTCTAGTAATATTACCAGCTCACGTTTTTTTGAAATCATTTGTTTAAATAAGTTAAAAATCTAACTAGTTTTGTTTTTAGATGTATAATTTTACTTCATTTACACTTCTTCTAAATGATCCATCTGATATAACGGATTTGTTGCCCCCAACTGACAGTCGGCGAAGACCTGACATTCGCCTTTTGGAAGGAGGTCAAATAGGTTAGCACTTTTCTGTAAAACTTAGCTCGGATTTTTTGAATTCTTGTTTACTATTATCTCATTTTATATGCATCAAAGATAAGATTGCAATTGCAAAAGAAGGTGCTTATAGAAACTTCAGTATCTATGCCATAGCATATCTGTTTATCATCTAACAAGTTTCAACTATTTTACTTTTCCTGTTAGACTAGTGTTTTAGAAGCGGCTGAGAAGGAGAAAGAACGCCTAGAAGTTAAGCAAAGGCAGGCACGTGCTTTAATGAAAAAGACGCAAGAAAAATTGCCGAGGTAAGTTTTTTCTGTTGAAGCTGATCATTTATCTGTAGCGAGAAATCTTGAGTTTTGAAATATTAATTGGCAAACACTCTGTTCTTCGATCTGGTTGCTATGCTATTTTTAGATGGTTCACAAATGTTCATACAATTTCGAAAGATCAGTTACAGTGGATGTTCACTTACAAATATTGGAATCGTGACTATTTTGACTGCGAAGATATTTTTTGAAGCATATATTTCAAATAATCTGGTGTTGGAGAGGGATTGGAAATTAACAGTGTATTTTCCAGTAGTTATATTTCCAGTACAAATACATTCATTATAATTTCCGTTTGCTTTAAAATCTTCCTGTTTTCTAAAGTAGTCTTTTTGATTATTGATTTAGACTATAAACGATTTATTTCAGTTCATTTTATATTAGCATATCAACTTGATAAATGTGATTAGTAATGCATGAAATTCATAGTCGTTATGTTACATATATTCCAAACATAACTATTTTTATCTTTTCTTATATTCTTTCATCATATTTTTTTTGCTGTATTAATGAAACGACGACTCGGTGTAGCGGTTCAAAACCGTTATCGAATTTTAGGAAGTGATATATTCAACATTATAGTTTTGTTTACGAAAATAAGCAGTTGTGTTTTTTCCAGTGGATCATGATAATAGTATCCTATACCATGTATTCTATAATTATTCACAGCTTTTTCTTCCATTTTAACATTCCGTTAGCGTTTATAAATATGTTATGTTGACACTTATCGTGGGTGCTATGTATGTGTAGATAAAAAGTTTCTATGAGCACAATTTTGAAATTAAACAGGATATCTGAAACATTTCAAAGGTAAAACCAGCTTCATCAACTCGTTGGTTTGAATGGTTCTGGAAATATTACTTGCCAAATCTTGGCATGATTTTTGTGCTAAATTACTTGCATTTCTCAGGGGGAATCTTTGGCCATTGTTTTAGTAAATGATGATCATTAGTGATTAAACATTTAACTATGCGACTGGTTTATTTCCAAATTTGGGTCGTAGCACCGACTAATCCTGATTCGCTAAATGATCATAAGGATTAGAGATAAGATTTTCGTGAATTGTTACCAACAAGATTCTAAAGAGTAGATCTATTTTTCGGTTAGGCGCGTGCTTAGTCATATTCCAGCATAAGTTTGTAAATCATTTGCTTCATTAATGTTTTGCGTGACGATTTCTCCGTAGCACAACTTGCCAGTTATTTTGATTTATCGCCTTCATTTTGTTATAAACAATAAATTTTTCAGGAAAATTCTTCGTTGATGACAATTAATTCTCTCGCATAATGAATTATAAATTCAATTATGAATGACAATTGAATTACTAATTGAATGAAACCACTTTCTCTGTGCTAGTTGTAAAAATGTTTGGCATCGGATCGAATTTTTCGCTAATTTACTAAAACGGCTAATGAGCAAACAATGGAGGAATGCTACTAAATTATCTCAATGTTTTAATTTTTATTTATGAGAACAAACTACAAATTTACCCTGAGGCTTTATATGCTCTTCATTGGCGATGCTTTCAGTAAATTTGTTAGGATAACACCGCTTACACTTACTTTTACTCACGTGTATGTACGTGTAATTGAGTTTTTTCCGAATCTTTTTCAATTTAACTTCTTGCTTAAAGTTTTAAAAACTTATCTAGGCTTTTTGTTAAATGAAGTGACTTGAATACAGAAATGAATTTCCATTCCACGATCTCTTTTTTATCAACCACGGATCTGCTTTCATCATTTAAACAATTGCATTTCTTTTTTGCTGCTAAACATGTTGTTGTGGTACATTATTTGAGCGTTGTAACCTTTACATAGAGCTCTTGAACATAAAGCTTTTATTTCGAGATGTTAATTAATGAAATGAATGTTTTATGAGTTTGGAGCATAGCTTTTTGTTCAATCATATAAACATTGAAAATTTTTTCCAAATTTTGTTAAAATTTAAAAAATGGGCAAATGTATTTCATTCAGCAAGGACCGGAAGATAAAATAAATGTATTTGCGCGGTTTCTGCTGGAACGGTACGCGGAACGGGACGGAGCGGAATGGAATGGAAAAAGCGCTCCTTCTGCTTAGCGTAATCTTGAACGGAATGTAACAGATTATATCACTCATCATTTTAAGTCACACAGCACTTATCTTCCCGAAGCAATCCGAACAGCAAGTGACCATCAGAGCCTTCACATTTCTAAAATAAATACTTAAGTGGTAAAAGCAGGTAGAAGGAAATAATTTACCATATAATAGTAATTTTGTAACTCATATTTTGAGTCATAAGACTTATTGATTTCGAAATTTGAAAAGTTAAATTTATTATAATTGTTCAGATAGATTACCGATAAATGAAATGAACTTGTTTTATAATTAATGATGTTGTTTCGGAATTTTTTTTCTCTGTTTTCTTTGTGTTTTATTTCAAATGAGAAGGAACGCTCAGTTATGTGATATTTTGAATGCATGCTGTAAGAGCGAAAAGAATTTTTATCGTTTTTTGAATTGTGGTCGCAGGAATTCACTTGCAAATTTTATCATAAATGAACTAGCTGGCAGGAAACATTTTAAGCATGGCGGTAATGTCTTCACTTAGAAGCAGAAGTGATCAAGCATTGCATCAATATTACTATGGTGGTAGAGCTAAAATACATTTCGGAGAGGGATTAATTATAAGAAGGAGAGGATGACGAGGTCATCATGAGGTGGGATACCCTACAGAGATTAAAGCAGACCGAAGCAAATAATTCATAGATGTTCCTTGAACATATGAAAGCTTTCCACTCCACCAACTGTTCCCCCCTGCTCACAAGTATTTGTGTGAAATAAAAGCGATCGGCGAGAAAGCATCGACCTTCTTTCTACCTCCCTCATCTCTCTTCCTCTTTTGCTGTTGTTGTTGTTGTTGTTGTTGTTGTTGTTGTTGCTGTTGTTGTTGCTGTTGTTGTTGCTATTGTTGTTGTTGTTGTTGCTGTTGTTGATGTTGTTGTTGTTGCTGTTGTTGTTGCTATTGTTGTTGTTGTTGTTTTTGTTGTTGTTGCTGTGTTTTTCGCTTTTTTTTACGCCAATGCTAATTAATCAACCTAATTAATCAACCACCGTTCACCGATGAAACGTTCCTTTTCGGCAAATAAATCGATGTGATGTGTGAATTACAATTAATTTAATACTCTGATTTCCTGTGTAATTCAACTTTTCATTCTTTTAAACTTGTTGATTTTGATTGTTTGTGTGGTTCGTAGATCCACAACAATACTTCGTAACACCTTAAGGTTTATTGGGAATTAATTGAGCTTAAGTGATAATAAATGAGTAGTGAGAATTCAGTTCAAGTAACAGTACGTGATGATTGCTGTAAAGGGAACAATCGGTTGCTCGATCAGTGAGTAATGAGTAATGATTGCATTGCGTAAGAAGCAAAAAGGGTTCTCTTTCATTCCTTTTTTTTTAGTTTTAATTAAGTCAGTTTGATCGTTGTGTATATCGTCGTGTGTGGGTGCGTTTAAGCTTACCATAAAAGAGTAAGTTACAGTTACGGTACGCTGTGGTGGTTAAGTGAGCTTGTTACATTCAAATGATTGTGGATTGAGATTGTGCGGTTATATGAAAGCACAAAGGATTTATGGTTGAGGTTACGCAGATCAAAGGCCATGTAAGGTTAGCGCAGCTTTGTTAGCAAGAAAGGAGACAGACTGACACACAGTCTTGTAAAATTAGTTAACTACCAAAAAAGCTTGTAAATGACGCAAGCAATAATTGTCTTTGATAAGATGTGGAAGCCGATTGCAAGATACGTGATATGAGAGAGCTGCAGCACTCACATGGTCATTAAATTTGTGTAAAATTATTTGTGTTAAAAACTTAGAAATTTATATAATTTGCTCTTCCCGATTATCACACTATCGCAACATTCTATATGATAAATGCGTCGAGCAGATCAGTTGATAATCTTTCTTTCTTTCTCTCTCTCTCTATCTCTTTCTCTCTCTAGATTAAGTCCCGTATTTTCATCGTTTAAAATCAAAATGCGATTAAACAAACATTTGTGCGAGTGATTACTATGCCAATCATATTGGATATTAGCACTGATAGTAGCAACACAACACAACTGAACTGATGTAACCTTTCTGTGTTCCTTCCTTTCTCTCTCCATTTATCACAATTTTCTAGCATTTCTTCACTTTTTAACATTTATCATTTACACAGAAAGAAAGAGGAAGAAGCAGAACCTTTCTCGTCAAAAGTTTCATCGAACGTTTTTTCCCTTTTTTAAAATTTACCATTTCTACAATTTCTTCATTGATGCTCACACTAACAGTGCTAGCTAGCAGCATAGCGTTCTTAAATTTGATAAATGTTTGTTCATTTATTTCTAACAATTAGCGTTTTCAGTGCTTTTGATAGAAATAGTACAGGGGGAGGAGAGAGCGGGAGAGGGGAGCCAGAAAGGAGAGAGAAATTGGAAATCTTAAATTTATAAAAATTATAAGTAATTAATTTTTGTTTTTGAGAATTTCACTTCCTAAAAAGTGCAACTGTTTGATTTTATTATTTTTATTTTCAATATCAAAATACGAGGATATGCACAACAAAATTTCAACAGATGTAATACCTTCCATTCCCATACACATACATACACACACACACACACATACACACACATACACACACATATACACACATACACACACACACACTGAAAAAAATGGCTTGCAGTTTATTAAATGCAAACGACGTGTGTTTGATTAGTATTTTGAATTGTTCACTTCATATATTTAATTTATTTCCTCATATTTCTTCGATCAGAGTTTTACTTTCGTCTGTCTTACCGTAACTTTTTGATTTCTTAAAAATTCAACTGCGAAATAATGCGAAAAATGTACGGGAAATAAGAGATAAGTAGGCGGAAGAATCAATGAGTGCCTTTTGTTTTTCGTCATACTCATTGATTTCTCCGTGACATTCTGGCAAAATTCTCAACTTACGCCTATCGTTCTTTTAAGGAGGACGTAGTCGCGTGTGCGTGTGTGTGTGTGCGTGCGTGACCTTTGTCGTTGGTAAATGATTTCCGTGTGTACGTGTGTGATTATCGGTAAATATTGTGAGAAGGAGGAGGAGGAGGAGGAGGAGCAGCGATACAAGTGAAATGATGAATTTTTTAACCTTTCTTTTTTTTGAATCATTCAGTTAACCACAAAAAAAAAACTTTTTTTCATTTAAATGTGTTAGTGTTAATCTTTCCTCCGAAATTATCAATCGTCCTTTCTTCACGCCAGAAGTAGTGCTTGATAAAGTTGAATGAATATTTCCATCACAGAGGAAGCTATCGTAATCATCATTTTGCGATGCTGATATTTCCTTAGTCGCTTTATTCTCAAACTTTTAATATCGTCAAAAAATGTGAAATTTTTAAAAATTGAAATCGATCACTATTTTCTATTAAAATTTTCCAGTGTTATCTATTTTTTTGTTTGTTTGTTTGATAGGAAAATCTTACAAACTCGTGCAATTAATCATTTACTGAAATTAGCACAAGCAATGAATATTTCGACAATTTACTTTCAGAATAAATTTTTTATTTTGCAATCAATTAGTAGCACTTCACCTTTACTTGTTCTTACTGGTAAACATTCACTGTACACGTGAAGATGATCCTTCCGAGTTCAAATCAATTCCTGTTTCAGTTCAGGAAAATTGAACATTGTTATTTTATTACAACCACCAATGCTGAAGAGATCATTTCTGATGTTATCAATAAATTATTTTGTTTGGAGAAAATCAAAATTTATAATAATGATATTTTTACAGATATATGAAACTGCTGAATAAAATTGTTGAAAAATTTTTCAATTATCATTTCTGATTATTGCACTGTTATTTATCAATTCTTCTGATATCAACAATAATCCATTTAACGTATAGTTTAGTCAAAAAAAAGTCTTAAAAATCTCAATGAGAAAAGAGGAGAAAAAATTCACATAGCAAATGTTAAGTTAAAAAAGAGCACACATTGAGAGAATTGATTTTTGAATTGAAATTTTCTTTATAAAGTATGCAGAATGGAGAAACAAAATGAAGTAGTTAGCAAGAAAAAAGGAATGTTTTAATTATTCAAATAATGAAATGTGAAAATAATTTCACGTGAAATTCATTTTACAACCACAAAGTACTGTTTTCATCACGTTTTTTTTTTAGAAATCAACAATTTAATAACTTTTTACTGAAGAAATTTCATGATGAAAATTTAGCTGAGCAAATATTATTGCATTTACGAGAGGAAGAATGGATTGGGTAAGATAAAATGTTTTATCAAGCGATATCTTTTGGGAAGTGAAACTGTCAGTACAGACAATATGACTGATTGAAAAGTCAGTGTTAAATTCTTCACTTCAACTACCTCTTCACTTTCCGTAACTTCAAATTATCGAGCTAAAGTCACATTTTTGTCAACGATAAAATTTATCGGATAGAAATTGTGAAACAAAACAAGCATCGCAAATACGCATTGCATCATTTTCCAAATTTTCCTCCCACAATCATCAATTTAAAATAACTTGATGATAAGCGGTAGCTGTTTTACCAATAATTTCGAACAAATGTTTAAAAAAAAAACTCGACGATGCATTTTACCGCAATTTATTTTGTCATTTTTACTGTTTTCTTTGCTAACTATTAGATTGAAATTGAAATTATATTTGATCGTATCATTTCAAATGAGGTTATTGTGTTCGTTATTTCCTTTCATGTGAAATTTCATTTCTAAGAGCGGAAGTATATGACGAAGTTTGTTACGCTGAAAGATGATTCTTTTTTTTTCATCTTCCTTATTTTTAGCAAAATTCGCTTTTTTAGGTTTATTCAAATTATTTCTTTTTTTTTTTTATAGAGTGATGTATCGACAAATGCTGTTTTTAGCAATCGTAGCGACGATAATACTTCACATCGGTATATGCTGACCTTTTCAAAATGCTGAAGAAATTTATGATTTTCTCTTAAATTAATTTTAAAAATTTTAATTGCTTAATTAGTCATTTTTTTCTATTTTGTTAAATTTGCGGTTAAAACTTTAATTAATTTTTACTTCATTTCAATAACATAGAAATATGCTATTGTGTTGGGAAATTACCAATGTTCCTATCATACAATTATTATGTAATATATGCCGTTTAATAGTTTAAAATACAAAAATTTTAATTTGATAAAGTAATATTCTAAATTTGCATATTCTTCTAGCTGCACATAAATTTGGTTACGAAACGGAAAATGGGCCTAACACGTGGCAAGGAGTATGCCAAATTGGACAACGTCAATCACCCGTAGATATTAGTGCATATGAAATTGAAATTGCAACCTTAGATGCTTTGCAATTCCATAACTATGAGATTAGTGGTCATATCCATTTGGAAAATAATGGACATACTGGTAAGTTGCCAGTTCTTTTTTTTTTTGCTAAAATTTTAAATTGTTGAAAATGTCTGTTTTCTGAAGTGCATTGAAAGCTAACGTACGATGATACTGATAGGTGTGTGAGTGGAAGGAGCATGCAAATAAGAATTCATCTAAATATACATACTTATATATGCAAACTTTAGAATTTAAATTAAATGAAGTAGTTAACACTGAAGGTATAATTAGAATTATAAAATCTTTAGCAATTACAATTACAAAAATTTTTAGCACAAAAAAAGGAAAGACTGAAACTGATTTCTTCCTTCTTTTTTTCTCTTACGGAACCTTAGAGAACTTCAATTACTGTATGTAAATGATGCTACGGTATTTGAGCGGATCATTTACATTTTGGTATATTTCAAGTTATTATTCAAAATTCTAACCTCTATATTGCTGGTTAAATCTATTTGATACTTTGTAAATGTATTTATCACAGTGGTTGGTTCTGGTTTTGAAAGATGGGGCGAGCAGCGACCGTACATTTCGGGCGGTGGCCTCAATGGTACCTATCAATTGTTACAGTTTCATTTTCACTGGTCACAGGAAAATTATACTGGTAGTGAGCATACCATTGCATCGTTGCATTTTCCTGCCGAAGTAAGTCACTACGATCTACAACACTCATCTGCAACTTATCGTAATCACTGCTCTTCTCAGATGATGATAACTCAAAAATGTTATTCATTATTTTATTTCTTTCTACTATTACTATTTGGGAATTTTGAAGAAAGTTAGTGAATCAAATTTTTCATTAATATTATTTGATTAAATTTTTACAAGAAAAAAAATATCAATTTAGGCGAAACTTTAACTTAATAACACTTCGCCTACATTATGTGCGCTAAACTATTGTGATATCATCAAATCAAATTTTTAACAACTGGTATCAGTTGGTGGAACGGTAGGCATACGTTTATTGTCGTTTCAGTTGCACTTAGTACACGTGAAAAGAGATCGATCGCCAGATGACGTAAATACTATTGCTGTTGTAGCTGTATTTATAAAACTTAGTGATCGTGCTGGATCATTGCACCACCTTAAACCGTACATACAAAATATCAAAATGCCAAGTGAGTTTTCACATCATTCAAATTTCAAAAAATCGTTAATATTTCATTTATGTGCCATTTTATTATTGATTTTAATTTTAACTGTTCCATAATCAATTAGTAATTGTTTTTTTTTGTTGTTGTTGTTAAAAATTTTGAACGAACATTGCTAAAAATTAATGATAAGGAATTTTCGAAAATGATCGTAATTGCAGAGACGGAGCTTGTGGTACCAAACTTTAGCACGAATTTATTGCTTCCAGAACGTAAGGAAAATTTCTATAAGTACGAAGGATCATTAACAACACCTGGCTGTGACGAGGTTGTTGTATGGACAGTGATGGCGGATCCTATCACAGCTACTCTATCACAGGTATGATTGAATTGATAAGCTATGATTATGTTAATTTGGAAGGATGTTGAAATAAGCTGAAATGAAGTCGTTCTCAACTTTCTAGCATTTCTACTTTGGCTGGCAAATGAGTGAACTCAAATATCAGTTAAGTTACGGCAAGCGTTAGATGTAAATCTTTCTTTTTTGTTCCATCACAGATGTCACTACCATTTGACTAAATTAGTTTCGAGAAGAAAAGTCGCTGGAAATTCTCGTGTTGACAGTTAGCACTTCAACATTACGACGTAAATCATTGAAAATCGAAAAGAGCTGTGGCTGACAAAAATTTGTTTATATTTTAGATGAATTAAGTGAAATTTGAAAACACATAAGCTTCTGCTAGCAATATGTCATTTAATGAATTGCATTTGACGGATGGCATTTAATGCTAAAAAAAAAAATTTTAGAATTCTAAAAATGTCACTTTTGCTTTAATCAAAATAGGTTTAGGTTTGCAAATGAAAATCAGCAAAACAAAACACTTCAAAGCATAATTTCATTTGAATTCGCTTTTCCATCGAATGATTTGGCTTACTGAAATTTCGAAATAAGCCAATGTCCTCTTTTTCATTTCTTTGTGAATTATTCAAAATCAAATAATTGCAAATGCCATGCTAAAGAAATGATTGAGGAAATTGACGACCTCCTTTCCTATTTTGATGGTATCCTTAAATGGTCCTAACAGTTTTTGAAATGAAATGAAATTACTGTCAAAATATTGCTGTATGAGAAATCGATTACAATATTTCAAACGTTGCACAAAATTTTCAGAAAATAGCCGAAATTTAGCACTTTGATAGCTTATTATCAATAATTTTATTTCACTGTTCCTTTAAATTATGCTTTTCTTTTAAAATCTTTGATCCTTTCTCTATAATCCTTTAAATTCTTTTCATTCAAATTATAAATTATACATTTGCATTATCTGTTAGGCTTCACACAATTCCATCTCATATTTTTTAAGACCGAAGAGAATTTAAAATGAATAATGAAGATGAAACTATAATAGCAGTAGTGAAGTAGCTGAATTAGTGAAGTGATTGTGATTATCAGCGCTGATAAAATAACTTTAGAAAGTGTTGCAAAGGAAAGTAGAGAGAGACATACTTTCAAAGAATAGATTTTTTTTTTCTTAAATTTCAATTGTTGCATTTATCTAAATGTTAGCAGTGAAGGCGTATTACTTTGCAGATGCGAGCACTTCAACAGACGCACTTCTCATCGGAAAGCCTGGACATAATTGGCGTCCAACACAACCGCTTTACGGTCGTAAGATACTGTTTCGTCCAACGGCCAATTCCGGAAAATACTAGCGTTGGTGCTATGTTGAAGCCAACTGCTGAAATACTTTTCAGCATTTGTCTTCATGGAATTTATCAAAAATTTTCATTTGTTTAGCACGTTCCTGTCCACCAACTCTTTTACAGTTATTGTTATCGTTAATTTTAACTTAGCATAATTTAATTACCGTTTCTTTCCAATAATTTAACTCTCAAATGATTCACATGCTTTAGACATAATTTGAAGATTGCAATGGGTTGTCATTTCAATTCAATAATTAATGAAACTTTTAGCATGCAATGTGTATTTCATAAGAGAAAAGTATCGCTTTGCTGTTGCTGTTGTGAATTAAAAAATGTTTTCCGTTTTTTTTTTGTCTAAATTTTGAAACATTTTTATTGGATATACGAAGATTTGTGTTGTATTAAAGTTTTACAATTAAATCAAAAATAGCGGTAAATTTGCAACTATTAATAGCGTTTCAAATAATCTGTTTCATTCCAAACTAATCTCGATTAAATCTGCTAGATTTCACTAACATCTCTACTCACATTTAATTTCAATTTTTTTTTTAAATTAATTTTATTTTCCTTTTATCTTGCAGATCATTTGCAGTACAGCACTAACATGCATTACATCAATGCAATGTGTGGTATAGCATGAATGCATGCGACGTGCAATTCTATGTTGCAAATTATT
The DNA here is from genome assembly GCA_963070105.1 of Litomosoides sigmodontis. Taxonomy (NCBI): domain Eukaryota; kingdom Metazoa; phylum Nematoda; class Chromadorea; order Rhabditida; family Onchocercidae; genus Litomosoides; species Litomosoides sigmodontis. The sequence continues at coordinate 6,997,462 of OY718807.1, read as the reverse complement.
ACTTCAAACATTGATAGCCATTACTTAACACATCATCTATTAGTTCATACAGAAAGAAAAAAGTAAATTTTAATTCGAAATTGTCCTCAGTGCACACTTATTATCAATTATTCTCATCTCTGCAACGTTTTGATATGATCAAACTGAATCCATCGTCTATCGTTTGGATCAATTTCTCCTTGAAAGTTCCGTTTTGCCATCATTCGTAATTCACGATACGCTGCATACAACTGCAATTTCCCTCTTCCATTAATTCATATTTAATGAAAGTGTGCAACAAATTTGAAAATTATTTCAGAAAAAACTTTTTATTTTTCACTTTTTCGAGCAATTACTAGCAAATTTCTCTAATTAATTGTTTAAAAAGCATGAGATAACCGCAAGGTAAGCTTTGCAGAATTGTGGATTATTCCAGTGATATTCCTCGTAATTCTCTTCTAACTCATCTTTCAACAACTGCAACGTGTCTTCATATCGTAGAGTGGATTCTGAACAGGGAATCAATCATTCTCTCTCTCTCTCTCTCTCTCTCTCTCTCTCTCTGTGGAAGAGAGGAAGAAGCATGAGGTTTTGGCCGAGAAATAAGGAAGAAATTATTTACTGTAATATTCGTAGAGTTGAGGATCGATGATTTTTTTGAAAATAACAAAGCTAATGCAGGAAAATTAATGCACTCATAACAGCTGGGACCGGGATATTTTGAAAATGACGTCAGACAGCTTTTGCAACAATGACTCAAGCCATTTCGGAAACATTTTGTAGCGAAAATCCAAAATCCATTTTACAAGTAATAATTTCCCACTGAAATAATGCTTTATTCAATCATAGTTTAGTTTAAATTACAGTATCTAAATTGGAATCAAGGAAGTAAGATTGATTAAGATGAATGCTTTTCTAAGGAATGTTCGTTTAGTTAGTAATTCCATTCTCAAGTAATTTATCGGTTCTAAATTTTTCAATAAAAAATAACTAATTTTCAATGGATAAATCGATGCAATAAATCAACGTGAGTCACAATTGTAAATTTACATTTTTGAATCGAAATAATTTTCAAAACTCGCTATTTTAACAGATATTAATTTCACATATAAAATTATCGTCCTCACAAAACACGTTAGACAAGAAAATGCATTTAAAAATTGTGAATTACAAAAAAAAGTCATTTGCACCAAAAGGAATAGCAGTGTCCAATGTCTTTAAAAAAATGAGATGTGAGTTTCACATTTGAGAAGCTGTTAGACCTCCTTCACTCAATTCAAGTCTAAAATTAATTAATTCTTACTTAATTTATTTACGAACTAAACTAAAGCAATGTGTAGCGCAAGAAAAACTTACAAATTACCACGTGAAATTAAATGGGACAGAAAAAAAAGCTAGCAAACAACAAAACGTATTATTTATATTGTAAAAAATTTACATTTATATTATATTTTATCGAGAGGGCTGAATGAACGAAAATAAAAGTTGGACGATGGTGTGTGCATAAGTGAATGATATAAATTTGCATAATGGAAAAGCTGAGTGAATTGCATTTTGTAATTAATAGTGACAGGGCATTACCAATTGCTAACTCGTTTTACGGTTAATCAGCTAATGAGCTAGTGAGCTAATGAGTTAGAGTGGCCAAAGATGACCATAATGTGTATAAAAGTATAGTTAAAATAGTTCAACACACATTGAATTAAATGAGAAAGGAGAGTAATCCAGCAACGTACATGATGAAGCTCACAACAGCTACTTCTATAAGCTCAAGCAGGAGTAACTCTAAAAATATTCCTTCCTTTTCTATTAGAAGCGTTTTAATTTTCAAATTTTAATTTCATTAAAATTTGAAGTTTTCCTCATTGTTCTCATTATCCTTCAAAAAGTAAATTGTTCCTCGTAAAATTTTCGAACGATAAAGGTAAGGTGTAATGAGGCGAAAAGTTGCTAGCAGTAGAGAATTTTATCCCTCAAAAAATAAATCATCAAAATTTTAGTGTCAAAAGGAAGAAATCCGAGTGGCAAGGATATGTGTAAATTATGGCAAAAAATAAACTTTAGCTAATTTCATCAAATTTGACACTTTCAAATTCTTCCGACACTTTTTAAAGTGCAATAAATTGATTAAGCACATATCAACTCAGTTAAAAATCTTTTCAAATTTTAATTAATATATAATTTAAATTGTTGCTTCCTTATGTGCAATTTATGAAGAATCGGATGAACTGCAGAATGAGCCGTTCACGTATATCTGCCACGTACACGTACTTCTCAAGAACCGCAGCATGCATCACATCGTTTTCATTAATTGCAAATTCCAATTATTATCCGTGCAACTGTGAACTGAAATAAATATCAATTAATTAAATGCAAACTTTCATTCGCTCATTTTTTCACCCCAAATTTTTTATTTTGATAGCAATTAGGGGAAATAATATTTTTGATACCGTCCATTCAGTCATCTTCTTAAACTTAAAAACAGAAAATTTGATAATATTTGTTTAAGAAAATTTGCAAAATTTAAATGATAATGACACCTTTGGTTAGCGATGGGAATGAGCAGATGACAGACATTACAGGTCGCAGGGCAATGTTTCATCATGAAATTTCGATGTTTGCTGTAGCACCCAACATTTTCAGCCCAATAGTCACAGTATGGCTCCAAGTCTTGACACTCTAAAATTTCACTTTTCAAGGAAAATGGGCCATCCAAATGAAATTCATTCGAGCTATTCAATTCTAAGCATCGCACTTACAGCACTTTCGACAGCGCCATGTGAATATCTGATACTAACAGTAATGAAATGAAATCTTTTCCACAAGTGTTAATCTTCAATTTTTAAAACTTCAAATTTAATTCAATTTTGTGATAAATATTAAAATTAACAAAAAAAGAGATACCATAGCTATACAACTTGCTATTTCCTTTTTGTTGATAGTTTTTTGCTTTTGCTGCGCACTGCCCTTGTCTCGCCATAACTTGCGGAAACATTTGCGCCCTCGATGATGCTGATGACAGCGGTATGAAAGTTCATGTTGCAAGTAACGTATGCCAGTGCAACATGGTGCTGCAACACTTGGCCAAGTTTGAAATTTTAATTATTATTTTCTCTGAGATAAAGTGGTACTTAGTGAAGGGAGATGAAAGTGTGAAGCAAACACAAATGAATGAAGTGAAGCGTACTTATCACAAATTAGAAGGTGTAACTGTGAATTTTTAAAATAATTGTAGAGGAAGGCTTACGACAAAGGCCTTCTGATGTGCATTTTCCGCCGCATCGACAATTGGAACATCGCGGACCGAGCAGATACGGTCGTTTGCCATATTGATTACCACTTCAAATATGTAAATTACAAGCAAAAGTATTTTAAAAAAAAAAAAGAAAGAAAACCTACGATTTCAAACAATGAGAGATGGATGAGAGAAAAAAATTAGTCCCAAAGTCATCAATAATTATTAAATTTTATAGCACTTTTTTAAAAAACAAAAACTTTATTGTACTTGTCTACTTAACTGAATTTTTTGCTTGCCAATTAAAAAAAAAAAGTGAAAATAAATTTAGTTGCTAATTCGATAGAAAAAATTATGAATTAAGGTATTAGTTGTTGATATCACATGCAACTTTAATAGTAATTTTATTATTTACGCGAAGCAAAAAAAACGACAATTGATGAAATGTACCTTTCACCATAATTGCAAATAATAATATGTCCTTTGTTTACACCGTTTCCATTCTTAATTCCACTACAGTGGACAGCTGCGCAACCAATTGCGCACGTTTCACCCCAAACATACTGCAAATCACTTCATCATTTAAATATTAGTAAAATATTCAAATAAATCTTACAAATTTCATTAGAATTGAACTTTTCCGATCAAATATGATTTTCTTTTACCTTACATAATTAAAATTTCATCAGCAAATATAAAGTTAAGTGCATGGAATAAATTCAACTAAACCAAATTGATTAGAATGTATTCATGTTAATTTTAATTGAATAAGACAAAATCAAGTTGAAAGGATAACTTCAAGTGATGAATAGCTTATTTAAGTGAGCGACGTAGGCGCTAATACTAAATTTCTGCAGCAGAGAATAATGGATTATTTGGAAAAAGCGCAGTTGTCGTTTTGAAAAGCTTAAAGTCTACAAGGAAAACGCCTAAAGAGAAGTGAAACTTTTTTTGTGTAAAAAGACACACAATAATTTCTTCAAAAAAAAAGGAACAAAAAAAATTCCTTCATGTTTTCCAAAGGTCATGGGAGACACTGAAACTAATAAATAGTGCTTTAACCTACGTGATAAAAAGTATATTCAATGAAATTTTTTTCTCTTCGTTTTCAATTTGAGCACTTAAGAGGAGGAGGGGAGGAGGCAGAAAATTTTAATATACAGTAATAAATTTGAGATGGGTTAAAGAAGATTTACTGAAGCGATCGAAGTATTATTTGAAGTAAAATTTTTTCGTTCTTTTTTTTTGTGCAGCGAATTTCAAGACAGTATTTTAATAGGAACACATTGAAATTCAATGCATAAGTTAGTAGTTTATAGAATAATTGAGTGAATCAAGAATTTTCAACTACTCCAGCCCTTCGGAAATTAAGTATCTGCATAATTAATGTTAAATTATTAATTGGGACCTGCGTGTAGTGTGCACATTGCGCACCTAGCATGCATTTATTTGTGGTGTAATCGTAGTACGGTCTTTCGTTGAAGAAATCTAACATTGCAGATTGTAAATTGGATCGTAGATATGCTTCATTGCTCCACCAAATACTTTCACCAATATGGAAATAGCCATGACCTTGTCGTTCATATGCTAAAATTAAAATTAAAACTCAATCATTTAAACTTACTGATAACAAAATTTTTGAGCATAAATTATTTTTAATATGATCGTAGTGATAGTGACAGAGCATTTCTTTTCTTCTAATGCCAAAAGCACCTTGAAGTGTTAATGGTGAAATTTGAATTTTTTTTTTTTGAGAATACTAACTGACCACTACGATGCCAAGCGTCACATCGTTTAGCGTGATCGTATGCAAGATTGCCAAGTTGTTGGTCCCACACCAACTCCTGCATATTGGACGCAGGCTCCTGAGCTCGTAATTTATTATGAATTGTGACCACTTGCCGTCTTTGCTCCTCGTTAAAATGGTAAATTCCATAGATGGTTTGTGCTAAAAACTTCCTTAACTTTTATTATAACTTCAGCAAATTTACAGTTTTTAAAAAATTAATAAAATTGTCCGCCTCAGTTGTAGGCTTATTCTTAACCAATAATTAATCAATTAGCATTGAATTAGTTTATAAATTAACTTACATGCAGCAATGCAAATATAATAAATGAGTATAGCAATGAAATGATATAGCATCCTTTGAGAGATTTTTTATGTTCAACCTAAATTCATTGGAAGTGAACGAATGAAACGCTTTACATTTCATCTAGTTAATTACGCATTCGATTAATAATGTTAGAAATTTTAAAATTTAATTTAACATAATTTGCATAATCAAAAAGCACAAATAGAATTGCAGTATGAGATGAAACATATAAATTGAAAAAAAATTAATTTCAAAATCGGATTTGCTGGGTTACCACTACGGATGAAAAAAAAAAAGAGTGATTTAGTCATACAAGTGATTTAACACAAAACGAGAGTAAATTGAAAATGAAAATAGCATTGAGCGGAATCAAACATTAAAATGATGAAGTGAGTTTGAAATGATAAAAATAATTTTTTTAACAAAAAAAAAGAGAAAAAGGAAGAGGCAATGATAATGAAGAAAAATTGAAAATGATGCAAGAATTTTCAAACGTATTCTTAAATCTCAAACTTCGTTCGTTTCATCAGTGCCATAATTAGCATTTAATTAATTATCCCAATTTTAGATATCACTGAAATAACACATTAATTACAGCAATTTGCTTCTTCCATCTTTCCACTCCTCCTCCTTGTCGGTACATTTTTGGGAGCCAAATGAAAGATTAGGTCTGATACATTTCCTTTCATTTTTCAGCAATTACTTAGTTTTCATGAGACGATGTGGAAGTGATAAATTTTTAACAGTTACTGTTATCTTTAAAAGTACACCTTTAGGTAATTTATCAAAAGTAATCTTCCCACATGTGAGCTCCTTCGATCGTGATAGTTACGGCTTGAAAAGTGAAACAGTTAATTGATTTTTTTTTTTAATGAAATTGACTCTTTCTATGAGAAATAAATTTATGAGCTTCAGCTCACTGTAGCATTAGTTAGTTACCTGTTTTATGAACCCTTACACACTCTTTTTTTAACGACGAAAACAAATTTCAATAAACTGCAAATTTTGCATGCGTATTTTAATGCTCATTAATCAGTCTACGAAAAATCTGAACATGGACGATCACTATCAGCTGTCAATTCAAATGCCCTTTGCACTGCTGAAAAAATATTGGAGAAAAAAAAGTTATTTTTGAAATGAATTACCCGGAAATTTAATCATAGATTAAAATTAAGTGTAACAAATGTTTACTAATTGCTAAAAAAAGAGAGTTAATATCTAAATTATAAAATTGCCGCATAATCCTCTCTCTTTCTCACCCCTAAAAAAATTTTTATACAATGGTATAAATTATTTTTTTTTTGTTTTACCATAAACAGAAGTGGAAAATTTTGCGACTGAAAGAAATATAATATTTGCTAGTAAAATGGAGTGATCACTCTTAATTGGTAATCGAATAATTAATATAATTAAAATTTATCTTAGTTTATCATATAGGGAAAATTATATTTCAGTTAGTGAAATTGGATAAGTTAGCGGAAAATAGCAGTATGTATGGTATAAAAACGGATCGAGTTTAGAAGGGACTGTATTGAAGAGCTTCCGCTCAACCGGAAATGCAGCTGCTACATATGACAGGTTGACCTTTTCGTTGTTGTAATGCATTCAATTGGCCACTGTCCATGATTGGCCAAGTTTCCACTCCCATTTCAATCCACTTTAAATATTAATTCGCTTTTGATATAACGTGTAATGTAGCTGGTAATTCGATTTTAAAATTGAAATGTCACTGTCAGAGATGGATCAACGAAATTTTTCGGATTTAAAAATTATATAAATGAAGCGGAAATGTGATAAATGAGGAAGTAATGTTAATTTGTAATGATTAATAGAAAGAATTCAATTTAAAATAAATGAAGATGACAACTGATACTGATATTTTGTTTCGAATTGGCAAGTTAATCAATGATTCTTCGGAAAGCGTTATGTTTGAGAACATTTTAATAAGTTGTAATTTCAATTATCAGAGCGAAAGTAAAATGACCCCTCAACGATGAGCTTAAATGAAATTTCATAATAATGCAAAAAATCAAATGGACAATTTTTCATTGTTTCAAATTTTCACCCTTTTGTCCGTTCGAAGTGTCATGCAATTTAGACTCTTCCACAAAGAGGAAGCTCTAATTTCGAAATATTCTCCAAAATAGTTAAATTAAAAATTATGGCTATCGTCCGAATACAATCATTCTGTCGCATCGATCGGTTTGCTGAACAACAAGCAAAAATGATAGACAATTTTATTAAATTTATTCAAATAATTCGTCATCTTATTTGATTTCAATCAAATTTCTCACTGCCGTCACTATATCAGTGAAAAATGGAAAAAAAAAGTTCCTAAATTAGATCAGACATTTGACCATCGCCTTCAATTTATTTTAATTTTCAATTCGTTGTTTTACTTTTTTTAATCCAACCATCTTATCATATCATTCATTAATTGTGATGAAATAATTAATATATGTAATTTTCGCCATTCTTTTATAATTACTTAATTGAAGCCAATTTTATGTTTGCTTGAAATTACAAGATTATTAACTGTTCGATCGGTAAAAAATGAAATAATTTTTTCTTCTTAACTTTGAGCTTTCCGTGAAAGGCATAAAATGCAATTTGCAACTGGTTGGTTATGTAGACGAATTGACCTGTCACAGCACAAAAGCGAGACTAATAAATTTCCTATTCCGCAAAGCGTAACCCTTTTTTTCTTATGACAATGAAGAGAGAGAGAGAGAGAGAGAGAGAGAGAGGGGTGTCTATGTATCTAATGAACATGAGTAATGAATGGAAGGTTTTTTCCGTGTCCTTAGACGGGTCCAATAACCAACCAAACTGATTACTTATCAAAATTAAGCAAAAAAACAAAAGTGCTGGTCAGGACAAATCACTTCGGGTTTCCGTCTCTTCACAGTGTTTCACTTTGTCTCGTAGATAAGGTCATCAACCCTGCTAGAATCTCTTCTTGTTTGGGAAGACGAGTTTGGGTTCCAACGCCAATGTCATGATTTAAATATGAATTCGAAAATTGCTTGAGCAGAAGGATGGATGATTTAGTATCTCGGCTGTCTATGACAGCAGTAGTAATGATAATAATACTAATACTAATGATAATAACAATAATAATAATTAATAACAACAGCAATAATAATAGTAATAATATAATAGAGATATAATTTGTCATTTCATAGCAATTACCGAAAATTGAAATCGTTCGAAGTAGCTCTTGGCCATTTAATTAGCTTAACTTTAAACAACGACGACTGAATGAAATGACTTTCCAATAGTTGTGACGTATTACGTGCACTACCATTTACATTGTTCATTGCGACGGAATAAACGAATTTTATTAGTTCACGTAGCATGCGAATTTTTCGTCAAGATGATTTAATTTTAATTTTTGTAATTTGTATTTTAAGTGAATACTTATTAGAATTAACTTTACCTCAGTGGCCTCTACCTCCAGTCCTATCCATTAACATTTGTCGGTGACGATCGACGTATGATTTTAAGCTTTGAAAAATTTTTCGAAACTACATACATTACGCAACTCTCACAAATATATAAGTAGGACATATTAGACGTTAAAAGTTAAAATTTGAATAAAAGTTTTGAACCGATATCTTAGGTCAGAAAATTTTAACTATACCTTTGTGCTTTTAGTGATGCAGCTGTTACTGGACGAAGATTTACTGATTATTGTCGAATTCATTTAAACGAAGTAGAGAAAATTCATGTGAGAATTATTGGAAGCTTTACGACAGGCTTTTGCTATGCAAGTAAACGAAGCACGACGGGTAAACCTGCCTAACTTCCTGACGGCTACGTGCATTTCTGTTGAGAGGTACAGAATTGCATCGTGAAGTGCTTTGAAAATTGCCGCAGTGTGTTTCAATTTGATGAAATAATTGATGCAAGCAGTGAGGGAATGAGAAGAGCGAAAGTTCAAGCTTTTTAGCTTAACCAAAATCTTAGTGAGTAGAGAAGTAGATTGAACGATATCCAATTGATAGTTACAGTCGAAAATGAAGGGATATTAGCAGCTAAATGGGCAAAAAAGCTATTTAGACTTTTCCTCTCTTATTTTCTAAATTAAAATGTTATAATTAGAGTGTTCTGGGAAAGAAAAAAGGGAAAATTTTTCACTCATATAGGTCAAAGTGTATGAACGAATCTTTTGTTTTGATTAATGGCAGTGATAATTGATTGTTTTGAAATGAATGGACGAGGAAATGAAATGAAATGATGATGATGATGAATGGGGGAGCATCGGCATCCTTCCTATTTCGTGGATTTGCATCCACGTCCCTGCAATAAAGGTGACCTGATTTCCGGACACAACAGATTTAATATGTCATGATCCATTCATTCATCCGTTACAGATACATTTTCCATTTTCCTGCACCAAAACACAACAACAATTCCACTCGCAAAATAGCTTCTATCTTCTTTGACCACTTCCTCCTTCCTTCATTTTCAATTTGCATCTGTTTACGAGAAAATTTAGTACAACCCCTTCGTCGCATTACGTAAATCATTTGCCGTGTATTCGTGCGTACTTATCTGCGCTTATGTACGTAAACGCTTATATGTGCTTGTGTACGTATGTACGTAAACGTACGTGTATACAAATAGTACTTCACAATATTTTAGAAAATCCTTTAGCGCGATGATTTCAAAATTGCTTTTCCTCTCATCAACTACTATTATTGGCTTCTTTGGCGTAATGTGCAATGCAGAAGAGAAAGAGGTTCCCATAGAGAGTTTTTATTTTCCATTAAATTTTCTAAAATCAAAAAGTTCAAAAAATCTCGTTCAAATTTTAAATAATACTAATAGTCATCTTCTTTCACGTGACATGGCACTATGCTAGGGAAAATGCGGCCGTCCAGAAACAAATTACAGTCCATGTGTTGCGAGAAGTCGAGCTGACGTATTGTTTCGTCAATGCTGTCATCTATACGTACCAGAAGGTTGTCATGACTTATGTCAGTACGACACTGAAGAAGTTTCATCTCAAAATACCGTAAGGAAGAATTGATTGTTGTGAATTTCAGAAAATTTTTTAAACATCACTGAGTGCATATGTCGATATTTTTAAAATGCAAAAAAAAAAACAATGAAGTACTCATCATTCAAAATTAAAATAACGAAGTTTTACTCGATAATTTCTACAAAAAAATCTATTTCAACAATTTTTAATTTCAAGATATAATTAATTTTTTTTTCAAATTATTCAATTCATCATTGTTGCATGTACGTTGATTGCATTAACTTTCTAGCTGATCAGAGCAATTTCATCCGGAGGATGTGACCTGAAACACATTGGCACTGTACTTTATTGCGCTTCACAAAATCAGGTAGATATTTGCTTCATTAAATAATTTTCATTTTATAAAAATAATTTTTAAATTAGTAATGCTGTTTAAAATTTTTAAATTCCAAATCACTTTTCGTTTAACTGATATCAGTTTAATTTTGACTCTATTCACTACCTATTAATAATGCACTTGATTTTTTAATATGCTTCCACTTACTTACGCTTTCTATGATGACATTATTCGAATAACGATAATGATAATGATGATAATAATAAATAAAAGTAATTAATAATAATAATTAATAATAATTAATTAATAATAATTAATAATAATTAATAATAATTAATAATAATTAATAATAATTAATAATAATTAATAATAATTAATAATAATTAATAATAATTAATAATAATTAATAATAATTAATAATAATTAATTAATAATAATTAATTAATAATAATTAATTAATAATAATTAATTAATAATAATTAATAATAATTAATAATAATTAATAATAATTAATAATAATTAATAATAATTAATAATAATTAATAATAATTAATAATAATTAATAATAATTAATAATAATTAATAATAATTAATAATAATTAATAATAATTAATAATAATAATTAATAATAATAATTAATAATAATAATTAATAATAATAATTAATAATAATAATTAATAATAATAATTAATAATAATAATTAATAATAATAATTAATAATAATAATTAATAATAATAATTAATAATAATAATTAATAATAATAATTAATAATAATAATTAATAATAATAATTAATAATAATAATTAATAATAATAATTAATAATAATAATTAATAATAATAATTAATAATAATAATTAATAATAATAATTAATAATAATAATTAATAATAATAATTAATAATAATAATTAATAATAATAATTAATAATAATAATTAATAATAATAATTAATAATAATAATTAATAATAATAATTAATAATAATAATTAATAATAATAATTAATAATAATAATTAATAATAATAATTAATAATAATAATTAATAATAATAATTAATAATAATAATTAATAATAATAATTAATAATAATTAATAATTAATAATAAATAATAAATAATAATAAATACTAATAAATAATAATAAATAATAATAAATAATAATAAATAATAATAAATAATAATAAATAATAATAAATAATAATAAATAATAATAAATAATAAATAATAATAAATAATAATAAATAATAATAAATAATAATAAATAATAATAAATAATAATAAATAATAATAAATAATAATAAATAATAATAAATAATAATAAATAATAATATATAATAATAAATAATAATAAATAATAATAAATAATAATAAATAATAATAAATAATAATAAATAATAATAAATAATAATAAATAATAATAAATAATAATAAATAATAATAAATAATAATAAATAATAATAAATAATAATAAATAATAATAAATAATAATAAATAATAATAAATAATAATAAATAATAATAAATAATAATAAATAATAATAAATAATAATAAATAATAATAAATAATAATAAATAATAATAAATAATAATAAATAATGATAATTAATAATAAATAATAATAAATAATAATAAATAATAATAAATAATAATAAATAATAATAAATAATAATAAATAATAATAAATAATAATAAATAATAATAAATAATAATAAATAATAATAAATAATAATAAATAATAATAAATAATAATAAATAATAATAAATAATAATAAATAATAATAAATAATAATAAATAATAATAAATAATAATAAATAATAATAAATAATAATAAATAATAATAAATAATAATAAATAATAATAAATAATAATAAATAATAATAAATAATAATAAATAATAATAAATAATAATAAATAATAAATAATAATAAATAATAATAAATAATAATAAATAATAATAAATAATAATAAATAATAATAAATAATAATAAATAATAATAAATAATAATAAATAATAATAAATAATAATAAATAATAATAAATAATAATAAATAATAATAAATAATAATAAATAATAATAAATAATAATAAATAATAATAAATAATAATAAATAATAATAAATAATAATAAATAATAATAAATAATAATAAATAATAATAAATAATAATAATAATAATAAATAATAAATAATAATAAATGATAATAAATAATAATAAATAATATTAAATAAGAATAATAAACAATAAATGATAATAACAATAATAATAATAGTAAATGGTAACGGGATAGTGGTAGCAATCGGAAATGAGACACAGATGTTTGGTGTTTGCTTTCTTGTTAAAAAATGTTTCTCAAATTGCTTTTGCGTCACGTACCCCTACAGACTGGAGCAGTCCATGTTAATGATGTGAAGAGGTGAAAATGTAGCAATCATAAAATCTAAAATGTTTTTCGGACTGATTTCAGGATAACCGCAAGTGTTGCGAACATTTGAATTTAGCGGACAGTAGGCTGGGAGTTGGTGATCGTTGCTTACGATTTTGTGATCCGGCAGGGCAGGGAATAAATGTTATCAGCAAAAACGATGCAACATGCTTGTTCAATTTGAATGTAATATTATACTGTCACCATAGTGGTATCCCACTGGATTGAATTCAAAGTCGGATTGCCATATTATGATTAAAAAAATTTTCGTGATCGATTTTTTGAGAATGACAGAGGATTACTGACTCGACTAATCGCTTTGCATACTGCCTGTTTTTTTAAAGTGTTTAAATTACACTTTGTTGTACATATCTAATCAATTATTGCAATTTTTTTTTGAACTTTATATGTATCCTCTCAACTGTGCACGTAATAAACGAACTGGTAAATGTTGTAGAGTGATTCACAAATTTCAAAGTCTTCTAAAATAGCTAAATGTATCAATTACAGCTTATACCATTAAGAAATTAGAATTTCAAATGAATGCGAAGTGTTAATTGCGATGCGGAAAACGCATCCATTAGACGTTATTGTTTATTTTTCGACATGTATTTAATACTTCACATATTTTATTTAATCCATCACACCTTTTTTTGTTTCTAAATTTCATCAATTCCACTGAAACAGCTTTGTGCACGGAGGAGCACTTCATGTGACATACTTAAAAGATTAGTACAGCATCATCGCAATTTTCAGATATTTCATATGCAGCTTTCAGTTATTGAACGATCAACGCAAAACATAAATTACCGTAAGTTGGTTGTGGCTATATGAAACGGTGCATAAAATGTATTACCATTTGCTACAGAAGACAATATCATGTCAATGTTGTGGATGGCAAAGATCTGTTGTTGCTTAAAATTTCAAAGCAAACTCACCGAGGATTATTGAGCCTTTAAGTTACATCTAATTTTCATTCCCACCGTTTTCCACGTCGCAACTGACATGAAGCTATCAACTGAGGGCATTAGCCTGCTCCTGTTACCAGCATTTGCCCAAATACTCCACAGGTTTCAAGCACTCAAAATTCCAACACTTTGACAGGGAAAACGAAAAGAAAAGAAAAACGTATGTTTGCTGGGTCAATGATGGTGTATGCTGACTATCCAATTCACTACAAGCGTTATTATTGTTGTATCACAAATTAAATTAATTGATAACAGCAATGACGATTATCTCTCATTTGATGCTAAACAAAAGGAAAATGAAAAGAGAGAAAAAAAAAGGAGAAAAATAATCGTATTACTCACACAATATTTATTTTCATAATGAACAAACTGGCCACAATAAACAAAACACATAACATACTCGTCCTCTGAATGCAAACACACCCACGCACACACACACACACGCATACACGCACACACACAGTCTGCATAAGTACATTACTTTCTCAAACTGAAGCGGTAAAGAGAAATTGAAATGAAACAGCAACATTGGAGGAGCAGGATAAAAATTATAACAGAGCTAGGCAATTTGTAGCAATAAGCATAAGAAGAAAAGTTAATGACGAGAAGCTATCCTAATTTAAAAAAAAAAAATGAATATATAACAGATGGAAGAGTCCCAAGGGAGGTATGTATATGATGTATATGTCGCTAATGTTCGGTAACCTGCTGACTGACTTGCATTTACTCTCAAATTGTCATCGTTGAAAAATGTGGAAAAAACAAACACACAGCACTTATCCTTCTTAAGCAGACCTATACGCTTTTAACCGTTCAATCATCTGTTTGGCAAAATCGTTTCAAATTAAAACTACACATATCGATTTGCACCTTTCATGCCTAGACAAAAAGATGTGAAGTTTGATAAGAAATAGGCGAGAAATATAACTTAAAAGTAGAAATTGTAAAAAAAATTGAAAATTCGAAACCCGGATTTTCTACCTAAAAAATTTTTTTTCCTTAATTCATCGCTGAATTTTAGGGAATTCGAACGAAAATATAAAAAGTTGCAACATTAATTAGGAAAAACAATTTTTTCAGCGAACACCGACATATCTACTGAAATTGCAAAGGACGAAAATCTGTGGAACACATTTAAAAAATACATAATTCTTGTGCTAAGTGAATGCCAAAAGCCCTAGTGCTATATCAGGCAGCACTTTCGTCGGATGTTTCCACGTATTCCGCAATTTTCATTAATGAACAAATGAATTTTGTGGCATTTTCTTTAAAAAAAAAGTATGAAATACCAGCGTTAACCAGAGTCATACCAATTGATAAGAGAGTACTGGGAGGAAGAGAAAAAAACGAGGAGATAAAAATTACTTTTATCCTGCAAATAGCTGATAACAAAAAAATCCGTAAATGCTTGACACAAATGCTTCTTGAAGAACTACACCGAAACTACTATCGGGCTCAATACAAAATGAGAGGATGTGGACAACTACTCATATGAGAGCGATCTGTTAACAAAATCTAGTAATGATGAGCAAAGTTATACCGGAAGAAAAGTTAACTGGATGCAGTGGTGCGAGAACTACCCTACCTCATCAGAAGATCAACAGTTCTCAGCAACATGACCTGGAAACGAAACAAATATGCACACATTTGTCATGATAAATAACGGAGAAAAGAACACACGTAGGAACAGAACCAAATATTCAAAGGGGAAACGCTTTTGCCAAAAATGCATCAAATGATAAAAATAAGAAAATGCGAGGAAAGAGGAGCAGCTTAAGCAATAAGAAATAAATACACTACAAACGCAGAAAAGAAAAATTCAGAAGGCACGTAAAAGGAGAAACTCGCGCAATCAAGAACAGCGATAACAGAGTGTCGATTTTTAAAAAACACAGAACTCTTTCAGCTAAAAACGATCAATTAGACTAAAAATAGAATTTACAAACGATGAATGTACCACATATACAAGGTATACTACTTTGAAATGAAATATCGTATTTTCGGAAAATTACGCAAATTTTACAATCCGAAAATTCAAAAGGCCATGAATTTGTAATTTTAATTATTTCGGCGTTACTGAGCTTTCAGTGTACGTTCCCACCAGAGAAAGTGAAAGAATGAGTTGCAAGAAGGCAAATCGCAACAAACCCGCTGAATTATTTTACCTGAACAAAATGTCGAAAAATAATAGCATTTGTAAAAAAGACGAGGAAATGACTACTCTGTATCGAGAAAGACTTCTGAGGCAAAAAAGGCAAAAAAGCGAATCGTTGTGTGATACTGAAGTGGAGAGGACGAACCGAACTGCACAATTACTTTACTGATTTACTCTTTACGAAGTTTCTGACGTCGATTACAGAACCAAACACGAACTACCTGGAATAAATGAACCATTTCATGTATTATAGGAGGATATCACAGAAAAGCGAGAATTAATACGCTCTAGGGATGAGAGTGGACATTATACTTCGCCTAACCAACAACAGTAACTTCAAAAGGTTGCCATTTTCAAGATGATCACACAGAAAACTGTGGGCAGATTCAGATTTGAGTTAATCGAAGTTCTGCGTAGCAATTAACAAGACTTACATCTCGATCTAGTCCTACCAGTTCTGCAATTTCTGCCATTCTGTCGTGGTCCGGACGTGGGTTCATGTCAAAATAAGCATCCAGTGCAGAACGCTGTGCTAAATCCAAGTTAGTTCGCTTTCGACGTTTTTTCAGCGGAATACCACCAGCAGCACCTGAACTGCACACAATAGATCCATTTGGTGAGGGCGACTCATCGCTTAGCATTCTATTGCCACTGCTTGCATTGATGTTCATTACCGAGCCCTGTTTGTTATTATTCAGAGGCAAATGAATCATCGATGTTGGATACTGAAAAAAATTTCCATCAATTTCACAGCTCTTCAATCCAACTTTTGGATCTTCGAAGATGTAGGCGTGAGAAATTTGATGTAAACAACAGATAAAACTTTGCAATTTGAAAAATTTATTTTTTCAACGGAGCGTTTTGCATGAACGGCAAAGTTGTTTCCCAGAACTTTCACTAATGTAAGTGTATGTACATTTCAGTTTAAGGGTTAAACTAGAAAATAGAAAGGCATGGCTAGTAATTTGAATGAACTCATAATGTAGTGGGAAAATTGATTTCATCTGTGAAAATGTTCGCAGGATCTCTAAGTAGTAAACAATTTTCGGATTTTATAAAAAAGAATAATCCAGAACAGGAGAACGAAAACACTATATACATACCACATTATTGGAATCATTAATCCAATTTGGCTGGAACTTAAGGATAATACAATAAAACGACTCATCTATACCGTTAATCTACAAATTAACAAGTGGTGGTTCAAATCTTCGATTTTTTGACAAAAATTAAAAGTCCTCTACCATACGAATACTAGTTACTGATTTATATAGTTCATTATGCATTTATCAACATTTGAAATGTCGGCAATTATTAAGTAAAGCAATTAGTGAACTGAATTTCTCGAAAACTATTATCTGATGTAGTAGAGTTATACTGCAGTAATAAAAATACAGTATCATAAATAAAGTACAAGTTGCACAGAATGACATTTTAATTTAAATTACTTTCACAATTTTTTCCTTTACCAGTTGTCTAAATCTTGATCTGCAATCTTAAATTCCATACATATATGCTTCCCAGATCCAAAAACTAAAACGCTGATGTTTTAAAAACCTTAGTACAATGTAGGAAGGTATCGCATATTAGAATTCATAGTTTAATTTATCGAAACAATTACAGAGCTTCTCATTGCAATCTATGTTTCATCTCAATCATTCAGTTCTCCCGCTACAACCTCAGTTTTGCTATCAAAGGTATATTGCGACTATTTCAAATAACCGTTCCATGGGCTGACAGCAAAAGAAATACGAAGTGAGAATGCTTTTAAAGATTTCTTGCCGGTGAAAACTTTATACAAAATCTTCCTAAAAAAGACATCAATGATACAGCATATCTACATCACTATTATTAATGGTTGAAATTACAGCTAAAAAATGGAGATTTTAAATTTCAATAGCTTTTCCCAAATAGGTTTTTTTTCCATTTTGAAGAATTTCTCTCATACATAAAATAGCTTCTTCAAGAATAATTTCCGTATAGCTGTGCTACCAAGCTGTTGTTAAACTCAAATACAAACAGTTCCAAAAATAACTAAAACTTTGCAAGAGGAAAAAAATTTCCGTGCATACGTCTGTACGTTTGCAAAATAGTATTTGCAAGGATATGAATGATAGAGTAAAATAAATATACACTGGATATGAAAATTCTCAAAAGTGTGACAAGGAAATTTTGATGAATGAAAAAACTGCTAAAGAACATTAACGACCAGTGAATGCTGCTGATACTGGTGTTCTTCAGGAGGCTCACAGTCAACAAGCACAACGAAGCAAATCCAGTAAACGTACCTGTGAAGTAGTCTCTTTAGAGGGCGCATCCAACAGATCACTGATTGTTGCACCGTTGGCTAGTGCCGCCTCTGCATCCTCTAGCCATTCTTTGAGCAATGGTCGCAATTTGCACATGTTTTTGAAGGACAAATTTAGGGCTTCAAAGCGTGATATCGTTGTTTGCGAAAAGTCAGTACCATATCGGCGTCCAAGTGCAAGACCAACATCACCCTGCGTAAAACCTACAAGAAATAAAGTCAATAGTTTTTAGTTTATTGCAAAGTTGCAAAAAAAAACAGTGTAATTTGCAATAAAACACTAAAAGCTTCCAGTATGCAATGAGAATCTTACTAATCCTTCATGAAGAAGAACGAGACTGCTTTTTTTCTGGTCTAACCTTCAAAAAAAGAAATTACCCGTCCATTAAACTGATGTCATAAACCTTACCAAATTTGATGCGCTGCTTTTTGAATGTTTGTGCAAAATTTTCCAGCTCGTCCAAATCGATCTTTTCTTCCTTAGTAATTGCACGTGCTGCATTGCTCAAAGTCTGCAATCAGTAACTCGATAAAAACGCCAAACTTAGACAAAGACCTAGATTATCCAAAAAGTTCTCTAAAAGCTACCTTATATAGAAGATGAAGCTTTCAATAACAGAAGCAAATGCATAAAAAAATATTAGGGGAAAGGAACCTCTTCGGTTGCTCTCCTTTTTACGTTTAATTTTACATCATTGATTTTGCACCTCACTGCTTTATTTTGTTGACGTTTTGCATCACCCAACTGCAACGAATATGAACAGCTGAATATTACGCATGCTAGGAAGGACGTTACAGATTATCGTTTCTACCGAAATATCCCCAAAAGTGCAAAAACCCACTGCGCACAAATAGTGAAGAAACATTTCACAAAAAAGAGATTTCTCATTGCTTCTCAAAAACACGCAGTTGCAAGGACAGAAGTTCGGAAGAAAACAACCGCAAAAATAAATGTATCACGAATCCAGGAAAACGACCAACATTCAGCATATTAACATTTTCCACAGCGGATGCTGCTCTACCATCCAGTGAAGATCGATCCGCAGAACGACGATCGTGTTTTTTGTTCATTCCATCCTCATCGTCATTATTAAAAAAGATGTTTCGAGCACCAGTAGCAACTATTTCCGCCGTAGCAGATGTTGATGGAACTGCAGATAATTTTGGCTTGCTACTGATATTATCAACTCCTGTCACGTCACTTCCGTTTGCAGATGTAATCCCTATAATTTCATTATATTTTTCGTAATTCAAATATTTGTTTCACCAAGAAATAAGCAAACCTTAAGTTAATTATATAAACAACTTTGTCATTTTATCTGCTTATCGTTCAGAAGTGTGATCAAAAACCACATCGATTTTTAAAAGAAAAACTGAACCTAGTAAGTCGCGCAGCGTTCCAGCAGCTGTAGCAGCAGCAGCCGCTTCTAAGAGCAACATATTTGCATTTTGCTGCTGATCAACATTCATTAAACCTATAAAAATTGCCACAAACTTGTAAGTAAACTAAATTGAAGAGCCGGATTCCAAATAAATGGGTGAAATTACGATCTACATTTTCAAACGGAATTAAAATAAACCAATTTTAAAAAGAGAAAAGCAAAATACGACGTGCAGGAATATAACGAGCTAATAAACTGTAGGAAAAATGCAAAGCAATCAACCACGAGTATCTATGCTAATGGAAATAAAGCAGAATTTTTGAACAATGCATAGCATTTAACTGCGATTCTGCTACTGTTTACTCATAAACCATACAGAGATTTGTGAACACATGCACTGTTATCAAATTTTAATACACAGCATCTTGTTTAGCAAGCCATATAACTGAGTTCAAAAGGGAATCACAAAGTGAGAAAATGCTAAAAGACGAAGCCAAGAATAAGCAAGCTTGGTTACGTTATCAATCCCAAACCTCTACATCTATTTTAATCTTTGAATTTTTCAATTATGAAAATAAATCTTCGCTCTTTACGATTTCCACTTGTAAAAACGAGAGATCTTTTGGGTGTGAGAATTAAGCATTCCTCTCATCATTTCATCACTATTTCTTCAAAAATTTTCCGTTTTAAATGCTCTTACAAACTACTCCTGGAAATTTGCTTCTAAGGATAAAGTTATACCGGGAAAGCACAAATTATCACCACAACCGCCCCACGAAAGATACATTGCTGCAACTATTCAACTGTTAGCTTACGCTTGCATATACATATTATAGGATTTCGACTCCAACTACAGCACTGCTATTATGGGCAAAGTTTTGCATTCTATGAAGTTTCGAATTAAAAGAAATGATGTTTTATAGCAAAACTGTCTGTCTTCCCAGCGAATCATATGATATTTTATGTCGCAAAAAAATATCAATCGAAATACAAAATTTCGAGCAAACACACACGTAACTCTTTTTTGCAACATTAAGCCCACTGAAAAGCCATCTCAAGGAAATATTAGCTAGTTAGATATTACCACTCGAATTAAATTTCATTTTGCTAGCTGCTGTGAATTTTTGTATTTTTCTAACGAAGTTAGTGTTAGTAATAGCTGTATTAGTTATCACTAGTGATCATTACCAATATTTTCCCACCTACATTTTCCTCTACAGTCTCCCAGAAGATCGCAAAGACTTCCAATCAATGCAGCCATGCAAATAACACATTTTAATCTTTACGAAAAACGTAAAAATACTAGCTACTCTCCAGGGAGGTGCTAACTGCATGCCAATAAAGATAAAGCACCAGAAGGAAAAGCAGTTAAAATTACATACCATCATTGGCATAAGATGGTGACGTTTTGGTTATCAATTCATTTGAGTGATTTAGTAGCAGAGTTCCACATGCAGGTAACATAGTTTCGTTTGCTGAAGTGTGTGATAGTGGTGCAAGCACTTTCAGCGTTTCATACTGTGGGGAAAGTGCATCGCGAGCAATCACAAACTGCGTTGGTTCCAACACCAACTGAGGCGCAGTAGGATTAGCCAGATCGAGAACTGTTTTCACATCTAATGAAGCCGTTGACGACACAGCCATTGAACAATCATCATTAATAAGTAACTCCTGTTTCACGGGTGTAGTTGTATTGCTCGATGATAAACTTGTTGTTTTAGATAACACGCTGTCATACGGCTCTATAACATTTTACAAAACATTTCACAAAAGGATTTACGCACCTACCACTTTGGAAACCAATGCAGCACTATCAGGAGCCAGCAAATAGCCAGAAGAATAAGAATTGTTTCCAGATATGCGTTCCATCAGTCATCTTTACTAAGGAATGAGACCTTCGGTCATTATAATTCACCATAGGTAGCAAGGATAGATTAAGAAACATGCAGTTCGCAACAGAGTATTTCAGAAAGTTCATGCAATCGCCCTTTAATGATGTAAGCAACATGTGCAAACTACTATTCTACAAGTACTCCGTCTATTACGAAGTAAAGAAGCATGCCTTTCGCAGTAAAATTTAGCAGCAAAAGCGATGTATGAATAACATTGCAAAAGATTACAACAGAAAATGAAGCAAAAGACAATCGGAGGAGGAATAATGGCAATATCATAAAAGCAAAACATGCTCATCAATACAAATCATTGTAGTTCATAACAATTAAATTAAACATACTGTCGGTAAGAGTAGAAGCGCATGGAATGCCTAAAGAAGGTGATAAACCAGCAGCTGAGAGAGATGCAAGCATTTCCGGAGTGATGAAGGCATTTGCTCCATCCGTCCCGGCAGCTACAAATATTTTTTTAATAACAATTTCTGACCCTTAAATCGACCTGCCAAACGGACAGAAGATTTTCCAGGTGGGTAAGATTATCAAACTTCCAGAGATTTTTAAAATTATGAATTTGTAGTATTATACAGCTGCCGTTTTTACAAGGCTTTAATTAATCAATCCGAAAATTTCAGATCCAATATTTGCGATATTATTCGTCGTACTACATCTAAATTTAATTAAAACAAAGCAAGACAAAAAATATCCAAAGCGCGCACAAGATATAGTTTCAGGAACACACTATCAGGTTCCAATAATTTCAAGTAAATAAAATTTTAACTTTGGAAACTTTACCTGCATTGGCCCACAGGAAACTGTTTACTGCAGCATTCAAAATCAAAACGTCGTTCAGATTAGATATATTTGAACCATTCCGTTGATCCATGAATTGCTCAGAGAGCCCGCAAATTTTCGCATCGGTCGTTTCCTGAATTTTATTCGTCCTGAAATACGATATAAAAAAAACTCGAAATTAAAACTTACATATCTCTGGATATTTAATTCCTTCAGATTTTTCAAGAATTAACTATCAGAATAAAGTCAAATGAAGTTAATATACGTAGCAGAAATAAGATAACTAAACAGCGATACGTTAGTTGGCAGTGCAGTTAAGAAAAATATAATGAAAAAATATTCACATTGCTTGCAAATATTTAAGAAGTGTGCGATAAAAGAAAAACAGACAAAACCGCCTCGATAAAATTGAAAAAAAAAATTGGAAAATAGCCCTTTTTTATGAATTGGTTTAAAAATCAGCGCAGTATATCTCCTGATTGTTACTTTTGCATTACCGAACACCATGCCACACTCCTGTTTTGCGATTTCCTCACTGCTAAACGTAAGCAAAGTGACGAAACTAAGCACCTGTTCACCGAACCATCAATTTGTGAAGGTGAATTCTCGGTAATCTGGATATCCACAGCTCCAGTAGGAGCTATTGTCGAACTCATATTACGTTCAGCAGAATCCACATAATCAACTGTATCAGTGTCAACAAGTGATTCCACGTTTTGTTGCTTTTCATTAACATCTTCTACCGATGATAGGCTGTTTGACCGTGTATCTATCACCAGTGCATCAGAAACAGAAGAGATGGACGAAGTTTCCCAATGTTCTGCTTTACTTTCACCATTTAGGAGCTCGCTGTCACAAGGCAAACTAAAAGATGTTAGTAGTGCACATGCATATATGTATATATACAAAATATGAAGAACGCAGATTATATTGTGCAAAAATGTTACTTCTTAACCGCGGTACTCTGTCAAGTCTATCTAATAATGTATTGCTACCATGCTAAAATCATGAAAAAAATTATTTTATAGAAGTGCATAAAACGGGTTGCTTTTAGCTTCACGTATATTCTGCTTCAGTATTTTAATTTTTTCTTAGTAAAATTTTATCATTCCTTAGCTAATCCTCTCCCTCATCCAAACTTGTTTGCATCTCTATTTTGTTTTGCGATACTTGGTCATTTTGCTTCAACGGTAGTACTGCTAAGTGCTAACATTTCGTGATTCAAAACAAAAGAAAAATGAACTTATCTCGAGCAAAAATTAATTAAAACAAACATATGTTTGCAGCCTACGAACAATAATAAAAGGCAAAAATTCGAAGCAGAAGAGCTGGAAAATGAAAAATGGAAACAGATGCCTTCCTACGACATACATATTTGCTGTATTTGTTGTGCCACAGATGTTTGGAGGTGCACATCTCTCTGTCGTTGACAATAATCGTTGTAAATCGGTACCACCTTTACAGAATTCAACTGACCCTGCTGCTTTGTCCTTCGCATTGTTATTCACTGCAACATTAAAATCAGACACTTCGTTATTGCATAGGTACTAATTATTATGCCGGATCTTTAGGTTAAATGATCAAACCTGGATTAAATCTGCAATCCCTGACCGTAGCAGCACTACCTGGACAAATTGAATCTTCCGTGGGAGCTCCATCATCAACAGCTTCACCCGTTTCAGCACTTATGATTATGGGCTGGAATTAAGTAATGAACAATACGTCAATTTGAACAAAGTATAGATTTCAGAAAAGTGTGATGAAATTAACTAAATGTTTCACCTCTTGCATAGTGCTAGGTCGCTTCTTTGGCAAGGCTGGTTTGCGTTTGCACGATGACCTAGACGCGCTGTTACCCGCTAAAATGGAATATTTCATTCATATAGTACTTAAACTACAGTGTTAATTTGCAAAAATATGCAAATGCAAATGAATTTCACAATGCCCTCAAATAACCAGAAAAATGCGAAGAATGGAATGTTGGAGATCTGGATACCGCTCAAACGCCGCTCAAACTGAAATTGTAGTTTCTAATGCTCAATTGCTGTTTAAAAAAAAATAATTGAATGCAAATCACAGTGATTTTCAAAATCATTATAAATAAAAGCATGTCAGTGTGATTGCACATGTAATGTGGGATGCGAATCCTTACTAACTAATGGTTGCCGTCGGTCAAGGAGACTGTTTGATGATGTATTCCTGTAGCTTGGAGCTGTACTCGTGCTCGCTTCACCATCCGATGTACCAACCACCAGCGTTTCGGTAACTGCCTTTCTAAATCCTCCCTCCTGCCGTTTACAAGCCCTAATCTGCAAATTTCATTACTACGTTGATTAACTGAAAGTTCTCAGATGTGCGAAATGATATCATCACTGTTAAGCAAATCATCGATCTGAACGCTTCCACATGAGTAGGTGATGACACCAACAAGCAGAAGAGGCCATAAACAGTTGTGTCATTTTGCAGCTATGCCAAAATAAAGTGTACGGCAAGAGGCACAACTGAGAAGATAATTCTGGAGAGATTTTATGAGGTTACGCAGGAAGGAGACGTCATTAGTCTTCAACTTGTTGAAAGAGCTTTGATACGATGCTATTTGACACTGGTTCAGCGTATCTGACTGTCACACTGCACCATTTGGGAATGAGATGAAACAGAAAAGGTAAGTTAGTAGCACGAAGATGCACGGACAATTTTCCTCTAAGTATTTCCCCAAATTGGTAAAAAGTGGCAGATAGTCCTCTGCGGTTTCTTTTTTCATTCAAGTTCAATCTTACTTTCTTCTCACTAGATTAGCCCACTAAATGCACTTCTTTCTAGGTGAATTTCCGCCAATATCGCCATTAAATGGTTCCCCTTTAGGTGATCCAACTGAAAATTAGAAGTGAATGCTATAAAAGACAATAGGTCAAACCTGAAATGAAGTGTTTCCACCTGCTGGAGAATCATTTGCAATGTCCTCTGATATGCCTGAAAGAAATGCAGTGACAGTTAGGAAGTCAAAGGAGAAATGATAAACTGGAAATTTCGGAAGAAATTAGCTTTCCCAGGTAATCCTCATAGCTCGATATTTATAACCTAGAAGGGAACAAATGCATCAAGCAATAATTTGGTTGGAATGGAATGATAACCTCTCTCCTCTCCAGATGAAAGCTTAATGTCTTAGCAATGGAGTAAGTTGCGACTGACATCATTACCGACAAATCGCTTTACACGTTCGATCCTATTAATCATCAATGGGATGTTGTAAAATAGGCACTGCACCCATGATGGAAGTGGATCGGTCATTAAAGAGAGAGCAATCGTCGCTGAACATCCGATTATAGCTTTGAAGGATGGATGAGGAAGCATTATAACAGGCACTCTCAATCCCGAAACATTCTACTCCCCGGGAACTTATAAATTACCCTCTAAGAATACAAGAATTCGATAATTATGCTTGTAAGCCTCTGCACAAGGAAATGTCACTGCAATCGTACCAAGCACAACAGAACCATCCGCACTTTGATTTCAAATAAGCAAGAAAGTGAGTGATTCGAAATACTAAACACAAAAGATTGATCAAAAATGCACCTTCAACAGTTCTTCCGATGTCTGCATTTGGATGCTCATTTCTAGGACTGTTGTCTCGCGAAGTACATTCAATAAACATACTTGACATTTTTTTGGCCACAAATTCGATAGATTTGACAGCTTCCCGTAGATGTTCACATCCAGTTTTTTGTTCCCGAATCAACAATATACAAGCAGTTAGCCTTTTTTATACCGGGATATCTAACTGTAATTGAACACACAGCTGTATCAGAAATAATTTTTAAATATTTCAAAAAGATGCGCGTATTAACGCGTTCCACCTCGCCATTTTCCAACCTAATTTTCTACCTTTTAACAGTAACCGATGTTGCAATTTTGAAGTTAAAAATGTTACAATACTAATAATACTAACTAAAGCTTTTCTTACTTGAGTCAAAATTTTTTCATTCCCATGTTAGCCATTACTAGACAGAGCTACACTAACTTATCATTGGACCAATTACACTATCTTACTTAAACGCCTGTACAAAAGAGGAACAATGAAATGATGGATGATGAAAGCGGCAATATGAGTTTGATGAAGTAAATGAAATCTACGACAATGATAAGCGAGGATTCAAATACAGTGTGCGATGAAATAGCAAAATCCAAATTTGCTGTCAAATTATCAAAATCAAAATAGAAGTTAAGAGATAAAAATTGCCTGCAACACGATAATTGACTGTATTTGTCAATTTGAAAAATCAAAATCATAGACCATGAGTGAAGCATAAGAATAGCACCTAATTGAGTGTTTCCAATCAAAACAGAACAGAAATTTATTAATGCAAAATAAATTGAAGGGGAAAAAATAAGAATACAAATTATGACGAAAAAAATATTAATGCGAATTGAAATGATTAGAGAAAAAGGGAAATAAGTTAAAAATTGAAAGAATTATTTGCTGCCCATCAATTTCATTCCTTAATTCCTACATCTGCACTTCTTGTTACTCAAATCAGTTTGCAAAACAATTAAACCAATTGCAAAAGTATATATTTACTTCATGAAAGCAGTCACGTTGAAGGGGAATAAGTATTACTGAAATAACTGTATCATAAACAGGTCAATTTCTGACTACCCATAAACAATCAGCAACACTCATAGCGCTCTATAGCTTGAAATGATGTGAAAGTGAGACAAATGTCGTTGGGCGTATGCAAATGTGCATAATGTAGGTGATGATTAAGACGATGCTAAGCTGTATATTGCAGATGTGTGTGTGTGTGTGTGTGTGTGTGCACATGTATATACGTATGCATATATATATAGGGTGTGTGGGATAAGTGTATATGCAAGTTTATTTCCCGCAGAACCAAGAAAATATGCATAAAATTGATTCTGCCCCGTTGCATTCTAAAAAGGGAAAAAAAACATTACGTAGTAGTCGCTGTCGTTATCTTTTCGGTCTATTCAACGAAGCGTTGCAGATGAAAAGGCTTGCAGGAAGGGACGAGGAAGAGGTTCATTTAATGGGACATTATGCATATGCAATCTTTGACTACTCCTTCTAATACAATCATACTAGCTGTGATAGGGCACAATGAATTACAATCCACTGCTGCAACTCTCATCATATACGAAACGAATCGGTAACAAATTCCGTAAGGAAGAAACGAACCGGGAAGTGTGCACAGTGCTCCAAAACTGAAAGTCATCTGGTATTTGTTATTTAAGCACTGCATATCAATCGATGGTCGAATGAACTCCCAGTTACTGTTTCCCTCCTTTCATTTCATGATGACTAATTTTTAATAAATTTGTAAATGAGAAATAGAATTTGGAACGAGTAATACTGTACCATATAGCATACTACATGCTAAAACACATGCATATTCATACCATACCATTAATTAATTGTTAGCAATCAATAAATCGATGAAATTACACGTGTTGTATTCGAAATATAACAATAATATTGACAAGTCAGAAGTGATATCTAACCGGACACCCGCACGAGAGAATAACGAGCCAAATGATAATGACAAGAGAGTAATGCATGTGTGTACGTGAGCGTGTGTCACGTGAGGTTAGACGTAACGGACAAGTTAGAAGGGTGCACTATCTGCAAACAAAATAGCAGCAAAGTTAAGGAGTGCAATAGCTGAGGAGATAAATGATTGTGGGAAGGGGAGAAGGGCGCATGGGGGAGGGGAGGGGGGGAGGGGGGACGCAACGATAAGCATAGTTGTTGAGAAAGTGGATGAAGTAATAAAGCGGAATTAACGTTCAAAAATTCTCCTTCCGACTTTTCGAAATCGCCTAGCCTCTTCATCATCATCATCATTTCACATTTAACTGTCGCCCTCTCTAAGCTACAAACCTGTCTCATACCAAATCTAAATACATTTCATACATATAGCTAAATACATAGACAGAATTTAGTTTTCAGCAAAAAAGTGCAACTTCGCTTTTTTCCCTCAGCTGTAATTTGTGTGGCACATGTACATTCTGCTTGCTTGATGCTTCATCAAACTCTTAGTACTTTCATTAATTTCAACAATCCCTACCTCCACAAAACAAATTATAATTAGAACTTTTTTCTTATCATTTGCAGAAATAATTAGTCATAATAATAATAACAACAATAGCAATAATAATATAATAATAATAATAAAAATAGTGATAGGAGTGATAACAACAATAGTAATAATCAGTTATTGCCATAATTATCACTGTTACTCTAACGATGATCGTCATTTCTGTTGCTTGCTGTAGTAGGCTCTTTTTTCGCTGAACAGACACTTGTAGCATTAATGATGAATTTTAGAAACGTATAAGACTCACTCAACCTAACATTATATTGGGCAATGATGATGATGCTTCTTAGGCTTAGATGAAAAATTAAATTCATTTTTTCCCTACACCACTATAATATGCAGTTACTTACATTTAAGGCAGTACAGCTAGGTAGTTGTGTGTGTGTGTGTGTGTGTGTGTGTGTGTGTGTGTGTGTGCATATATTATGATGTATTGTATTGCCCGATGTGTACACAAATTCATATTCTCGAACTATTTTCAAAATTACACACATATAGGCACATAGATGAAAGCATTCATTCTCGATTGCTATTTATTTAATTGCGATGTGAAAAAAAAGAGCCAAAAAGATAAGAAGGGGGATGTGGCAGGGAGAGAGAGAGAGAGAGAGATTGTTGCCCAAATACATTTCATTTCCTTCCTACACTGATTGTGATATGAACAGCTGAGAGATTTGCATCATGCAAATGATATTCCAGTAGTGGAAGCTGTGTTAATTGCAATTAATCCTGTCAACGGTGTGTAACAAATTTCAAAACTTCTCATCACACTCTTTTTTTCCTTTAAAACTAACGAATGAATTCTGGTTTTCATGAAAAGAAAACAGAAAACGACCAGCAAAGGAAATCTTAAATAAATGTTAAAATGTTTAAATTTCAAATTTAATTTTAAACAATAATAACGGGAAGTGAGAGAAGATTGCTGCGCACCCATCCACCAATACAAAATGCATCTTTATGCATATGTATGAAAATTAAAATGAAGTGGTATGTATTATAGTGGCAGTTCATCAGAATTAGGTAAATTTCACTGAACGATGGCAGGCGAACGAAGTGATATGCGCAATTTGTATGCATGGGTGTTGTGTCAATGTGTTTATGTGCGTGCTGATGTCGCTGTCATTATATGCATGTATATGTGTGTGTGTGTGTGTGTGTGTCTGTCTGTGTGCATGTGCATGTGTGTGTGTGTGTGTGTGTGCATACCTTTTGCGATTTCAGTGTAAACTTGAAATGAGACGAAATGTTAAATGCATACATTTTATGCATAGAAATTAGTGATTTGTGATAGATTTTGTGAATTGCGTCGTTGCTGTATTGGTATGATTCTTACGATCACAAGGAAACGATGAACAAGTCTGAAATTTGAATCTCTCTCTTCAACCCCTCCCCCCCTCCCCCCCGCTCCTCTCCTACTCCTCTTTCTCCCTCGCACATCCCACACAACCCCTCGTTATCGTCTCAATTGAATTTTTGACCTTAATTACTACTTCTGACCAACTGTCGCACCCGCAATTAGAAATTTTTGGAATGATAATGCAATATATGGAAATGATGATTGAATGCATTGAATTTGATAAGAGTGCAACGATAGCACTACTATTATTATGCAAAAGCTAAGAGGAACAGCAACTGACCATCAACGTCCCTTCACTCTCTGCGTAAGTGGAGAAATACGTGAAAAAAAACAGCAACTGACCATCAACGTCCCTTCACTCTCTACGTAAGTGGAGACATACGTGAAAAAAAAAGAAGTGAGCAAAAAGCGGAGAAACTTCTACAGAAAGTGTTTCTACGTATGCATTTGTATATGCAACAAACAAATCTTGATATGGTCTGGTCACTGGGGCAGGCGCATTTACTACGATGTCACCAAATCTATAAAAACCTGATTAATATTTCTGAATAGGTCAACGAGACGTGTATGTCTGGGTGGTGATAATCGGAGCACACATATAGCATTTGATTACTTCACATTTTCAACAATTTACAATTATTTCCTTAAAAATATTTAGGAATAATATGCAAATGAATAGCATAAATGTGTTGACGGATGGAAAGTACATGTAACAGTGCTGGAATTAGAAATGTTTGCATAAATTATCCAAATTTCATCGTCTCCAACTGATATGAGAAATGAACAGCAAGGCATTTCGAAACATACATAAATTTAAAGAATCAAAACACTTCATTGTCATTGTAATACAGCAAAGTTCAGCTACAAACACTTCTCTCTCTCTCGCCCTCTCGGTGCAGAGTATGAAATTTGTTTACATTTTCGCTCAACTGTTAGAGACGGATAAAATTCGAGCAGTACCAAAAAAAGGTTTCGAAACTCTCTGTTACATAATGCTTCCAAATCAATCGATAAATTTACTAGCCGAATTCAAATATGCTTACGTGTAAATAAGTGAGTAGATGAACTTTCAAACTCATACAACGCTAAAAGAGGAAACATCTAGTAGAGAGAGAGAGAAAAAAAAGGAAGAAAAAAGTTAGGAAAAGCGGAGCTGTAGAAATTTCTGTTTGCAGCAAAACTGCAAACATGCATGCTCTCTGTGCCCCTCCTCACTCCCCTTTATCTCTCTCTCTCTCTGCTTAAAGTTATGTTTACTTAAAAATAAATTGTGAAAAAGAGAGTATCAATGTGTGTGTGCGTGTGTGTGTGCGTGTGTGTGTGTGTGTGTGTGTGTGTTACAACGCATCAAACAACAACAATAACAACGATGATAATCTTGGAGTGGCGCTGATGACAACACTAGCATTACGCAATTTTTTTTTGAGACAAAAAATATTATTCATAATGAGTTTCGATAGGAGGGAGAGAGAAAGAGGACGGAGGGGAGAGAAAGAGGGCAGAGAAAAAAAGAGGAAGAGGTGTAAATGTTATGCAACTATTTCTATTCCATATCATATCATATCATATCATATCACATTACTCATGCACTGATTTCCAGGTGACTCTTTAGCAAACGAGCATCCGTGTCATCCCAAGTGGTTATCACACGTGTACGTATCGTACGATGACAGTGACGATGATGTTATTCACACAATTTACCACTATGTGAATTAGTTAATTCCCGTGACGAACGGACGGATACACACATACACACACACAGACACACACACACACACACGTATATACACACACGCACACACATTCACACACGTGTACTATAACTGTGACACTTTATGTGCTCAAAATGCATATCCTTTTATCCAATTGTTTATTCATGTATACGTGTGTGTACATGTGCGTGTGTATATGCATATGTGTCTGTGTGCGTGTACGTGCATGTATTCGTGTGTGTGTGTGTGAGTGTGCATACGTATGCGTGAGCTTATGCATGTATTTTCATTTCGGACCTCAATTGTTCTCAGAAATTTTTGTGTGATTCGACAAGAGAAATGTTTATTTTAAGTAAACATAGCTTTAAAAGTTAAAATTTATTAAGAAGTGCCTAATAATTTAACTTATCGTTAATTAAATAATTATATTACTTTTGATTTATTAATTTAATTTTGGGAGGGAAAACAATTGTTGTTGAGGAATAACAAGTGGAATAACATGTATTTTACTGCAAGAGATGAGGATGAAGTGATGCTAGCCAATTTAGGAAGTCATGAATGGAGAAATTGCATTTCAGAACACAACGTAAATTCTTTGAAAATTTTGGAACGATCATTTTCCCCACTTCTCTCAATTTTCCCTCAAGCATACGAGAGGCAAAAGAAAGAAATCCAAGACGCGATGGAAAATTTTCATCTCAAACATTTGCATAAATAAATACACTAATTCATTTTACTTAGTGTTACGCATTTGTTTAAGACCATTTCTGACAATTATTTAAATTTAAATTTTCTCAAACGAAAAACTTGTTTAATAATAGGAGGAGAAAATGGAGAGAGAATGAGAAGGAGAGAGAGAGAGGGGGGGGGGGTGAGACAGGAGGAAGCTTTATTATCTTTGTAATATGAAATGTTAAAAATGCATTCTCATCAAAAATTAAAAATAAAACAAATGTAGCGCAATCAAAAATGGCATGAGAAATTTACACGATGGCCGGGAAATTCCAGTTCTAATATTACAAGGATGGACAGGTTACTGCTTGCTTGCTTGCTTGCTCCAAGTGCTACTGCTACTTCCCTACTGCGGTAATTTTCGCATAGTTTGATTAGAAAAATTTGCAAAACCAGATTTTTCAATGGCATTGGATAGAGAGAGAAAAAAGCCTGTGCGCGAAGAAAAGAATGAGAAAATAAAACGATTACAATCGGTAAAGGTGGTGAGTCCAATGGGAAAAAATTACCAAATATTCATTTATGAAAGTTTACTACCTGCGAAATCAATAAATGACGATGGTGGTGATGACGATGACGATGACGATGATCGTGATGGTGGTGGTGGTGGTGATGACACAGTGCATTATTTCATTTAAAAGAATAAAAATAAATAAATTGATTGATTGATGCAATCAGTTTAGAAAAAAGAAAGTGTATCATTATGAATTGTTATAACAAGAAGAAAAAGAAAGTAACTGATTAATATAATTCCTTGAGAAATGCGGTAAAGTTTTTGAGCGATGATGATTTTTCAAAGGTTGATGCATTCATTGCGCAAAGGAACTCTCCTAGGAGAATTTTAAAAAAAAAGGAAAAAAAATCAGAATTGTACATTTGCGTTATATGTGAAGGCTAATTAATGAAGTGTCCATTTGCGGTGAAATCCGTAATTTATGATTGCTATCTGATAAGATAAAATAAGCTAATTCATTTCCATTTTCAAATTTTTTCTATGAAATTTTTATGAGTAATATTTAATTGTAAAAACTCAACTTCTATGCAAGTGAATAAGTGAGAGGATGCTTTATGCGTGTTATTATTATTATTATTATTCGAGAAGATTAATGTTCACTGTAGCAATTTATTAGCATAGCTGATTTATCCGGATTAACTACCATGGAAATTCATTAAAAAGTGATTTACATTAAAATGATGACGCATAATTGTGCCTGCTGATATTATCGACGGAAGCGATTATGCATACAATACATTCCGGCCAGCCGCTCATTGATTGATTGTTTAAAATATAAATCAACGCATTGACAATTACAAAATTTAATTGTTACACAATCCCTTCATTGCTGTTTAATAATATTTAGGAGATAATGAATGACTGTAATAGCATGCGTAGAATGGAAGGTTTAATGATTGGATGAAATTAAATGATTAAGGAGGAGGAGGAGGAGAGGAAGGTAATGAGTGCGAGGCCGGAATGTCGCACCTGAAGAAGTGATGTTGCTAACAAAAATTTCACTACATGCTTCTCTGGTTGTTTTCATTTCTTTTTTTAGCGAAGTAATTAAGAGAGTTCAAAAGAGAGGCAAGCAGGTTGTTTGGGACCGTGTTTGGCCAGGTACTGTTGAATGAATTTAGATAGATTGACGGATGGATGGATCCACTAGAAGCTTTCCTCTACTTGTTCAGTTCATTCTTCCCGGTCATCATCTCTATTCATTCATCCATCCATCCATCCATCAATCCATCCAAAACTTCATAATTTTTCAAATCGAAAACAGTGCTTAATATTCTTTGCTGTTGTTTGCTAAGACACTTGCATACATGCAACACACGGCTATGTGATAGGGATGGATGAGGCCTTTTGCGCCAAAGGACTAGCGAAAGAGAGGAAAGGCCGAAGGGTGTCCGGAAGTTTAGAAGCTCAAAAATTAGGTCAAACAACAGGTAAAAAGAATGCAAAAATTTTCACCAAATAACTAAATCCTTCGATGAACCGAAGCAATTAAAGCGATCAGTTAATTTGCATTCATTTTAGCTTCAACTGAAAGTTATTAGGATGAATGTTCCAGCACTTTCCATTCCTCTCTCTCTTCTTCCTTTTCACATTCGCCATGTGACAAGCAATATCCGCTCAGCTAATATGCTGAAATTTCATGACACAACGGGGATGACAACTTTCGCCATTCATGCACCTATCATTTCATTTCCTCTTCTTTTAATATTTCCCAATCCTTTCAGTATTATTGGAAATATGAATTAACTAAAAAAATGAATTAATCAAAATATGAATTAACTTAAAAAAATATGAATTAATTAAAATATGAACTAATTAAAACTATATGAATTAATTAATTTAAAAAGCATTTGCGCCAAGTAAAATTAAAAAGAAAAACAGCATATTTAAAACAGAAAAACAAAATTTGTTAGAATGGATATTAGTTTTGGCACGAAAGAAAACAAATTGTTGAATTATGCTGACAGTAGAAAATTAATGAAATTCCATCAGATAGGGTTATATTTTATAAATAAAATCCCTTCCCTCGCTCGCTCTCTCTCTCTCTCTCTCTCTCTCCCTCCCCCTTTCCTTTCATCATTTTGCATCAACTTTGTTCGCCATCACTTTTTCAGCTAAAGTTTAATTTAAAATTTTACATTATGCGATGTATTAACAATTAATTTTTTTTTATGGACGAAATATCCCTGTCCTGATTACCGGGCATTTTTGGGTCCAAGGTCATAGCTGGCTTACATTCATTTTCAAAAGTGATCTGTGAGTGGAGTGATGCCCTCCTCTTTTTTTGTCATAAATGATTACTTTTTTTCAAAAGATCGTCACAAATTTAGGTCATTATTTACGTGAACTGAAATTGATTTTAATCCGCCTAGGATCAAAGGTTGCGGAAAAAAATTCCGCTAGTGATTTTGCATGGGAGAAGATGAATGAAGATATATTACCTTTGTTAAAGTTTGCAATCATTGCTGCGAAATGAATAAACATATTTTAATTTTCCATCGATGTTATTGAAAATGAACGGAATGAAAAAAAGACATTTGTGCAGATGGGATGATCGCTAATTTACGAATTTTTCTCTCACTTTTTTTTTAAAACCAACAAAAAAGTTTCGATTACAGATTTGTGCATAAATGGCAAGAGAAAAAAAAGGGGAAAAAATGGAATACATACATATATATATATATATATATTTTTTTATTCTACAAAATATAATGGATGAGGAATTCATCCCTTTTTTTTCTGTTTTTAAATTTCAAAATGAGCAAAATTTATGGAACAATGATGGGTAGTAGTTAATTGTTGCTCATATTTATTTCTAAAATTTCGATATTACAAATATTAATATATAATTGAGGAAGAGAGGGAGGGAGTGATGGAGGAGGAGGAGAAGCAGGAGAGACAGAGAGAGAGAGAGGGAGAGAGGGAGAGAATGAGCGAAAGTGTGAGGATTTTTTTCGTCGCTTAATGAATATGAAGGAAATAATCGTTATATTATTATTGATTGATAATGAAGTACACTAGCAATGTGAGTGTGACAAAATTCAATTTTGAACTCTACTCCGACCAGTTATCATCATTTTAGTAATGTAGGAGAGTGAGAAAGCAAAAAACAAATGCAGAAATGATGAGGTAACGATACAAAAATTAATCATTAATTAGCTTAAAGCAAATTTTTGATGATGAAATTCAAATGCCAACTGATGTCTTTGTTCGCTTCAAAAAGTTTTCAATTACACAAAAACATGCTCATAAAGATAATTTTTGATCAAATCATCTTGATGATTTGTTTGAAAAGTGATTGATTGAGTTGCTATTTGCTAACTAGCGCACACACATATATATTCACAATTTCATCTTTAACCTATGATAATTTGTGCAGGAATTTCACAATTCAACAAATACCAACAACAACAACAACAACATAATGATAATGATAATGATAACAATAATAATAACGATAATAATAATAATAATGATAAATAAGCAATAAATAATATTAGTAGTTATGATTACAATTAGCAATTGTATTATTATTATTATTGTTATGAAATAGTGAAATTAAATTTTATAGTTAAATAACTAAGGAACAACTTATGCTGCGATAAACATTTCCATCAATCTTTAGTGAATTTACTTGGTTTGCAAAAAAAGAAAAAAAAGACGAATCGACGAAGTGATAATAGTGATATGCGCACACACATATCAGTTGCGAATGGCTGTGTAAACTGCGAAAGATCGATTAGCAAGTCAATTAAAACCGAAATATATCAATTATTTTGTTTACTTTGTGATCAGCAATAAAAGAGTAAAAATAAAAAAATTTATTCCATCGCTGAGAAGTGAAAGTAAGTAAGTCGGCTGGCCGACGGCTGTAACGGCTGTTGTTAAGGGTTCACAGATCACATTTAACTCAGCCGATATAAGCAAATTTCTTTTTTTTCCATCATTTTGCCTATGAAATGTTTTAATTGAGAGAAACAGTTGTGGAAGTTTTAATGCTTCGTGTTAATCACTGAAATAATATAAGAGAGAAGAGAGTTAGACCACAAATTCTTTCTCTGTTTGAAAATTCAAATTAAATAACAACAAATTCAGAGGACTCAATCAATCAATCAATCAATCAGTCAATCAATTAGCAAAATTAATCATCGTCACTAGTATTCTTAAATATCTGTTATTGAATTAATTTGATGAAATTTTAATCAAAAAATTAATTAATTTTGATCATTGTTTTATAAATAACTGGTCTGAAGGATAGCTTTAGAAATTTTACATTAACATTAAAGGTTTGGCTTTCTTTTTAAAACTTTTTTCAACCTTCCTTTATTATTAAATATATGATTCAAATTTCAACAAAAAATAAAAATAAAAATTAAAATGCATAAAACATTGATATTATAATGTTCGAAAAGCTTTCTCTCCCTCTCTGCCTCTCTTTTGATATGTATGTGTGTGTATGTGTGTGTGTGTGCATGTGAGAGAGAGAGAGAGAGAGGGAGAGAAATTTCATTTTATCGATACATTTTTTTCTCAGCACTCCCCCACTAGGCGGCAATACAAGCGCTTTTCCACAAAATACAAAATATCCAGGCCATATGATTAACGGATAAAACTAATTTCCACAACGAAATTAACCTTTGTATTTCAAAAAATTCTCGTGAACTATTGGAAAATTATCTATCAGAGGAGATCGAAATGGTAATTCACCTGAACTGTCTGCTTTCTTCATTAGTACAAAATCCTTTCTTCGTATCCTTCATACCTGACAGTTAGCACAAACTTTTACTGAAGTAGTTCAGGAATTATCTTTATCATAATTCACCCGTTGATTTTGCAGGAAAAAGATGAACTTAGAAATTGAATTGAATATCTCATCCATTTCTGTGATATATTTACTACTTCAATTCGTTGGATGAAAAGATGAGATAACAAGGAAGGAAGTGAAAAGATGAAAGTAGGAAGTATCCTACTGCGATATTCTCAAATGATTGTCCAAATAGGTTTAATTGAAGCGATTTCAAAAATATATAATGATAAAAACAGTAATAATGACTACGATAACGATAACGATAATGATAACGATTATGACAATGATAATGGTAATGGTAATGGTAATAATAATGATAATAATGCATGGTGGCATTGTACGGGTGTGTCTATGAGGAGAAATGATAAGGGCGGAAATACAAATCCCTCGTGGTGCATTCCACTTAGCACTCACTTATAGGTTGCGTACAATTCTAATTAGAAATACCGAAATAGAGGTGAAAGCAGTGGAAGGGCTACGTGAGAGGGAAGCATTTCATTATTTGAAGAAATAAGCACTGAGTGAAATTATTTGAAAGTAACACATATCGCATAATTTTCATCTCTTGCAATATCCTACAGTATGTGACGATTGATTGACTGATCAATTAATCGATAAATATAATGATTAGTAATATTGATCGCATAAATCATATTGAGATTTCCAATGCTAATTCATTAAGATGTAATTGTTTTTCTCGTCTTATTTTCATCATATTTATCACCATTCTTTTCTAATTTCTACTAATTAAATTAAATTAAATTATAAAAATAAACTTACCTGTTTTGCAGGTTAGAAGAGGGCGAGAGAAGAGGAAAGAAAATGGGAGGAGAATGTACAAATAATAAATTTTACATTTTTTTTTATCGCTCTCTTTTCTTTTCTTTGGCATATTGTTTGAAGTCATATGCACCTCTTCTCTTTTTCAGTAAAATAATACAGCACACATCATGAAATTTTAGAATAAATTTCAAAAAAAAATTTTTTTGTCTTCTCTCAACTGAATCAATTATTCTAGAAAGTAATGCAAACGCTATTTTTGCGTACTGTAATTTTATGCAAAAAGGGGAAAAAAGCAAAATTCGCTTTTTTCCTCACTAAAAATAACAGAAGGAGGGAAGAGAGGAGAGAGAGGGAGAGAAAGAGAGAGAAATGCTTTGAAAATGTAATGCGGAAGAGAGAGTTTTTACCGAGTTTCAAGCGCATTGGAAAGAATTGGACACGTACATGTTCATAAATAATTTTTAGATTGCAGTGCATTTGGAAAAATGGCAATTTCCACTTCAATTCTTACAATTACCAAAAATAAATATGCGTATACTTTCCTTTCCTTCTTCCTCTCTCTTTCTCTCCCTCTCCTTCGTTCTTTCTCCCTCGCTCTCCCTTAATGTATTTCACACCGATGGAATGATAAAATTTAATAAGTTTTTTTTTTCGCTGCTGCTTTTGTTGTTGTTGAAAGGAATGACAAAGCTGATGATAGTAGTAGCATATTAACATTAGTGAGAAATTTCATTGATTAATTTTAATTGAATAGAATCAATGAGAATGAATAAAATGAAAAAATGACCTGTTTGATAGTTTGCCTAGAAGAGTGCCTTTTTTCCACAACGCAACATACTTACGACATGTAGCCTTCATCATTCAACATTTGTTGCAAATTCATGCAAACCACGTAAAAGTTGCTTCATCTTTTGTCCACTTCTTTTCTTCTTTTTTTACGCTCTCCGTTTTCTCATTTGACCACTGACCACCAACTGTCCAGTATGTGTTAATCCAAATGATTCCTTCCATACCTTTATCGCCGAGCGAAATTTCGACATTGCACTTCTGAAGAAGAAAGCTGCTGTCGTTGCCACTGTTGTTGTTGTTGTTGCTGCGGTTTAAATCGAATATCAAACTTGAAAGAAAAGTTTGAAAAAAAAACAATGCTATATGATAAGAGATGAAAAAGGAGAAGATATAGTTGGTTTGCTTCAAGTTTAGTTTAAACAAATTCAAATTCAATCATAATAATGTGCCTTTTTTCTGTAATGCTTACCTAATTCAATCGATTAAAACAATTTTAATAATAATAATAATAATAATAATATATATATATATATATATATATATATGCTAAGAAATTAAGCTCATCATGTTTGAAGAGAGTGCAAATGAATGTAAATATGTGATTTGCTGCTATTTTACAGAGCCACTTCAATGTGCCCTAAAAGATTTCAAAATAACAAAGGAAAATTAAATTAATTCTTAGGAGAGGAAAAAAATGCATGAAATAAATTTTGTACTTGAAAAGAAATTGATGAGCTGAAGAAGTTGAGAAATGCAAAAACAAATTAATTAGCTATCGATGGCGAAAAACCAACTAACGAGTGCTTCATCAATGCAATCATCATATTACAATTTTGATGTGAAAAAAATTCATCTATATTTTTCCCTCTCTCACCCCTTTCCATACCCCTTCCCTCCGCCTATTTCTTCAAATAATTCATTTCTGGTAAAATTTACGCTCTAAATTTAAATTGGATGACTGACTACTAACAATTTAAAAAAAAAAGTTAAAAATTTAGAACTGATTTTTGTAATCGTATAAATGTTAGCACTACTTACTACTTGCCACAAATGCTGCGGAAAACCCCTCACATATGTATGCTATTTACTTACAAATAGTAAATAAAAAATCATGCGCAGACAGTACTGTTTTTTAATGAAAATGAAATTTTAATTAATTGCATATGTGAAATGCATGGTTGGTTGTATTCATAATTTGGAGGATCGAACATTATCCAATGGCTGATACAGGAAAGCTGATTGTAATGAAGCGTTCTCTGTAGGCTGTCTGTCGTTCAAAGCATTAAAGTTAAGTGCAGCAATTTCAATCCATCCAACAACAATTCCTTCCTCTTCTCTTCCTGTACCCATTTTCACACTGAACACGGACGCACGCGGACGCACACACACACACACACACACACACACACACACACACACACACACACACACACACACACACACACACACATCACTTCATTAACTACAACAACGCTTCAAAAAAAGAATATGAATTAATCGAATAAAAAAGAGGAATGTTAAATTTATGTAGAAAAGTAAGAGATGGTAAATGGTGCTGCATTCATCCTAACAGTGGAAGGGGTAGGAGGAGAGGTATCCCGAAAATTACCCATCGTTGGTTGCAGAAATTGATGAAAGCCAGTCCTACCTGTCCTGCGTGCTTGTACCGCACCACCACCACCACCACCACCACCACCACCACCAACAACAACAACATTACAATAATTTCCGTTGCCTATTTCATTATATATCTATCAAACATTAAATTCTAAATCGATTGATGGAAAAAAAAAAAATTTTTTTCGAAAAATGGCGCATGCAATTTGTTGTTATAGTAAGATTAAATTTTGGAGTGAGTTGAAATTTTTCAAATGAACAAGTCGTAGTGATATTCAGTGGAAATTTAGTTTCCTCAAAATTCCCTCAAATTGTTGCTAAATAAATTAGAGGAAATGTAATTTATGTTAAAAGAATGGAAGCGCTTATCCTGCACGTAACAAGATTAGCTCAAATTGTTTAACAATTTTTAAGCAAACTGGCAAATAATTCGCATGACAACTTTTTCACAAATTCATCATCCATCATTACTCCATTAATTATTAACTCATTAGCTCAACAACTCACAAATCATATAATCTATCATCACTCATTACTTATCATTACTCATCCAATCTCTTCCTATCACTACTGATAGGTTCAATGCAAAAGCGTCCACCGATCATTGTTTAACTTCAATTCAGAGAAAATTCAATTGGAATTTGTTGATTTGCTGTTGACAGAGGAAGCAATTAATCTCACGCATACGGTAGTAATTAGGTAGGAGCAGCATACGGTATAGTAGTAGTAATAGGTAGTAGGAAGTAGCAGTAGGAGCACGTAGTAGTAGGTAGTATGATAATTTCCCACCATTCCTACTCCGACAATTGGTTTGAAGCGACGAGGGATAGCTTGTGAAGGGCGCTTTTTTTCCAACCACAAACGCTTGCTTATCTAAATATTCAAATTGGTGCAGTGTTTTCCGCCTCTCCGTATGTACTTAAACTTCATTAAAAAGTGCACTTCCACTCCCTCCCACCCGGTGCTTTTAAATATTTCAAGCCGGCTGTTCTGTTCGAAGTGCACCAAGGAGAACCTTCCCTTCCTCCTCTCTTCCACATGCTGCAAGCGAAGAGGAGAACGAAATGAATGGAATAACTTTGAGCAAAAAGAAGAAAAAACAAAATGAACTTTTCAAAAAATTCAGGAATGTTTCAAAATTAAAAAAAAAAACAACAAAACATTACATATTAACAATTAACAGTGAAATTATTGCTATAACATTTCAATTCAATTACTTTTTCAAATGTTACAATCGATAGGATAATTGAATTCACCATTCACTTAGCTTTCACATTTCAAGCATTTCTTCTAATCTTTTCAAGTGATGATGAGTTTAATTCAAACTAATTGCGAATTCACATATGAACATTAAAATCAACTGAATTCACACTGCCTTTCACCTAATGCAATAAAGAAATTGAAGAAAGCTTGTTAGAAATTATCCACCCACGCATTCAGTGTCCCGTTTCGTGCCTTCCCCCTCTCCCTCTCTCATCAAGAAAAAAAGAAAAAAAATGTGTGGCCATCATTGCACATGTCTTTCAAATTACACTACACTCACTCATTTTATCCTTCTTACCACTTTAATTATTCGTAATTTTTCAAATTACATTGACGCACTAATTAAATTTACTGATAAATCCCTGTCGCCCTCTCTCTTCTGCACTATGACATTTCGGTGCTTTTAATCTCTCTCGTCTAACCACTTTCTGTTGTCTCTAGTGAGGACACATTTCTGCAAACTGTGTTCGTTGGAACTGTTGCTAAGCTACCCTCATATGCTTGGATTTTTGAAATTCCTCTATTACAATTTCACATGCAAATTTGCCTTTTGAATTTAGACGATTGGTAGAGTGAATAAAAAAGCCACTTCCATAATCTCTTATCATAAAAGTTCACTTTTATAAATCTTTTACGTCACCAATAATGGAAGAGAGAAAATGATTAAATGTGAAATTTGGAGGATTGAATCTCTTTCGCGGAATGCTTCCAACAACGACGGAATGTTTGAAGGATGAAAGAAGCAAGGATACCGCTGAAGCATCCCATTCAGCAACGAATTTTTTACGGCAATTGTCTTTGCACAGAAGTATCTCACGTGGTATACTTCCCATATTCAAGCTAATCATTGTACTTGGCGCTTCTGTCACCGTGGTATGTCATCATTTTATTCCAAGAAATTCATTCGTGAAACTATCTCAAAGTAATAAATGGTTAGCTGCTTCCTTGCCACTCTTTGGCTTGTGATTAATTCAGCGTTTCCTCCTGGAAGAGAGATAACGAGCTAGCTGTCGTCAGAATCGAAATTCACTTCTCCGTACTTCTGTTTCATTCTTCACTGATATTGTGGTTTACTGAGCTGAATGTCCAATGTTTAAAAGTGTCACTACAGGCAGAGGAAAGTTGTGAACTGTTGTGAGTTAGCGTAGTTACTGGTTGTGTACCACCGTACCAATTTTGTATTTTCTAATTTTGAATTTTAAACTATTTGTTGAAATTACTAGAATTATTTTATTTCAACAAACAATGAGTGTCAAAAAGTAAGCTGCGGATAGGAGTGTGTGCTAAGGTTTCACAAAGAACTACACATGAGAAAATGGATCTCTTTTTCTATTATCAGTATTTAATGTGGCATTTCTCAATATAGTAATTAATTTTTTCTATTAAAGCTGATGGATAAGAGAGTTATGGTGTAAGTAAGGGATTACCGAACTGAATGAATTTCCAATCTATGAAATTTAAGCTTCTCTATTACTTGTCGTTGGGTTGGACAGTGTTTGTCGAGGATCAAAGTTATGGCATTGCTGCAGTTCAAGGCCAACTGGTTCGTTATCTGATTGAATCACGGCCTTGTTTAGATTTGAGGAAGGATTGCTATATTGTTTATGATGCTGTTGATATGTTTACGTAAGCTCTCTTTCTTATACTTTTGTGTTTCTTGTCGTACATCAATCTACCAACTAACAGGAGAACTGAGGGTCCTTATAGTTAGATGCTCCTATAAGACTTCCGGAATTGCTTTGACTTTTTTGTAAAAACTTAGGAAAATGTATGAAAATTGTGGATGATCAAAGTTATGGCACGAAGTGGAAATGGTGGGTTTTTCATAAGGGACCTTGAAGAACGTAAGTGAATTTTATTGAATAGTAAGAAAGAGTTCGATCTCAATTGAGGGCTTTGAAGAATGATAGAAAAAAACAGTCACATGTTGTTGGACTGTTCTCAGTGCTAAAGCGTGCTTAAACTGAAAAGTAAATGGATGAGGTATTTCAGAGGTGATGTTAATCGCTTCTTGATAACGCAACATGTTCCAATGAAGCATGAAACTGTCGTTCGTCTTATTCCACCTACAGGTTCGACGATTTGAGAATTCTTTAAAACTTAAATTCGCTAGTTTACAGCTCGTGATAAATTTCATCGTTGCAATGCTTTGTTGACTCAGGTCTCCGGTCTAAAGAATCCGATTCGCGATTTTGGAAAGTGAATCATACGCATATTAATAGGCAATATGTTGCGGTTATGCTAACGGTACCATTTGGCGTTGCTGCGTTGGCGCTCTCTACTTACGCCAACACGGCAGCTAATATTTTGATAGTCGGTCTTGGTGGTGGCAGAATGAATATGTTTTTGGCAAATCATTTTCCGAAGGTCGCTTTTTCGGACATTTTATAAGTGCATGACATACACCACTAAAGGTGATTAGTTTAT
The DNA here is from genome assembly GCA_963070105.1 of Litomosoides sigmodontis. Lineage (NCBI taxonomy): Eukaryota > Metazoa > Nematoda > Chromadorea > Rhabditida > Onchocercidae > Litomosoides > Litomosoides sigmodontis. The sequence continues at coordinate 6,952,801 of OY718807.1, read as the reverse complement.
GGACCTATTGTGACTCTTTAATAGTTTTTTTTTATTGAATAGTGGCAAAAACATAATCAGTAGATTGGAACAGAATTGATGATCTACGGGATCTTGAGGACAGCTAAAAAAAACTTGGATGAGATGAAAAAGTTGATGAGCGCAGAAGATATGAAGAAAAAATTATTCGTTTTTGAGGATCTTCGATTTCGTTTTTTATTATAGATGGCAATAACAGTTGTCGAACTTGACGAAGTCGCTGTTGATCTGGCATGGCGGTGGTTCGGATTGGAAAAAAAGCGTGAAAAGCTCCAGATTATCATGATGGATGGTGTAAAATTTATTGAAGAAGCAGCACTCAAGAGTAATACTTGTAAAACTCCTTGAACTTGGACATGGGAACTACGTTAATATTGAAGTCATTTGAGTAATTTGGGTCTTAATACTCAATGCAAATGTCGTTATAAATTATTTATATATTAACATGACAGCCCTCAATTTGTATCAGTTTTGATTATTAATTGCAGAAACTCTCTTCGATGTTGTGCTCATTGATGTATGTGAGGATGCTGGTGATGTAATATGCCCTACTGAATCGTTCATCCGTCCAAGTTTTATAAAAAATTTGAGGAAAATTCTGCAGGCAACAGGCATTTCGTTTTACTCTTTCGTCTAGATAGAATCGCATTTCAGATATGTATCATGAGAACAAAAATTTTTGCAAGATTTATGATCCTTCTCACTATGATAATTTCAGGAATTGTGGTGTTGAACGTTTTGCCACGCGAAAATGTTTTGGATCTTGTCGATGAGGTCTTATTTTTCAAATATAAAACCGTTATTAATATAATATTGATGACAGTGGTAAAATGGAATTCGTTTTGCAGTTCTTGACTGATTCTGTTTCTCAAAAAAAAAATCCATAACTTAGATGAATCTTAGTTTAATTGATTTCAGCTTTTAAATTCATCTTAAAATGTCCCATGGCTGAGCTATGTTTTAATGTCTGTTTGAATACTATCTTACAGGTTGTGCACACATACCGGAAGCAGTTTCCAACATGTGTTGTTGCCGCACTGCATAATGAAATGAACACAATACTTGCATGTCAGAGTGTGCATCAAGTTGATCCTCATGCTACTGAGCGTTTGGTGTCCGAACGATTTCAAGAGGCATGGGATTATTTCGGTTTCGTTCAACAGTTTGGTGTTGTGGAATTGTCCTTCACAAATGGTAAATCAAAGCGGAAAACACTTGTTGATGCTACTTGAATTTTCAAATTGAAATTAAAACCGTTCATCATAATAATTATTTACGTTCTTGGTCTGAAATCACTTGATATGAAGAAAAGTTTTTATCGTTGAAAATATCAATCACCTATAGTGTGCAGAAAATTTTATGAGTGGAGAACAAGTTTATAGCATTTCGGGTTAGTTTGGATTGAAATGTAAAAAGCTACTAGCATGAACGGTTGCAGCTATTTAGAAATAAGAATTTGTTTTGAAATTATGTAAGTCCGTCTCTGTTGAAAATTGGCTCTTTCATGTTTTAAAGTCGTTGTTATTTCTTTACGGGTGTGAATTGTTTTATGTTTCATGTTTCTGTTTTTTTTTGTTTTCCGTTATGCCGTTTACTTGCTATTTGTAATCCTGAACTACATTTCTGAATATGCTTGCAAAATTTGCTTACAAATAAAAACTGAATAGTTATTATAGTATGGCATTTAATATGATTGATGACTGAGTGCAGAGCGGAGTGAATTTAGGTCTTCTTAAATATTTAATTATAGGTGTTTAATAGCAAAAGGGGTAATTCCTTTGGAAAAGCTTACGTATCTCGGTAATTGAGAGGTAATAGTGCTCTGTGTTTGGATGAATGTCAAAGCATGTAGCCAATATAGAAATCCTTTATTTGGATTGTAAATTTGTTCATTTTGATTTAACTTTTTTTCTAACTCACATTATATGATTTAAAAAATTGTTTTGTTTTATAATTTAATTTGTTGTAAAATTCCATGCGTATTGTCATTAACATTCATGTGTTCATGTAGTAATCCATGAATTATCTGGTACGCGACCAAATTTTCTACATTTCTGTATTGAATATTTTATTTTTCGTTCTTTTTATAAAAAGAAAAATATCAGGCTGCGGTACATACGTACTTTTTTTGCTTAAGTTACCCATTCTAATTTTAGTTTATGTTAATTTAGACTTTTCATACCAATTGATATTAATTTGGTATAAAAAGGACTCTTGTTATAATGTATAATTTATGTTAATTTAGAATTTTGTGAAAATGTTTTCATCTTATGATCGAACTACTCGTAACATTGCTTTAGTTTCTTTAAGCAATGTTATGAGTAGTTCGATCGCTTCATTCTTTAGTTTTTCCAACAATTCATTCATTTATTTGCACAGAGAGAGAGAGAGAGAGAGAGAGAGAGTAATAAATGCAAAGTGTGAAAGACTATTTTTCCTTGCTGTTTTGTTAGAGTGATCTGATTGAGCAGATCGTTTCAGCTAGAACTTGTAAATATTTGTTGCATGAGATTGGATTACAGCACGGCTATTTGTGAGTATAAGTGGAAATGAAATGTTATTTGGGAGTGAAAATTCAGTTGAAATTCAAGTTGTGTTGTGTTGTGAATTAACTGAACAAGGACACGGTGAAAAATTTTCCGACAGAAATAAATTTCGTATGCACTGAGAGTTAGCTATCTTTTAAAATAGCTCGAAATTGAAATTGACGTGAAAGTGTTCTACTATTTTAAATTCAAAAAAATTGGTGCTAAGTTTAGGCAATTTGGAAATATAGTTCTATTCCGTCGGTTGTTGCCTGTCACTTTATCTCTGCAACGATCTTTCCATTTTTTAAATATTTTTTTGGTTGAAATTTTTGCAAAGCAAGTGCAGTAATATCATTTATCCTTGATTAATTAATTTGACAGAGTAACTTTTACTGGCATGAAAATATCGGTTTGCATAGTGAAGTTTAATTTTTATGTTTGAACTTTTTCCTTTACTCTTTCATTTTATTTCAATTCAATTCCTAAATGATTGATTGCAATGGTGCAGTCATATAAATTAGTAAAAATTATTTGCTAGCATTGAAAAGCTAACAAACTTTTCTTCGTATTCGCTCTTTTCAAAATTGCCTTGAAAACACTTAGCAGTTAAGTTGGCGAACGTTCTTCAAAATTTTTAATAACGAAAATACGCACAGATCGACGATTTCATACTGTAAATATAAATAAGAAAATATTTCGATTGTTAACAAACAGCTAATTATAAACGCTTTAGATCACATAAGTGGAATAGTTTTCAGGTAATCCGGATCCGTTCCAATAATTTTCGTCACGTAGAATGCGTGAATTGTGTATACAATGTACAAAAGTTCGTCACTATTAATATCCTAAAAGAAACATCAGTTATACGGATTGAAGGTAACTTTCCCCGCACATATTTTCATCAGTTTTTTTTCAGTTGATAGAAAAGAAGTGAAAAAAAAGGTCTTCGATTTAGCAAAAGACAGAGAATTTAAAATTCACCTTCAGGAATTTCATTACTGTTATAATTACATACAGTGATAGTTGATTGCTATTCAGATAGATGTCTTATCAAACTGTTGCTATCGCTTACATCAAATGATCAATAACAATCAGATTTCCTTTTGAGCTATCAAATTCCAATCTATTTCTCACCTTAATTTCTAAACCATTAATCGATGAACTTCGTGGATCGCGAAAAACAAGTCGTAGTCGTATTTTTCCATCATCAGATGATGATTCCAAATCACAGAAACGATACTGCCACGAGTAACTCTGTAAAAATTTGCATAAATTATAAATAAATGCAAGTTACTGATGGGAACGAAACATTTGGCAACGATTTGCTAAAGACTTACGACAATACCTTTGTAGGAATATCATATAAGCTTATGCCTTGCTTGATATCAATCACCAAACCACTTGGACGTCCGTCGTAACTGCAGGCAAACGTGCGTGTCTAAGCAAACAAAAAGAAGAAAATGTAATTTCAGCTACAAAATTAGCATAATTAACATGATTGCTGTGAAATAAATGAATGCATTATAGTGATATGAAGTAATATGATGACGATAAATTATAGTGATATAAAATATGATGATGAATTATAGTGATGCGGAAGTAACACGTGAAATACCTGAAGAGTGTTTACGGTGCTGCGTAAACAACGATGATAAGCTGCATCGAACTGATTGAACTGATTGTGATTCTCAACTGACATGTAATGCTTCATACCATTTATAGATGTTTCAATCCAAAAGCAATAATCACGTTTGTCTAGCGCGGGCTTCTCAGGATCGAGCACTTTAAACGTTGTATCGTAAATCTTGTACAGCGATACGCATTTGTTCAAATCATCCGAATTCAACTGAAACTTATTGAATCGTTGAGAATTTAAAACAAAAAAAACAAACGAACGAATTGTTGCAAGAGGTGACATTTTATAAAATAATCAATGACTAAAATTTTACAATAATTTTGAAAAATGTGTTTAATTTTAGCATACTGGTGGAGATTCGAAAATACACAGTTCACCACCCTTCAGGATGATAAATCGAGGTTCCCAACGTTGACATGGATTTTTGAAATGTTCCTCCGGTAATCGTTCACTTACCCAACCAATATACGTAATCTAAACATTTCAATAGCTTCAATATTTCATTTAAAGTTTAACTAAAATATAAACTTTAATTTACGACCAAAAAAAAAATCGACAAAATGGCGAAAGTTTAGAAATTTTGCAGAGCTCTTTTTCATTACTCTAACATTCATGCAATTCAGGGATATGATAATTTTGTAAAAATTTTGAATAGCAAACGAAAGGAAATTCTCTCGTACGATATTATTGCCCTTTTAGCACGCCACGCCAAAAACTAATTTTATTTCAAATATTACCTTTCCCGATACTAACCTGTTCATTTTTATGCAAATATTTATTTGATAATTTAATAGATTTATAATTAAGCGATATGATACGACCCTGAATGTGCTTGATCCATTGCTCCATCGTGTTTTTATCTTCGCAGTGTACAATACCGGTCGTTGAGCCATCCACTGCGCGAACTTCAAAGGCATTATTTCTAAAAATCTTTAACTGTTTCCTTCTTTCTTCAAATTATTAATTTTCGGAATAGTGCAAGTGTGAAAGAGTTTTGCTGAGTGATAAGCGTGAAATGAAGAGATTCTTCCTCACCTTAACTTATCAGTTCCCCAAAGATAACGAGTGATAAATGCCATTGGTAGTGGAATTTTAGCCATCGTTTTCCACTCATCTGATGCATCATCAGCTGTACTTCGACCAATGGTACTTCGTGTGCTGGTGGTCACATCACTCGGATGAACCGATGACTGTACTTTCAGTGAGCTCTAAATTTCACTTTTTTTCTTTGCTCTTGATATTTTCAATTTCAATATTTGCCTTATAAGCATAACATTTAAAGTAAAATTTATTCAACTTTTCAGGCTCTTTTTTTTGTCAGAATTTTGCTAACAATAAAACAATTTCTTTCACTTTTTATTTTTTTAAAAATAATGGAATTACTGAAGAACCTTCCAGGTGTTCGGTTCATAGAGACGATCAAATGCGCTTCCAGAATGTGATCGAAGCGAATCTGACGGTCTAAAAAACTCCATTTCATACATGAAAGAAATTTGTTGTAAATTTCGTTAAAATAGTGGAAGTAAAAGTAAAAGTAATTTTTGCACTAATACGTCAATCAGTTTCCTGTCTAATCATAGCTAGAAATATTCGCACATTTTAAAATATTGCTAAAAAAAAGTTTTCACTCTCCGTGCAGAAGAAGTGAACAAAAGCAAAATCATCATATTCTTTTTGAATACTTTTACAATATTTGCAAAAAAAAAAAAAAAAAAATTCACTCATTTTATTTTTCACACAGCTCCAAGCTAGTCTTACATAAATCTCATGAAGTTTGATTGTCTTAATTAAACAGCCGCAAAATCATTGAAGTAATTAAAGTAAGTCTAACTTAAGATAAGGAGCAATTTGTATGTAATGCCTGACACTAAGTGTCACTTCATCACCGGCATCCTTCAACATTTGAACAATTTCATCGTGCGTTTTACCATCTGTTGACTGTCCGCCTATTTCAACAATCACGTCACCGATGTACAATTGGCCGCATTCCTCCGCTGCATTGATAAAATTATCAGGAAAACAATACGAAATATATTTAGTGATAAGATGTTATCAACAAGAGTTTCAACTGCGAACTGTGTGATTTTTTTTAATTTATTATTTTTACTTTTTTTTTGAAATTATTATCACTGCAAAAAGTTTATTGTTAGCGTTCGGTTTTTTTTTTTCAATATCAAATATTTATGCGAGAATTGCAGCAGAAGAAATTGCATACCAGGCGTATTTTTGAAAATTTTTGAAATAATAACTGGAACTTGCTGATTACCATCGTTGCCACCCTGAAAAAAAAACAGTTTTACTTTGATCATAAAATTGCTATTTTTAATTTATTCCCACTTACTTTGATCGATAATCCTAAGCCACCGTCATTTTTCTTGCGTAATTTAACATATCGTATGCTGCCGTCCAATTCCATCGTCGAATCTTTCGTCTCATCAAAAATGCCGCTCTTAGCAGTTATTTGAATGATCAGAACATCTGAAATTTGAGGGCGCTTTTAGCTAAAATTGCAGCTTACTTAATTTTGGTAAAATTAAGGAATTTAATGCAAAATTCTACAGATTGTTTTTTTTTTATTTGTTTGACTTATTGCAAAAATGATTTATGAGAGCAATTAGTTGCACAAAAAAGTTTTCAATTTTTTTTTTTTAACAACTATTTGATTGCAATAATTGCGGAAACCTTTTGTGAGTTCCAGTCGTACCGGTCTTCCACGACCTTTACCATCACTGAGCAGCACCATTCCGTGATGCACCTACAAAACCGTACTTCACTTTCCATAGCTAAATTTAATTTTCAATTTTCCTATGCAGTTATTTGTAATTTAACAAAACTTACAACGTCGAAATTTTTTCCGCCAGTCTTCATTGCAACACTTGCACCCATCAATTAATCTCATAAAAAGTTAAACGGAAGCACAAAAAAACCTGAAATTAATGAGTGAAATTACGTGAAACCTAAAAGAATTACAAATGCAACTCTAAATTAATCAATTGAAGAATGCCAAATCCTCCTATTACTACCAGACAATTACAAGTTCTATCAGAACTCCCAATTTAAAAGTAAATCAGATAAGAAAGCATAAATTTCTAAACGTTTACAGCATAATTCGAAATTGATCATCCCAATCATTTCAATAATTTACTTATTACGATATTATTCAAATACTCGCTTTTTCTAAAGCTTTAACTTTTAAAAGCAAAAGAGAGAGTAGTGGTGAGGGAAATTGCAAATGTGAAAATGATGCTTGCAAATTTCGGAATGTAAGGAAATGGGATGAATTGCAGTGGTACTTGAAAAGTTATCCACAAACGCAAGCAATCGATCGATTCTCGGCAACTGATCGATGCTAGATGGATGAAAGTTTAACGAAATAATAGTGGAAAATACACGTGCGTGTCGTATGCGACCACAGAGAGGAAGTAGTACACACAGCTGTTTCCACAGCTCAACAATCGTTCCTCCAATTACACTAGCTATGCTATAATACCTTCAAACTACTCATCTTCATCAGATTAATTAGCGATAATTAGCATATTCAATTCAATTCAATTCAATTCATTTCTGCCCCAATCATTATTCATACTTTATTTCCACTAATTATTCGTCATTTGCATATTTTGAGAAAATTTGCATATTTCCAGAGTGAGATGATTGATGGATAATTTTTATCGATGATAATTAACAAGAGATATTTTTCATTTTTCATTTGGAATGACTGGAATTGAATAGTTTGTATGAGTTTTTTTTTTTTCAAATTTTCATTTCAATCAGTGTGATGTGAAAATTATGATGAATCACTGAGGTTGTTTCAGTTAAATTTCACTTTGCTGCAGCCGGCGATTCTTTGCCACCTGCGGCCGCTCCTTTCGCACCATCAGCTGGTTGTTTTGCGTCCGCAGCTGCGACCGCAGCAGGTACACTTGCCGCTGGTGCGCTAGCTGCTTGTGCAGCACCACCGGGGAGTGGTGCGTCAGCGGAAGGTGCGTTACCAGTTTGTACTGTATTTCCAGTGGGTGGAGCTGGAGTTCCGTCACTTTTCAAGAAGTAAACCGCAATGCGACGTACGCCTTCAAACTTCGATTGAGGCGTCCAAACTTGTCGAGCGGTCTTTTCCTTCTGAAAATTGCAGTAAGCTTATTAGTAAAATAAGTTCCCCAGCGCTACGCTCAAATTCACCCATTCATACAATTGCAAGTGAGTGAAAGAGATTAATTACTTCAATTTTCACCCTCCTTTTATGCGTTAATCGGTCTGTTGCTAACAGTTATTTAGATTTAAATTCAAGGCATTTGACACGAATGATAAGTGAAAAATCGATTATCATCAACACCATATCAAATATTGGACTTTGGTGGAAAAAGAACGAAATTCTGAAAATTGCAAGAAAGCGTGTAAAAAACGTCACGCATTGGTTTTCCTTAAAAGTAATTTTTGAAAAGATTGAGTAGAATTTCAACGAACTGATGAACCTCATCGTTTTTCATGTGATAGAATGCAAAATGATGTCTCCCACTGTCAGGTACTGTTTTACTTGAAAATACAAGTTTAATTGAAGTTGAACTTTCTGCATTGCAAAACCCAAGTGCTGGACGCACCCGGAAAATATCATTTGATGTGCATTTCACCTAGAACGTTCAGGAATGCATCGAAAAATAATTTTTTTTTAATTAATGGCATACAAGGAATAAATTATTTTTAAAAATTTTCCTCTCGTAAATTCTACAAGTTTAGATATTAATTAGAAAACATTCGATCTTAAAAAAGTAATTAACCTATTATTTAAATTTAAAGTTTGCATGTTAAATATTTGTTTGTCAGACGTCTGATTTGACTGCTTCCCACTCACTTCCACAGGGAAAATTGATGGAAAGGTGAAAGGAAACCTTGAAAGTTTGCCTGTTCTTCGTTGGATTTGTCAGCTTAACTTCAAGCTGGCACGGCTCCTCCGTTAATTTGTCACTTTTGAATTCCAGTCTTGTCTCCGGCTCAAGTTTCAGTTGAAATGCCGGCTCATTTGGTCCATTAGGCGGTATCGGTGCTGGTATGGCAGCAACCGGCGGCTTCACCGCTTCTTGCGGTTTCGCAGCCGGTGGCGCGCTTCCTGCAGGTGGTGCAGCAGCTTCCGGCGTTGGAGTTGAAGGCGAAGGTGGTGCATCGGCACCCATTATTTATCATGTAATATATCGTTTAAAACCTACAAAATTTTTAATTAAAAAAAATGCACTTTCACCAAATCGGAATGGAACATCTGCATTTTTGAACAAATTCAGGAGATGATTTCTGGAAAAAAAATTGAAAGCTTCTAAAAGTTAGTTTTGGAGCGCCCCTGGAATTTAATTTACTCCTGAATTCAGGCAAGATAACGTGACTATGAATAAAGACTTATCCTGGAAAATCCTGAATGATTAAGTAACCGCTCGGAGAATATAAAAATATACAATGCTCAGATATTACACCAGTTCCTTATTTTTTTAAGAGTTAATTTTAAAAAAAGGTGAAATTTTTTGAATTTCATTTCTCTTTTTGCTATGCGACAAGTTTTCCATAGTTTTCTAGTTAAATTTAATGGTTTTAACTGCCGTGTGCTTGACAGTGAGCGGCAAACTTCAAGTAATGTCGTAGTCATAGCGACAAGTTTCCATAGCTGCTAAATGCGAACTACGACAGCTACCACCGCTCCATTGAAAATCAAAATTCTCGTTCTTGGACCACTTAAGGTAAGAATTTCAATTAAAAAACTTTTTAATCGAAATTCAAACTCACTAATTAGTTATAAAAGCTTACAGTAAACATTTCTGAAGTTGACGTGCAATATTTTGTTGTAAAAAGTTTTTTCCACTTAGCACTTTCTACTTCACTGTATTAACCAAGTTTTTTTGGCTAATGCAATCGGTAAAATATTTTGATTTTTCGATCAAAAACAAATTTAATTTGCCACTCAAAACTTATTTTAGCTTTTTACTATAATTTTTAGTTTCATTTAATTTTCAACAAGAAAACTTCACTTGGTAAAATAAACAAAAAAATTTAATTACAATGATTTAGAGTGGGAAGACGACAGTGTCAAATTATCTGGCAGATTCAGTTGATACAACAGGCGTTCACGTACGTCGACCAACTCGAGGTGAGAATTCTTCATGCAACAGCTGATAACGATAATTTTTTCGCTGATAGCACTTCCCCTTGAAAGTTTTAGTGTCTGGTCAGCTGGTCATCGTGTCTAACATTTACAGGCCTAAGGGAAGCATAAGCCATTGAGCAATTACTCTTGTACATCAAGAAAATTAAGCTAGTATTAAGGTGTGCGAATTGTTGAATTCGAAAGTAATGACTTAGAACTTGACGGAGAACGAGTGGAAGCTGAGGTTGAACTTTGGGACTGCAGTGGTGATGAGCGATACGTGAGATGTTGGCCTGCAATTCGACATAATGCAAACGGTGTTATATTGGTGTGCAAGCCTGCTGAAGATGACGGATCGACACTTCTGCCCTGGTACCAAATTTTTGGATTTTAATTTTTTAAGAAAAGAGGAAATTGTTTAATTAAGAGAAGAGTCATATGTTTCAATATCAGGCATTAGATGTTCCGATGTCCATCTAGTCTAATATCTTTTATCTTCCGCAGAATATCCCAAATACTTTTTTCCTAATAAATATCCTTTTTGGTTCCTTTTAAATTATGAATTTTGGAGAGAGTGGAATGGCTAAGAGTTTTTATTGCTTCCTTTTTTCTAAGGTATGAGGAATTTGTTCGACGTGGAAACATTAACCCATCACTCGTCCTCGTTCTGCTCCACACAACCAATGACGCAGCAAACACGGAATTTTCTCTTCCACCTCAAATGAACGGTCTTCGAGTGGTACCGTTGGAAATGGATCACGAGGATGACAATCTTCGATTACAGTTCAATGCTTTCCTGTGTCGCGTCATTTCAAATGTGAAAACTCAAAGAGTTCAGTAAATTACTAATATCGAACGACAATTTTGTCAGTTTATGTTCTGTGAATAAATTGGAAAATGCAACTAAAACTTATCGTTCATGAAAATATTTGATTTGAAAGTGAAATTTTGCTGGGCTGATAAATGGTCACTTAATTCGTCGAAAATACAATTACACAAACGAATGTGACCAATGGAATGACCCATCGAACTTTGGCATCACTTAATACATATAATCATTTTTCAACTTAACATTATTATCGTCACTGTTATCACTATCACTATCATTATCATTATCGTTGTGTTAAGAAGAGAAACGTTTGAGTGATCAGAAAGTGAAGCAACAGGAAGATCGCTTTGACAATGTGCCAATGAGCTCGATCGCTGATTTACTTCTTACATATTCGCCTTTTTGCATTTTCACAAGTCTTCTGCAAAATTAAAAATTACCATAAAACGACCACGTAATTATCAACTAATTAGCACCAACGTATGATCAGACTAACCTCGCAATTTCCTGAAATGTCTCCTTCACGTTTTCGCCACTTTTAGCGCTCGTTTCTATAAATGCAATATCGTAAGCCTGAAAAGATTGCAATTTAATCCCATTAACATGTCTACAGGTAGCTCTGCACATATTGATTGATTGATTGATTAATCGATCGATTGATCGATTGGCTTCAGATTTCATTGTTCAATTTTTGAAGTTTAAATGAAACCTCAGCAAGTTGCCGGCCTTCTTCATATTGCACCTTTCGACCACTCTGCAAATCCATTTTATTACCGACAAGTGTTACAAGCACCGTTTCCTTAGCATTTTCTTTGATTCGTGCAAGCCAATCCTATAATTAATCAAACATTTAATTAATTTCTTCATTCATGTCAACTCCATGAATTCTAAAATTTAATTAAACTAAATGTCAGATGAGGACTACGATGATTTTGTATTTTTCTTACACTTCAATGAGCAACATTCTTTGCTCATGAAAATTTAAGAGAGCGAGAGAAAGAGACAGAGATAGAGAGATAAAAAGAAAGGAAATGAGCGGTGATATGAAACGATTTCATTTCATAGACCTACTCGAATATTAATAAAACTCTGTCGATTTGTTAAATCGTAAACAAGGAGTAGAGCATCGGCATCACGGTAGTATGTTGTTGTTATTGCAAGAAATCTTTCTTGACCAGCTGTATCCCAAATCTGACCAATCAATAAGTTGAATTTCCATTATCGAACGGATCATCCGTTCCATTTTTCTTATTCAAATTATTATTCTTTTCTAATATTTTCATTAAAAAAATATTTGAGCTGAGAATTTCAGCAATCACTCACTTCTCTGTTCTGCAATATTTACCTTTAAAGAATTGAAATAAAAAAAGTTAGATGAAAAGAAAAGCATTGTGGAATGATTTATTTCACTTACTTGTAGTTTAATTTTAGCATTGTCCACTTCGACTAATTTATTCTGCAAACGAATAAATGTAGTTCAAACAGTTACAACTAGAAAATTTCACAATTCACTTACCGTGTAGTTATTTGCTTGAATTTTAAATTTCAGTTTAAAAAAAAAAACAGTGTAGGATAGGCAAAAATATTCACTCGATAATCAATTCCAACAGTAGAAATGAAATTATTATTTAAAAATGCGTCATCTTTAAATCTGACCAGCAAACACGTTTTGCCACAGCAACTATCACCAATTAGCATCACCTGAAATGAAAAATAATTATTAATTATTAAAAATGAATTGCGAGTGATGATTTCCGAAGAAAATTGGATTAATTGCATAAATGTTTTCGTTGATTGGAACTGTTTATTTGTGTGAAACGCTTGATTTCAAGCATGTAACTAATTCGTTCTTTGCTGCATGGAATGTTTTATTTATTCCAAGAAGTGCCAGAAACGAACGGTAAATGAGTAATCGATTTCAGTGAGAATTGAAAGTGATTCCTTTCCCTTCATCGTACGACGATATCCTATTCTGATTACATCTGAAATTATCACTTTCGTCAGATTATCACCATTGTTGTGTTATCACAAATGCGTGTGATTAATGGTTTATAATAAATGCTTTTAGCTTTGTAGTTGGACGATTGCGTCAGAAAGCAAATGTTTTACTTTTAGTTACAGAAAAGATAAGCGTTGTTCCTCTGTGCTTATATGTATGTTTGAAATTTATGCTTTCCTCTTTGCATGAGCCGAACCGATTCTGTTGTTGGACCTTTTTTTTTTGCTTAAAAAACTGAAAGGATAATTCTTTTTTTTGTAATAAAATTAGCTATTATTTATATTTCTCATTGAATGGCGAAAAATTTCTCTTTGCTTTACACCTTTTTTAAAAAGTAATTAATTTATTTATATTTGTTGTTTTTATGAATTTTATCAAAAAAGAAGTCTCATATGGTTGGTGTTACTTGCAATTTTAGCAATTTCTCTCTTTTTTGTTCTATTTTTTTGCTTATTTAGAAATAATGCCACTGATGAAAACGAACAGCGAAATTATCACAAGTGATTATTGAATTAAGCAAAATGGCGTTTGATGATTATAAATTTACTCAGAACAATGAATAAGGCTTGAACGGAAGCACCGAATTAAAAAGCATTGAAATTACTAGGTGTGGAGGAGAGTATTTGAAATGTACAGATTACGTCATCACTTTCACGAATCGTTTCTGAGTTGAGCAATTAGGTGGAAATCTAGGATTCGTCCTCAAATCGGTCGATGTGGACCGAACTATGAGTGCAAGCCCTGTTAGACGGTAGCGCCGCTCAGGCTTATTTGAATTTTTGAAAAAATGCTACTCCAATGAATGGTTGAACGATTGCGCCAAAATACAGTCGTATTGCCTATGAGAGCAGCGGTTAGCTGTTCTTTCGCTGCGAACCGTGTCAACGTGACGTAAGCGCTACGATTACCTAACACCAATAGCAATAGCACAACGCTATTCGTTGCTTTCTGTTCATCACAGAAAAACTGGTGAATTTTGAAAATGAAAGTGAAAATGTTAAACATTTCATTTCGGACCGCAACACACTCATTACATTCAAAGAACTTTCTTTTCACATTTCGAAATATTTCACAGCAAGCAATTAATTCATCATTGAATCATTGATCGTAGCTATCAATAAATATCTCTCACATGTTTCTTTGCAACATTGAACAGTTTGGAGGAAAGAAATGGAATAATTTTGTCTAAAAAAAACGCTCTAATAGGCGGGATTTAATGCCTTGTAAGAGCAATGAAAATGAAAGGTGAGGTGACAGGGTTGAAGCTCATATATGATCAAAGGAAAGCGCGCTCACCGCTAGGAGTATTTTTACGCTTTCAAAATTAATGAGAACGAAATGAACAGCAAAAGTCGATAAAGGAACAAATTTTCCTTTCTTTTTTTTCAAATTACAATTTTAGAAATAATTTTTAGAAAAAAACGTCCATTAACATATATGTATGCATACATACGTATACATATATATGTGTTTGATTTACTTATTATTAAGAAGTAAAGCAATTTACTTATTAAAAAGGTACATTATTTAACAAAATACATTTGTTATTGCACTTCAGAAGCTTCTCTAATTAATTCAAATTCAAATAACAAGTAAATAATTATTCGAATTATCACTGTAATGAGTTTGCATCAAATAATAACAATGATAACAATAATTAATGGAAAGACGAAATCAGATGTAATAGAGCTATCAGTTTTCAATATATGCTAATGTTCACGGGAAGATTACTTTGGAAAATAAAAATATTAGCTTAATGCTTCTTAATTACTTGCATAGCGAAATCAATTATTGAATATGCTAGAAATAATTAATTATTGAACATGTTGGAAATTAATATGTGAGTAGAGTAGAATTTAAGTTTCAAGAAAATATGGGAAATTTTACTAGATTAATTATTTATCATTATAATTTATTATTATTTACTATTATTATTTATTATTATTATCATTTATTTTAATTATTATTATTGTTAATTTTATGTAAAAGGCAGTTCGTCGGAGAGCACGCCGAATGCATTTCTCATTCCTAAGGTATATCTGCCCCATGTCGAATCATATATTTTAGAAATACCTGATATTCATAATTAGCATAATTCAAAAACAACGAATTTTGAGTTTCATACAACTTTATTTTCCCAAGCTCAAGAAGGGATATTATAACGGATATACTTGAGTATGACATCAAAAAATATTTCAACAATTGCTGAAGTCAAGAAAGGAAGAGAGGAAGGAAAAGACGAAGTGACTTTTAGCGAAGGACTGCCTTTTTCAAGGATTTCATAAATATTTCATTTCAAAAATATTTTAGACCTTAAAAAAAGAGCTAAATAATTCAAAAATGCTTGCTTTGAGAGATGTCTGCTCCGAATATCCAACGTGTTTTGCATTCTTCGCAAAGCGATTATATTTTTGCAAAAGTTCAATTTCCAAAAACGATTATTTGCTTTGGGAGGAAAAAAAGCGGCAAAATAAAAAAATTTATCATACATCATCAAAATAATCCAAATATTTTGTACTAAAACGCTCTCCCTCATCACATACTTATGGTAAGTGCTTCAGAAGTAACCTGAAATTTTCTGATTTTGAATTCTCAACGATTACATTTATGAAATGTTTTTTAATGAAATATAATGGCGAGGAGTGGACAGTTGAGGCGCATGAAATGAGAAATAATTTCACGAAAATCTCATCCACAAGGGAAAAGCAAACTGATTAATATTTTTTGAAAAAGGGTACCAAAAAATAGACGCTAAGCCTAATTTTATGAGAGGAATGTCACCGGAAAAACAATGGCACTTTTCCTCAGTTTCCGCTTTTTTCTCGACTATTTCAAAATCTTAATTTAAATTTTGATTTGAATTATAGCGTTGAGCACTTTTTTTTTGATGATTTCATCGAATGGGAAAAATTTCTGAGCGTTTTCGCGCACACTTTAGTCTTACGTTCCTTTCAAACTCTAATTGTTACTAATTTTTTGGTCCAAAAAACAACAAAAATTTCCCAGCAGCACTCTGAAAGAGGAGGAGTGTTGGCTTTCAATATAAGTTTTAAATTTTAATATAAAAAAATGCCATGAGCAAGAATTGACATTTAAGCTTTGTTAATTGCGAATTTGGACGATGATAGGAGTGTGGTAGCTAACGGATAATTAAAATTTGAAACAATATTTGAGTGACAAGATTAGACAGATAGAACTTAATTACGTCAGAGAAACGAAGAGTAAGTGCTTTGTTGAAAAGGAGGAGGAAGAAGCGTGTTATCAGATTATGCAGCAAATCGAGAGACGAAGAGAAAGGGCAAGCAAGAGAGGGAGGGAGGGAGGGAGGGTGAAAGAAAAAAGGATGTCATGTGGTATTAATTCCTTCGTAATTCATAATTCATCTTGAAATTCGATAATTTCTGCCAAATTTCTGAAGTGTTAGTGATGAGGGTGCTTACAGCACAATGAGAGGAGAAGGAATGATCGCTGAAATTAGTGAATGGAATATGTAATTAAGTTAAATTCAATTAAAATGTAATTAAAGTCAATCAAAATGAATGCTATTTGCTTCTCCAACCATTCCTGGTAATCTTTGCGCAAATTTGTACAAAAATTGTTAAATAAAATAAAATAAAAGCTAACCAAAGGATTTGAGAAAGAACTGATCGGTGGCAGATTATTTGCACAGTACGAAGGATTGCAATCATTTGGTTAGTGAAATGAAATGAAATGAAATGAAATGAAGCGAAATGAAGTGAAATCATGTCAGAAGCGATGAGCCGCTAATCGGCCCGAAATGACATTGCGATCGAATGTGCCACTCCTCTTTTTCTACGATGAAAGAAAGGTTAGTCATTCTTTTTCCAAAAAAATAAAACAAATTATTTTTGGAATGAAATGAAATGAAATTAATCAGCCAAAGCTTATGCTTGCACGTTAAGCTTTCTGATTTTTTCTTAAGAAAAACATTTGAAATTGAAGAAATTAACGTAAAAGGAATGATTGTTAAAGGGAAATTTTGTGTTTTTTTTTTATAAATATCTTTCGATGGTTCGAGTATGCAACAGTCCTTTGACAGAATTTTTTTTTCGATAAAACAGTTAATTAATTTAAACGCTATGAATTTTGCAAATATCTATGACTTGTTGTGGTATAGGCCTAATGAAGAGAGAGAGAAAGAGGGAGAGAGAGGGAGAGAGAGAAAATAGAAATGTACAGAATATGTTAAAGATATTTTTCCGAATAAATTTTGAATTTTGCTTTTTTTGTTGCTTGGAAATTAACACACCGATCTTTACGCTTCCGAAGCATCTTCAACCAGCTCTTTTTTTCACTCTCAAAAATTGAACAAATTTCATTCCATATAGTACTTGGAGTTAATTTGAGTATTAAAAATGGATTTTGTAATGACTTATGTTTTGATTCGGAACGCGCCAATTATCAGGTCGTTCTTTCCAATTTGCAAAATTCATTTAATAACATTTCTTGACGAACGCTTTGTTCGCAGGAATAAAAGCAAAAAGCAGAAATAACTTCCCATCAAATTTTATGCTTTAATTTTAAAACATAACAGGACACATAGATTTTGCAAGTTAAATTGTGCAAATAATTCAGTACGAGACAGTTGCATAATCAAGTGATTAATGGTGAATTTAAATAATCTTACTCATTAATTTTATTTGAATTGTGATTTTCTAATAATAAATTAGATGTGAACATGTAAATCAATGAAGAACAACTAGAAATTTACAAAATTTATGCACGAATTTAATTTTTAATAATGATTGAAGTGTGAAGAGATGAGAAGATGGTATTGTCCATGCCATTAAGCAGGTGTACTAAGTACGCTGCTCTCTCTCTCTCTCTCTCTTCTAGTTCATTTAACTAACAAATGAGTTTTGTTATCTTTGAAATTTCAATATCAATTTTATTGTTTGCATAAGTTGACATTTTTTTTTCGGAAAAAACTTTAGCAGACTCAATCCATAAGTAAATATTTACTAATGAAATTGCTAGTAAATACTATCATTGTTCATATTTCTACAAAATCCACTTTTTTATTTTACTTCTGTGGAAGTTCAAAGCATTTTGAGCCGATCTGTTATCGTTGAGTGATTGCGCTATCTTCGAACACACCGCCCACTCCTACACATCAATCCCGGTGAGCAATCCAGAAATGTCGAACAAATTTTGGTTACTTTCACTGAAAGTTTAAAAGTAAAAAATATTTTTGAAAAGGAATTAGCTAATTTGAAAGAATGAATAATTAATTATTCATCGACAAAAAATTACCATCACTTTTGCCACTTTTTCGACGATTAATAGTGTTGTAATCGATGCAAATTCCATTGTGACACACAAATGGCTCTTTCTGCGGACAATCCAACGCTGTTTTACATTTCACTGCTTCAACAAAAACATTTGAGACGTGCCGATCACATCGACTTCTCTGATGACGAATGTTAGAAGTGAAGGAAGGACTGATTGAAATGATGCAAGCAAATCGATGGAAATTTAGTTTGCTAACAAATAATTCACCAAAAACAAAAATAGCAATGGAAATTTTATGATCAGAGAAAGAAAAAAAACCTGAAATGTCGCTAGGAGTTTCAAACTTCAGACTATTCAACAAAAAAAAAAAATTTAAACAAATGTAAAACAAAATGCAACGATGAATGAAATGATCGCTAAGCATTTGCTGCTTTTAGAGACTGAATGCAACCATTGGAATCTATCAATCCTACCTGTTTTATCAGTTCGTTGCCATTTTGGTAAGCAGCAATTTACTGTCGCAAACGATGAAAGTGATAGGATCAGCAAGTATTGTAATGACATACAAATTTTTGAGTTAAAAATTAATTCAACTGAAAATGAAAAAAATTGAAAAATAGGTCTGTACAAAGAGTACCGGCATTTTCTACGATAGCTAACATAGGTGGGACTTTTTTTTTGCACGTTAGCTCAGCTCAGTACTTCTCATGTTGTTGTATGTAAACAAATTTGCATAAATCGATCAGTGAATGGTAAATGTGTGAATGCACTTCCCGTGGAATGCTTTTCAGTAGTGAAAGAATTTGAATGTAAAAAAGGATAAGGCAACATTTTAAGCGAGTAATTTCCCTTGAGACATCTCTTCAAATAACAACAATCCAATTCCTCTTTTTTTTTAAGGTTTTTCTTATGGAGCTTTCTTTCGAGACACACTCTCCAAAAATTTTCAGCAATAAATTTCCATGCTTGGAATTTAAAATAACGCTAAGAATTAAATTATGATTAATTTCACTTTATGCAAAATGTTATATAGTGCTGCAAATAATAAGATTGATCCATTTTAATTCAATTCTAATTTAACTTACTTATCTCATCCAAAGCTCTCCCTCTCCATCTCTCTCTCCCCCTATCATATCTGTGTCGCATAACATTTATTCGATCTTTGTCGACTTCAAATGCGTAACGTTTCTTGCAAATACTACGAGTGATAAACGTCGTACAAATGGATGGTTGAAGTTGCTAATGAGAAATCGGAGAATTCAAAGGAAAGAGAAACGGAAAAAAGGATTGTAAATGAGACGGAATCGGACTGGACCGATTGCAATTTCGATTAAATGTAAAGTGAGTGGAAGGAACAGCGCACAGTTCGTTCTCGTTCTCTCACAAACCGACCGGCTCAATGATTCATAACCGTTTCATTTACGGTTTTTTTCGTCTTCCCTTTTGGGCAGCTAGTTTGGCATTTCTTATCAATGCACTGATTGACGGCTAGCTGGCTAACACCATCGATTAACGCGCTATATTTAAGTCTTACTGCTTGCAGCTATTTCGGTGTACCGAAACGGCAATGGATTCAAGCAAAAGTTCAATCAGTGCAAATATTGCGGTAGCCTTTGAGGAGTAAAGTAGTCGATTAATTGAGAAATGAAATTCACGTTTTTATTTCTACGCCTACTATACCTGCTTTTCTCTCACTTCATCTCTCTCTCATTTTCTCTTTCGCTGTTCTATTTAAAACTAACTTTATCGATTTAATGAATGAAGTAATGTACGAACCAACACCCTAAAAGGTACGTAAGTTGTACGTAGACAGAAGCGGCTTTTCTTTTATTTGACAGCAATATTAGGAGGGAAGTAATTTCCAATTTGCACTTCCAATGTCACACTTTCTCCCTACCGCTTCATCGGCAATGAAACTGAAAAGTATTGCGATTTTAGGACTGTCAGCACTTGCTGTTGTAATATTTGCCGAGATAGTGCTTTATAGTTTTCCGCAAGCCATCCTCAAATGATGTAGTGCTTTTCCAATTTAATTCTCGCGAAATTTTTGTAAAATCGATACGGTAGCATCGATCATGAAATGGCCGATCTGTTGTTAACTCAAATTGAGGCGAAGTTTTATTCCTGGAAAATTATTAAAATTTCTACTCTTTGTACCATTTGTATTTCACGTTGCTTCATTAGTTTAAGAATAGCTTGAATAAAAGTTTAAAATAACAACTTTTCACATTGGAAGAGATACACATTAGGGCTAAAGTACACAAATAGTACACCACACATATACACATAATAATGTACCAATTTAAAACGATAACCGTTTCAGCAATTCGTTAACAGTTTGATGAATCAACAGGGTGACGTCATAATTTGTAATTTCGAATTCTGTTCCAATATTATAAACTTCACCAATTTTTCCAATTTCACATACACGTCTGATTGCATCCGTGCAATCATCCACGTAGATCCAACTTCTGCAACTCTCACTTCATTTCACAATCATCTATTCCGTGAAGACTGAATTGGTGTTGCAGCACAACAGATAGATATGAATTGAGTGTTGCGGCGTGTAAATTGATAAATTGAATGCATTAATCAGAAATTAATAAAATGTCAACCTTTTGTGCATTCCATCACCCATCAACGGATACAACCTCCCTTCAATTGCCAACGATATAAATTTTGGAATTAATTTTGTTTGAGTTTGATTTGGTCCGTAAATATTGTTCATGCGAACCATCACAAATGGTATTTTGTAGGAATGCTACATATGAATGATTAAATCGTCTCTTAAAGCTATCGATTATCATCATTTTACAAGTTCAATAAAACAAAGCATTAATTAATGGATGGAAATGTTTCCACTGCTAATGGTGGAAGAGTACGTGAAATTAAGCATGTTACCCAGTAAGCATTGAGGATTAGCTCACAACAAGCCTTACTAGCAGCGTATGGATTTGTTGGATTAAGCAATGAATACTCCATTTTCGTTGCACTTCCTTCTTCTGATTCACCGTAAACTTCATCTGAACAAAAAATTTCCCTATCAATTCAATAAAGCTTATCAAAATTTTCTCTATGACCTGAAATAATCTTCAATTGCCAAATAACTTTAAATTATTTAAATTTCTTATTATTTAGAAAAAAAAGCATTCAAATCTGATCACTTGAAGCATTCATTTCGATGGAATTGATACGAGTGATGTTAAAATAAGTGAGGGTGGAAATCTGAAAGTGTGTTCGGAAAGAAAAAGGAAGTGATGAAGTTAGAAATTGCAATAAATAAAGCGTCGCCAATGTTTTACCAGTAACAGTCAGCATATTCGATTCGATCAGCTGATATATCAATTGTTTAGATCTATCGATGACAGACAGTGATATCATATCATTAATGCAAATGAGCATTAACATGAGGATTTTATGAATTGTTTGACGTCTTAGATATTTTTGAAAAAGTTAGAAACGAGCGAACCGGTACTGATATGCACAAATCGTTTGATGCCATTGTAGTGAAGTGCAGTTGCTTCAAGTAGTACTGTCGTTGACATAATATTCTCTTCGATGGTACCAATCCGATCGTCGTACGACTTATCGACATCTGTCATTGCGGCAAAATGTATGATTGTATCAACCTGAAAGACGCACGTGCTGGTTGTCCAGAGAGTAATGATGATTATGATACTGAATACTGTACTCACAGGATGACTCGGTTGAGTACAGTTACCTGATAATCTCGAAGTAAACGAAGCAGCAAATCAGCATCACGAATGGTTCCGTTAAAAAATTTGTAACGATTTGACTGTCGAACTTTAGCAGCAACATTTGTTTCCCGAATTTCACATGCTAATTTATCGATGTTAATAAATCTAAAATCCTTTTGCTGCTTATATCATTCATTTCTAAAGGCTGTGAGAGGAATATGAATTCAATGATATATGATAATTTAGTACTTAAAAACATATTGCCAGTTCAGAGTTAATAGTCTAATTTAGGCTCATGAATTTTACCTATTCGTAAATCATAAATGAAACAAAGATATCCTTTTTTTTCCCAAATTTCGACTCAATTTAAAAATGAATTAGACTAAGCTGCTCCTTAGGAGTTTTACTTTCGACCTCGTTGTGTGCCACTTCTCAAACACAGAACCAATGAAATTTGAGCCAACAAATCCGCAACCACCAGTTATTAACGCTGAACTCGGCTGATGCGACATTTATCTGCATGATCTCTTCCATTTCTTTTTTCATTTTATTTCATTTAATTAAATTCTCTGGCATTAAAATTTTGTAAAATAATGGTGTACTCCACGAAAACATATTGCAATCCCTCAAAACCTTCTTTCATTTTCGCTAAAGCTTCTTTCATTGAGCTTTAAAGCGATTAGAGTGATCTAATCCTAAATTCGGAAGCACGAATAGAAATAACACGTGATATATGACAGGTGATGGAAATATCTCCGAATAGTTTGCTTGAGAATACTGTTTATTGAAATTTAAATAATCTAAATAATTTCGAGGAATTACAGTAAGGTTATCGGCCAGAGGCAAATAGGTAAATGAAATTGCGAAACGGATCGAATTAACAAAATGAAAATGAATGAGTTGCTAAATGCATGAAGAAAGTGCAGTGGACTGTTGTACAGATGAAATCTGTTGAAGGAGAGCGATCGTTCGCACTAACTCACGCTGACCTATTTCCGAGCTCTCATTGTGAAATGAATTCGTTGAAACGCATCAAACTAAATCATTACTGATAAGGAAAATAATGTGATAAGTTAATTGTGCAGGAAAAAATTCCTTCCACAATTTTCTGCTTCATCTAAGTGGGTCGTACTGCATGTTACTACTACATGGCTTCACCTTTCCCACTCAACACTCTTCGGATAAGTGAAGATTAGTTCATTCCTTCAGCTCACCCGTATTCTGGGCTAACTGATATTTAACACATATAAAGCCTCTCCTTCTTCTTTCCAGACCATTCTAATTTAAGGAAAATTGGAAAAATGGTTGCGCTCAACCAGTCCTTTCGCATGTTTTAGGTCGTAAAACAAGTTTGCTCCTTCGCGCTTTCGCATTTTTTGGATTTCGCCCACATCCAAACAGTCGCAGAAAATGAAAACGATTTACAAATTAAAAATTCATTAGCTTATTACTCAGAGGAAGGGTTTTGAGTGAAATTTACGCTTCGCTAATCATTGCCTTCTGAGATTGAAAGAAACAATTCCCAATTCGCGCAAATCCTGTTGAGGCCGAATTGAAAGTAATCTATCCTCCACAACTATCCACATCGTCTCCGAGGCAAATAAACACTAAACTTTCAATGCACGGTGATTTACTTCTTTATAGATCACACTTCTTCACTTATCACAAAACCCGTCCCGTCACCGATCGATCCTTCTACCCAACCCAACCCAGCCAAACATGCATTGCATTTATGATCCATACATCCCATACCAGCTCGTATCAACAAATCACGGAATCCAAATTGCGGCCGCATTTCACAATGACGTTCGGCTGTTGTAACGTTATAATTAGGCAAGTAAGGCGTCGGTTTGTGCTTGGTGGTGGCGTAAGGGTCATGTGGCCGGACATATTTTCTTGAACGTTAAGGCTTGTCTCCTCAGATGGTGTAGTTTAATGTCCACTATGGGTTATATACACTGCCTACTTGACGGTGTATATAACATTGGTAGCTAAAGCTATATTCCCTACGTGCTTGACGTGGACTTGTTGGCATGCGGGAGTTAGCTATAATTCACTGTAAATTTGGAGTGAATTTTAGCGCAAAAAGTGAAAGAACTGCACGTTTGCTCAGTTACTATTTGCACCTTCAAAGTGCTTTTTTCTAAGAAAGGAAATTTTAGCAAAATCGTTGTGGACGTAAAACAAGTTTATTGCTTTGTAGTG
The DNA here is from genome assembly GCA_963070105.1 of Litomosoides sigmodontis. NCBI lineage: Eukaryota > Metazoa > Nematoda > Chromadorea > Rhabditida > Onchocercidae > Litomosoides > Litomosoides sigmodontis. The sequence continues at coordinate 6,928,511 of OY718807.1, read as the reverse complement.
CTTAAAGATTCACAAAATAATACAAATGACATACTAGCAGATGGAGTGATTTATTTATCTAGCCATGGTGACCATTTTAGTATCCCTTGAAGGAAAATAGAATGAATGAGTCATCCCAAGTTTTAACACGTTGTCAACCATGCACTTCGTTGCCAACAACATTGGCACTTTGAATATGATAAGTCTAATTTCGTGAATTACATTCGAATTATATATATCGCTTCCAACCATTTCATTCTTCTCTGGAGTATTAGACCCACTAATTCTCCATCATTCGATAGCATATGACGTCGACATTTCGTCATGTTCTTGTTCGAAAATTCGTTATCTCTTATATGCTCGATCGTCTTTTGTTTTTTAGAAAATCAGGTGAAATGTATGAATGAGATTATGCGACATTTTATTCAGCCAATTTGTTTGTTTAGTCGATTGATGAATGTAATGTACTCTTGTCGCTGTTGTGCATAGGAAGGATTTAGTCCTAAATAGAATGTTGTTACTGTGTGACATAATGCGTATAATTGTTTATATCACTTTTTTCATTTATCAGTTCGAGATCATTTCAGGAGGCTAAGAAGGATATGGATTCACCTCCTAAAAATGTTGCAACAAATCCGTCTGCATCGGCTGGTGATGCAGCGCAGCGTTCTCATTTGAAAGAACTGGATCAGTGGATTGAACAGCTCTATGGCTGTGAACAACTTTCTGAGAATCAAGTGAAAATTTTGTGTGACAAGGTCATTTTTCTGTTTTAAAATGGGAGATTTACTGCCAGATTATAGGTTGCTTTGTTTTGTAATATGATATTCTCCATTCGCACTTTTAATTTTAATCCTTAACCAATCATGATAGCAATCCAGACATCAAATTGGATTAATATTTTCCACTACATTGATTATCGAGAGCGTATATACATGCAGACTAAACTGGGAACATTTTTAGATGCATTCGACTACGACATTCATCGAATGTAATAAGTCCCAGTTCTCTAATTTATAGTCTTTCCCTTACAAATTTTCTACGCGAAGAATATTAATGATCCTAGCCTCTCCTGTGACCCAAATTAGATTGTTCGCTCTCAATACACCAAAAATTTTGAGAATTCCTTTAGGCCGAGCCAATTAAGCCAATGAAGTATGTACAAAGCTTTAGTGATTTCTAATGATCCCGAACTTTTAGACCATTAGAAATTCTGAAAACTTTGAGCATATTCCGATTGTACTTAGCGGCTCAATTGGCATAGCCAGTGGAATCCTTCATCAGGAGATACTTCGATGATACCGCCCTACAATTAAGAGAGCGGAGACTAAAACTGTTATCTGTATTGATGAACTAGCTACAAATATTTTAGTATACTATAACAATGCTTGGATATTTAACGAAGTATATGCAATTTAGGCGAAAGAAATATTACAAACCGAATCGAATGTCCAAGAGGTAAAATGTCCGGTGACAGTTTGTGGAGACGTCCATGGACAATTCCATGATTTACTAGAGCTCTTCAAAATGGGTGGCAAAGCTCCAGACACTAATTACCTTTTCATGGGAGATTACGTCGACAGAGGATATCATTCAGTTGAAACAGTTACACTATTAGTTTGTTTGAAGGTATGTTTTTTATTGAGGGGATGATTATAATTCCATTGATTCTATGTGACTTCAATTGAATTTGGAGAGCATCTACACAATTTCAACATATTTTAGGTCCGTTATAAAGAACGTGTTACCATACTACGAGGCAATCATGAGTCACGGCAGATTACTCAGGTACTTCAATTGTGGAAGATTTTCTCGCAGTGACGAGCGGAGTGGTTTCCATAAAACATATTTGAAGCTACGTTTAAAAAAGCTGTGTTTTATAGATCTTGTCTTGTCGATGATCTTGTCAGTGTTGAAGTGTTAAATTGCTTCAGTTCTGAAAAGTTCCTTTTAGGTCTATGGTTTCTATGACGAATGCTTACGCAAATACGGCAATTCTAATGTTTGGAAGTATTTTACGGATCTGTTTGATTATCTCCCTCTAACAGCACTAGTTGATGGACAGATATTTTGCTTGCATGGTGGTCTTTCACCGTCTATCGATAGTCTTGATCATATTCGTTCTCTTGATAGGCTTCAGGAAGTACCGCACGAAGGTGACTTTTCCTAAAATTTTTTCAATTCCGGTCGCGTAGTTTCTGAGCATTTGTTCTTGATCTTTTGTCATCTTATGTTCCCTTCATTGTTTTTATATTGACGAAAGTGTTGCAGGGCCAATGTGTGACTTGCTATGGTCAGATCCTGATGACCGTGGAGGTTGGGGCATTTCACCACGAGGTGCTGGTTATACATTTGGACAAGATATATCAGAAACTTTCAATCACGGTAATGGTCTCACACTTATTTCCAGAGCTCATCAGCTTGTCATGGAGGTATTGTTTAAATACATTTTTTTAAGCTTCATGGAATATACTATTGGGTATGGCGTCATCCCTTTACTTTGCTTCATATTTAATCGTGTCACTTATTAACTTATGTTTTATTCAACACTCAGTCTATTGTCATTCGATCTCATTGTTCACAAAGTTCTTTGGAATTATATGTAAATTTGCAGGGTTATAATTGGAGTCATGATCGTAATGTTGTAACAGTATTTTCGGCACCGAATTACTGTTATCGTTGTGCAAATCAAGCGGCAATGGTTGAACTGGATGACGAACTACGATACTCATTCCTGCAGTTTGATCCGGCTCCGAGAAAAACAGAAACGAATGTCGTCCGACAAACTCCTGACTACTTCCTCTAACAAATCGGAGAACTTTTTATCTCTATCTATTCCTTTTTTAAGGTGAGAAGTATTTCACAAAGCAAAGATTTTTCAACGGCATATTTCTGTTCATTTATGGTGGGGTGGATAATATCTTTCCCCTCTTTCCGCTTATTTTACTCGATTTGTGAAAAATGAAGGTGGTGCCGTTGACTGTCTTACCTTTCAACCAAATGTGAGTACAGTTAGTGAACTAGTAAGCAGTTTTTGAACTTACAGTTTTTTGAGAGATTTTGCTGTAGCAGAAACCGCTTGCTGCGGATTTCCTCATACGAACTTAATTTGTCTTTCTTATTTCGAACAATAATTCGTGCATATTTTTCGTTCGAAGAAGTAAATCGAAGTGTAGCATGTGCTGCAATTTTTTCCCAGATAAATTTTAACTCTATGAATTGTTCCGACCACAGAAGAGGAATATCCGCAAGGAATACAAGGTAACGACGGCCTCTGTTTCAATTGATTTTCACAGTAATCAAGACTGGGAACCTCACTGTGATGCTGATTTGAAACAAGTTTATATCCTACTAATAAGTATCGTCTTTTGTTGCATCTGGAAGACCGAGGAAGAGAACGTATAACCGTCTGATTTATGAAGGCAGCTGGCCACTTTTCCACAAGAGAGTCAGTTAGAAATCAGTACGCTAAAGAATTGATATCACCATTGCATAAAACATAAAAAACAATCCGAACTCTGGCAATCCGAATTTAACGTTAATTAGTAACAAGGTTGCTTACAAAAGGGAAATGAAGTCTTAATAACAACATAGGTTAACGATATGAAAATATGCAAAAGTACGGGGAATGAGAGTGAACGGAATTTGCTGTAACAGTTTTGTAAGAACTGTGAACATATAAAGGAAAAGCAGCATCCTATAAAGGGAAAGTAACGCATTTTTGTTTGAAACGTTTTGCGGGCATAAAATATTGTAATACTGAGAAAGCAACGAAATTCGATCTTTTAAACACTACACATAATCACATGGAACCGTTTAATCCGTAACCACAAACCTAAGGCAGCTTTGATAACGAACACTGTTGCTGCAGCGACATCAATATAAGTACCAAAGACCAGGTAATTCTGGTCAAGTACTGCTGCTGCTGCTAGAAGTTAACCATTTACACATGCGATTCGAGTCGCCAGTAAAATAAAGGAGTTCAAAAGGCGCATGAGAACCAAATGAGAAAATAAAACAAAATTAATAGTTGCGTGTGAAAGGTGATCGATGATGTGAAATACATCGCGCTAAGTGATCTTGTGAGGAAACGGAAAGATTTTAAGTAGCTCGAAAATAACAAATACTAATAGTGGGAATCACAATTAACGAAATGCAATTGGTAGAGAAAAACTATGTGACATGAACATAGGGTTTTTTAATAGATTGCGGTTCGAATGTGACTAATTTTATGGTGTTGTTAATAATCTCAAGATAATTTTAAAAAAAAAAACTAAAGAACAGATGCATCTTCGTAATCACTAACCTAGCGTAGGGAAAAGAATTCTTTTCCGAGAATAGTTTTAGCAAGCAAAATTTTAAGTAAATTTTAAACGCTTGATCAAGAACAAAACATCTAAAGCTACATGAGAAGAAAATATAAATGGTAAGGCTTATCAAAGGAAGAATACGGGGTAATTAACAAAACCTGGCACCGAAATCAGAACCTATTTTTTTTGTGTGTGAAAATTGTGCTATTTTTTCAAACCACTGAAAATGGACTTTTGCTTTTCATATAAAATGCACGAAAAAACGAATACTATAGAACCGTACAATTCTTGTTTTTACCAGTTGGTTTAGGTGCTATGACTGCTCGGACTGCTTCTTCAAATACCTGAAATATTGATTTTTGCCTACTAGTCTTTGAAAACTTCATTTTCTATATTTCAACACCGTAGTTTAAATAATTTTCAACTCAGGGTCGTAATAGCGGACTGTTTATATCCCGTAAGCCTAAAAATATTCGAAAACTTTCAAAGCAATGAAGAAAGAAACTCACGGCTTTCAGACCTTGTTGTGTCAAGGCACTACATTCAAGATATTTAACAGCTCTAATTCGCTTTGCAACTTTTTGTCCTTGACTTTTGCTAATTGGCTGTTTGCCATCAGCATTCAGCTGCCTTAGAGTTTCCGGATCGTCTCGCAAATCCAACTTCGTTCCTGGAAGCCAAATCCTTATAAAGGTAGCTATAACGCAAATATCTCTTCTAATCTCATGTTTCAAATAAAAAATTAGCATCAACCTATCAACAAGATTGGTGCATCAGGGCAATTATGCCGTATTTCCGGTATCCACTTGGTTAACACATTATCGAAAGAAACCGGAGCAACTATGCTGAAACATAATACAAATACATCAGTTTGTGGATAGCTCAGTGGTCGGAGACGGTCGTAATCCTCCTGAAAGTATTTCTCTTATCCTCAGAGCATGTTCGTAGAGGTATTACAGATTAAAAAAGTCTTTTCATGCAGTAATATAAAAGAAATATGAAAATTTATTAACTTGTCCAGCGGTATCCCATAAGCCTAAGTTAACAGGATGTCCATCGACTATCATCTGTGCCGAAAAATTATCGAACCTGAAAAAGTTTGGTTACTTCAAATACGATGTAACACTAACTGCAGCAAATTTTCTAACTCTCGTCGGTATGCTCATAACCACTTCCCTACTAATAGAATTCCCATTATTGAAGGTATTAAAATAAACACCACTTTATTACTTTTTTTGCTTCGATTTTCTTTTGATTTAAAAAGGTCTACCAATCCAGATATCAGAATTTCCGAGAATTTACTTTCAAATGAATTATAAAACACGGCCTATCCCCAGCAAAATCCATAAGACATGCATGATAAAGATAAAAACAGTGGGATCTTTTAGGATGTATAATGGTAGAATAAGAATGCATTTATACATAATGAAAAAGCTAACACAGTAGGAACATATTCTACTGGAAACGAATCGGTTGTGTACGATATCAACATGCATGTTTTACCAACAGTCCCATCACCAACCACAACACATTTGATTTGGCGTGAGGGCGCAGACATCAACAAAATACTGCTATTGGATTGTCGCTGTTTTCGGATAACACATACAACCCAGAATTCAAAGGGATACTTCCTAAAAAGAATGTTTAAAAAAAAAAATTCAAAAATGTTTCATAAACAATGTCGCTGGTGAAGAATTGATGATATTTAAGAAATAATGACCTCTTTCATAGCTGCCACCATTTGTTACACTCAACTCTCCTCGACCACACAGACCTTACTACCTTGCCCAATCTCACAACCACAAACGCACTTATCCATCTATGTCCCAACTGTACTTAAGCTAACATACCGTTGTAAAATCTTTGCTATATGCACTAATCTCGTTATGAAAAAACAAGTCTCAGAATTATTAATTAGTGCTGAAGTAGATGTACGTCGTACTGTTGTGGTGCTGCTCAGCTTTGCTCAACAAATATTTTTTTTATCCTATGAAATCAAATATCGTTCATATAATTTGTATGAACGATATTTCTATCACCTTAACTTTTCCGTCAGCTGAATTTGTGATTATTTTCTTCGGAACACTTACAAATAAGCAGTTCCTTTTGAAATGGTTCCTTATGAAAATATTCAATAGATTGTTTGATTTTTACTTAAATTCAAAACTTTTAAGCACTTACTTGTAAGCAAAAAGTGCTTGTTGTACTAATTTCGAATATTTTTATGTCAGAGGGGATGATATAAGGAGATCAACCATCGATGTACATCACTCAATCAGGTAAACGTTTATTGAACTTAAATTTATGAAATTTCTAGCTAGCCAGGGAAAAATGAGAGGAGCGATAAATTGCCCGTTCATTCTGAATAATGAACACCGCTCAATCAAACCAATTACAGAAAGATGTGAAAAGGACAGTTGCCGTTGTGGGTAGCATCGATACGGCATGATTATGGAAAGGAAGACTGAAAAAGGATTAAATGGTATATATGTCGCTGTCTTTTGTTTATGTCAATCGTACGTGATAGTTCAAGTGGAAGGAAGCAAAGATTAGTGAGAAATACTGCTTTTTACTTTTTCATTTTAAATTTATGAAAATGACTGTCTAAAATTAGTATTTTAAATGTAACCTTTTTAGTACATTCCTCTTGCACGAAACAAGAAAAGTGCAATATTTCAGGCACCGATAGTTTCAGTTAGCAAAAAAGTTACAAGCAGGACGTATGCAGTTTAATATAGCAAATGTCTCATAGAGTATTTAAAATTAAAGAAAATGGAAAGGCCAAAGGTGGCAAGAAGAAAAACTGCAACGATAAAAAAGTCGGAGCGGCCAGTGATCGATCATTTACCAACTCCTAGCTTCCTTCCACTTCTACATTTTCACTATTATTTGAAGTCGGATAAGCGTTTTAAATTTATTTCTGCCCAAAATCTTTCAACGAATCATTTGTTACGTACTGTTGCTCAACCATCAAATACATTGTAAGCCAAAGATAAACGTTGACATTTTTCCTGTCATCGAGAAATCCTGCACTTAAGACTTTTTTAAAAATCAATCGTTTGCATGCTTGCTTATTTCGTGAACGGATTTATTAATTACCTATCAATTGCTGATTAATAATAGTTGCGGTAGTACGTATCACAGGCAGGCAAATAACATTATACGAGTGCTAGAAAACAGGATAATGAATTCTTTCTTTCTACAATTTTAGAATTAAACTATTCACAAATTGCATTCGTAAAATTGTAGCATTTTACAGGCGCTATGGCATGGCAGTACGAAGTAGGAAGTACGAAATATCACAGAAGAAATTAATTGCAATGAACCCACAACATATCTTAAAACATTTTCTCATTTCCGTTTATAGAAAGGAATTGAGAGGAAGCACACTAATGAATTCAACTTTGGTGAAATTTAAATCGATGAGGAATCGGGAAATCCAAGGTTGTAACAGAAAATCGGAAGTGAGGAAAGAGATGAGAATGCTGAAAATTATGAAATGAATTTTCTGATTTCTCTGCTGCAAATTTGATGGAAAGACGAAAGAAAATAATTAGAAAAAAAGGGAGAAATATTGTTTGATAGGTGAAATGTGTTAATTTCGCAGCAAAAGAAGAGAAATTACAAAGTTCAGATGATTGATTGTACAAATGACGAGAGAAATTTTGCTAAATTTCGTAACAAACATCTTCATTGAATACATTTTGCAGCACTTCCACTCCTAACAATGCGATAATAATTTTATTAAATGGAAATTTGCATAACAATTGCCATCTTATAATAATCGGTCTGTCTATCAGTCGCTATGTAAGACTTTGTTTTTCACTTAATATTTGCTTAAAATTGCTCTACACAGTTTCTAATGAGAATTACGCGAAGAGCATAAATAGTGAAAAGAACTAAAAAAATTACTATTATTGAAAAAAATCCTGGTTAGTAAGACGGTTGTTTTAAAATATCTTTCGGCTCATTTGTTTCACAACGTTTGTAGAGTAAACAATATGGGGTGAAATTAATTGATCTTAGATCGTATAATTTGTATTGTAGTTCGTTGAGCATTTTAATTTGACGCAACTAATGAATTAACATTGTCCATATGGAAGACATTTATTTTTGGTAGAAAAGTTTTTAAAGGCATGTCAGAAGAGAACTGCAATGATGCGACAACATTTCTACTGAAAAAGTACATTTATGTTAGTTGCATTAATTTAATTTGAAATGTACGATATTTTAATTTGACATTTAAAAATATTTGTTTGCTTAAAAATATCTGAAAAGAAGAGGGAAGTAAAATGGAACACAAGTCGTGGATTCGTGGTGAAATAAATGACGCTGAGATATTTTGACTGGAATTGTGCAAAGGATAGGATGAAAGAGAAAATAATGATTAGATAACATATATTCTCCTTGTGAGATGCCACCGCAGAAAAGTTTGATAGCCGAGTTGTTGGGGAAACAAGCGAAAGTGGAGCAAACGAAATATGAATCATCTGTGGACCCACGTGCGCTGGAGAGCTCATACTACAACCTTGACCTGCAGGTACTGTAAGTGTGAAGGCTTCACTTCATAAATGTAAGATGCAATCTTTAATTTACAAATTTCAAGGTAGACAGAGTGATAACGGCAATGATTTCATAAACGCTTATAGGATAATGTTCAATTATCCCAATCAATTATTACCACTTTTTCAAATATCAGCGACCAATTTCCAATTTCTGCAGAGAACACTCAAAAGTAATGTTTGGGAGTTTCAAGGATTAATTACAATTCAATGAGCGATTTTAACTCAAGCAAGTCCTGCCACGTACTATCGTGCTATTATTATATTTAAACATTTCTAGATTAGTTTGAATAAAAAAATTAAAAACAGTGATCATGAGTCATACATGTAACTAGATATTTCGATCCTTTGTACTTCAAAAATTTCAGAACAACTTTCGATTTTTCCGATAGCCTGACAAACTACCGGCACAATTCACACGAAAGGTTCAAATCTCCAAAACCTTCATAAAAATGGTTTAGATGTTGGATTACTTCTTTCTCTCAATGAACATCCTTTACTCATTTTACATATTAGTAACGCCTCTTGTTTCCTAGCGGGCATCTTCGTGGTCATTATGAGTTTTTTTTAAATTTTTTTAAGTAAATCAAGTTTAACCACATTGGTTAAGTTCAATTAAATTATTAAATTCATTCATGGGGTATGAAAAGAAATCTATCAGAGAAGAACTGGGTCAACAACAGAAGGATGAGTTTTTAATGATTACCGGTACCCTTAAGCTATTCAACAAATATATTTTTCGATTTCAGTAATACGTGTCAGAGTCCACTGAACAGCACAAAAACATTTCATAGCCTTCCAAAACTCAGTGATTCCAGTTCTGCTGAATTACCTACCGGTTCTCCTCATGATTCGTTGCATTCACATGACGCGCTCGAAATTTTCGCGTGGAACCACAGTAAGTTTTTCTGCGTATAACAAAGAAAGTCTGCCCAGCTCTTGACCAGTTGCGATAAACGTGTTTTCATTTAGCATTCAATGCATACATATAATTTATAACCAAACATTGATTTCAGAAAAGAAATCGAAGAATCCTGATGAAGCAAGTGAGCTTGGAACTACAAGCGAATACTGTTACTACTTGAATGACTACTGATTTATATCCTCTCAAAACGTACTTTATGAACTCCGCATAAAAAACTCGCCAAAGAATTTGAAAAAACAATCATGAACTGGATACCACAGAATCGCATATGTGAAAAGACATAAAAGCCAATGCTCAGATTTTGCGAAGTTGCAAAACACCGGTCCTGTATATGGAAGATTGCAATTAGAACCACACTTCGAGTTCGAATAAGTGTAGTTAAACAATTATTTGCCATAATAAGCCCGTTATACCGGCGTCCAAATTTTCAAAAGAATTCACCTTTTAACAACTGGAACCGTCTACAGGAAAGTTCGTTCATTATAGAAAATCGCCTACACAAGGCCTCTCTAGGTGAAATTTAATTGAGATGTACATACATATGAACAAATTTAACATGATCATAAGCACAGATCCAAGCAGTATCATTAGATCTCCATAAGGCTTATAAGAAAAAATATACCGCCCATTGAACGAAAAGATAAATATAAATTAATTTTTAAAAATTTTTATCGAATCTTAATGGACCGAGACAAATTAACAGTAATATATTTGGCTTGTATAGCTATAAATTCCAAACAATTTCGTCTAAAAAGACATCCATAAAAATCAAGCTATCATTAGCTTCCCTACTTCAGTATATCCCATCAATGCGTAAAGCAAAGCTGGAATGTCCAATACCTAAACTGAAAAAATTAAATCCTAAGTGGTAAAAAGCATATTTAAATTCTTCGTCAAAAAGTGTATCGACAAAAACAATATTTTAAACCAATCAACATCAATAAAATAAAATTCAAAGTTCAAAAAATTTCACAACTTGAAACCTGTAAATACAACATGAAATAACAACAAATTGGATGATAAACGCTTTCACTGAATACACTGCGATGCAGTGACATAATTAATAACATTTTGACCTTCCTGGTGAATAAGACCATTAGCATACTGTTCCGACATCAAATGACTGCTACGATCCTGATTCTCTGCACAGTAACTAACAACCATGGGAACTTCTTCGCTCGTGTTACCTGGAAAGACCAATAAAAAGGTCGAGTAGTATTAATGAATCTCTACAATTTTAGTAAATTTAAAAGCTTAGTCAAATCTTTTTGCCAATATGATCTTGACAATTCTAAAAAAAATGTGAACAAAGAAAGGTTCAACTTATTTTCAGAATACATCACAGCCTACTATATAGTTTCATATTTTGATCCTGAACTCTTCTGAATTGAAAAATATCGCTATATGAAACATGGTACAAAACTCAAGAAAATGATAAAAAGCTAACGTTGCTGAAGTTGTGCTACTTGCACATTAGCTGGATTATCATAATCGTTGGATGGAGTACAACGTGTTTCGTGAAGCAACATTTCGCCACATTCCAAACGAGCTACAATTTCAGAAACAATGAGGATTTCTCGAACATGTTACAAAATCAAATAAAAAAATTTCTGCACAGCACCGTACAAATAAATATGGTAATCGCATTACTCGCACTTCACAAATAGTTTGTCAGCAAAGTTACTTATGTAATTCGTTTCACAATTATGAAAGAAACTAATACCTTGAGATGCAGTCTCACTCGGACTTACTGGAATTACTGACTTATCCACATCTGTTTCAGATTCCTGTCTCATAGTTTCATCGTTACCTAAATAAAATAATAAAGCCATCTTCACAAAATCATATAATTAAAAGCAAAAAAAGATTGCAACCAAGAGAACTCAAACTTTGAGATCCACATGATTTTTCAAGAATTCACTGTGATCGCAAATATGAGAGCCCTTTAGTTGTCTAAAGCGAAGTTTTGTTATGGAGAATTTTTTAATTAAACAATTTACAGCACATATATCATGACTGTAAGTGAAATGCCATGAAATATTTTCGTTTTAAACTGCATTGTTGGCAAAATGTAGGGGTTAGTAGTTTTACTTTGTGAAAGTAAACATGCTATGCCGTCTCTGATTCAGAAGCAGAAATATAACCTTGTGTTATGGAATTGACAGCTGCAATGGTATCTAAATCGGATTGTTGTAGTTCCAGGTTAGCATTATCGATATGTTGTAATTCCATACTGGTTGAGAGGGAGCTGTTATCATTATGTGTTGCTGAAGAAACAGCGTGTGTACGTTGTGCTGCTACAATTGTAGGTGATGATGGCATAGTACGGTGGGTTACTCGAAGCGCTGAATGAACGCCTGGCTGCTGCTGTTGTTGCAGAGAACATGTGTTTGATTCCGTTAAATTTATGAACGGTGCGGCGGAAGTCGATAATCCCTGACGTTGATTTATAATCGAAAGGCGTGATGAATTGGTTAGAACGACCGGTCGAGATGGTGGTCTGAAAATCTCCGCTGTTCTACTGACTTAAAAATAGTTTTAAAAAAGCTAACAAAGTAATAGATAGAGCATGTATGAATTAAACACTAAAAATATAATAACCTTCTAACAGTACGATACTGTTGTGGCTGACCAGATGCTGAAGCTTGAGCAACTAAACGTTGAATTTCGTTCGAAGTTATTGTTTGTGGCTGTAAATGACATGCAGATGACGTACTTGGTCCAGATGATATCGTATAGGAAGAACGTGGCGAACTCGATGATACTGAGCGCATGAATCCAACAACAGTATTTGGATTGCAGTAATAAGGCCGGTTTGGGTTACTGTAGGCTGATACTATTGGTGATGCATAAAATCGTTGTCCGCTGGAGGATCTACAGAACATGGTGTAACATACGAAAATACAGGCTTAAAAAAGGGGAACTTTCGACACTACAAAGACTATTAGAAATTTTTTGAAAGCAAGCAAGCAATGTTAAGCTTGATTGTTCACTTGCAATTATACTAAAGAAAATATTCACTACGAAAAATTGTGCATTTTGTTTCGACAAACTTGATTTGACATTTTTCTATGAATGTTTGGCTTTGGTTTGTGTTTCATGATTAAACATCATTACTTGTTCTATTTAACGCTCATGACTGTGCCTGCTTAGAGGTAGTTTGAAGATACTCCAAGTCGAAAATGGAACTAATAAGGCTGGCACAAAACTTTTAGCTTGAGAAAGAAAACACAGCAGTTGTATCATTAGTTCTTGAAGTGCAAAAATAGCGTAAACTCTCGGCATAAATATAGTGGGATTTAGTTCCAAACTTAAAGTTGTTCATTTACAATGTTATAGTCCCTTATTAAGAATTGTGCACACTAACATATAACAAATAACTCTTCAAACCTTATATACGCTCGCTGCACTGGTTGCTGTATCCTAAACACATTCTGTGCACTAGGTAATTGTCTAGGAAAAGCAGAACTTCCATCCAAGATTGTGGATTCATTTCCTCCGGAAGATAATGTTCGCGTACGTTTTATAACTACGCCTAAATAAATGTTACGTAATTCTGAACGTCTTGAAGCACGTGAAAAGAAGACCTCTGTCTTTAATTAATAGATCTTAAGAGATTTCAATTGTAAAATATCTAAACCTAATCATCTCATCTCGATTATCAAACTACTCATAAGTATATCTGATAATTTAACTAGAATATTAATGATCTGATTAATCCTACTGCCCTGTTACTCTTTTCTTACAATTCATCAACTTATCATAGCAGGAAACAAGGTCTTTATTGATTTTCTTTCAAAAAAGACGCATTTGTAGCCAAACAAACATTAATTATATGTTCAAACCTGAAGCAAAAAGGTGGGGGGCTTGATGAAATCTCCCGGAATTGATTGTGGTGGAATTAGTGGGCATGGTACGAAGCGTCGGAAGTGCTGTAGTATGAGGAGGATGAGTACCAATAAGTGACGGATTGCTTGGCAATGAAGGCGTAGATGGAAAACTCGAGATGCTTGATAGCGATGCTTGCCTCGGTGGACTAGAATGAATATGTGAAAAAAGATGGTAAAAATAATGTCATTCCCAAAATGCAGTATATTCATTAAGAAACCAAGTCTTTAATTTGCAACCTGAAGTCCTAAATTAATTTTTTTAATTTCTTAAATTTTCAATGATAATCAATTGTTCGTGACACGATTAATAAAAACGTCACTAGTTTTGAATGGTATAAAATCAACATTCAAAATACTCTCGACATGGATTGATAATTTAGGCTTAATATAACTTAATTTTTATAGAATCTTTATGATTCAAAAATAAATCTCGCAGTAAACATACCGACGATCAGGATTTCCTCGGATGGGTTTACTTTTCTGTCCCGGCGCTGCCGACTGGAATCTGAATGGTAGCACTCGTGCACATGTGGCAGACAAATCGCGCTGAAAAAAGACTTTCACACTGAAAACTATGAAATTTCAAATGATGAAAGCGCAAGAAAAATAAAATCGAAAAGATGAAACGTAGCTTAAGTTACATAAAGGTTTACCCCTGAGATATCATGGCGCGCTTTGTTAGTTTACTACATTTAAATCAGCGAAATTCCACTAGATCTGCTATTAGAAAGTCAAATAGTTTTTTAACTGATGCACTTACCTCTGCTAACCGTTCTAAATTTCTAATAATGTTATTGGGAAAAAGAGAAGAAACTTCAACACTATGAAAAGGAGATAATGAGGGAAGTTTAGCTTAATTGTAACTAAATTGAAAAATGAATACCACCTGTCTTACCCTCCGTTTTTTCGGTATTAGATGTTCTCCAGTGATCTGCGAATCGAGATCTTCATCACCTGCAGCTACATCATTTAACTTTGAAACAATAAAATTTAAGTCAAAGAAAAAAACAAGAATGAAGATAAATTTAGTGTTCTCTTTTGCAACAATTTCCTCGTTCAAGCCAATGCAAACTCAGAGTGCTAGAATAGACAAAATTGATAATAGAATACCATGACATAAATAAAAAATAAAATACCGAAGCATCCAAAATCACATCAAAAAATTTCAATGTAGAACAACCTTGAGCACCACACTTTGATACAAGAACAGCTTGATCAGCAGAGGTTACAGCTGCAGTTGAACTAGAACTCGAAGATGGGCAGGACGTCGTTAATTCAAGGGAACTTGGATGTGCCGTACTTGTTGAAGGTGTTACGTCATAGTAAAGAGCTGCATTTTGTCTTGAATTACCAACACATATTTCCTCTGAGCTCTGTACTGTTCTTGTGAACTGCTGAATTCCATCCAATGGCTAAAAAATTCGCATTATATGTAAGATTTGAATTACCACTGGCTCAAAATAACGACAGAATTTACACGTTTTCCAAAAATATCAGCTAGAAAAAAGTATGGATTATTAACTTTAGGATTATTAACTCCTACCTTACGTACACTAATTGAGGTCTCAAAAAAAATATGTATTAATAAAAACTAACCGATGCTTCTGTCTTGATGAAACAAGAAGTTACATGAGAAGTTCGTGCACCACTTTCACGTTCGCCAGAATGCAATGTATCAATACGTCCCTCATAATCACTTTCCGTTTCGCGCAATAGTAAACGCAGCCTTTCTGGGACTGTAGCAAACATATTTCATAAAGTGCAAAATATAAATAAAAAAATAGCCAATATTCAAATTAATTTCAATATTCACATCAAAAATCGACATTTTTATAATCTAGCATATTCCAATAAATGGCGTGCATGCAACGCGATGAATTTACATTATAACTTACCATAGGGAGCTTTAGGCAGTGCAATCATTTCGTGCAGTGCTGTACTTGCATTTCGTAGCTTTGCATTATGAGCTTTTGCAAGTCTCAGTAATTCATTTGCAACATTTTGGTCTATATTACTGTCATCATCAATATCGTCTTGAATGGGGATCTCAAAATAATAGATAATATAATACGATGATTTCGTCTATCGAATAACACCAATTATAAGTGCTATGAAATCAATATTTGGCAAATATCTCGCATTCAAGCCACAGATTTGCGAAATCTAAATATCGTGAGAAAAAATTATACGTCGCATATTCATCAATTTTGAAACTCACGTCATCATAGTGTGGTACTGGATCCAAGCCTTCGATTCCCCATTGCGCATATGTATCGTACGATGGACTCAAACTATAAAAAAAATGTCAATAAACACAGTTGGAAAACGGCAGCATTTTTTTGTCTTCTTTATAAATCCGATCAAATATTGCAAATTGCTCCAACCTTCCGTTGACAATAAAAAGAAAATTAGCATGCCAAAGAATATGTATTCTTCATATAGTGGATAAATTAGTATCAAAAGACGTACGTTTGCGCTATTTTTGTCAGTATTTCATCATTAGCTGCCTGTCGTATTTCAGCGTGATAAGATTCATCAGATACACTAAAAAATCATGATTTTTGATTTTTAATTCAACCAAACTTTAAAAAAAGGAAAAACTATGTACTGTATCCTAACTCTGTATATTAATTCTATCTCGAGTCAATAAAATAATCACTCATCCAATTTGCTAGTAATTAAAACTTGATAAAGTATGGAAACGTACAACAAAGCTGTTTTCAGATGTTCGAGTAATATCCTTTTATAATCATTCAGCATCCCCTGAGCACGGAAAGCAGCAACAACTGTTGAGAAGGCGTCTTTTTCTAAAATCTAATACAACAATGAATTTGATGCTATACTCGCAATTAATCAATGAAAACCTGTATACTGATATGGTTAGAACAAATATCATATATCAAAACCCACCGAGTACACGTAGCATATAGCTACAGTCTTCCACGTCAAAAGTAGTTGGCTTGACAGCGACTCTCTCTTTGATAAGTTCCTCGTCTACAGAAACAGTTCGTTTTTTTTCTTGTTCGACAGTTGCCGTATTTACCACTGAAGACATTGGCAGTTCTTGTTGATCCATTACTGCAGCATTTCTTAAGCCCAAGTGATTCTAAAGATAATGTCTGACTTTAATGCATGAATAATACATAAGAGTGAGCGAACGTTAACATTTTCAAATCAATCAGTGCAGATGAGGACCAATAATTTTGTTTGCAAACATCAATGGAATGAAAGCTGACGAAAAACTGATGCAATAAATTACTAGAAGAAAATGAATATCCTAAAAGTGTTGAATAACTTCAAAGCTGAACTTTCGTTCGTGTTTTTGACTTGGGAAAAATCTGTAAATAATGTGCCGAACAGTAATGCTCAAATCAAGGTAATACATTCCATATGGAAGAAAGAATCACTCAGTGGGTCCACTCCGTCCTCAACACTATTTGTTTATTTCTCACCAGTCTCTACCCTCTCTTAAAGGTCTTGAATACACGACAGGGATGAGTGAAGCAGTGAGGTTAAGCCAGTTAGCAAAATACAGCTTTACAGCAAAAAAGGAATACAGCTTTCAGAAAATTTCACCTTTCCTTTCCATTTCTCTCATATCGGACAACTGCTAACTCTCAAGCGAAGCTAGCAATGATGGAACATGTGATAAAAGCGTAAATGATAAGAACAGAGCAAAGCAAATAATTCATGCATCCATTAAGAGGGAGGGATAGTTGGAACAGACGATGGAGGGAAGGGTGCGCAAACGCACATCTTTCTCCCCTTTGTCTCTCTCCATCTCTCTCTCTCTCTCTCTCTCCTCTCTTTTCGAATAACAAGTAGAGATGTTGTTACTCACCCTTTATTGTCGTCCAACAAGCTGACCTCATCACGCATTTTGAACTTGCAAACCTTACTAATTTCGAATGAAAACAAAAAGAGCCGAGTGTTCAGTGTTCAGAAAATTCGATATTTCACAAAACGATTTCTTTATTTCAGTCTCCCCATTTCTGTCAACCTGTTAACCAGTTTCGTAATTAATGGGTCATACCATTGATATATGAATCGAGAGATGAAAGGCTCACTAAAAGAAATCAATTCGATACAACAATTTTATCCAAACCAAAGACATGTAATTGAATAAATATAGGAGCTGATGTAACAACCAACCATCCGAAGGTATTAAATCAGTAGACGTATAATACGTTACACTGCAATCTTTACGACGGCGTAAGAAATCACGACTGAGATTTCAAATACACTACGATTCCCAGCAAGGACATATCTGATATCTTCAGGTATGTTCTATCAGGATCAGTAAATACACACCCAACTAAATCTTCTCCTAACCTACTCGTTCTCTTCAACTTGAATTGTTGAATTCCCCTAAATTGAAAATCGCGCCTCTTCGACAACTGTAGTATCGTTACGAAATGCTTTATCTCAAGTGGGATGCGTTGCGTAGTGGGGTGCGTTGCGTTCATAGGTAGATTTGGGTTGCTTGTGGGGTTCTGTGGTTGTGCAGTGATTTCAGATGCTGGGCGGTGTTGAGCTACCGGCGCTAATTTGGGCCAAATCTTGAGTTCCGGTACATTCTAGAGTTTTCCGTCATACAAACTTTTGTTAACTACATGGATCAAACTGAGAAGCAAATTGTCGTTTTAAGCTATGAACAATTTCAATAAGCAACTATCTGACTTTCTTTACGAAATTAAGATCTAATAGCACTGAGATGTCTTTAAATCATTCTTACCTATCGCTTTAAGTGAAGGAAAATTTTTTTCCAAACTAGAGCTTTGATATTAGTTTTTCGTTACAGTTATCATGCGCACTAACACTCTTCGCAAATTGTCTTATTCAATGTTATATCATCCAGCCTTATTTTAGGTGGCAGTGATTTTTTCCGGTTCAGCAGCACGTCATTATGAGGTATGCTGCACTGTCATATTACGCTCCTCTAGTGGATGCTGTTTTTTAATGAGCACCAACATTATATCCTTAGTCAAAAGATAGGTTTGATGACTCGTGACAGTACTGAGTTACAAAACAACTTTCAACTTGTGAGAATTATGCGGATTAGAATTCTAGTATAGGCTTTTCTAGATTAGTTTTTTTAACACACTGTGGTTTTGAGTGAATTGGTTTGTCTTTTGCAGTGGCTTGAGGCTTCAGAAAAGATTGGCCTCAGATGTACTGAAATGTGGTAAGAAAAAGGTGTGGCTGGATCCAAATGAAATCAATGAAATTTCCAACGCCAATTCCCGGCAAAATATCAGACGACTTGTCAAGGATGGTTTAATAATCCGTAAGCCAGTCGCAGTGCATTCACGATATCGTGCTCGTAAAAACTTGGAGGCTCGGAGAAAGGTCTGCCATCCTTTCCACTTTTTTTGAAATTTTAAGACTGTAAGGCTGTTGCAATAAATTGTGGTGATCCAGTGGCTTTAGCCTTTTTCGTACACAATTAGGATGCTAAAGGCGAGAAGCAGGAACTCTGTTCCAGTTAATCATTTTTAGGGTCGTCACATGGGCCACGGAAAGAGGCGTGGTACGCAGAATGCACGTATGCCGGACAAGATTTTGTGGATTCGTCGAATGCGTGTCCTTCGTCATCTTTTGAAGCGTTACCGTGAAGCAAAGAAGATCGATAAACACTTGTTAGTTGTTAAATCTTTCAGAAAATTAAGTCAGATTTTTCTTTGCATGTCACAAATTTACATTTTTTTCTCGTGCTGTTTCATTAACCGTGTAATTTCGCAGGTACCACGATCTTTATCTTCGAGCCAAGGGTAATGCATTCAAAAATAAGCGCAATTTAATGGAATTCATTTTCAAGAGGAAGACAGAGAACACACGATCCAAACAATTGGCGTAAGTTTTTGAAAGCACTATCTATCCACTTGATTTTATGAGCCTGAGCTTTTGTGGTTAGAATTGAGTTCAATTCAAGTTTTGAAATTCAGTAATAGATATTGTGGTAATTGGAAATTTCCTATTTAAGAAATTGATATTTTATTGTAAAACCTAACAAATACAGGGAACAAGCAGAAGCACGTCGTGCGAAGAACAAGGAATCAAGAAAACGACGTGAACAACGTTTAGTGATAAAGAGAGCAGAAGCTCTACGCAAAATCTCAGAGAATGAGAAAGAGGCAGTCGCTAGCAAGGAAATAAAGAGTTGAAACCAGCTGAGAAGTGAGGCGGCAAATTATACATTTTTTGGATATGTCGAGTTATAAAGATTGTTTATCGTTTGGAATAAATGTTGTTGTTTTCATGTCTCACAAATAACTTTCTTAGCTTATGGGTTGCTGTGGGATGGAGTGTTTTGTCCAGGGAATGAATTTTGTGTCATATAAGTGTTAGAAATCCTAGTCGATGTGAAATTCGTTAAAACACTTATTTTGGTACGTTATAGGCATGCGTGAGAACATAGTTTGAGAAGCCGTTAGTTTTCATGATTATGCAATAGATTGTGGAGATGAAGTAGAGTTTTTATTAGTGTGGAGTACCGAATACATTTTAATGAACTGTACATATGCAATAGTGAAGTAATGCAACTGATTAAGGTGTGGTTTCAATAATGAAGAGCAGTAATGCACAGGCAATTTTTAGGCTGTTGTTCCCTTTTTGAGTTCCTCGACTGTATCCTTAACTTTTTCTGCCGACTGTCTGGGCATAGGAAGTGGTCGTGTTAATGGAGGCGACACAGTGCGCGGTGCCACTGAGACGTTTGATGGTCCTGGTTTCATTTCAGATTGAGGAATTTTTTCCTTGGATTTGGTGTGTCTTTGCTCTTGGTGAACTTGGACCTGAAAATGAAGAAAGATTAATATTAATGAGTTTAAATCGATTATTGATCTCGCTGAATGCAGCTTTAATGACAGAGTGGTACACATTAATATTAATGGATTGAATAATGGGTTTAGTTGCATTATAGGCAAGATTAACCTGTTCATTAAGTGTTTTCGTGAAGTCAGGTAGAGGACATTCTGAAATTCTATATAACGATGATGGTATCACGTCATACCCATATTTCTTCATATCTTTGAGCACAACATCCATGGTTAATGTGATGATTCCTTGACTTCTTACTTTTGTAACTGCAAAAATTAATTTATGATGGTGTCACATCGTATTCGATTGAATAGCGGGTTAGGATGTGCGGAATTATTTTTACCTTAAAAAATGGATACATACAGGAATTGGTTATTGCTATTAAATTTTCATGAGTTATTACCCTGACGGCCATCTGCTGTTGCAACTATCCTCGAATCTATAAATTCAGCTCTTTTTCCAGTGATCCACCCGATGAAACGCTGTAATAATGTGGAAGCCTCTGGTACAAACAATGATATCTTTCTAACCGTCCTAAAATTTTTATGTTCAGAGGTCGAGATTTGAGAATTTTCAGTTAGATGATTAGGTTAACTATGTAAAAAGTTCAATAAATTTCTGTTACCCCTTTTAGTCTTCTCACTTATACACACTCTTATGTTTCATAATTGGTAATTCATTAGTGAACAAAGCTTTTGATCAGTTTTTGTTCAAAATGATAACTAACTGCAAGAAAAGAGCATGAATTGACGTGAAGCACTAGACTTCAAATTTAGTAAAATAAAAAATTACCTTCCGGGAACAGTTGGAATATGTGTAGCTCCGTAGCCACAAACAACATCATTGCCGAAGAAATCTGATCCATAACAAGCTAGTACAATTTGCGGCCCTTGATAAATTATATTCTTTCAGATAATATACATTTCAACACGAATGTTTAAGTGTGATTTAGTGAACAAATGTGAAACGAAATAAGTAGTATGCTGGTGGAAATAACTTGTTCCATGCATTTTATTTAGAATTATTGGTGTGTTCTGCTACTGAAAAGAAAAGGCATGAGCTTTTTCCTGTCCAGTTTTACGTGAACGTTTTTGAGAGGAGAGGGGAAAAGAGCAAATTACAGTGAACGTGCTGATCATTCTGATTTTCCTACGTTTCGTACTTCTGAATGTTGCACGCTTGTGAAATAATACTTGAAGTCAGTGGCTATCTAGCTGCTTCCGTCACTCTGAATCATCAGGTAATACATTGTAATTCAGGATGAATAAAGGATTTTATAAATTTTCAAAATAAGTTATTCAATAACTTACATCCAAACGGATTCGTTGAGATAAAAGTAGCCTCAATAGGCATACCAACAGTTATATTTGCATTTCCGAAACGTTGACGTTCACATCGTGCGCTAAGTCCTTCATGTACACCACCAATTTGCTTCCAGTCAATACCATATACATATGAATATTTGCAGTAAAAATTATCAAACGAGAGAAACTATAACAAACAACGGTTACTTAGAAGTTAGGAAATTAATTATAAATTTTAATAAACAATAAAATTCATTGCAAAAAAAAAAAACATAAACCTCAGCGCTATCGATTTGTCCATTAAGTAGCACAATGAAATTTGCCAGTTTTGGTTGTTCCGCACTCATTCATCTGTTTGCAGTCAAAAATCACTTACATAACGTAAAAAAAATTTTTAAATATGACGTGTGAAGTGAGCGCAAAAAAATGAGGTCAACAAAAGTATATTTTTATTATTATTAGCCATGACTGTGCGTAAGAATTAATTTAATAAAATGTGGCACAAATTATTTGCCGGGAAATTCAGTGTTTGCCTAAAATGTATTTCAATTCAATTTAATTGAAGGTTTAATAACTCCGAGAAAATTTATAAATTTGATTGCGCATCCATTTATTTCATGGATATTTAAATAGCCATAAAAAAATCTGATTCTTTTATGGATATTTAGGTCATAGATAAAACGATCGACGAATTTATACACGAACGGATAAAAATTTTCAAGTGATATTGGATGAAAAGTTTGAACTCGATATTTAATGTATCCATTACACTTTATGCTCTAACTAAATTCAAATCAAATTTGCAAATGACAGTTAACAAGAGACTTAGTAGTATTCACTCATTCATTGATGGACTTTTCAATTGGAAGATGAAATTTATGACACGAAATTTCAAATTTCATAACTAGAATAATATTTGGTCTGCAGCGAGGATGAGACAGATGTGATAACGAAGGAGAAAAGCATCACCATGACGACAAGAAGCGCTCACCTACCTTGCAAACTATCAAATGAACCACTTTGGACGCTCATTTCTATAGCTTTAAATGGCCAGTGAAGTGGACAAGCAGCACTGGACGGCTTAGCTATGATAATTTAATCAGATTTATTAGCGAAAGAATTTATATGATTGTCTATCGAATACATTCATAACTCGAAAAATATAGACAAAAGCAATCCTGCAACTCGGAAAATGTAAAACAGGTAAGAGCAGGTAAAATTGAATTATCTTCGTCACCTGCGCTACTTTTCCTTCATATTCTGGAGGTGCCGTAATCAACGGTCATTGGAAGTAAAGCCAACACAGAACTTGACAGCTGCGCATTGAAATTCCAAATTCTTTGTTGTCTCGTTGTTTCGTCCGGCCGACATGTCGCATGAAGTCTTTTTGCTAATGCAAATAATAAGGAATAAGCCTTGGCTTACTTAACTAATCGATAATGAAATTCATACTATAACAGTGGCAACGCTGTCGCAGATAACCATTTATCATTCTATTAATGCTTTATACAGAAAGATGAAAAACCTCGGGACAAACCTCGGGACACATAGCATTAATAGCACTAGTATTTAAATATCATCGATTGGCATATAGCGAAGTAACAGATCAGTTTTAGAATTATATTTCATGCTAAGAAGTAAGTGGCATGCATGTGGAATAGCTGCGCGATCGGATTACTCGATCCTTTTCCTTTCTCTTCATTACTTTCTACGTCATCAACTTCAACATCATCGTTCTCAGAATCCAATTCTGCAATTTCGATGGTGAGAACTATCCGATCTACAAATCGATGCAGTAGCGGGAAGGAGCCGTATAGGCTTGTTGAAATGTGCAACAAAAAGTTTTCAGTTAGCAGAAATCAGTTGACTTTAATTTTTCAGCTCCACTTTATTAGTAATTGTTGACTCAAAATTCTCATTTCGATTTAACTAGTTCTTGCTTTTAGTCATGCCTTTTGAAGTTTAACCATTGAGAACCACTCTGTTTCCTCTCTTTAACAATATTTCATTATTTAAACTAGTAATTACAAGTTTAAGCTTATCTACCGTCAACAGAATCACAGTTGGATTTTAAATCATCATTGCATTTAATGTCCATTTCTGAACACGCTGCATCGTTCACTTCCGACACTTCTTGTTTCCGCTGAATTTTCTTCATCTGAAAATAAACAATCCCACTGTATTCTAATGAAATTCCAAATAAAATTCAGTAGCGATTCAAATCAGTTTCTGTAAACACTTCCATACTTTGAAGCGTAAACTATGGTTGATAATTTACGAATCAATTCATTGCTTTATCTCGAAAACTTATGGAAGTTGCAGCTTTCGATTCACTAGGAGGCCATGTCAGGATGCTTACTTTGGCACGCTGATTCTGAAACCAAACTTGAACAACTCGTACGCTTAAATTCGTCTCTTTTGCTAACTGTTCACGTACCTGTAACTGTTGAGGAATAAATTTAATCACGTCCATACAATTCATGTTTGCTTTTTGTAACAGAATCCTTGGAAATGTTTATGTTTGAATTTAACCATATCGATTTGAAAAAAAGGGATAAAAAAAGTTTTCGAATGATTGCAAAACCTTTCGACATGGTTTTGACGTTTTCTCGAAGGCTAATTTGAAAGCTTTCCGCTGCTGCGTATTTAAAATAGTTCGCGGCCTTTTTGATGTCTTACGATTCGAATCATTCTGATCGAAATATGCTAAATTTATTGCAATATTTGTTAAAACAACTACATTTTACTCATGCCTTAAGCAATAGCATTGACAATTAGAGGTAATTAAATTCGTCCAAACTAAACCCTAAATTTGAATCTTTATAAAGTTTGAATTAAAGCAGGATTGCTTCATAGACGACTTAGTTAATGCAATTTGTTTGAGTGAGAAAATACTGTAAAATATTTGTGAAGGAGTGGATGCTTGAGTATTTGTTACGTGAACGTTTTAAGTCTGAACGTTCGAGGTATTTAAAATTTTACGGATATTTGATATTATTGATTTTGATCCGATTGTTACGCATTTCTCATTCGTTCATTTTACATAAAATGGACAAACTCACAGACTGATGTTTGACACAGCAAATGTTCATAGTCCGATCTGCAAATGATCTGTCCATCGACCAGCATGTAGTGGTCACCTTTTTTGAACAAATATCCACAACAAAAACATTTAAAGCAACGAAGATGATAAATAGTCGCAAATACCCGATAGATGTAATCGGTTGGTCGAACTGATAGACCGCATCGCATGCATTTCGCACCGAAATTTCTGGAAACTCTGACCTTCTTCTGATTTTTGAACTTTAACAAAATTTAGTAAAACAGTGCAGCATCAAACATTCATTTTTTTTCTTCCATTAAAATCTTTCATAATTTTCTGTAATATCAAAAAGTAGCAGTGCTAGTTAGAACAGTGACCGCGCTAGCAGGAAAGCATTTAGCAGCTAGTTAGAATGGCAAAGTAGTATTGTAAGGTTACAATTTGTTTGTGAGGATTTCTTCGCGTACAGTTAGCTTAAGAAAGCGTTAGGATTAATGCAAATGCAAAAAACATTGTATCGATGAAGTGTATTGCATACAATCAGAGATCACATCTCAGCTGTTTTGATGATAAGTTTTATTACTTAAAACTCGTATACAGGAAATCAAAATAGCAACAGCGGATCTTCCTCTGGAAGTGTATGATTTAATTACCGCAGATGGTACCTTCCTTACTTACTGACCGTATTACTTAATCCGTAACGGAAGTGAGGATGATGCCACTCAGATCACAAAGATGACATGAAATGATACTGTTGTTGCGCAGATCAATGGCATTGTAAAAGAAATGAAATGCTAATTTTCAAATAATAATAGCAGAAGATGAGATGTGAGTGATGTGCGAAATGGAAGGGAAGACAATGTCCAGGGTACATTTGGCAGATGACCGGAACCACAAAAGTGGCTAGTTGACCCGGTTGTAATGGCTTTATAAGCGGCTTACATCACTAATTCTTCTTAATAAGGTAAAGCATTTCAGCTGCTCTGTTTGCCGACTGTTTTGATATTATTATGTAAGAAATGAAAGAAGACCTGTGCTTCTAGTTATGTCGCCACCTGGATTTCATTACTCCCAGTATACTTCGGATGTATTGGGCAGGGGGGGGGGGGGGGGGGAGGAGAGCATCAGAAAATTACATCCAAGTAAGTAAGTAAGTGGTAAATACGGTTTATTCGACATTTGAATGATTAGTTAGATGGAAGATATATTGACAACACAGCACGTCTGTGTCTCCAACAATGACAGTGATCGATGAGTTCCAGTGGCTATCTCATTAGTTCGACGGGAAATAGCTGTGATGTAATTAGGCCAAACAGATCAAATAATTACATTGAAATATAATTTGAGATTTTCATTTCAGCAAGCCCGGATTTCTATCATATTTTATCCGAAATGATGAAATGCGATTTGAACTGCTCATCATTCACTGCAGTTGCAGTTGCATGATTTGAGTTCTTTTATGGCAAAACTGATAGTTAGCAATAAAGTAAGCTTGTGATCCTCATTTGAATATTCAGCGATAGCTCAACATTACTGTATGTGTGTAATGAGAGATTACGCATAAAATACTGATTAATTTTTCCTCGCTAACGTGTAGTATTTAAGTTTTAGCGACGTACGCAGCGTGTAGCGTGATTTATCTAAATATATGATTTGCTGTGTTGGGAATCATATTTGTTCATCGTATGCTTTTTGAGTGTTTTTAAATGAGAGGGAATGAATGTTGGATGTCGTCTGAGAGAAATAACGGAGCAAACAATGTCACATGAAACAGGACATTTGAGGTGCAATGAAATGGCTGCTATTTCCTTCAAATTGTCTTTTTACTGAAAAAAAAAACGAAAAATGTGGAATGGATAATTGGTGCTAAACAAATAGTGCTCGTTGCGACACGATCATTTCAATCAAAGAAGAGGTACGGAAGATGACACGCACACGCACGCACACGCACGCACACGCATGCCCACCTACATATAGCTGTATGTTGGAAGGAATTGGAATAGGAAGGGGGTAACAGATGAGATCTGAAGAGGAAGGACAACGTCCGGAAGTTAATGCAAATACCGTAAGCTAATGGCAATTGTGAATGCCACACGACGATTGTCTGTCTGCTCATATCTTCTCCCACTCATTCTCTCCTTCCTATGCTTCATTGATATGAAAAAAAGAAAAACAACTTTCATCATGAATTTTTCTTAAAATTGCTTGCAATAAATGAGAACTTTAGAAATTTCAAAGCTTATATGGAAATCGCCCTTTTTTTTTTTTTTTTAAATGCTAAGCAAAGGTTGTCCTAAAATTTGATTTCGCTCTACCGCATTATGTACATGATAATACGACTTAATATACTCATTTGCAAATTAGCAATTTGTGCTCGACAAAAGAAGAGAATTTAAAGATTGCTGCAATCACTAACTGGAAAGACAAAAGTGCAATGAAGTGATTTTGATGATCAAAAGATTTGCTCTACTGCTCTCAAATATTTAAATGTTAGAAATGAAAGATAACAGAGGGGAAAAAATTGGAAGAAAAGATCAGTCTTTCAAATTTTACAATTTATAATCTAATAGTTGGCGAAATTCTCATGATTTTTCTGCAATAAGCTAATTCTCTTGCAACTACGATAAATCTCCTATCAAGAAAGTTGCGGAAAGTAATAAGTTTGACTTCCATGTGAACTGCTTAAGCCTTAAGCTAATGTGATTGTAAGGAAGAAGCCTCGTTGCCACATTCTATTTGTCAAAGTGTCAAATGTTGCAGCTGCAACAACACATCGCTTACCGCACCGCAAAACGAGCAGCTGCAGCAAATGGTCTAAGCATGCAAGATATTATTCTCCAACACATATTTTCCAATCACTCCGACAATTTCTGCTATTACCGGAGTTTCCCGATATTTCCCTGTACCATCTCCCTTCTTCCAAATAATTCAAACTCGTAGACAACAATTTTATCACCAAAAATACCCTCCAAAAATTATTGATAAGCAATTGTGCTAATTCTTTTTTGATAGCTGAAAGTATCTGCTCCTTTCAAAAAATTAACATTTTAAAGAATCGATCGACATTGTTTCGTTTATTGTTCCAACAAAATCCTTTCTTTGTTAAGCCGACAGCGAAAAGATCAGTAATGAGGAGCACTGTTGCTTGAAAAACTTGAACATTTCAAAAATTTCTGGTTGCAACATAAAATGCCTTTTTTTGTTTATCTCACTCTCCGATAACAAAAGATTTCGTCAACTTTAGCAGCGACATTAAATGAGTGTTACAGCTAATCTTCCTTTTCAAGACAGATATTTGGTGGGAAAAAGTTCCAATTAAAAATTGAAAAGGTGTAAATATGAAAAGTAGAGATGGTATTGAATCACAAAAATGTTTTCCATATATCGTCGAAATATTTGTCTTTAGTTTCCTATTAAAATAACAGTTCAGATGGTTTCATTAACTTATTCATTCTACTGATTGAACAAATCTTCATTGCTCCCAAGGGAGAAAAGAGAACTATAAATGTATCTAATTGATTAGATCTTGAAATGTAAGTGAATTATGTCAAATAAACAAAACAATAGCATTATAATTAATTTTTAATTAATTCAATCATAGCACCTACATCATGTAATCCGCTTTGCAGTAGAATTGACCGTTGCGTGAATAACAGGTCGAACCGCTAAGAGGAGTCCGACAAGTACAGCAGATCAAGCAGTTTTCGTGCCAGCAACTGTTTTCAACCTGATATTGTGACAAGTCAGCGTAAATAAACAAAGTTATTTCAAATTCAAATGAAGTAAATAGCGAATGCTACCTTTAACACATACTTCTCCTTAATCTGAAATCCGCAACCACTGCAATGTACTCCACTACGAAGCGTGGGCGGTATCGTCATATCATCGCAATCTTCTACAAATAAGCGCCTGTATCGTTTGGCAAACGTCCGTCAAGTCAATTAAAGTGACTTTTCAAAAATTGATAATATAATTTAAGCAAGTTTATCGCATTTAATCTAACATGGCGTCACTGAATCTGCTTCGTTACCTTTTGGTAGGTGAACTTTTTGAAATAATATAAGTATTTTACCTCTACGCGATGAATTAAATGTTTCAGGCTTAGGTGAAGCTGTTGATGATTCACTGTCTAAATCTATTGTGCTGCAAGATGAAAAACAATCATAATTGCAAAGAAAATTCAAGGTTAAAATAAAACTGCTACTGAATTTTCGGCTATCTCTACAGCTCATGGTATCGCTAAGTCTCAACTAACATTTAATCATAATTTGCATAAAGTTCGCAGCAGAAGAGCTTTTTTTACCTATAACCAAATATTGATAATTTATCCTGTGAAACTTATCATATTTGTCAATTTTAACTAAGCAAAACTGAAATAAAAACCCGAACACCTCTCTAAGTGATTGGCATTCTAAAATTGAATAGTTGAAAATAACCTTTGATTATTAAAGAAATGGTCGAGATTTTCCGCTACTATGGGCATTTTGATAGTGGTAGTAATAGTAATAATGACAATGATGAATTAGATGATGTCAATGCGCAAGCATCGAGTATCATCCCAGGAAATGCATCAAGCTTACTTCAAGCTTATTTTCTCCCAAATTTATGCGCATTAAACCTCCCTACCGTATCCGCAAATATCAGCAATATACATCGCCCCACCCACCTGGGATTTTTATTGGTTCTGCTGCCAGTCAGACTTCATTTGAAATATTCCATGAAGTCTCATTTCTGAGCCAAAGCAATAAGAGGCCAAGAATAAGAGAGTAATACTATAGCAATAAATTATCATCACCATCAAGTTTTCTCAGTGTCCAGTGGAAATTTTGGTTATTACGAGAGTGACCGCGAAATACTTTTAAAACATTGCGCTGCTCAAGAACTCAGAGCTCAGACAGTTCGTTTCATTTTGTTAGGCAGCAAGAATGGATTGATGACGAGTATGTGCTGCAAGCGCATTTTAGCGGTTTTTCAACCAAAAAAGAAGATAGGCAAAAAGTTCCAATTCTAGCTTTGCCTCATCTATTTTCCTCTCTTCAATCTTGAGTTAGATACTGTGAAGTTATGTCAGCAACATGATTTTTGAAAACAAAAACATGGCAGGTCAATGATTCATGACTTGTCACAAGGATAGCCAACAAGACGTATCTGAAGTTTCGCTTTTTAACACGATAGATACGTACGTTCACGCAAAGTTCCACAATCCTAGATGTCGCCCTCTGGATCCGTACCTCTGCGTCCAGTGAAGTGCGACATCAAATTAACGTTGGGGAATATCTGGGTACCCCGCACTCATGAGACGTGCATTTGCCTTATGGGTAAATTTTTGTAGCATAACGTATTGGTCTGAATTAATGGACACTCGGGTTTAGAAGATGGGTTGGTGAAGGGGGTTTCGAGGTTCTATGCTTCTTCTATTCCCGTGGTGTCATTTAGCTGGAATTTTGGGAGCTCTATGTCGCTGTGATATTAGGGAATACTTATCACCTTGTTGTTTAAACTTCAATGAGGGTCATGGCACCCTTTTGAATAAGAGTCCTGGAGGTGCTAAATTGTTTATTGAATTTGCGTGTCATTTCGACAGTAATTCAGATTAGTTTATGAACGCTCCGGCGCCTTTCGAATCTTTTCTGGTATTTGATGGTGAGAAGAAGATAGCTATCGAGAAAGACACTAAAGTACCCAACGCCGCTATATTTACCGTGAACAAGGAAGATCACACGATCGGGAATCTCCTCAAACAGTTTGTTTCTCATTAAACAATATAATTTATTACAGCTAAAAATTAATTTAATCGTCTCTTTATGGGGTGAAGCTTTAAATTGATGAAATAAACCGACATCTCTGCTTTTGAAATTTAACGATCATTTGACCGGCGTTTCCGTTGATTAAAATTGTATCTATTTGCTACCGAATAATTGAGGGTTGATTTTGTAGCAGAGCACTTATAATTTTGTTAGATTAATCTTCAAGCTAAAATTGTTTGTGTAACAAAATGCAAGTGTGTACTTTAAGTGTTCTTAGTAACAAAATGTTGTGAGAATATTACGAATAGGTAGCATAGTATATTCTCTTTCCTTTTTCTACTCTGTCGCTTTTCTGCAAAATTCATTTCTATACATTTTACAGCCAGTTGCTGAAAGATCCGCAGGTATTATTTGCCGGTTATAAGTGTCCACATCCACTAGAGCACAAGTTTATACTTAGAGTACAAACAACATCTGATACTACTCCTGCTGACGCTCTAACTAGTGCCATCACGGATCTTATGGCTGAGTTCTCCTTGTTTGAAGAACGATTCAGAGTGAGTGCATTTTTCATATATCATTAAGATTTCAGCTTTGCTGCTCATAAATAATCCAAGTATCTGCAAGCGGCACATTTTTTTTAATATGTATGAATGATTATAAAGAACATTTTATGAATCTTTGAACAAGGCAAGTTAATATTTTGCAATATAATGAATGAAAAAATTTGAAGGGATTGTTTGTGATATATGGACCTTCCGAGCAATGTAGTTTACTTAATACTTTTTTTTTCAGGAAGCTATCAAAGAACGCCGAGAAGCAAACGAGTAAGTAGCATCGCAATTCACTTCGTCTTTTTTCTTTTCTAAATTTTTATTCATTTGAAACGATGTTTGCAAATCATCTGGCATCACCTTCATCTTCCTCACCGTTATTTTGCCCAACCGTATTTCGTGTGCGTCGAAAACGAACTGCGGATCCACATAGTGCTTTGATCATTTCACTGAAGCGTGCAAAACATACCCCATCCGTAACAGAGCCGATCATTTGCTTTCGAACTTCAGATTTAAAGGTATTTAGTTGAATCTTTTAGTTGTGATCTGAATGAAATGATAAAACTCCTTTTTAAGATGCTTGCATGTTTGCACGATCCATTTGCACAGGAAAACATCTGTATCGTTTAGAAAAAGTGACAGTTGACTTTAACTTCCCAAGTAATTTTATTGTCGATAAGTAACTTGTATGCTATTCATTTTTTAATGTGGGATCTGGAATATCTGAGTTAGGAAAGACATCTATGACCATTATTTTTATAGGATATGAAACATTCTCGTACTTTTTATCTGTTAATTTTATAAATATAGAGATCAAAATTCAATTGTTCATTGATTTTAGTCCGTTAAATCAAATATGTTAATGTTCAAAATAGTTTATTCTAGTTAGGATTCAGCAGTGCGATTCACTCACAACATTTCAACATCATCGATGTGGATCCACATCAGGACACTGTGAATGCAAAAACACCATCAGCCAACACTGACGGAACAACAGAGGATAAAAGTAATAACAGTGATGTTTTATCTAGTAATCCTTTGGAACTAATGAAAGATTATGTGGAAGAACCATCGTCTAACATCAAAGTAATTGGCGAAACGACCATCAAATCAAGTCAAATAACACTAAATGGAGAGCCGTTAGTTTCGCTAAGCAATCAAGATGATGAAGTTAGTTCCGTTCAGTTAATTCAGAAACCCTTCCTTATTAAACCTCATATTATAAACCTCATCTTGCAAGTGACCTCACAGTAACATTAAGGTTTTGGACAAGAGTCATTGCGAATCCTTGGTTTACTTAACTTAATAAATTCTAACAAATTGAAATGGCAAAAAAATAATTCTGATAATGCTATATTTAGGATTTCATTTTCGATTATTATTGGAGTTCCAAGACTGATGGATGTATGGCTTACCAAATTCGGGATGTAATATTTTGAAATTCTTTTTTTTATTTTTTAACTGTTTACCATATTTAATACCTTTACTGAAATTTGATCGCAAAAATTTTGAGTTTACTGCTTTTAGGTTCGCTTAGCAAATACCGGTAATTTATTGTATGATGGCGAAGATACGGAAAGTAGTGCAGAAGACGATGAGGATTCGAATGATGAGAACAACTGGCGTAACGATTACCCTGATGAATCCGAGGTAAGTTCTATGTATAAACTTTACATGACAGAAAGGTGACTTTAATGGAACAGGAAGCCTTATATATATATATATATATAATGTCATACTTTCTAGAAACCCTTTTTTTAGCTTTTACATACGTTTATGTGTTTTATTATGCTTTTGTTAATGATTGGTCAGCACTTCACGCAGCGTGGCGGTAGTACTTCGATATTCCTCACCACTGTAGAATATTTTTAGCCATGTATTAACAGCGTCGTATTTTAATGTTAATCACTAATTTCAGCATACTTCTGGTTGTGGTTCAAACGAAGACACGACATCAGATGGGTCTGATGATTACGAAGACCTGGAGAAACATATTGGTGAAATGGGTTTCTATGATGAGGATGATAGCGAAGGTGATGGAAATAATTAATAGATCAGCATTATTATTTTATACACATAATTTAGTGAGGTGTGGTGGAATGTTGTGCTGAAAGAAAAACGTGCTGTATTTTTTTACAAGTACAATTCGAATTATGTGCTATTTCATTTTTTAATTTTTAGGATCGATTTCCTTTTTTTTGCTATGTTTTGTGCTGCAAAAATGGAAAATGTCTCCAGGACTTATGTTTCATAAAAAACATTCTCAAGGAAGTGCCATTTACACTATCGTTTATTGTTTTTTTCCCAATTTCAGTATAAATTTAACTTTATGCTTTCGAGAAAACTTTGTACAGATTCATACTTCTAGTTACCCTTTGTCGGACACGATAGCTAAACATTCTATCGCATTCAATTAGTGGTCAGGGTGGATTCCAGGCGGGGGAGTCTCATTAAAGGCTCCAAAATGGTGCTGGCTCCAGTGATGAATAAAGGAACTATTTGAAGATGCGGAGCAAACAGTTTCCGTAAACTGTTAGATGAAAACACATAAAACCTGCTCTTCTGGAGTTTAGAAAAAAGGAAATTGATTTCGTGAAATATATGTAGAAAATGCTCGGAAACAATTTCCTCGGTCATTCCATTAATTTAATGTTCTATAAGCAGCAATTCTAAAGCTTAGAACACACAGAGAAATGGAATTAAGTTCCTGAGGCAGAAAGTTCCAGCAGGAAAACTAGCTTTGCAAAATTTAGATATTAGTAAAAATTTCAAGCAGCCATGATCATGTATTGAGACATGCAACTCAAATTTAAAGATATGGTTATTTTTCGAACATTTGAAAACGTGATACATGTTAACGACCAATAAATTCAAAAAAATACTTGTAAGGCTCAGATTCTAATCACTCAGAGAACGCTTTCTTAACTTGAACATTTCACTGTACTTCAAGATCATTTGATGCAAGCGTCACAAAAAAAGATTCAAATCGTTTCATCTTCCATTAATACAGTGCAATTTGTAATTACCAAACAAAATATTGTGTACAAAAAGGACATTATTATCTGTCAGTTATACCTTTACTACGCAAGAAGGTGAGCGAACTCCAAAATTACGGTATATTAGTAGCGTTACTTGAAATGTTCACGTGCTGCGTATCGGATGCCTGCGTCATTCGAATTCGAGGTGATGGCGCACCTATGCGTGTTCGTGCAGCATTCTGTGTCAAAACTTCTACTTCTTCACCCTCCTACAACGCAGAAAAACATCTATTATTCGTTACGAAAACGATAAAAATTGAAGCATTTGTAGAAACGTACAACAGCAACGCGTTTCTTCATTTCCATTATCATTTCATCGATTTCATCCAGTTTCAGCACAATTTCCGTGGGCTGTCTTCGAAGCATCTAAAAAATGAAACAGATATTTGCAGACAACGATAATTCATCTGAAGTAGTTCCCACTCCTTTGCGACAAAAAAAACCTGTTTTCTTAAAAGTTTGAAGTGTTTATGAAAGGAGTGATTACGACAGTCTCACACATGTCAATTCTAAGGCAGACCTGAAATTCGAGAGATGCTAGAGGATGGTGAAATTTACGAGAAATACACTAAAATGAAAGGAATGAATAGGAAAATTTCTACAAAGAGCAAACAATGTTGACTGAGTTCGAGACATGAAAATGTCGTGAAAGCGATGCGTGGAATGATGAGAAACGATGATGGAGCGAAATGACGTGCAACGTGGAATCCTCCCTCTCACTGCCATCATCACAGTTTACGTGATAATCGTAGTTAACAACAGCAGGACACAACCTTCCATAGACTGCAATCCAACTCAACCAACACTCAGCGGGTTTCAGTTCCAAGTAGCCAGCATGAGTGGTGTGCTTCGCTTGCTGCAAAGGATTAGTGTAGCGGTGTGGTGGTGGAGAGGAAGGAGTACTGTTTGGTGGAGCGGTAGAAAATTTCAAGAGAATTTTGAAGCTTAAAGGAATGTTTTCCTTTGTTCCCCTTCACTTGCCTACCTAATACTGTTATTTAATGCAATGTTCTTTTCTGTGCCCACAAAAAGCCGCAAGACGAAATTAGTGATTATTTGCAGGATGACTGAATTACTCCGAACAGCTTTCAATTATTTATCGCAGACGGCACCAGTAAGCGTTATTGGTAAATTAGATCATCCCCTTGTGGGTACGAACGTTGAGATTGGTGGATTAAGATTGAAAATTCGTTCTCTAATCGCTGAAGGTTTATTATTTGATGTTGAACTTTGAATTTTGATTACAACAGGACGTTAGCTTGTGTATTTGCATGGGAAGTAATTCATCCGTAGTTATCATCTCATCGGTATTTTAGACAATAAAACATGAGATTCTAGAAAATACGGGGAAATACAAGCAGTTCGAAGTGATTCTGCAATTCGTAGGGTAAGGAAAATGAAGTGTTGTAAACTCGGATCGGGTGCAGGACGAATATTTGGCGTTGTTTGAAAGGTGGTGTTGACTTTGAACGAAAACATGCTTTAACGAGTGGTTGATGTCGATTATTGAGATGAGTTTTTGTAGCTTCTTTTTGATGTGCACGATTTACATGTTTCTTATATATTTTAGGTGGCTACGCACTAGTATTTTCGGCGCAAGATTCACACGGTAATTGGTTTGCCCTCAAACGACTACTAGCAGCAGATGGTGAAGCTGCTAAAGCTGTATTAAAGGAAATTCGTTTTTTACGAGAGGTAATATTTTTTTTCATAAGCTCTAATTTTGTATTTTGTATCTCATTTAAATATTAATTTCAGCTAACTGGCCTTCAATCTATTCTTCATTTTGTACAGGCAGCTCAGTTAAGTCCACAGGAGAGTGGACATGGTCGAGCCGAATTTCTGCTTTTGACTGAGCTTTGTCCGGGCAAGTTTTTATTTATCCCTTTTCTAGCTAGTATTTTATTTCCCAAATTGCAGAGCTCACTATTTCAAGTTGAATTTTAACTATTTAAATGGGTGAGAAGGTAAATTATCACCCGATTTTCACATCCGGGAAAAAAATGAAGGAGAAATGTGGTTTCTGATCGATTCTAATTTTTCAACATTAACCGTATCAAACTTAACTACCAAATTACATTAAATTAGTCAGTAATTGTTTCAGGAAGCGTGGTGGAGCTCATTCAAAAAGGTCCACTGTCGATTGGACAAGTAACGAAGATTTTTTACGCAGCCTGTAACGCCATTAAACAAATGCATTCAAAAAAGCCACCCATAACACACAGGGATATTAAGGTATTTTTACAAGGATTTTTAGTACACAATGTTTCAACATGCTGTTTTACACGTTCCGGTTTCTCATTTTTGGTAAAATGATTTACTGATGAATAATAATAATGGAGCAACGATTATGCTTTATTATTTTCACAGTTCTATTGTTAAGAAATGACTAGTTTTTAAATCAATATATAATAATCAAATCAATATATTATGCTTTACTAAAAACTGAAAATGGTCGATTTTTTTAAAAGCCGAAGTGATCGAAGCTGCATTCTTTGATTCAGGATTTTATATGTTACAAAAAATATTAACTGTGCGGTTTAGATTGAAAATTTACTTTTTGACGCATCTGGCCATGTAAAACTGTGCGACTTCGGAAGTGCAACAATAGACATTATAACACCGGATGAAACATGGTCAGCCTTGCAGCGAGCACAACTCGAAGACGAGGTCGTGTTTTTAAGTTTCTGTTGAATTGGTTATATAATATTATGTAACTTTTCTTGTATTTTGTGCTATTCATAATGCCTTTATTTGTCGACAGTTTCAAAATCCGAAAAATTCTGAAATTTTCAATGTTCGAAGATTTAGTTAACGCGATTCACGACACCAATGTATAGAGCACCTGAATTGCTGGATATGTATTCGAATTTCCCGGTTGGTCCAGCTCAAGATATTTGGGTAAGTGAACTTGTGAATTTTGATGGAGTATTGAGAAATGATATTTGTTTTTGATACAGAATTTTAATCTTGTTTTAAGTTTCTTGTTATAAGCAGTGGCATTTTAGGCTCTCAGATAATTTAGGCTCATTTTAGGCTCTCGGATGTGTACTGTATTATCTTTGCTATAGAAAACATCCATTTGAGGACAGTGCAAAACTCCGCATTATTAATGCAAAATATTCTCTCCCCAATGCAGAAACTGAATATGTTGTGTTGAATCCACTCATTCGTTGGTTTATTTTTCTTTAAAAACTTCTATTTGTATCGAAAACATTTGCATTTTTGGATATGCAAAATATTTTTATAGTCATTAAAATTTTCATGTGTTTCTTTTGCAAATTTCTCCAATGTTTAATCTAGCGGTAAACTGAAAATTACGCCATTTACATGTTTGATTTTAAGATATTTCGTTGACCTTGGTAAATGGTTTTTCTGGAAAAAAATTTTAACTTTCAATTTTTGATTAAGAATTTACAATGAATTAACGATGATTATCATAAGCCTTTTGTAGTTAGACTTTCCAGTGTCAGCTTTTTGTGTATTCTTGTGTACTTCCGAATTAATCCAAATGCCCTTTTAAACCTTCACACTACAATACTTATTTATCCTCAGAATCAGCACTGCAAGTGAATCCAAGAGACCGTCCGAATGCGGTGGATTTGTGTGAGCGAGTTGAAGCGTTTGCTGCTGCGTCGAGTATAGATCTCTCGGAACCTGTAGAAAACCTGGAACTGCCGCAGTTATCAGCGTTTTGCTCTTCAGGTATCCATTTTTTGTTTTATTGAATAAGTTAATTTTCCATTCAAAAACTAATCGCTGATCTGTGTTTTAATTATTAAAATTCGTTTTCGCAAATGTTGTCGTTAGATATCTCATACAAATCCATTTAACATGATGTTACAAAATGAATATATGAACTAGTTTTTAATTTATCACACAAGCCTAAGCATGCGGTGAAGTAGTTATTTCGATACGCGGTATTTAAGGAGAATTAATAACGTCCAGTTAATATTTGAGCGTGTTTAACGAAATCAGCGGAGCCATTAAATTCATAACATAATGATAAAAGCAGAGGTTTGTAAATTAGCCTTCACCTTAATTAATCGAACACATAGAGTATATGAAATTGTTTAATTTTATCCAACTTTGGGAAGTATTTTGATTCTTTATTTTTTCTTTACACTGCATTTGCTTCCAGGACTTTTTGAAAAATTTTCCAAAATTCCACAGTGAAAGCATTTTTAATGTCTGCATGATTGCTGCTAGGTTTAATCAATTCGTGGAAATTTGTCAATAAAACAAACCATTCTTGTGAAATAAAGTTGTTTCTAAAATCACGGCTTGATCACTTGCATTATAGCTCAATTACAAGCTGAATTGTCTGGAAATGAACGCGGAAAGTTGCCGAAATCAAATGTATCAAGGCGGTCACCTTCAATGCCGCGGAAAAATGATTACGTATGCTATATAATGCTCTATATATATACATTGTTTATATATATATATATATATATATATATATATATATATATATATATATATATATATATATATATATATATATATATATATATATATATATATATATATATATATATATATATATATATATATATATATAAACATGTGAAAAAGTTATTCGAAATTTAAATTGCTACTAGTTTTGTATCATTATTTTGAAATTCAGTAGTTTTTTCTGTATTGTCCAGAACAAATTTTTCATTGTCAAGTGTTACTTTACTTATATTACCTGTGAAGACGAATGGTAATGAATTACTAGGAGCAGGCAGCGCAGCAAGGTTCCGCTGTTCTTGGTGCTATTAAAGGGCAAGGCATGTCTTGGCTCAAAAATATCAAGGACAAAACGACTGCTGTTGCACAAACAGTACAAGTGTGTTAATCCATCTTTCATATTTGTTTGAGAAATTTAAGAAGGGTTTTCAGAAATTGTTTGGTAGAGAAATTTTTTTCGTTCCATTTAGTTTCTTCGATTTAACAATTCATTATTTTCTTAATTGGAAATTTTCAGTCAACATACGGTAATCGAGGTCCAGATGTGACATTTGTTACATCGCGCCTTGTAATAGCACCACTTGCTGATGGTATACCTGAGGCACTAGTTTCACAAGCTGAGGAAGCAATGCGGGCCCATATTTTAGATCAAGCTCGAGGGCAGTTTGCAATTTATAACTTATCAAATCGGTAGGTTTTCTTTATTGTTTGTGTTCATAAATAATGTTTGCTGTAATTCTGTCAGGTTTCTATGGTACTGTATACTCGTATGATTTCAGTTTACAGTTTTTATGGTTTTCATTCATGACTTAGGCTTAAACTCATGTAATGTTATTTATAAACCTTTAATTGTCAATTTCCGAACTGATTGCATGCAAGTACACATTTTCTTTTTTCTAGGTGTTTTGGTCTGTTCTCAAATAATATTTTATTACTAACAAAATTTTGCCGCTTGCAGATAATACTTTGTTACTTAAAATCTAGGCATTTGCGGTGCGAGTACGACCATCTGATAGAAACTCCTTTGCCAGTTGTCGGAAGTGGTTTAACACCCACAGTCAACTTTTTGTTGAATCTCTGCAGGAATATGGTTTTGTTTTTGAAACAGAAAAAAACAAATTTTATTCTGATTACTGGTCCTGAAGGTAAATGTTTTTGACGAGTCGTGAATTCAGTATGTTTTGAAACCTGAAACCTTTTCGATAGTTTTTGATAGCAAACAAGGTATAAATAAAGCACTTTTGTGTGTGCATCGAAAATATTTTATTGTGACTCAAAATGCTTCTTTAGTTCAATGTTTACTGGTAGCAGCAGCTTTGATATTATACGCTCGACTTGTTCCAAAACCACTGGTAGCGCTAGAATTAATCTGTACTAAACGACAGCCACCAAGTCTTCCGCCATCTTATCATCTTCAACTTGATGTAATAAAAACAGTTGTTTCTGTGAACCCAACTGATTTATGTGCAGTATGTTTTTTCATATGCTTGTAAAATTTTTTACCAAACGAGATTTGAAAGTTTGGATGCTCATGTGTATATGTCATTATTCGAGGGATTTTTTGAATATCACTTGTTGCATATTTGTTTTAAAAAATTCTACCTTACACATCAGCACAAAAGAAAAAAAGATTGGTTTTTTTAGTAAACTTTTATAATAATCCCTTTTCTCTATTTGCATCCGTGAAAAAGTTATTTATAGATCGTTCACAACAGACGAGTAGTACTTCAGTCACTACTAATATCACCGGTACCATTGTTTAATCGAGTTCGAAGCGGTTGTCGACCGTTTGCTGATGTTTACGCTGGTGGTACTAAAGTGTGGTCTACCTGTAAAAGCTATGAGGAATTGAAGTAATGGCTATCAGGAATTATATAATATTTGATATTGGTGTTTTCTCTATCAAACTTCAATTTTCTCCTCTTCTCAGTTGTTTTGTACTTTTTTTTTTATTTTTTCCTGACACGAACACCAATCATGTTATATTGGTGAATCATGATTGTTCCGCATCAACCCACTGTATCTATATGTACTAGCATGATTTGGGCACATGATTCAACTCCCTGCAACCTCATCAATACGCAGAGGAGAAGTGACTGACATTTTCAGTTCTAATCGAAGAGTAGTAATTAGCAGGTTACTAGCTACACTACTAGCATGAAACATCAGCAGACTATATCAGAATGACCTTAATAACCCCACTCTTTCTCTTTGAAAATCTTTTAAAAATACAAATACAAATTAGAACTGATTGCTTTTTATGTTTAATTTGTTTACTCGATTTTTTATCGTCCCATGTTCATTTAAAATCTGGATATTCAGTTTACGGATACGTTATCTCTGTTATCCTTTCAGATACCACTAACTGAGGTGAGTAGATCGAAAATCAAACGAAAATTTTTTAATATTCTAATTTACTTCTTGGCTTTCAACTGCCTTTTTTAGGTCTTTTGAATCTTCGGAATCGTTTCTAGTCGATCTGCAATTAGGAGATATTCCAGTTGGTGGCGATGTGCAAGTGAGTTTACATTATAGTACTTTTATGATTGAGATATTTTTTAATAGCTTTACTTCGGTGTAGACGGGATAAATTTTTAAGCAAGATAAAAATTTTTTGGCAGAACAGATTTAATAGAAATTCATTCATTATTGTTTGTGATTTAGCATTACTGGCTGTGCCAGAATCATTTGTTAACAGTGGACAAAAATGATCTCTCAAATTTTAGACTCGTCTCTACTTTTTTGCGTTTAATATTAAATTTTAGATAGTTGTTTACCATGCACGACTAATGAAAATGCAAAATCGCATGCAGCAGCATTTGATGTTTTCACTGATTTTTCATGCTAATTTTATTGATCCAAACACTCATATGTTAGAATTCAATCTTGGTGATCTTGATCGCGCGTCTGATGACTCGAGATTTGGCACGTCATTGAGGTGAGTGAAGCATTTCAGATTCTTATTTTTTTGCAAGCAATTTAGTATATTTATTCGTCTCTATTAAAAGCGCTTTTTGATGCTTTCGTATCTAACATATAGGTTGAACAGTTCTCAGTTTCAGCTGTATATCATTGACTTCGCTCGTTCTGATTGTCCGTAGATATGACAGAGAAGACATTTATTTGCTCCTGAAACATCCTTGAACATTTTCATTTTAAGGATTGGTTTGCACTTGAAAATTGATGAACATGATAGAGGATTTAGTGTTCGAGAGCCACCGGCAATTCTCAGTTATGAACCAAAAGGAATTTCAACAATGTTGCTAGTATCCGAACCTGACGAATTTGGTTCGTTTTTATCAATTTTAAGTTCGAGCTCTTTGAGTTATTTGTTTGCCTGTCTAATTCTACAGTTTTGAATATTCAGCACATATACAAGGATGTTGTTTTCTTCCTTCCCCTACTTTTCGCTTTTAGATGCGATTGTTCGACATCTCTGTCTTCACCACAAGCCGTCAAATGAGCAAAATCTCCCGGAAGGATCACTTCCTCCGCAGAAATGCGTTACTGGACACCATAAAGCGATATGTGAAGAAGAAAAGAAAGCGACTGAACTGACCACTCCATCGCATCCTCAGGATTCTTTCTTTTCCACCTTAGACTGGGTAGATGACACCAGTAATATACAAAATACTCAGAATATCATGAAGCCTGTCCAACACTCTGAACACCGTAGCACCAAACAGTTATCAGAACACACCACTCATTTTAATTCGTCGGTATGTGCTTGTTTTTTTATAATTTAAAAAAGTTTTACTTTTTTATACATCTTTTTAAATATATTTCAAAGTCCCAAAGCTTACGGTACTTCGTAATCTTGCTTATGGTATAAATTCTGCTATTGTTATTTATCTGTTTTCTAGATATCAGTAACAGCGGAGTTACCAAGAAATTTGTGAACAAAGCTTGGAAATTTCAGTTACTGGAGGGAGCACAAGATACTGATCTGTATGAACGTGTATGCGATATCCATATTAATACTGCTGAGGATGAGATCAGTGATAACCAGTGTAAATTCGACTGTGAAGAACAACCTGAATGTGTTGAGAAAAGTGCGTCGAAATTTCCAACCACTGGAGAAGATGCTGATCTTCTCGGATTAGGAACAGGTCTTTGCCTTCTAGAATTCTTAGCATTTAATCATTTATGACATTCAATTAATCAATGAGCCTGTACTTCTTTTGTGTTTAGAGTTAGTGGGACGTCTTTTCTTTTTATAGTAATCGCATGTTTCATTAAATTAATGTTATGCGCATTATTTTTTCTTTAGATTTTCATATTTCGTGTTCGTCTAGTGTGCAGTTAGTCAATGGTGGGAATGATGGTTCCTTTTCGTTATCAGGTGTTTCCGCACATAACGTGGGAGGTGTATCTTCGCATGCATCAGACGATTTTTCATCCACTCTTAATACTCATTTCGGAAGTTCGCACGCTTTCATAGTTTTTTTTTTCAATTTCATTTTCCTTTTTTTGTGTCAAGTTCTTATTGTGATTGTTTATGCAAATTTTACATTCTCATTTTGGGAGCAAAAATTATGCGTTATTTTTTTGCTCAAATTTTTTCTTATTTTTTTTAATTGCAAAGGCTGACTTGTTTTAGACAATGATTTTTGTGAAAATAGGACGCAAAATAATATTTGTGCACCGATTTTTTCAAATGTGGATGTCGCGACCTGTCCATCAGAAGTGAAAATTGATCCACTTTCTGATTTTTTTGCATGTGCACAGGACGATACAGCTTTACCGCTGAAAAGTGTGTTATCAAATTAGCTGTAAATCTCCTCTTTAACTAAGTTTTTGAGAATATGAGCTATGTATGAAATCGATTTCTTTTGGGTTACTTTTCTCAAATACTTATTGGAATTGCTTCAAAAATCTCTGACACTGTTTAGGTAGTTCTGCAGGGGGAAGAAAAACTGGATCGAACAATCAGCAACAACCAAGTTGCAGTCAAACATATTTTGACACGATCAATTCCAGTAAAGGTAATGTCCGTATCTTATTTGTCTCTCATATATCTCTCTATTTGATTACTTTTATTTGAAAAAATTTTTATGTTTTTTGTTTCTTTTAGCTCCAAAGTAATTCTCGAAAAGCACGATAATTTCTAATAAATTCAGCAAAGTTGAAGTTAATTTCTTAGAAAGTTTCATTAAAACTGAGCACTAGATGGGTGGAAAATGTGTTCATCAATTTTAATACTTAAACTGCTTATGCTTTTCAGGTGGCAAGTTAAAAAATTTTGAAAACGCATTTGACGATCTTCTTACTTCTCAAGGCTTTCGAACATCTGCAAAAACTACAAAATGTTTAGGTGAAATGAAGCGGCAAGAGGAAATTAAGGAACTAGATCCTATTACAATTAAAGTAAGCTTTTATTAAAAGAGTGTCAATCAACTTATTTTTTGGGAGTAAGTTTTCTTACACTTTTGAGTTTTTCTTAGGTGAAAGAATGGACAAACGGAAAAGAAAGAAACATTAGAGCTTTACTAGGATCCATGAATAATATCTTGTGGCCAGACGCTGAAAATTGGGTTCAGCCAAGTATTGGCGACTTGCTAACTGCGCAACAGGTAAGGTATGATGAATGATGGGGAATTATGCACATAAGAAGAAGAAAATATGAAAATGTGGGGGAAAAATATATTCTTAAAGTTTGATAAAAAGTAGCAGTAAATTTTTTAAGAATTCAAGTCATGATCTT
The DNA here is from genome assembly GCA_963070105.1 of Litomosoides sigmodontis. Lineage (NCBI taxonomy): Eukaryota > Metazoa > Nematoda > Chromadorea > Rhabditida > Onchocercidae > Litomosoides > Litomosoides sigmodontis. The sequence continues at coordinate 6,884,181 of OY718807.1, read as the reverse complement.
TTTGCTCCGCTGAAATTTCGACTAAAGTGTAGATGGAGCTCTTTATAGTTGTATTGAACTTTTTTATAGTACTTATTACTGCTTGGTTTGTAATTCTTATCTAAATTTTGAGAAATTATGGATATAAATTACATAAAATAGCTGCTTTACCAGGGTCATCAATGAAAGTCTTTAATTGCAGCTTAATTTTTTTATATTTACAGATAAAGAAATATTACCATAAGGCTTGCTTAGTAATACACCCAGATAAACAGGTTGGCACTGAAAACGAAATGTTAGCCCGTGCCATATTTACGGAATTGAATGATGCGTGGACAGCTTACGAGAATGCTGGTTCACCATCCATTTAATTTCATATTTATACGCCGTTCCAAAAGTTTCGTCATCCTCACTTGTTTAGTTAATTCAGTATCTTTTTTGATCCAGTTTTTGTAATTTAAATTTCGCCTTGAGTTTAACTTTTGGCATGCTGACATTTCAACAAAGGTTGATGAGGGAATGTGCTTACAAAAGAGCATTTTAGAAACATTTGTTAATGAAGAACCATTTTTAATTGTGTACATTCCATTTTATGAGAACGAAATTATACAAGCAGTGTACCTTCTGTATTACTATCGATTCTTTTCTTTCATCTTCTTTCACATGAATTCAGACGGACTATCGTAGTAGCAGTGTGATGTTTGATTCCGGGAGTTTTTGGGAACGTATTTCTTGTTTCAGTACACTTTATGAGATCTCCAAATCAGATGCGTGCCATAATGCTTTCGTTTACTTTTTATATTCTTTGAGTTTTAGCGGAAGACTAGACAGTGAAAGTCTTCCATTGTCTGTAACAAGCAGCTCTATGTCGTATTCAGAATTTTAGGTGTTTTTTTATTATTTTAAAAATAAAGAAAACATATTCATTACTTATAATGTATTAGTTGGTATTTTTCTACTGTAACAAATAGTATTCATGCTTGATTTGCTTCTCTCGTTTGTTGTACAGAGCCATTTGATACAGCACTTTTCTAACAATTATGATTAGGATTTGTATAAAATTAGGAAAGAATGCTTTGTAGTTGCTAGGAATCCTAAATATAAAATTCGCGGGAAACCGAATAACTATTGCTTTTCCATTATAGTGCTGCAATTGTTTTATCCTGTGTGCTTTTCGCAGGTTTTTAGATTTAATTTTCCAACCTGCACTTTCTATTTTGTATTTATTCATCCATTTTCATAATTTGTGCATGTTTTCATTCCAGAAATTTATCGACATAATTTAAAAAATTGTAACATTTGTCTTTTCAAACAGTTGTAATTGCTATGTTTGAATTTTTGTGATGATGGTAGTATTTAAAAGGCAGGTGAAATTATTCGCATTCAAATGTAACAAGTGAATAAACAAACTTGTTTGGCGTTGAGAGGAAATTTGAGGACCTAGTTTTCAATCGTATAGAATTTTTACAAAAATCGAAAATATGAAATTGCTTGGATGAGCAGGAAGCGTTCTTAATGAAGAGTTAAAAACTCAAGTAGCTAGTTGATGCTCTTTAGCTTACTGTGCTAGCATGAAGAATTCCATAGTATCCTTTTAAACGAGGCATAAATAAAATGGTAGTGTCCAGAGGTTCAATGAGTAAGCCAAGAATAAATGATATGTGAAAAGACAGGACGTTTATGAAATGTGAATGTATTAAACAGTAATGAAATGCAGTGGGCGTTTACGTGTACGAAAAGATTCCGAAAGGGAGAGGGTTCCCTTCGTTGAGTATCTTAAAATAAAAATTGAACTCTTCACAGCTCTCCGAATTGACTTTTCCTACTTGTAGTGAAATCATCCGACACAGCCATATTGGCTTCGTAGTGAAATGGCTTGTAACGCGTGGTTTGCTGTGGTTTTCAGGCTCGCTAGTATACGAGAAGTGTAGTGATTTGTGATATTTTCCTGTGTCTGCGAAGTTTGGTGCGATATATCTCCTTGCATTTGTGTAGGCCTGTTTGCCGTGATGTCAGCAGGTCGATACATCCGTAAACGTCCGGTAGCTCAGTCAATTTCGGAAGACGAGGCACTGGAGGATCCTAGCGGGAACATTAATGACCCGTTATCTGAACCATCCACGCTTTCTTCCTCGAGCTATGAGCAACAGTTGAAAAGTCTTTATGATTGGTGCGTTTATCGGCTCTTTCTAATTTCTGCCTTTTTAATTTCTTTCTAACAAAAATGGAAGGAAAATCTCACGGGACGAGGATTTTTCTTGGTTGGATGTCCTAGCTGCGTGAGTTACTTTTTTGCAAAAATGGAAATTATCATATTGCAACATTTATACTAATATTTCATTAGTTCAAATAAACTAAATTAAGTAAATTAGAAATGAACTAAGTTACTATTTCAGTCCGATTTGCTTGCAACTTTTCCGCGAACCGTACTCGACGCTATGTGGTCATTCATTCTGGTATATTACATTGATTTGGTGTATTCAATATTTCCTAAATCCAGCAATGCATAATTTACCGGAATATAGGGAAAGAAGCGTCCAGCAGCAGCAGATACTATGAATTCTGCGAGGACTCATAACATTTCTCGAAGAGAATTTAAATAGTGGGATCATATTTCAGCCGCGAATGTATTAGTGCACATTTGGAACGTTCTTTGCGATGTCCTGTATGTAGTCGAGGTTTAGATCCGCGATCAGGTCCAATTATCTTTCCTAATTTTACGGCTGCGAGTATTGTGGATGTAATTCGGCGTAATATGAAGACAGCGCGCAGTCTTGCAGCAGCCAGTGTTGGTTTTATTTTTTTTTATTTTTTCACCTGCAAATGATTTGTTTGATTCATTACTTCCGCTAGTAAAATATTTCTTCTTCATTTCTGCCTTTATAATGTGTCATATTTCTTTTGCATTTGCAGGGTAGAACTGATGGCTTGGAGTTAACAAGTGAAAAATTGATTGACTTGGCTTTGAATGCGGATGCTCCCTTCTTGGATCATTTTATGGACATTCTGAAAAAGCGACGTGAACAGATCAGCAATAATGTTGCTCGGAGAAAAAACATGTTGCTCAAGGAGTTCATTGATGAAATGATTACACAACGAGAGGAGAAGCTCAAACAGCTCCAAAATGAGCTATCCATTTTACGGAGTGATAAAGCTTCGATTCAAGTGATTATTTATGCTTTATGTTAAAAGAACTATTTTGGCCTTCACTTAATAAGTAATTCTTTTGATTTTTGTTTCCCGTCGTCTCGTTACTTTTCTGTTTGCACTTTTTGCTTTTATGTGTTGAAAAATACATCTCTTTTTTGTAGTACAATTGTATAGTCGCAGCTCAGTTATTCTGGTTCATTATGCAGGCATTAATGAAAGATGAACCGACCGGCAACATTGGCACACATTCACAACGAATGGTACCTGATGCCAGTGGTTCACAAATAACTCAGTCTACATCAGCTTTGAAAAAAATTAGATTTGATGATGATGATTTTACCGACGAAGCAGGAAAATATCGTAATCGTCTTCAGCAGCATATGGCTGGTTTAGAGCAAGCTTACTTCAGTAGACGTTTAAATAATACAGGTTATAGTTATCCTCTTTTTTTGATTTCATCCAAGAATTTGGGAAAAATGAAGAATAAGTTTAAAAGTTATCGATACTCTCTCTTCGTTGTGCGCATTGTCCGATAAAGAGGTTGCCTCAGGTTGCCTTAACGCTACACTGTTATTTGTTGTTATTTCTATAACACATACGTCGACCACAAAGCGAAGTGGCATTGACTGCCATGCTTACTGGTGAAATCAAACTTTAGTTCCACTATAGATAAATTCACAAAACATTATCATCGTTAGTAGTAATACATCTCTGCAACTGTTGTTTCTTGATCAGTCTGACTGTTTGTGTAGACTGATCAAGAAGACTCAGTTAGTAAATGACATAATCAGATTTCCGTAGTACAGTATAGCTTTTCACACAACATTACCTTTTTAATTTCATTCCTGTAAGTTTTTTTTATTCTTAAACGTGATCGTTTTGGTCAGCCGTTTTCAATCATCCTATTTAGCTCCTTCTGTAAAACCACTGCTTTTTCATATATTTTTACATTCATATTTCTCTTTTTTTAATATTGATATGTTTAATGTATTTTTATATTCATATTTTTCTTTTCTTGCAGAATCTAGGAGTACTGCGGACGAGTCATTGGGTGTTTGTTGTGATACCCTTGATGATTTTTCACAAGTACTGCAGGGTATGTCACAATATGGTAGTTTCCGACGTTTGGCATCCTTAAATTATAATGTAGCAGATGCAACAGCTGCATTATCTATTGTTTCGAGGTGTTGTATTTTTTGTAGTCCTTTGGTATTTGTGTATTGAACTGGTAGCAGTCTAGCTTCATATAGTTTTGCCTGACATGCCAACCCTTCCAAGCTTATGATATAGCGCTACTAAAAGAGCGTAGCATTCTTTTTGATTTGAATGAAGTTAATTGTAGAAACTGGCTATGTGGGACATAAAAAATTCAAAAAGTTTCATATTTATTTTGCGTATTTAGAAAAGTTTTCAATTGAATACATTATTATTATTATTATTGCACGTTCCTTATGAATGCATATACCCAAAATTGCATGAATGTGCTTGTGCTAGAAATCTAGGGCAGAAAATTTGCTTCAGCATTGAATTCGACAAGGACGGTGAATTTTTCATTCTGGCAGGAGTTGCAAAACGTATTAAATTATATGAATTCCAATCAGTTATCGAAAACACCGATAGTTTGCATTATCCAGTCACGCAGCTTCAGTGTACATCCAAAATCAGGTCACTAGATTTTCCAGTTTCTGTGTATTTTTGCTTTTGCATTTCTAATTTTTCTGCACCAGAGATCTTTTGTATTAATGTATTTGAATGAATTTTTTTCTGCTTGCAGTAATGTATCATGGAATCCATATTGTAAGAGCACTCTTGCAAGCAGTGATTACGATGGAACAGTACAACTTTGGGATACTTCACTAGCAAAATCAGTTAGACGTTATCAAGTATGTCTTTCGGTGGTACTTGATGTAATTCGCGAAATTCAAACTATTGAAGTGAAACTGTAGAAATTATGGAAGTCTCATTCATTTTGCAAAAAATAAATTTTAATCCAGTTTCTATTAAAGTTGACTTGAAATATTGCTTTTTATGAACACGAGAAACGATGTTGGACTGTAGTCTTCAACAGCGTTGATCCTCATTTGATGGCTTCTGGATCTGATGATGCCAAAGTAAGTGTTATGGTCATTATGTTTTCACGCAGTTTTTTCAAAATTTGATACTCATAGGACTGTCATCTAATTTAATACAAATCGTTCGTCAATGAATAAAAGTAGAATAGTTGTCATTGTATTGCTCATCGTGGTAATTATGACATTCTTTCAAACCAATCAGATTTTATTAATATGTAATAGGTGAAACTTTGGTCGATTGGAGTGGATCGTTCAGTAGCAACAATCGATGCTAAAGTCAATGTATGTTGCGTTTGTTTCAGTCCAACGCAGCGAAATTATCTTGTTTTTGGCTCTGCTGGTAATGGCTAACTTTTTTAAAAGTTTGCTAGTTTAATTTTCGAATCACTATACAATGACATTGTGAGTACAGTTCACAAATTTTGAGAACTTTTATTTGCTGTATATTAGTTTTGTTACAGTATTGATCACGTCAACTGTTACAAACTTTGTGTACAATGTTTAACGGCAATATATTATAGATCACTGCATTCACTTATACGACATTCGAAAACCACTGGAACCAGTTAATGTTTTTCGTGGTCATCGAAAGGCAGTATCTTACGTCAAGTATTGTACCGAAAATGAAGTCGTATCAGCGTTAGCTTTTGATTTTTTGATCATATAAATCGATCTTTGCATTTGAAGAAACCATACACACGAAAGTGGTATTATTTTTGCTCAAAATTTATCCCTGGATTTCAATTTGAAAATTTACTGCCTATAAGAAAACTTTGATTTCCAAGTTTCTGCTTCTCAAGGTACCGTAAAATATAGGTCTACTGATAGCAATCTTCGGCTGTGGGATGTGAGTAGCGGAAAATGTATACGCACAATGAAAGGTCATCAAAATGAAAGAAATTTTGTGGGTTTGGCAACCGATGGTAAACATATTATATGTGGTAAGATATTTTAACTAAAATTAAATTGGAAGTGATAACTTTCTAGTTAGTTTGAAGTGAGAATCATGAATTTATGAGACTTTTGCTTTTGCAGGATCAGAAAATAATCATCTCTACCTATATCACAAGGGCTTGTGCGATCCGTTAATGTGCTATGATTTTGGTCGCGCAGATAACACTCGTTCGGCTCTTTTGTCAACTGATTCTTCTTCTGATTTTGTATCTGCTGTCAGTTGGAAGAAGGTTTGTATTTTGTCATCAAAAAATTTTAGGACCAAAACTCTCAAAGATAAAATTTAGAAGCAATAAGATTGATCGATATTTTAGAATTCGAATGTTGTTGTGGCAGCGAATAGTCAGGGAACGACACATGTGTTTGAACTTATTTAATATACAGGGATTTATTTTCCTCTTTGTATTCGATTAAGTGGCAGATGTATCGTTCTGTTTTTTTTTGAAGTAAGGTCATTTTTAAATACAAATTTTGTCTTTCAAATGTTGCTAAGTATTATTTGTATATTTTTTTTATGATTTAGTAGCAGCAGCAGTTTGATATCATTGAGATATGATGGAAATTGTACTTAAGAATATTTGAATTGCTTCGTAATACTTGCTATTGTATGCTCAGTCATTGGTTCTGGTGAGAGATGTGTGCATTGCATATCTCATTTATAGCATTTTAAACCTTAGTTTTTGATTCATCAGCAGTTAGAAAACTGAGATTATCAGTCATTGAAGTATTTCTCAGTTGCAAAGGAAATAATCGCAAGCTACATTAATATCGGCTTAGGACCCAATATATTGATAATTTTATATAAGTGATTGCCTCAATGTACTTCTTGATAATTTGTATATGAAAATTTTGCAAAATCGCTTTATACAATGCTCTTCTCTGTATTACCGCTGACTTATGTACGCAAGATTATTGCTGTAGTAATTGGTAACTGGTGCTAGTGATTATAGAGTATAAAGGAAATTAGTTCTTGCACTTATTAAGCCATTTGTGTATATATATTCTCTTTCCTTTTAACTTGCTATATTTCTTACTATTCTTAACTTTGAGATTGAAGTGTAATATTTTGTATTAGTATAATGGTTGATGTCGGTTTTTCTGTGGTGCTGTTTGGCTTATGCTAGGATTGAAAACATGCTTCTATTCCAATAAAATAAAAAGAATGTCCGTATACATGGTTACAGAAAATTACGAAACATAAGTCAACCATGCTATATACATTTGTGCGTCCCATTTCATGAACTTCCACTGAAACGCACCATCTTCAAATTATTCCGACTTAAAAAAGGACGTGACAGTGGCTGGGTCCCTTCAAAAAAATTTAAATTTACACATGTCTTTTTTTACAGAAAACGAAGTATGTATGCATGAAGGTCTATGAATTTACATCAGTGCAAAGATTATTCAAATTAAATAAACTGCACAACAGTATTCTCAATATAAACACCACTATATTCCTGAATTTCCCTGGCTTCCTGCAAACAATGCCAACATTTCCTATGAAATTTTTAATGCTTGATAGGTGATCATCTGGAGTGGTAGCGAACAGACAGACGTAATGAGACATTTTTTTGTGCTTCGATATTTGTAAAATTTGACGTTGGTGAAAGTACATTGCTCATGTCGATCAATTCACAGAGGATGATAAATCATTGATACAGTATCAACAGTATTACTATCAGACATGTACAAACATTTGAATTCTTGAGGTATGTTTTTTTTTTAAAAAAAAAGGTGAAGCGTTGTTGCAACGGAACGCACGAGTAGTGTGAATTTTGAGTTCTACTTAGTTTGAAAAAAAACTCAGAATGTGGAAAGTGATAGAGGGATGTTATCGCTGTACTTTTGTAAAAGATGAATGTGTTACTGTTGTTGATGACACTAATGACAGTGATGTTGAAGAAGATAATGCGATGTTCGTGATAGCTGATAATCGCTACAGTGGAAAGATTTCGCTAGAAAGACGAGATGACGTTGAGCAGAAAGCGAACGTAAATTTTATCAAAAAAAGAGTATTGAATCAGCTGTTGCATTCTTTTCCTTTTCGTGCATTGATCCTTCGTCAAAGTACTGTGCATGCTGTAAGTTAGAAGCACTGATAAATACTGTTTAGGTGATAAGCAATTACTGAAAGATCTCATGGGATTCAGAGTTAAACAGCTGAACAATGGTGATAAGCGTTTTACGTTTACGTGATAATAAAACATACAGCATCCTCAATCCATCGGAATATGTGAACGTTGTATGGAACGTACGGTTGCCTCATGAGATGTTCTTGGACTTCAAGAAATCGTTTCAAATCTTCTAGCGTTATACGCTCTTTACTTGGCCTGCAGTTTTGCAATCAATTAGCATTCCTGTTACTCCGAGAATATCAGTGTTTTTTCCATTTTTTCCCATTCATCATCCTAAGAGAGGGCCGATTATCTTATTTAATTGATTTTTAAATTCTGTTTTAAACTTGAAAGTTTACTAATCATGAAATTTTGTGTCGTACTTGCCTTCTCGTAGCAACGTTCGTTGTGTCAAAGGATAGGTAAATTATGGTAGGAAAAAAGAACGAATAGCACATACTGTTGCATGCAACTACTCACTACAACTTCTGCGCGTGAAGTATCACTTGTTAACTTTTTCCTTCCCATTCGTCATCCTACACGTTTGAAATTCAATCATTTCTTATCACTTCTATTGGATTTCGTTGGATAAGACAGGATATCGGCTAATCTCGCTTAATATTACGTAGGATGCGTGATTTTCTCACCTTGTCTTTTTGAGAGCGGCAATAATCCTCATAGCTTCACGAATATCATCGCTAACACTTGCGAAGCCTCGTCGTGCACCGCGAATCTTCCGACCGAAGTAGTGTAGTTTGGTGAATGTTCGTTTGAGTGTTGAGCTGCACAAATCTAACGATGCTGTTATCACTGCCAAACCAATGATCACATAGGTGGTCACTAGCTGCAATGATTGATTACGATTGAATTGAAACAAATTATTTGAAGGAAAATCTTATCGCTTGAAGACAGAAAAGAAGATTCTATTTCTTCCGATGTTTTAATTTTCATAAAGTTACAACAGAGAAAAAACGATTTTTAAAAATCACTGCTGCTATGATAGCAATTGTGCAGGTTTTGCAGCACAGGTAAATTAACAAATTAATCGATTATTGGATTTCCACATAAATCATTGTAACAAAATAATAACTAACAGCCAAGTAGAACTGATTCCTAACATGGATATTCCCAAGACCAATTGTCGTGATGGTATTGAATGAGAAAAATACACCGTGCATAAATGACCTGTAAAATAGCCTAATATGAATTGATAGTCTTTTTTTCCCCAAAAATCATAATTTTAATTAAAATTTCTTTCGTACCGCAATTATTTGAACTTCATATTTTTCGTGAGAAAAAAACAATGCAGTATTGTATTCGTTATTTGTAAGCATTATTGTTTTTCTACATTTGAAGGAAGATATTTTCTAATGCTTCGCCATCTAACGATGGTATCTGAGCAATCACAATTACTTCGAGCAGTTATACTTGTTCATTTTATGAAATTTTCGCACTTACCATATCGGTCCCTTTTCAAAGCTACTGAAAAGCATACTCCCAATTGTGCAATATCCAATGATCAGTCCAAAGTAAGAAGCGATCGGAAGTTGTACACGTCCTTCTTCATCATCCTCATCACCTAGCATGCTCTGTGATCTAGCCGACCGTCTCTTCCTACAATTTCGGTAACATGAAAGATTGTTATTACTCAAAAAAAAGGTGTGATGAAAAGCAGAGGTGTGCTACACAAAGCTGGCAAGTAGATGATACAATGAGTCTAACCTTGAAACAATGGAATCGTCATCATCTTTCAAGCAATCACGTATGGCATCTGTCACGGAAGCAATCCGTTCAATCAATCCCAATAATTTGCTGTATGATCGTATTACAATTTCTGACAGAAATTTACCGATATCAGCAGCAGTGATAAACATCAGAGGTATACCAACGAGGCCAAAAAATACCGTGAATAATCGTCCTGGATTGGTAGCTGGTGTTACGTGATCATATCCTAAAAAAAAATGACAAGCTACACTTCTCTTGTAATTACAAAAACTTTTACAAATATAGTTTTGAATTAAATTTTTGTAGAAACAAAAATATTGCATTTGCAGCGTACCAGTAGATGTGATAACGGTTAAAGCGTATAATGCCGAAGCAGGAAATGACCATCGTGTGACCAGTTCGTTTTCAGAATCAGTCCACAGTTGGTCATTCATCGTGAAACGATCGTCATATTCGTGCGTGCTTGACAAGACTGATAGTAATGGCCGTATCCGTCGCTCGACCTACCATTTCAGAATATCAAATTGCTTACATTTCATTGTGAACACACTTTCTTCTCCCAGCCTCTCCTGCACTGAGGAACAATTTCCAGAAGGATTGCCTCCAAGCATCCTTTTTTCATTTCAATTACTGTTAAATTTGTTTCATCCCTGCCTTCTTTTTATCTTCTCTTGTGGTATGACTGACTGACAAGTCATAAAAACGATTACGCATTCCGTGAAAAATGGAAAGAATAACTTTTGCGTGAGATGATCACTTTCAAGTTCCGTGGGTAACAAATTATTCTATGATTAATAAAAAGTACTGTATGGTCTACTGTACGTATTGCATGGTTTATTTATACCGTTGATCGTGTGGTATTGCCGGTAAGATCTGGCACACAAATGCTAAAAGTTTCGTTGATAATCATGCTGTACAATTTCAATATTTTTTGCAATTTCGATCGACGACTCTGCAAATTATATTATTGATGAATCAATCTTCTTCTTCCAGAAGTAATGATTTAAAGAATGATATCATCCGAATGACGTATGTTTCAGAAGGATGGATGAGATGCGAAGGTGGAGGTGGAGGTGATCATTTAAGAATGATTCAAGCATACCTGTAGTTCGTTGTCAGCTTCTAGCCAGATGAAGATTAAAGCACCGATTGCAATATAAGACAGCAGTAGCACGATGAGACCAACATGAGGTACGAGGATTTTGATCAGCTAAAATTTATTCAAATTTATCCATGTGCTGCAAATTGACTCATTGATGTTCTCTTGCAATTTTCAGTCCTTTGCTGCAGCTCTGAGTAATTAGAGAGAGACCTTGATAATGCGTTTTGGAGGCGAATCAGGTGGGGATTGTTCGTCAAAGCATTCTGAATTGTTGTCGCCCTTCTTCAGTGGATACTCATCCCATTTCACCTTGCCAATTGTCTCTGCAAATTTCCAATACATAAAGTGAGATTTTAAATTATTTTATTGGAAAAGAAAAATGTAGTGAAGCTATGTGATATTTTAGTTTTCAGTTCGCTAGCTAGAAGTTAATTTCTGATTAACATTCTGATTTCACGATTAAAGCTTCTCAATCTCATCACTAATTTCTCCAACAAACATTCTTTCAATTGAAATTTAAAATTTGATCGATGAACAGTCAGTCACTTTCACTTCTGCTCTGATAATTTTTTTAGGAAGTTTTCAACTTCGAATACTTTTTTTGAAGTTGACAGCGTAAAAATTCAGCTGCCAATCGTTTATCTTTGTGTAGAATAAAATGCTTGTAAGATGTTGAGAAAGCGATCGATGAATTTCTTCTCAAATATTAAATTCCCCAGCGTTATTTTATGCTAGCACTATTATTTTGATTTTCATATTTCATTTCAAGCTGAAAATCCAAGTTTCACATTAACAGATTCATTGAATTTAGAGCTAAACTGATCAAAGAAACTGATTGACGATAAGCTAGGAAAACTGATGAACTGATAAATGAATTAACTATTATCGATGCATGGATCTTACACATCACCAATCACATCCGTTTCCGGTTTTCATATCGAAGAGATGAAATCTTCATGATTCCGTGTCTTTTCAACTCTATTTTGACTTTTCAAACAAAAACAAAAACATCGATCGATCGATCGCTAAATGTCATTATCAGTGATATAATAACAGTCTTAATTTGTTAACTGCGATTTTACGGGAGAAATTTATTTGAAAATATTTTTCAACAATACCTTATTAATAGTTTCTTAACAAGGAATTGTAATTTAAATACTTTTGCGAACGTTTCTTTCCTGCGCTATTCTTAGATGATCGTTTGCTATGAAATCTGTGATAATTAGCATAAATCAAATGTTCAAAATTTTAAAAATTTTTGCCAATTTTTTAATTAATGTAGGAGGAGAAAAAAGAGGTATATTGCTGATCTCATTTAAATTAGCCAATCGCTTCGTTCAGTTTCACAAAAGCACAACAGATATCAAATAAAAGCAGAAGAAATTGATCATTCATTACTGTAAGAGAGTATTTCGATACAATTCATCTTATTGCTCGAAGTGTTCGGTGACTGATACATACGCTTACAAACGCCTAACCTAACACTTCCTTACGCTTAGCCATTTTAAATTTCATTCCTGCGTAACTCATTTTACACCGTTTATTCCGCCACTGTAACCCAATTTCATCGAAGGATTTCATCGCTCTATCATTGTAAAGTAAATCCAACAAAAGTAAACGTCTAATTCCTCTCGAGTATATTTGAAATTACGATTACTGTTTTTGTAATTGCCATAGGTCTTGTGATAATTATTTCTTAAGGAAAATTTATCAAAGTGCTAATTCAGGTTGCAATGAGCATTTCACATAACTCAAGTACTTATTTGATAATTAAAGTAATGTGAAGTTTTATAGGAAGTTTTATAAATAATGTGAAGTTTTATAAAAAAAGATCGTACAAGTTGAAGAGAGAGAAATCAAAATGCATAAATGGAAATGGCGTAGAGCGTAAAGTTTGAGTGAATCAGTGGATCAGTCTACTACTGGAAAAAAACCTGCCACTTCGATGTTCAATGATACTTGAAAGAGAAACAAAAAACTGTTCGCTTCCACGTTGCTTATCCTAACACTTATTCCTCAACTGTTAAAATCAGACGAAAACATTGAAATCTCATCCGATCATAGGTTAATTAATTAATTTAAAAAGAAAAGAAAATTTTATAAATATAGAAAGAGAGAGTAAAATTACTTGTTGAATCGCACATGCACTACTTATTTGCTGCTCGTGGCAAGGAGTAATTTCAATTTGCGTGCATGCATGCAAGCAAAACCAATGCACACAATTTGCTTATTTGCAATCTCATAGAAATAGTTGCTTTGGTGAAATTTAATCTTGTTTTACAACGTATTCAAATGAATGTAGGAGGGCAGTATTTTGCACGAAATATCTGTACTAACTCTTATCGCCGTGGAGATATAATTAATTAGGTTGCACTTGATTAGCGATTGTTACAAGGCAACGGAGCAACGAAATGCTTCAAGCAAGCGATGCATCATTTTATGTTCGATGAAGGTGAGCTATGAGCTGCTGCTGTACATTTCAATTTTAAATTTATTTTCTTCCTATCATTGTAATATTACAAAGAAACAATACTGGGAATTTTGCAATAAAGAAGTGCCAAAAATTTTCATAGCAAAATGTATTTTGCTACTTTCACAGGGACGCTTTTCCTCCGTTGCCGTAGATTGTCGTAGGCAATCGTAGCACATTTTTTTGATTGGAAACCAATTTAGCTTCCAAAAAGTTTTGCAATGAATGAATTGTGGGTGATTTCAACGAATCCTTTATCTTACAATCCAAATTTTAATCGTTTGATAAATTTTTTGGAAATGAAATATTCGCTTGCATCGTTAATACAGCAAAAATATTCATTAAAATTTATGAACTTTTTCGTTAAACCTCTTATCAAACAAGCATTTTATGTTGGTGTTACTCGTTAGCTACTTTAAACTTTCAGCAATTTCATTTTTTTAGAGCTAAAATTTTCATTAAAATTTTCGCCTTGCTAATCTATTTTCAGCTTTTAACAAAAGCTAAAGATAGATTAGCAAGGCGAAAATTATTTAACTGCTAATAGTTCATATTTCACAGCAAATCTGGATGATCCTAATATCCTTTCATTTAGATTTTAGTTTTAGCAAGCTGAAAATACTTCCATCGATGGGAGAAGCTTTTTCGTTGGATGTGGGCGGAAGAATGAATCATAGAATTAAGGAAATGAGTGGCTTTTTGAAAACGAGAAAATTGATATGTGCGATAAGTTTTGTCGATGGAAAAATTTTATCAAAGAAGTCAGTAACAAGCATACAGATTGGAGTTAATCCAACTTTCTACTACTACTACCACTTCATTTTTAATTTATTGCCAAACTTATTCGAACAAACTACTGCCCTCGAAAACTTGCATGATAAAAGTGACAAGCCGGAAATTCAAAAATCCTTTGGGAGTTGCAGCAGTGCATTTGACTTGGATATCAATTTATTCAGTACTTTAGGGCAAAATATTCGTCCTTCAAATGGCTAATAATATGAAAGCGGAAGAGCTCTACGCCGAATCATTTTTTATGAATAGCAGCGGCACCCGAACAGAACGACAAATAAACAAAACTAACAAGCAATGAAATAAACAAACAAACAAACAAACAAACAAACAAACAAACAAACAAACAAACAAACAAACAAACAAACAAACAAACAAACAAACAAACAAACAAACAAACAAACAAACAAACAAACAAACAAACAAACAAACAAACAAACAAACAAACAAACAAACAAACAAACATTACTGCTGCTTCACATAAATAACGTGGATCAGTGGTGTACGCACAGGTACACAATACTATTTCAACTTCTTCATCATTCCATTTCTTTCGCATAAAATTAACTCAAGAGTTGTTGTACTGCGGGAGGAGATTTACGTAATTACTTTCAAAATTCCGACTGCCTTTTCTTCTCCCACGGAGTTATTGATAATTTTGAAAATTTCCAAACAAAATCCTTACAGCTCTAAGTTTTGCTTTCTCAAATGACAAATCAATGAAATTATCACCTCTTGTTCTTTTTCAAGAAAATGAAGTAAATGCTATTATTTGCTTTCTCATCAAAGACTTATTAACAATTGCATGTGCTTCATGGAAAAAGTTTACACTTTCTAGCTTTTCAAAATTACAACTTTCAACTTTGATAGCGAAATTGGCAATGTGATATTCTATCCATTCATATTTCGGAAAAATACGCATTGCCAAGTGCTGATGGTGTTCCTCAAAAATTAAAAAAAAATGAAATAAAATTACAAAACTATGCGTCAGGAATGCTTTTAGGTGATATCCTTGTTGATGAAATACTCTCATTTCCTATCTTTCGAATGCTTGAAATTTGCAAATGAAAGAAATGAAATGTGAACTTTGAAATTGAGTACGAAACGATGAAAGAATTCATCGTTGTTGGAATGCAAAACACATCGCTGAAGTATCAATCAAGCAATAATCATTCACGTTGCTCATTTCATCGTAGCTATCAGGGAAACTATTGGGGAAAAAATATCACTAATTTCAAATCATTCAAGTGTTTTGAAAATATGATTATTTACAAGATGAAGAACAATGTTACACGCTATTCGTTGACTTTCCTGATGAATTTAAACTTGATGTTATCAGTCGTATTAAATTCACTCCTTTAGTTTGTTTAGTAAATGCTTGATGGAAGTGAGAGGTGGAATTGCAAGGACGATGGATGAATGAATGTCTCGTCTCACATACGCTGTCCTCCATCCATCCTGCTCCATTCATTAATTCCTGATGGTCGGGAAGAGGGAAGAATGCTAGGAATTTCCTCTTGAATTTACCTCTTCACTTTACTTTTCTTCACTGCAAGCAAGTCACTTCGAGCTTGCTTCTTGCAAAACGATAGCAAACTTCTTATCGATCATTACAATTTACAATTGCACGAAGAAAACAGCACATGCTTGCTCGTCCGCCTCACTCCTCGCCTCTTACTAAGTGATATGATGATAACTGTGATAAGAACAATATTGATGAATTACGGATCACGGCTGTAGGCAAGCGATGAAATGCACGTCGTAACAGATTTGAGGTGAGGAAAGGAAGGATCGATTATGGAATATTCGAAAAAGTAGCAATAGACTACTGGAAAGATGATAGTATCAGCAATCGATACAAAAGTCCAATCACTAAATCATAAGTGAAATTTAGCATCAATTCATTCATCCACTATGTGAAGCTTAAATGATAGCAACTTGAAGTTGATCGTCACAACAAAAGTAACATATTGATTGCAAAAATGTAACTGAAAAGAATCCGATACGATACATTCTTCTAGTCTCCAATTCGAAGATGAAATTTGAAGATTTCACTTCACACTTTCATTTTAAAATGGGAAAATTGAAATGATAGCGCAATTAGAGTGATCAAGCAGGAATGTATCGTTGATGAATGGTGATATAAGTGGACAGAATAATCACTAACCATTGGTGATGAGACTGGACCTATGCGAAATTGGAGTTAGCGGTGGGGATACAACAGGTATCGGTGGAGGGAGAGTTGAATTCAGTCGGAAGTTAAATGATGTTTGTGTGAAACGGCGCAAAGACAACGCTGCATTGGCTGTTCCCATCAGAGCAAGTCCACTGTACTGCACGCACACCTAGCCTGCCTCAGTCAGACTTCAAGTACTACCATCGCTATCGCTATCGCTATCACTATCACTATCACTATCACTATCACTATCACTATCATCGCTATCACTATCATCATCGTCATCGTCGTCGTCACTCTCCTCGACCTTTAATACCTCAATCAACAAACAATAAGTACTAGCTAGTAACGTCGTCAATACTGATTGATACTAGTCGGTGGGTTAGCGTCGTAACGCAATATACCTAGCAGCACAACATCAGTGCCTTCACTTTCGCTTAGGTAATGTAACAAACATTGTTCTACAAGCACTGCTCAACTGGCACGTTTACGCCGCTAGGATAAAACGCTAGCCGCCGTTGGATTGAACTTCACAGATGTCGGTCAGATGAAGACTGTCCGTCCACTTCGTGATTTCTACCTAAGCATTTCTCTTCCTCAATGCTTCCCAAAAACATTACTGTTCTATAAATGCTGCATTTTATTAGGTCAAAGTGTTCTCGCTTTCAAAAATATGTCAAACACTTCAAAGCGAATAATTTTTATCTCTATTTCTGCTAGAAAAAAAAAAGAAATGGACCTGCCAATCTTCAACTGACCGACAACAAAGGACATCTGACTATGTTGTATTGCAATTAAAGCAATTCATTACTGATTTGTTTGCTAGGAATTACTGCTCCTTATCTTCCCTCCTCGAATCGCAGATAAATTTTTCGGGGGATTGAATGCTAAAACTCTTATAACTTCGGGACTTTTAAAGTTCTAATGCTAATATGAAGTGTGCTCATAGGACAATTTCACTTTCATCTTTCCGCTTTACCAGTTTTAACAGCAAAAACTCTTATAAATTGATGGAAAAGTGTTGACATTTCATTTTTCAAATATTTTATGTCAAAATAGCAACAGAAATGTTTTAAAATTTAAAAATTTGTTTGGACAATACTGCTGTTATCGAAATAAAAAAAAAGCTTATAAGTAATAAGTAATTTGAAGGAAGCGACAAAGAAGTGATAAGAATTAAAACTTTTCACTACTTCTGTGTAAATGTTATCCTTTTCGCCATCGTCCTTTGTCAGTTAATCATCAAAATCGTTTCAAAATTAATTTTCCAATAAAACAAAAGAGAAAATTTCTCTGAACCTACAAACACTTTCAATTTCATTGGTTTTTGCATGCTTGTGATAATTGAAATGCGAACAATATTTCAAAAATGCACTTGCAAGAAAAATCAATATCTCTCGATATCCGTTAACAAAGTACAATAGTTGAATGAAACTTGAAATTTACAAAATTCAATTTTTCTTCGCTTTCAATTCGTATGATGCATTTGTGAGTGTATCATAACGAGTAAATAATCTGTTGTCGGTTGAAAGTGCTATGGGAAGCCGCCGTAGGAAGTGCATTCCGTAATGTCTAGAGGGATTACGGAAAAAAAGTACAACCGAAAGAAAGCCTTTGATGAAATGCGAAAGTCAAGAGGAGGCCATCGCTAGGCTTTTCTCTGATAAATTTGAAAACCTTAAAAGGAAGAAAGGAAAATGATAAAGAAAGAATTATAAAACGATCTGGACGGACACTAAATTTATTGCCAATTTTTCTTGTTGCATCAATGAAATTACTGAAAAAACCATTTGACTAAATTTCAATATCTCTATGCTATTTAAATTTCAACTTTATATTTCTCTTCAAAAATTTGTAACCATTCTTCCGATCATTTAAGAACAATGTTCATTTATTTTTATTTCCTCTGTTTATTTTTAATTTTTACTTTTCTTAATCTTGCTAGGCAGAAGACTACGATTAAAAATACGGAATCTTCAAAGGAAACTCTTAAAATAAGGAACAAATTGTTCGAAACAAAGCATTGCAAAAAAAAAATGGAGCTTTTTTTTATTTGATGAATTCGTACCACTAATTTATGGATGTTTCCGACGCTGTCCAGTCGTTTTACTCTTCAAAATGCACTTGAAAAAAAGAAGGCAAAGAGCAAAAAAAAACATTTCGAAAAAAAAGCAAAAACTTCGCTCTTATGAGAAAGATGGATTTGAACTTTAAAAAATACAATGAAACGTTTCTTTTTTTTAATTTCGCACTTCAATTTATGGTTGAAATGCTACTAAACATTCATTTCATAGCAATAATTAAATTAAAACGCACAATCAGTGAAAGCTTTGCATGCAACTGGACTACTCCTTCGTAAATTCAAATACGATAATTCCCTCAAATTTGATTTATGCATTCTAAATTTCGACCAAATTAGATTTTAACGGAAAAAATAGCATCTTAAACTAAATCAAGTAAATTGCTTCGGATGATTATTAAGTGCTATTGATGGCGTAAACGAGTAAGTTTTAAATTAATATCATAAAATTTTATATTAGCTAATAATGAAATTCAATGACAAATTGAAAATCTCTGAAATATTATATTTCAATTACGGAAGCGGCCAGTAACTTTTCCAATATTACTTTTTATTTGCCTAAAATTTAAGACAACTTAATTTGTTTCATTCTTTTTATGAGCACCATGTTTTGCCCTATTTTATGCTCTAAATTTTGCAAAGTCTAATCTTTGCACTAATCATTTCTGAGAAAGTCTGTACAGTAATATGATGTGTACAGTAATAATTATCAGCAAGCAAATGTGTACGGTGATAACTTCTCAACAAAATGATCGTTGTCTTCTTGAAATAACTGCTCAAAAGGAATATGCAATTTTATTTCGCTGATAAAAATTTGTGACGGATTGATAGATATAGCCTCACGCCATCATCCCTCCTCTCACAACGTTGACATAATGTCAGTCTTAGCGGTTCAGACTAATCGAAATAAATTACAATTGCATATTTCATTTGCTAAATTTATATTCCACTGATTGATTGCAATCAGAAAAGTGAATTAAATATGAAAATATATTTACTAATTGCAGAGTATGAATCGCATGGAGAATTCAGGTTTCAGGTCACCGTTGCAATCATAATATTGTGAATTTGAAAAAGTAAAATTTAGAAGGACAAAAGATAATGGACAATGATGAGAGAGAGAGAGAGTTTCGGTTTCGTAAGTCACTCTAAGTTTCAGTTAAGTGAATTAGAAATTCATACCAAAGTGCAAAAAAATTAAGCAATATGGCTGGTTCCCCAACGTAGGAAAGTTCCTTGCAACTGCAACTGAAAGGTTCTTCCCCTCTTTCTTTCACTTAATCTTCTCTTCTCTTCCAACTAATTTGCAAAAATTTCAGTAAAACAAAAATCAGAAAAGAGTGAAGCTGTGAAAGTGTTATAAATAAATATAAAATAGAGCCACTTAAGCGGAGAAATTTCAGCAAGAAAGAATATTTCAACATTAAATTTCATAACTGTCATTTGATGGTGCGGTGCTCCTTTTTTTCCTCTCTCTCTCAAATCAATTTTCCTTTCGGCAGATAATTTCCGCTCATTGCAGCTAATTTTCATTCCTTCCATCTCATCAACTTTTTATAATTTATGCAAATGTTGCCAAAAATTATTCCAATCAAATTTCACGAATGAACGAACGCTCTCAGTGACATTGGCTATCATTATTGTTTATTTCTGTTCATGCCATTTGTCTTTTCAGTTTAATTACTGCTGTAGGCGAATAGTTTGATGAAGTGAGGTTAATTTCAAATAAGTTGAAACTTTTTTGTTTGTTACTAAATTTAAAGTAACTACTTTGAATTTAGTCAATTGAACTCATTGTTCACCGAATGACAAATACTGTTGAAAGGAATGGAAAATTGCTTTTCTTGCAGGAAACTTTTGCAGTAATTTCAAATTGGCTTTGATCCTACCGTTACAAACTTAGTTCGAAAAGGAGTGAAGCAAAAGAGAAAGTGGTGGCAGAACTAATGACCGAAATTGATGAATCCCTCAGAAAAAGAAACTTTTCTTGAAATTAGTATTTCTCTCTCATCCTACTCTCTCCCTCTTTCGCTTCAATGCTAGTTCTAGGAAGAATGTTTATTTAATATGTGAACTTACCAATTTCAACTTGTTCTGAAGTGCCGCCTTGCTGCATTGACTTTCCGCATGGTAGATGATGTGGTGACGATGATCGGATCAGTTGGTTGTAAGCATGATAAGTGGCACCAGCTGCTGTTGAACCCATTATGATGCTTTCCGAAGGTTTCGCTTAAAATTTAACTTATTGGAGCAAACCACAATGAAATTTTGCTTGCCTCTCACTTCATCTCCCTTTCTCTCCCTCTCTCTCTCTCTCTCTCTTGTAGCAATTTTCAGTCGAGAGATTTTTGCACACTGAGAGGTAATAGCAGTAAGTTTATTAGTAAAGTCCTTAATACAAATAATAATTAATAATAATAATAATAATAATAATAATAATAATAATAATAATAATAATAATAATAATAATAATAATAATAATAATAATAATAATAATAATAATAATAATAATAATAATAATAATAATAATAATAATAATAATAATAATAATAATAATAGTAATAATAATAATAATAATAATAATAATAATAATAATAATAATAATAATAATAATAATAATTAATAATAATAATAATAATAATAATAATAATAATAATAATAATAATAATAATAATAATAATAATAATAATAATAATAATAATAATAATAATAATAATAATAATAATAATAATAATAATAATAATAATAATAATAATAATAATAATAATAATAATAATAATAATAATAATAATAATAATAATAATAATAATAATAATAATAATAATAATAATAATAATAATAATAATAATAATAATAATAATAATAATAATAATAATAATAATAATAATAATAATAATAATAATAATAATAATAATAATAATAATAATAATAATAATAATAATAATAATAATAAAAATAATAATAATAATAATAATAATAATAATAATAATAATAATAATAATAATAATAATAATAATAATAATAATAATAATAATAATAATAATAATAATAATAATAATAATAATAATAATAATAATAATAATAATAATAATAATAATAATAATAATAATAATAATAATAATAATAATAATAATAATAATAATAATAATAATAATAATAATAATAATAATAATAATAATAATAATAATAATAATAATAATAATAATAATAATAATAATAATAATAATAATAATAATAATAATAATAATAATAATAATAATAATAATAATAATAATAATAATAATAATAATAATAATAATAATAATAATAATAATAATAATAATAATAATAATAATAATAATAATAATAATAATAATAATAATAATAATAATAATAATAATAATAATAATAATAATAATAATAATAATAATAATAATAATAATAATAATAATAATAATAATAATAATAATAATAATAATAATAATAATAATAATAATAATAATAATAATAATAATAATAATAATAATAATAATAATAATAATAATAATAATAATAATAATAATAATAATAATAATAATAATAATAATAATAATAATAATAATAGTAATAATAATAATAGTAATAATAATAATAATAATAATAATAATAATAATAATAATAATAATAATAATAATAATAATAATAATAATAATAATAATAATAATAATAATAATAATAATAATAATAATAATAATAATAATAGTAATAATAATAATAATAATAATAATAATAATAATAATAATAATAATAATAATAATAATAATAATAATAATAATAATAATAATAATAATAATAATAATAATAATAATAATAATAATAATAATAATAATAATAATAATAATAATAATAATAATAATAATAATAATAATAATAATAATAATAATAATAATAATAATAATAATAATAATAATAATAATAATAATAATAATAATAATAATAATAATAATAATAATAATAATAATAATAATAATAATAATAATAATAATAATAATAATAATAATAATAATAATAATAATAATAATAATAATAATAATAATAATAATAATAATAATAATAATAATAATAATAATAATAATAATAATAATAATAATAATAATAATAATAATAATAATAATAATAATAATAATAATAATAATAATAATAATAATAATAATAATAATAATAATAATAATAATAATAATAATAATAATAATAATAATAATAATAATAATAATAATAATAATAATAATAATAATAATAATAATAATAATAATAATAATAATAAATAATTAGAATAGACGTACTAAGAATGGAATTTATAATTTATTTAAGAACTGCTGTTGTTTTAGAATAGTTATTGTTAGGTAGGTGATTACAAAAGGGAAAAATTGTTGCTTTCCAGCAGAGTTTTAATTCAATCAATTCAACTTTTATTCGTCTTTTTTTGGCAGACATTTCAAATTCAAGAAATTTCAAGTTCCTTCCATTCTCAAGCAGCCATCAATTCGCTGGAGTGTACAAGTATAATTCGATTGCATTCCATCCAGATGTTTCATACGTTAACTTTAACAACTAGCTCCTTCCACTTTCAATCACATCCTTTTCCGCCTAGGAAACTAGGATGGATGAATTCTTCAATGGCGCGCAAAAATGCCGCGATAAGAGGCGCAAATTTATGAAACTACTTTTAAATTTTACTCTCCAGCGATTAGATTTATTATTTGTTATTGATTTTTTGCTCATTAATGTTTTATTCGCTAAGTTCATGGTACATCGATGAGTTCTGGAAATTAACATACTTTGATTATAATTAATGTCATTGCTAATGCTTAATCACTCTGTTTAGGAAACAATTACATAAATGATGAAAATTTAATAAATTAAAAGTAAACAAAGACAGTAAGCGGTGTTGTTTGAAGAGAAATTAGCAAATTTTTGTTTTGTTAATTTTATACATTCATGTGAATGCTTGATTAGCATGAAATTAACAGCAATTAATTAAGACTGAAATTCTTTGTTGATAGTGCGAATGTTTTTCCTTCGATCAGGACACTACAATAAATCATCAAACAGTTTCTCAATTATCAGCCCTTTGATCTTGCAGAGTATCGCCTTTCAATCTCTAGAAGTGAATGAAAGGGGAAAGCATTTCACAACATTCTTATTCTCTCATTAAAAAGCACTAAATTAAACAATTAAATTTTTAATTTAAAAATGTCACGAAGTTAGTTGTCATTACTTTGAACATATTCCACTACAATGTGTCCAAACATTTCCGAATTAGTAATTTCCCTATTTTGGAAATTGCTGTCCTCCTCACTGATTTCTGAAAGGATTCCTACGAATGCAAAGAAACAGATTTCTGTTTTACTCTTTCGGAACAGATGGGACATTTCCAAAAATATCACCTTTGTTCGGGAAGAATGGAACGTGGACGTTTCCATCCATTGGTCACAATTCTCAAGTTACAAGGACAGGTGGGATAATTGATGCTCACACTGACAACTTAATTCATTGCAGAATACTTAGACAGAACTTCAGGCTTAGGTTTAATACTTAGCATGGGATAGGTAAGATTTGCTATCAAACACTCATAGACTATTGTCACGCCGTCGTTGTTTTTTTTCTCTAAAGAAAACAGAATGCTTAAACAGTTGAGAGTTTTTAGACAAATATCTTTGTGGAAATTTAGATCGCAGAAAAAAAATTAAGTTAACTTACATTGCATTTAGCTTCCATTTCCTGACGTCGCATAATTGCATGACCTGACCTCCATCACTTGTAATAATCGTTGGCGGTGGTAGTGAAAAGACCTGAATGGCATCCTGAAGTTTTGCAATTTCGACTGAAAAATTGCGGTAGAGAGTAAGTGGGTGTATCAGTGAGTCGGAGAAGAAAGTAAGCGTGGCTTGTTGCAAACAACCAAAGATCACTCATCAATTTTAGCTTGTACGGTTAATTATCTCACAAAGTAAAAAGTTTAAATCTACCTGAAAGTACTTATTGTCATTTTCCACCAATATTTTTTATGCTCCATGAAAAGATCGAATTAATGAGGCATTTTTTAGTGAAATGAAATGGCTGTTTGTTGAGAGTTAAAATTCGTGCAGCAACCTTTTTTTTGTGCATTTTTTGGACGATGAAGAAATGTTTGAAAAAAAATAGCTGCATTTTTTTTTAAATTTTTAATTAAAAAGTGTGAGAAATTTTTTGAAATTTTCAGAAATTTATTTCTATAAATTAAAAAAAAAATATATGAGAATATACGTCTTGTCGTTAATGAAAAATAAAAATTTTTATAGTCAATAATTGAAGATGAAATGATCTGACTGCCTTGAAAATTTCCATCGTAAATTCAGGAATGGCACATCCTTTCTGAGTGATAAAATTTTAATCTATCATCTTTTTTACTCCATCCATGAATTGGAGCTTCTGGGACTTGAAAAGAAAAAAATGAATTTTGCATTTATATTTGAGGGAGAAACACACTGTTCGACACCATACCGTCCCGGTTTTTCCAGTTCCTACCACACAAATTTTCCGATGGACGATGAGAAGTTATTAATTCAAAGTTTTAAATATCCGGTTTACATTTGCAAAACGATCCGACTAACAGACACAGAGATGAGATAGGTGGGATGATAATGTGTATGAGCTGCTCATTGCTAAATAATTCATTCACAGTGCAGTTTTCTCAATGCTCTACTGCTACATAACTTACACAGCAAAATTAATTAACCTAATGAAAAGAACGAACGAATTAAGAAAAAGAAGATGAAAAAGTTTAAAAACAAAAATTACTAAATTAAAGGTAAATTGAGCAAACAGTGTTTGCTCAATCACGACAGTATTGTTGGTTCGCCCATTGTGATGCACATAAATGATGACCAAAAGCTAAATTTCACATTAGCAAACATTCAGCGGCTATTTGTGGAGGACATGAGGTGATCGAGTTGTGGGCAATAAATCGAGGAAGAGGCGATCGGTGGATAAGCGGCGGAAAAACATGAAATAATTGATGGTAGGATGACATTGGTTGGAGTACCACTCACTTCGCTTCTCTGCTAATATAATATGAGGAAGTAGTGCTTCTGAATCCTCGCCCTCCGCTCATCCAATCCTTGGCCGAACACTGACACTTCTTACTTTGTCTTCTTCTTGGCCGCTTGGCTGATTGTTTGGCCACAATGAACCATCAGCATTTATATCTGTCCATCCCTTCAACGTTTGACGCAAACACATCACAAACATCTCCTCCGAACATCTCATGTAATAATCAAATACTAAAAGATTTTTCAGTTTTTTTTAAAAAAAATAAAAAATTTGTAATTCATTGGCGGGAAACGGTATATGAGAAAAAGTGTTTCTATCTTATTTGAGCGCTATAAAATACTCCTTCTATTCTAAAAAGGAAGCACAAAATTTACGCTGTAATAGGATAGGATAGCTGGAACTCTTCATTGCTATCGTTTTTTACTTTTTTTTTGAAAAATTCGATTAAGTGATTTTCCAATCTTTTCAATTTATTACCGTCCATTTCAATCCATTAAATTAAATTTTCATGCATATCAGGGAGCAGATGTGAATTTGCTATTGTTTGGAAAGATAATAGAGATATTTACGATTTGCAGCGATTAAACGAAAAAACATCCATATATGCTCCAATTTATTTTCCACTTAAATTCATCTCAGATTTATCGGAAGTGTAGAATTCAATTGCATTCGGAAAAATTAGCTGTACAATAGAATGTGTTTCACTTTCAGATAAATCGCACGAGTTTTTTTTTCTTTGTTTCACCGCCTTTCTCTCTTCATTAACTATTAGTTTCGCCTGTGCAATGAGCCACGAATTATCATCCTGAGAGAAATTAGAAATATTTCGGAAAAGCTCAAGAGCGATCTGTCATAACAATGGTAGTGGTAGTGGTCCACTCATCATTTCCATCTATCAATCATAGATGGCTTTGTCATTCTGCCAAAATGGCTCAGTTCGAAAGTTTTAAGTTAAACAAGCATTCTTTGCTTAAAATGTAAATTAACAATTTCTAATTTATTATTGCATGTGTGACTTTCCAGCACCATAACGGTGTGATATGGATGATTTGAAATTTTAAATAGCTGCATGGATTAATGCTAGTAATTAATATTACGATGTAGATGTTAAATGCTAAGGAAAGTTGATAACTGTAGCACTTGAGAGGTAAGGTAGTATCATAGCCAATTTATACTAAATTATATCCCCTTGAGGTTTGTTGACAAAAAGCGAAAGTCTCGAAGGAAGTCTCGCATAAATATATATATATATATGCTGTTAAGTAGTAATGAATTGATTATAGATTAATTATTGTAATTAGAAAACGCTTTAAAAGCATCAAAACCATTCTAACAATGTTATAGCTTTGGACAGAGAGAGAGGGAGAGAGTGAGAGAAGAAATGATTTCGTCCATATAAGAAAAATAATGATATCAACAAATTAAATGCTAATTCCTCCTTTCTCAGGAATGAAAATATTTTGATCTTACCGATCCTTATGAGCATTTCGTTGAACGGCCATTTTTGTAAAAAGGCAAATAAAATCTGAGAGAACACCATCGAATGGTTCAGAAAAATTCGTTTCGGTTTATTGATGAACCACTCGTGAGGAGGACTACACTAAGCACTAGACTAAAGAGGTCAAAAGGCTACGTGATCGTACGAAACGATCTAACACGTATGGAGTATTTTCGAAGGCTCGCTAGTCAGTTATACATGATAAATAACTTTTCAAATTTTCTCTGAAAAAGCATTCATCTAATCTGTCGATGAATTCCTCCTTCTCCCACCACCAAACTATTTTTGAAATTGAGAAGGTCATCTCCTCGGTGTAGGAAATGTCATTGCTGTGAAAGACAAATGAAGAGGTGTTAGAATGGAAGGAATAGTTAGTGGCAAAACGATAAATAAATAAATAATTGCTGCAACTCTTGCTAGAATGGAATTTCACATCCTTTATTAATTTCATTTCCTCTCTCTCTCTCTCTCTCCCTCTCTCTTTCATCCCTCACTCACTCTCCCTTATCTTTCTTTCTTTTAACGAAATTATGTGCAAACGCAAATAGCTATTTATATCTATTTTTGATTAATTACAGTTTCTTTTCAATCATTGCGATAATTTAAGAATGTAAAACATTCACAAATTGCATAAAATAAAATATTTTGCAAAACGCGTACGGGATACGTCAATGAATAAATTATTCACTTCACGTTTATTCACTGGTTTTTTTTACTTAACCTTAAAATACAAGAAACGAATATAATTTTGATAAGTAATTCGCTGAGAAAAATTCAATTCTTTTCTTTCTTCAAAAGTAATGATATGCACTAAGGAGGAGCTTCCTTTTCAAACTTTTGAAGTGAAACTGTTAAAAATGGATGTGAACAAAGAAGTTTCTCGCCAAAAAGCAAAAAGAAAAAGAGATTGAAATAATTTCAGGCAGTATGCTAAGAGACACTTTTGGAGATAAAGTGCAGTTGTACTCCTCAAATGTGCAATTTCAATTTCCATGTGATAAATAGAGATCTACTGGTGTGATATTAACTGTGGCAGCGGTAATTTCTATGAGATCCAAATATCCGACATAAAGGTTCTTCCTTCAAATCCATCCAATGAATGCAAAGTTGCACATATGGCAGTATTATTTGCTGTTAAGTTCATTAAGTTATCAGTGAAATAGTAGGAAATACATCACATTTTGCTGTGGAAGATTAATTGTACAAGTGTGCTGCTCTGAGGCATACTTTCAAAATCTCTTAAGTATTATTGTAGCTGCGGTAGCACAGTAGCACTGATCGACTCGTCCATGCGGTAGGATCTTTGATCGTCCTTGAAGGAACGCTTGAAATTATCCTTACCAGCAGTTGCCTGTGATACAGGATTTAATATTACGTAACTGATTACCATCTCTGCACTGATTCGTACAACTGCTCCTTTGTTATTCTAAAAATGACAAGTGGAACGTTTAAGCGAAATACTCTCAAAATCGTTTCACATTTGCATATTTGCCAAAACCTACGGAAACCATTGAGACTGCTACTCTCTTAACCTCAAAAAACAACTTTCCATCTAAATTTATGCGTAAAGATCAAGTGTGTACTTGGTATATAGTTGATCTTTATGAACTAGCAACATCTGGCACTTTTTGATAATATACTATTAGCAGTGAATAAGCAGTTTACTTTCATTAGTGAGAGTCAATTACATCCAATCTTACTCTCTCTCTCTCTCTCTCGTTTTACAGTAATAATAAAGTAACGCCTACAGTAATAATAAAGTAACGTTAGAGAAGTAAGAGTTCAAAAAGATTCCATCATTTAACGATCAACTTTTGTTAATTCTCACAGGATAGAACACGCACTATCAATACGTGCATACGTGTACAATTCATGAATTGAATTTTCATTTTAAACTTCCGGTAATTAAAAATCAAGAGCAAACTATTTTCCATTATGTTTGTCGGGATTCGTATGCTTACGTAGCGTATTGGTGAAGTCGTTAATGTATTATACATAAAGAAGCTTACGAGTTCGGCGTATAGCGGTGCCGAAAATACTGTAACCAGTTTACGACCAGCAAAAAACCCGTATCCATTTTCCATCACCTGTCGGTAAAACACTTTAAAAGAATGCAAAGTAAAAAAAGCGGTGGTTAATCCAGAGGGATTTGCAATGTTCGACAGATAGATTAAAATGCTTCAAAATGTGTCTAACAAGTGTATGCGTAAGTTTTTCCAGTAATGAGCTGAAGCTAGAAGAATTGTGGGGCAAGTTAGATTTAAAGTGAAAAACCTGATGCGCTCGTATAATAAGATCCAAGCTTAAACGTTTGCACGTTTTATAAACAATATCTTCACCAAATGCAACGCTCACATTACGCAATTTATTGGGCTCGTAACCTTTGATATCTAATTTAGGATCCGACCAAACTAAATCCTGTTCCAGTGTATCCGAAAACAGTTCCATTACTGGCATTTTAATCTGAAAATTAAAGTTTACCATTTGTAACTGATAATTTTTTGAACTTCATCCGATCCCATTATAATTTCCAGATTGTGATTTAGATTGATAAAGAAAATGGAATTAACTTACTACTCTCATTTACTAGCAAGAAAATGTATGTCACTGTGGAGACGATAATTAAAAATTAAGTCCCTATCGTAAATTAAATAAGCGGCAAATTAAGCTATCGCAATAGATTTATTATTTACTTGAAAGAAAACAAGATATTACATTTCGAATGTCATCAAGCGATTGCAAATGTGGGCTGAGACCACCATGCATGCAAAGTATTTTATTCTTTATTAAAGCGGAAAAAGGGAAAATTGAAAAGAGATCGTTGAATTCCTTCCATAAGCGCATTGCTTGACCTGAAATAACTTTGCCCCATCATTGCAGCAAACAGTAACTAATTAATAAACAAGTTAATTGATGGGGGAAAAGTTGCAATCTGCAAAAAGCACACGACTATAAACATCTGGAACAATTGTTAATGCATCGATCACATTTCCTTGGTTTTTATTCAACCCATCAGATTCTATCACTCCTCACTAATTTCAATAAATTTTAGTTTCTATTCCTCTTCATTAATTAAATCCAGTAATTTTTAATATCTACTCCTCACCAATTGCAATAAATTTCAAATTCCGTCCCTCTTTACTAAAAGTTCGGTGAATTGTAAAATTAGTTGAACTTATTTTTCAAAAGCGTGTAAATTAGTTTAACATTTATTTTTAAACGTTCAACAGGGTGTTATCTGGCAGTGTGAAAAGTTTACCAACGCTAAACCTTGTAGCTAATTCATCGTAAAAGCCGTATTCTCGATTCACAGATGCAAATTCATGATTGCCACGAAGTAAAAATATCTTAAACAGATATGATCACTGCATATTTGCATTGCAACACACCGACAAATGCTTTCCTACGTTTGAATTTACCGTTTTAATTGGAAACTTACTAGCTCGCACTATTGATTACCGTTGAAGATGAAATTTCAAAAGTCTTTAAAGATGAATTTCGCTCGCCTCTCTTCAAGTATTCTGTGATAATTAAGAAAAACAAATTTCAACATCAGTGTCACTTTAAGCATCATTATTTTACTGAATGTTTAGTGTCACTTAATAACTTAGAAAATACCAATTTGCTAAACTATTACTCTTATCGACCAGACATCACTACCCTTCACATTTACAATTCCTCCGTTTTTTTATTCAATTTATTAGCTTCAATATCGATGTTTTCGCTAGCACTTCGCATTCTCAATTCATTTTCCGCACAACAATTTTGAACGCCTTCTTTGCTTGTAGGATTGAACGAATTCGTGGAAATTTTGAGCAATTTTAAGAATTCATACCCTTTTTGGATATGCAATTTTCCAGGCAACAAGGGAACAGATGCATTCGAGAGACTGTGGCCCTCGATCAATGTAATCACCGAGAAACAAAAAACGCGTTCGACCTGGTCGTCCAACTGCAGCAAAAATTCGTTGCAAGTCTGCGTACTAAAGGTGACACAGTGCAAGCGGTCAATTGGTCATTTGGCTATTAAGAACGGTTTATTCTTCTAGACTGGAATTGCATTTTAGATACACTCTACCTGTCCATGTATATCACCGACCACAATAACTGGTATTGAAACATCAATCAATGCACCCTCACTTGAGAATAACACTCGTGCCGTCTCGATCATTTCACAAATTTCATCGGGAGAGTATTGCACCTAAATATGCTTAATTGGGAGGAACAACAAACTGTCACAACAGTGCCACACTACTAACTACTAATTGAAAATTGAAGTTGTGTGGTGTCTCTATCTCAGCAACATCGTCTGTTTACTTCTTGATCACGACTCGACCTATCACATACATCTTCGACCCAAAAGCCAAATAAGCCTAACATGTTCTATAATCGAATAAAATGCGCCACCACTGAATTTAGCAAACTGTACTACCCACTTCACCTAACTTCCTTAAAATTTCACCGGAAAAACGCCACTGTACCTTCGTCTTAAATTTTTGATGTTTTGCAAGAAATGGAAGCAATTCAAATTTAGTGTCTGCGCCCATGGTAGTTTTTCTTAACAGCAAATGAATCAACCGCCTACCAGCTAATCAAACTAAGAAACAACTATAGCACTGTTGTCGAGATATATAGTCTCACGGCATGTAAATTTTGTAAAGAAAATGTAGAACTCTGTAAATATGTCCATGGTTTGTAAATCTGGTAGAATAAAGTGAGACACATCAGCTGTTAAGACCATTATGAATGAACTATACAACCAAATTGTCCGGTTGAAACTCTCTACTTAGAAACATCCATTATGATTTCCACCCCTTCAACGACAGAGACTCACGTTGCTTCTGGTGCCAAAATTTAACCCATAACTGGGATCTCGAACAATAAAACATATATCACTTTGAAATGATTTCTTTAATATAACTTTGCATAATTATTTTCTTAATTACCTCTGCGAGCTTCAAAAGATGTGAAAACAATAAACAGTGAACGAAGTAGTAAACATAACAATAAACAAATAATAAAAAAGATTTTCGACAAGTTTATTGATCATCATCTTTGGCAAGTGAACCCAAAACACCTGCTGGTACTGCTTTCGTTTCCACATCTGGAATTATTAAAATTGGTATAAAAGTTTTATTCCGTGAAGTATAATTAATTAATCAACACATTATACAATTATTCTGCTTTGGATATGTCCTAAGCTCATGCCTTTCGCATGTTTTTTAAAATAAATTTTTATGCTTAGTTTCAATTCATATAAAACCTAACCGTCTACATTTTTTTCTTCACCGTCGTCACAATCATCTCCGATATCAATCTCCTCTGGATTTTCTGTAACATTTGATTCGACCACATTTGTAGCTCCTCTCACAAATTTGATACCCGTGCCGCCTACTGGCAACTTTACCACACCTGTTTCTTCTTCTGCGATCTTTTGCGCGCGAGCTTCAAGCATCGCCATGCTATCACCAGCAGTACTCGCTAAAATTATAGTGCAAAATTCAAACAAATGTTGAAAACAAAATCCGAATTACATATTTTACTAAATTACAGTGTAGTAAGAGTAATAAGCGAACTGACGCTCATGTATGATTGCGCCTGCACCCGCCGCTGCGGACAACATTTGTGCGCTCATGATATTAACATTTGTGTTGTAAGTCGCCTGCACAGATCTTTTTATACGCAACATTTCCCTTACTGTATCTTCATTTCCATGCTTAACTTCAAATTCTTTCCAAATTTCCCAGAACACACCATGAACCTAAAACAGTAACAAAAATGAATTTTAATGGTGGTAGATCAAATTTATGTCGATCCAAACATGACCAATTCAAATATGAAAAAAATGTCGATCATTTTTCTAGTCGATTTTTTTACAGTAATTCTCTATATCACTTAGTTTTATTAAATTGATATTAACGACAGCATAATCAAGATTTTTTTAGCCTAATAATTTTTAAAGAATTCATACTCGAGGATCACATATTTCAGAACAATGAGCATATATTGCTCGCGCCCGATCAATTTCACCCAATGTTCGTTCCATTTGTGCGAATCGAATACTCATTTCCCTTGACAAATTAAAAGTAAAAATCAAAAATCAGAATTCAGTTTCAAAAATAAAAACTAGAGACATGAACTGTACAGTTGAGCTTCTTGAAACGAGGGAAAAACAAGTATTATACCTAGACTGATCTTCCGGAAGAACTCCAATTGCATGCTCAAATATTGGCCGTGTAAATGTCAAACCGTACATGCTTGTTGCTTTTTTAATATAGATATTAAACATCTGTAAACAAGCAAACCGTAATAAGTTGCACCCTTCCTCATCAATATTTCACAAAAAACTAGTTCATATAAAATTACAATTCCATTGTGCTATCTTAGGAAATAAGTAGAAAGTTTCAACTAAAGCAGAAAGAAAAGAGACGTACACTGTATGCCTCATGTTTTTCAACTGCACTAGTCGCGCGATTATAAATGCTCATTGCGTGCCGCGGCAAACCATATTCTTCTTCCAGTTTTGCATACAGCAAATAAAGCTCTAAAATAAATTTGAGAAATATGGATTCCGCTTTTTATTAGCAATACTTTTCTGGATGTTTCACCCTTAATTTCAGTGCAAAAATATTGAAACATATACCACAACATTAGAAGTAAAGTGAAATAAAAGCTCAACATACTCTCAAACTAGTAAAATCATAAATAATATTCCTAAACTTGCTGGAAAAACTCATTCTTTTGAATTAGTCTAAAACACTCACTCATCGCAAATTTTGGCGGACAATTTTCCAAGCATTGCTCGAAGAGATCGCGCGCACGTTCCAATTTCTTGCCACCCTTCAAAAAAATGAAACGCTTAGCACACAAAAAATTACCAAAAATTAACTCCATCATTCACACATCATTTAATAAAATGTTTTTTTGTAGGCCTGAAATTATCTAGTTAAGCAAGAAGATAGAGTAACGTACATATCGTTTTAAAAATTTAACCAAATATATGGTCCAAATTTCGTTGACAATTGGCCATTTAAACAATGCAATACCTTTCTCGTAAGCCTGAAAAAAGCATTAGTATTTTCGTCTATCTAGTATGTTAATTTATGGATAATTTTTGTATTCAGTATGCCAATGTAAGCCAATTTAAAATGTGACAAAGAAATCCTAGTACTAAATTTTTTAAGAATAAACAGTTAACACTAACCTTGAAAGCATTCTCAAAATAATTGTTTTCTTCTAAAAATTTTGCATAATTAACCACCACTTGTGGAGTAGCAATCCGCAAGTCAATAATTCTTTCATAAACAGCCTGACAACTTTCAAGAGTGCCAAATGCTTCTTCGATATCAGCATATAGGGACCAAACCTGAAGTCAATTATCTCACAACATGAGAAATCGAGGATCTTCAATTAAAAACAAAATATCTTGAGTGGGCTATTAACGAAGGTGACATTTAGAGACTTATTTTAGACTTATTTTAATATACAAGGTTGAAAAATTGAAGACTGCGATAGTATTGTTCATTAAAACTTTATACGCAAACCAAACTCATTAACCTTTAAAGATTTATATAATCGATTCTGAACTGGCTCAGTTTCATCAAAGTAATGCGCTCGTCGAGGTGGCATAGCCGTTGCTCGCTGCATTAACCTTCTAGCATGCTCAGGATTCCTGGACAGAATAATATAAACATCAAAACTGATCACGATGGAAGGATATGTTATAAAAAGAAAACTTTAAGAATAAACTAATGACGTGAAAAGCATTACTGTGAAAACTAACCGGTGGCGCAGTTCAAATTCAACGTACTCACACCAAACTGATGCAAGATCATCTACTTTAGTATATTCAGGCTTCAATCCCCTTTCAAATGTTAATCTAGCCTGCAAACAAAAGCTACTGAATAGGAAACATAAGAAAAGTGTCTGGCAAAAGCTACTGAATAATGGCCTGTAAACAAAAAAAAAACCGAATGCGCATATAAAGACTGTACCAGCTTCCCTAACTGCCTCATAAAATAAATAACACCACCGACAATACAGTTACGAATTGTGTATAAATAAAACATACTTCGTTCAACATGCCATCTTGTTCATAAAATTTTGCGAAACTTATCCAAACATTTGACAATTTACCAGTTTGTAGCTTGGGCTGTACTGTTCGCACCCCTTGTTCATATGTCTCGATTTGCTAGAAATGTGCAGAACGTATTTAAAATTAATTTTAAAAAAGCAAAAATAACTTAAAATGGCCATTCTCCATTTTCTTCCTACCTTTTTTTTATCGCCTTCATACAACTGAACACGATTTAACCATTCATAAGCATTATGAGGATTTTGGCGCAGTAAGACGCTATTAAGAAGCAGCGGACGACGATCCATTAGGTTCTCAAATCTGAAAAACAATGTAGCAATTACTTTTAGAGTTCAGCCATTTCAAAATCAGTCGCCTTGTAGTATGTGTCATTATCAGCAAATAAAAAACATTGCGGATTAATACATCGCGGAAAAAGTTATACTGACTGCGACAGCAAGATGCCCTTTTTACAATACCTTGCAAAGAGAAGTTCCAATTCCAACTGTTGCTCTTCATCAGCTGCAACATCTTCGTTGTCTATTTCATCCATTTTTGCGGCTGTTGCGCGTTCAGCGAATTTAGCATAAGCGTCAAATATTTGCGTGAAATCTCGTACAGTTTTCACCGATATCAGAGATTCTTCATATACGTCTCTTGCCTGGAGATTAATCTCATTAAGAATTGCTTCAAAATGATCTATAGGCGACAAAGAATTCTCATATTTCAAATTTGTATCCCACACAAGACCTAGAAAATTATTGTATTACAGCAAAAAAAATATGTCTACTAAGAGAAAAGATATTTGCTATATAATAAAATACTAACCCGTTCAAACTGTCCAGCTCTGATATAATATTCCGCAAGAGAGCACCATAGAAGTCCTACCTGATCGCTGTATCTGAAATGCCTCAATTCCCATCAAACTGTTCCAGTCAGCGTACCGTGATTAATTACTCAAGTTCTACTTAATATTGTTATAGGGACCAACCTTTGTATACCCTGTCGTATAATTGAATCGCCATTCAACGAATGCACTTTACTTGGATTTTTCGAAATCAATTCACAGAGCTCGGTCCACAACTAAAGAGAAAATAGATATAAGTTTACACCGTTGATTATATTCTGCAAATAAAGTAGAACTTACAGACAAAAAGAAACAAGGAAATTACTTGATGAGTTGTTCTGCCGTGCTCGGAGTATGGTTTATCATCGTTTACAAGAATGGCAAGTTGCTGTGCAGCGTCATCTAACTGGTCTATTTTGCGTAGGTAATCAACAAAATCTTCGCGACACTTCGGTAGCAATTTCAAGTATCTAAAAGTTAAATTATGTATTGTAGGTATGCTATTATATACTAACAAAACATGCAAATAGCAACTAGTATACTTAATCAAAAGCATGAGTTTTGAGAAATGTTTTCGAAAGTCGAAACGATAATATCCAAACGTAGACTGAAAATTAAAGAGTTTGTAGCACATAGTTAAAAGCACTCTTAGTTAAATGTCATGTAGTATCAACTGGAGGGAAATGTAAAAGCAAATGTGCAGCGCAGCAGATTTTCACTGCTTGTAAACAAAAAATGATAACCTACCTTCTGTAGACTCTAATTGTAGTTTCCGGAATTTCGTGGCTTGTAACAAACTTGATATAAAGAGGCCAAATTCGATCATGTTGAGTAACTGGCAGTGCTCGCAATGAACGATCAAAAACTCGCCTAGTTTGCGTCACAAGACGTTGTAATGTTAAAAACTCACAATATTCCATCCATATTCGAGGCATCTAAAATTGTTCTTATTAATAATAACTTTTTTTTAAAATTATAATAAACGGAAACTTGATGAATTAATTTAAATCCTGTAAGTGGGATGTCTATTAAAAGAATTTATATTGCTACGCTACTGCTTCATCCGTATGAGACATAATTTAGAAATAAATATAACAATATCCAAGTTGTTTGAGCAACAACTCGAACAAAATGCTTAAGCAAATAATCGGACCTTATGCATAAAAACCAAAGCTCTTTCATAAGCATTGTTAACATGTTCATATGCTGGATCTGTAGGACATTTATCTACCACCTGCTTTCGACGAAATCGAAGATAATTATACCTAAAAATTTTGTAAATATATTTCCTATTGGTAACAGTGGGTAAAGTGTACATTTAGCAGACAAAAACCAAGGATGGATTAAGTGGCGAGAATTGTGAAATTGGGATAACATATGAAATAACTAAATTTATGCACATTATAACTAGCCATTTTGACTAATTTTATTCGCAGTAAAAGGCTGACTATTCCTCACGGGATAGTCAAAACGGCAGGGCCGTGCAACCAAATTGCATTCTTAAGTAAGGATCTAAGGATAGCACGGATGATATTATAAAGCGATAAATACCATAGTTTATAGCTGCCTGGCAGTTCTTTCAGAGCTCGTTCATAAACTAAGTTGATTTGTTTTGGTGACGCTTTACATTTCTTCTTATGTTCAATATACCTTAACCAGCTTCGAAGTGAAAATGGATTTTTGAGTATATCCTCCTCAAACCCGATATCCTCCTCTTCCTAAATTAGAGCATACGTGAATTTTTATCAAAAGTGATCAAATTATAAATGGATGCTTCATCCTATTTTCTTTCACCAGCAAGATGAAAACTTCCAAAACCTACAAAAATCACTGATGTGACTTTTTTGCTCTTTTCTCCTGCACTATCATAAGCACTGCTAGATGCTTCCAAAACCTGATTTGCCATTGTCCTGAAAAAAAATTGCTCTTTTAACTGTTAAACAACAAAGTAGGATAGATCAAGTCCAGAGTGGTCAAAATCAGAAGTTACTCCGTGAACTAATAAATGTTTTATATTTTCCGATTTTTCTCAGCGACAAAACACTAACCAGATCACCTCACCTCTGCTAGACCTAGAAACCCCGGCGCCACTCCACCTCACTCTCCCTCTCCCTCTCTCCCTCCTTCCGAAGGGTACTATGTCACAACTCTCCTCTGCTCATACTCATTTCGCAACTTCTTCTTCTTGAACGAGAATTGCAGTGCTGCCTGCAAGTGCCTATTTCGCTGTCTCTGCTCCTGTCTGCTGCTGCTGCGCCTATGCGCCCACTCTCACAGCATCACTTCTACACACCGAGTTTGCGTCCCCCAAAGCATTGCTTGATCGGTGCCTATCGCTGAGTCCCATTTGTCGGCTCATCAAAGGGATGGCCGTGCATAATTAACACCTTTAGATAGTTGAAACATACAGGTTATTTATATCATTAAATACTTCGGATGAACTTTCTGATAACGATCATCTATGGCTAGTAAAACAGGCGTAACGGGATGAAATTTTTTTTACAAATCCAATGTTGATAGCCTTATCTCGGTTGCTCAGGAAGCGAGGAAGGAATGATTGGTAGTTTGATTGAGCAAATATATGATAGCAATCACACTGTGATAATACTTCGAAATAGTCTGAATGAGGTAGCACTGACAGTGCACGTTGATACGATACGTTGATACGTAAACCAACGCAATCAATATTAAAATCATCTTCACAACGGCGACTTACACCACTGATTTCATTCATGGCTTTCAATTTTCAATTTGTTTACATCATCTCACGCAAAGGAAAAAAACTATTTTAC
Source organism: Litomosoides sigmodontis (assembly GCA_963070105.1). Taxonomy (NCBI): domain Eukaryota; kingdom Metazoa; phylum Nematoda; class Chromadorea; order Rhabditida; family Onchocercidae; genus Litomosoides; species Litomosoides sigmodontis. Next base: position 6,845,310 of record OY718807.1, on the reverse strand, counting down.
GGGGAGTGCATGTTTTCCAGTTCATTGTAAGAAATGTGGCGGCTTTACCGTGTGGTGTGACCACTATCTTCGCTACATTTTTCAAATAGCATGTCATCATCGTCCATAAGATTAGTTCACACCTCAACTGCCTTTATTATCGCTTCATTGATAGTCTTCTTAGTTTCATATAAGTTAGTGGAAAAGGAAAAGAGCAATTTAAAGAAGAGAGTTGAAATGAATTTGTTACGATCATTTTGTGCATTATTATTTTCAGTTATTGGTTTCTTTCAAAAACGATTTTGTCTCTTTTGATAGAATTATTTATCAAACCATCGCCATCATCATCATTTTTATTTCCTCTCACTGAACTTACATTTAAATTATTGTGCAGGAGATCGCTTTGCATTCATTAGACAGAGGAAATGTTGAGTGAAGTTTTTCAAGAGCAAAGAAAATAGCCTAATAAATATTTTCGGGTATGAGTTGAAAAGCGATTTCTTCTATTTTTTAACAATTTAATGTTAATGAAGTAGATGGTGCTTTCCGGATCGCAGTGATCAATGCTAGATCGATCATTCACTTCCAGCTGTGATTATTAACTTTACCATTCGCTTACTCGCAATCGCACTGTACTCTTCCTTGGCTGTATTTGTTGCTACAGTGCATGCAACATGACCACTAGAATTTCGAGGACGATCGATCCTTGATCCTTGAAATGCTTTCCTTTTAACCAGCCGACCGGGAGCAATACGAATTGTTATCGCGGTGGAACTCAGACAGTACAATTTCGCTTGTTCCTCTTTAGTTGCGCTTCATCTTTTAGAGAGTTTTAAGAAAGCTTAGTTGTTTGCAATTAGCAAAGGGATGGATAATTAGTGTGAGAGAATGATCGGAGGAGTGTTGTCGGTTGTCGGGCAATCGTAGAGATAATCATTAGTGATATGGCATACTGTTTCCTATCCTACAGGTGCTATCGCTACTATCTCTACTGCGTTGCAGTGTGCGCCTCTGTCACATCGACTAATGCGGAAGTGCCGCTAAAAGGCGTAACACTTCTCTTCCGTCCGTCCTCTCGGAATTTCCCCCATTACCAATCGTTCAATTTTTCATGCCCATAATCGGTGGTTTATTGAGCCTCAACTGGTTATATGTAATCAGTGCTGCCGCAGCAGCCATTCAGGTTTGTTGAAATTTATCCAATGACTGCTAATTGATTGCTCAATTGGAGCAGTTTGCAGCTCCTAACTCCTAACCTACTGCTACAGTGTTATTTCAAAATTTCAATATTACTCAACCGAGTAAAGATATGACAAGTGTTGATGAGAGGAATTCTTTCACTCTTCACTTCTTATCATTGCTTCGCATCTCTTCTCATAATCAATGTGAAAAATTCCGCTGCGATCTTTTTCTTTTTGAGTATATGCGAAATGATGCGAGGAATGAGACGCGATGGATTTATGTTGAGTTTTTCGATTGTCTATCAGTTCACGAAATCAACGTGAACAAAATTCGAGAGGCATTAGCTCGTTGGATCAACGAGGAATGTGCTACAGCCATTCAGTGCAATTTGAATAGTACGATAGAATCAAAAAATGTCTTGGTTGGTACTGTTTTCTGCGGCACACCAAATAATTTCATTACATTTCTTGTGTTAAGGAATGCTACCACTCATCCATCTCTGCAAGGTTATCATTTATATCGCTGAGCAAAGTGAAAGTTAAAATTTTGTAGAGCTCTGAAATGGATAGGTCAAGGGAATGTAAGCTGTAAGTTAGAACAAGCTATTGCATTAATTTTTAGCATATGTTTAGCAATGGATATTTATAAAATTGAAATTGTTCAAGCAAAAAAAAAAACTTAAAGCTATTTCTACGATATACATTAGTATTAAAGCAGCTATTATACAAGAAAGTAAATTTTTAAAAAAATAAAGGAAGCTATTGTGGACTTTTAATATATACGATAATTAAAATTGGAAGAAACTTCAGTGTTTGAGATTTCAATAGCATTTATTCAACCTAAATACATTGTTTTTTTTTACTTTTTGTTGTGTTTTCTCAAGTTTTTTTTTTTAAATTTCGATCTTTTCAGCCAATCATCTCGATTTGAATATTGTTGGTAAAGTAATACAGTCAAGAGAACACTTACTCTCTGTGTTACTTCACTCAGATCTTAAACTTGTTACAATACGAGTATTCAACGAGGAAGAGGAAGAGGAAGAGGAAGAGGAAGAACGCAATTTTACGAACGATACTGCCACCAGTTCATGTGGTCATCTGTGCTGGACGGTTGTAATTTTATCGATTGCATTTGTTACTACAGTTTTCATCATATGCTTTATTCAGCGAAATTCTATGGACCGTAAATCTGTAAGCTCAAGTTACTCCTTATTAGTGCTACAATCTCTTCATAATTAATTCCTTTTTTTTTTGTATTAACAAGCTAACGAAGAGAATTATTAGTAATGGTGGTAGCATAGGTATCTGATATGCAAATATTGCACAGATAGAAATGCCAATCTCTACTACACGTACACACATTCGTATAAGCTCTATAAAACGTAAGAGTTAATATGATGAAATACCTGAAACTTACAATTAGCAATTGAAGCTTATTAATTCTAATATCTCTCATGACGCATTCCAAGTTTTCCAAGAAAGAGATCTCTCATTTATTTAAGTTATCGCTTTAAAAATGAATACGTCGATAGGTGACAAGTGACCCTTCCTCTCCCTTATTGACGTGTTCGTTTTTAAAGCTATCATTTCCTGATAAAGCTATCATTTTATTTGTTCTGTTGCAAATTAATTGCTTTTCAATTGATCGAATTGTTTGAAAGTTTGAAAATACTTTTAAGAAGTGATTTCAAGATATGATTGGTAAACACACGTTGACACTCATCGAGAGTTTCATTTAAAACTATGTGCTAACACTGAGCTAGCAGTTCTCGTGTGGAATTGGGAGGATAAATCAACGACACGTAACATGTGCGCTCATTTTGTTCAGCGTTTTTTTAAAACTAGCTGTCAAATTTTATATAGGAAGCCAATACAATTATTTTTAATATCTAAATGTTAGTACGTACGTGTACGCGCGTGTACTGTTAATGAGAATTCGTACTATCTATTCAGATGCACCAATCACTGCGAAGTTGATAAGTCCTCGATTACCGGCTAATATTTGAATTTATTTTTAAATTATTTTACTACCTCAAATTGAAAGAAAGAAAAACTGCGATGTTTCACGTGATAGTTTTAAAAAATCCCAAAAATAATTTCGCTACATAAAACCCTTTTGATGGAACTTCTAGATAATAACAAAAAATTGAGTTTTAAATAATTAATTCAGTCATTTGATGCTGAGTTCTAAATAATTAATTGAGTCATTTGATGCCAAAATAATCTTAAATTGGCGAAGGCAACTAGTTTTTATCACAAAAAACATCTACGGAAACCCACACTGCCAACGTTGAAATCGCAGGTTAATGAAAACAGGTGAGATTGGATTTTTCAAATTCTTGATTTTTGACCGCTCGCATTTTCCATTATATTTGGTGTGAAATAATTGAATATGACAGTTAAAATTGATGAAAAAATTAGATGCTACTCTCGATAGGATAATATTGTGGCCTACAACATGTATATATTCCAATTACAACACCTTCAACATCATCCGTTTCTCGATTTGATATATACATGACGTCATACGTAGGAAGGCCTGACTAGGCTTGATGCTGAAAACTGTGATACTTTTTGTATACTTAGACACACCTCCGGTATAAATTATTTGACAAGTTTCATTACTTACTGTGCAATCCGTAGATCGGAAAAAAGCAATTAGAGAGGAATTTATATGATGAGAAAGAGGTAGAGAGAGACAGGAGAGAAAAAGGATGAAGCCTAAGCCTAAATTTCCGGCTTTCCAACATTTACGTCTTCAAAAGATGCTTTCCGCAGTAATTGATCTGCCTGCATTGTCACTCGGAAACTCGTTTTCCGGAAGTAAAACAGATCTCACTTATCATATAAATGGATTTGAATCAGTGAAAGGAAGAGAGGAAAAATCGTTGCAGGAGCAATATGGCGAGCATAGAATGTCGGAAAGTTCACGAAATGAGATGAAAATTTGACAAAAGGTGGCGCAACGATACGATAGAGAAAAGTGGACCGAAAGCGGTCTTTTAAAAAAGCCTCGGAATGATGCAGTTGTCAGCTGTTTGGCACATTGCCTAAATTTGACCCTAGATTTCCGTTTGACCGTGCCTACAAGTTAGTGAAAGGCCTATGGTGAGCAGAAACACTAAAATTTCCATCAATCAATTTTTATGTTTGAATGGAATTCATTCGCTAATTTTCATTCCACTTCGATTTAGCAAACAAACAAAACACAAAAAGTTGAAAATTTGTAAATGTTGTAGGTGTGCTACAGCCATTGCTATCAGGCAGTAACCGATAACGATTTCTTTTCAGTTTTAGAGTAAATTAAGTAATTATCGGGCAACTAATTAAAAGGTAATCGGACAACTTATTTGTGAGAGGCTGGAGATGAAACTTCGTAAACTCATCGGAAATTTCATTAGAAATATGCATCTACGATGTCATAATTTCCAACTGTTCAATTGGAACAGATAGGAAATCCTTATCAACGCTTGAAAAATTAATTACTGTAGACGCACCTTTAGACTTTAAATTTACTGCTTATGGCGAAACTTCTAATTGGTTCAAGGTAGAAAAGACAGTTATTTATTTGGGTGATATATTTCAGAGTGATTGGTGACCAGTCAGTGTCCATTTTCGTTCGAAATCATAATTGATGATTGGATAAAACTAATCATTAAGACAAATGTAATAATTTCCCTGATAAAAATTTGCATGATTGAACTCTGAATCTTTAAAAGCATCAAAATAAAATGGAAAATTTAGAGAACTGCTGCACCTTTTACTTTCCATTTGAACTGTTTGTTGAGATTTTTTTTTCATATTTTGTATTCTCTGTTGATCCACAACAAATTTTATTTCTCAAAGTTTATTGGGAATTTAGATCAATTCGAATATCAATAGAGGAGTGAAGAGAGGGATAGTAATTGATGGATGAGGTTTCATCGCCTCTACAGTGGCGGTCAAACCAGTACAAGATGATATTATTACGGTGAAAATTGGTGCTGCTGAATAATGCTTGAATAACGAATTACACGTCACGCTGATCCCACCAGTCCATATATACAGGTGTGAGTATGACTGAGTGACTTATCAAAGTAATTTAGAGTTAGACTGTGGCTGAATGAAATGTAAGGAGGAATTTACATTTAATTTAGAGTAGGGGTGGATAGGTTGGAGCAAAGGTTGCATAGGTGGGAGTAGGCATGTCAAAGGTCAGGTGCGGTGAGTGAATGAGGAAGCTTACAAGACGATTAGCCGCCACGAAACTGATGATGGGGCAAGGGCTGTGCTCTCAGTGTTGAACTTATTTCAGGTTTCCCGACATTCCCAATCGAAGATACAGTAAACAGTACCACGAAGAGGTAATTTGGGATTGTGACAAGCAGATATTTGTTTAATTACTTTTGTGGGAATTTCCTTTTCCTTTCTCTCTTAAAATCTAAGGGTTTCATTGCTCGCACTAGAATTGTAATGCCTCTTCAATTTCAAAATTTTCCTCCTTTCAGTGTTTAACACAAATTAAGCAAGGGAACAGCTAGTTCAAGGTTCAATTGAAATGATGAATACAATTATGATGATGGCGCAGTGTTGATGGGAAAACCACGTGCGCCTCTCATTGTTATTTCCGACTACTTACTTCCCTTTGCATCCGTTGTTTGGTGGAGCTGCAGGTTCTCCTAATTTTAATTCTTCCTGTGGAATTGTTGAATAAATGATAGAATTGCTTCAGCTACAATAGGTCCTATTTCAGCATTAACCACGAATAGCACGAGTTTTATAAACTGTTACTTGTCCCACAGACTGACCTCAAGTTCATTCCACCGTTTAATTTCTCCACTAATTTGTCTTTGATTCGTGCAATCCTTCTTTTCTTGATCATTGATCATTGAATTAATTGTAGGCATTTTACTAGTCAAATGATTTAATGTAATTTATTTTTATGGGAAGAAATGAATCAAAAAAAAAACAAACAGATTTGTCTCACTTTGAAAATAACCGAGGTCAGTGAAATTTAGTGTCAGTTATGAACATATCAGCAAACGCCCAACTACCACTAAAGCAATAAATTCTCGAAGTTGTAGAATTCAAATGCCTGCAATATGCATAATAGATGGATGATTATTTTTGCATTTCACATAATTACTGTTTATCATTCATTCCTACAACTTACAGAATTTTTGTATTCATAACAGTTATTTCATCCTCGTGCATACATTGGCGTATACGTACGTGAATGATAAAGCCATGCACGCGAAATTGATACGTAACACCCTTCTGCCCTCTTTTTGTCACATCGCGCTAAATACATTACAATAAGTTTTTTTTTTTAATTTATACACAAAGAACTGAAGATCATGCATGCGTACACGAATGATTTGAAAGTAAAACGAAATTTGCTCCTGCAACATAGGCAGTGATACTTTTCCATTGTTACAGAAACTGTGAGTGTGATAAGATTGCATATCGGAATAGAAATAGGAAATGAATTTTCTGAGGGAGGCTTCTTCTCTGTGCAGCTGTCGCAAGGCTCGGTCAATGCGTTGCATACTTTAATATTTTTCAGAACTGCGAGAAATTACATCCATCAATATGTACCTCATCTACTTTCCACTCCTTCTCTTTTTCCTGTCAAACATTGAAAATACTGCTTGTTAAAAGTTTAAAGAATATAAAATTACAGTATTTCTAAATGTAATATTTCGATGAATATTATCGTGCAATTTTAGAAAACACAAACTGTGCCAACCGAATCGCTGCATTCGCCTCTACAAAAAGTGAGTGAGTGATGAGTGGACATAATTAAATATTTGTTTTCTCTTCTTCCAATTGAATATCCAAATTAGATTAATTTCATGAAAGATTGAAGACCTCAAACATTTGTTCAAAAAAAAAAGATATTTCGAACAGTCAAAATTCTGACATCCAATGAAATGAGTGCCTTGTAATTTCAGAAAGCAAGAATTGAACGAACAGAACTCTTGGATTTTTCGGTGCCAAAATTGAGTGAGAGAGAAATAGTAGTACCGAAGAAACCATTAGTTCAAAAAAAGCTGCACGTATGCGCCGTATGTATGGGGACTTCCACTTCTTAATTGTCACTGAAGGTGCAGACGACTACTCATACCGGTGAAAAACCCTACAGTTGTAAGCATTGCAAGAAAAATTTTTCGTCTTAATTCGGTTTCAATATTCATATCAGGACTCATACCGGTGAAAAACCGTATAGTTGTAAGGAATGCCGAAAAAACTCTCGCCAATCAAATTTTAGAAAACATGAAAAGACTCACATCGGGCAAGAACCGTACAGCCCTGAGAAATGCAAGAAAAATTTCTCGTCTTCATCGGATTTCAAAAGGCGTGCAAGTGTTCACACGGCTGAAAGAATTTCACCTCATCCAGTTTGAATAGACACATGTTGGTTGACTCACGATGGTAGAAAGTACAAGTGTCCGATGTAGGGACAAAAATCTCACGCACAACATAACTTGAACACTCACGGATTAATTTGTGCGAGTAAAAAATCGCTTAAGTGCCAAACAGTGCTGTAATTTGAATGTGTGCAGAGCAGGTCGCAACAACATGGCCCATTTGTAGATGTTATTACCCGTGCTACTGTCCCAACGTCAACTCAGTTTACGAGTTGTCTTAAACTGAAACGGGTGTTGTGCTATCGAAACTCCTGCAATTCATTTATTCGCTTTTAATTTTTGTTATTTACTTTATCGTTTGCTGCTATTGGCTATAGATTTTTTTGCGTCACTCATTTACTTTTCGCATATTTAATTTCAGTAAATAAAACTGGAACGGTATATCCACTCACATACTTATCGGAGGAGAGCTTTTGTTTTATTAACTGCGAAGCGAAAAGCAAACATATATATATATATATAATGTGTCCGTCTTTGAGATTCATCTGCTAACGATTTCTCCTTCGACCGCTTCTCGGTCCATTTTGGGTGTTTTAATTCATTAATGTTTGATAAGTAGCAGCAGAGGCTGCTACTACAGATAATGAAAATCAAAAAAAAAAATCAACTGAGGTAACAAGTAAATGTAACAGCGAAATTATTATTACGCAGCGTTTCCTAAATTCCGAGAACTAAAATGCTTTCAGAGCTACAACTTATATTTATTACATGCCGGCGTTACTGCTACTAAAACACACAAAAAACCACGTATCCGTTATCATAATAAAAAGTAACAAACGCCATATGTTGAACAAGGTAACCAAATATCCCATTCTGATATGTATGTACCTGTCAAAAAATAGAATGATCAATCAATTCGGTAACGCCTTAAGAACTCGCATTATTTGCTGCAAAACACTCGAAATGATGCAATCGAAGAACAATACTCAATGAAAAAATTTACCAAACAATTCGCACTCATCAGCTTTAATCTGTGCACACATATTGCCTATTCCATAGAAATATTATGTATTAGGTGGATTTTTTAAAGCTGTATGTTAATCAAGAATATTTGAGTATTTTTAAATTTCATGTTCAAAAAATGAAAAAGATCAATATTTTACATTAAAACTTAAACATTTCACAATGTCATGACTTCATGCTGTTTCTTACATTACGACTTGAAATATTCATGTTTTTTAAAGGCGAAAACGTCCGTGAAACGATGACCACTAAAAAACAGAATGCTTAAGCCGTGATGTTTAAAGGCAAAAAGCAATCTTCAACCCCATTAATTACTTTCTACTACAATGAACTTAAATAAAGAACATATTTTAAAGTGTACAGTAAAAACAGTTCCAAGTCAGTATAAAGACTTAACAGTTTCAATCCCCAAGCAAAATTTCAGCACTCTGAATTCCGTAAGACCCGCTAAATGCACTTTCCATTACACCGCAATTAACACTTCTGCGTTATGTACAAGAAGTTTAATATAAGAAAAAACTATTTTGCGATTACAATATTAAATCTAATAAGATACACGCAAATTGCATCAAATTACATATCGCATTGGTAGTAGACACTGACGTCTCACTTCCAAACTACGGCACCCATGTCAACAAATCAACATCTGAAATAAGAAAAACAATCAATAATGCTTCCACTTGACATTTTCGACATTAAAAAATCATATTTTTAAGGAAAAACTATGATATTACAATTCTTACATTCTTCGCTAATTAAATAATCCAGCACAAGCCCAACGAATGATTTATGCATCTTTGCTTGAATATTACCTGACTGAAAATACCTGAAATGTAACGAATTTTAAAAATTGGTTCTTCACGGAACAAAAGTTAAGGCTCCTCAATAAAAAGGTGCAAGAATGATACGGCTGAAGTAATACCATCCCAAATGAAAACCGCAGCTAGGACACACACAAACAGTCCATTCATAATTCGGCCACCAAGTATCCGCGAGGTAAGACTGCAAACAATATATTTTCTTTAACTCATTGCGTTCAGCCAAACACAGATAATGCAAAGATCAAAACTATAATCATCCAGAGGCAGCATGAAAATGAATGGAATTTTCAATACTACATGTCACCAAGTGAAATATTTGCTGTATATACCCACATTATTGTAGTTTTACAAAAAAAAAAACTTGAATAAATTTAAGAATAAATAGAAAAAACAGCTATTCCAGTTCTACATTACCTCTGAGGGGAAGGCAATGTAGTTCATGATGTTACACTTAATTTTACACCTCATACGTCACGTTTTTTAAAATTCGGTGGTTAAATGTAAGAACAAAATCTCAAACTGCGCTTACCTTACCTGCAAGTCTCAATTCAGCAGTTGAAGCGGTTATCACATCAAATTTTTCAGCTGCAAGAAAGAACATCATATAAAAAATATAGAAAAATAATAGAATGAGTGCAAAAATATGTTTCTTTAAAATATTGCAAGGTTTAGAGTAAAAATTCGAACCGCAAAGTGGCACTTAGTTGCTTCATTACTGTATCCGTGAGTCCAACCGTCTAAAGATGACTGACATTAAACTAACACAGACTAAATAAACTGCCAATAAGTTTTTTCTTAACAAGCAATATACGAAAAAATTTATGCTCAAGCCTGTCGAACTTATATATTAATCTGAAAAGGAGTTGTGAACGTACGGACAGCATTTTCGAACACTTGAACGAGTTGATTGCGGCCCAAAATAGTCATGTTATATGAACGTATGGCTTTTACACTTTTTTCATTGGTAAGCGCCGAACCTTTGACAATGTCATGTCCGCAGTTACGACAAAGCAGTGCCACAGACCCTGAAGAGCAAACCATTCCATGTAAATGCCAGATCATTCTCATGCTCAAGTTGAAGCCATTCTACACAATTAACTAGTGCAATTCATTCATTTCAAACCAACGTCATAATTAAACATGACTACTCCAGTCATAATAAATATGCGGCGTGCTAGAGTCAGACAAAGTCACGTACGATTAAAGCCGTGAGATGAAAATTAAATGATACCTGCAGGGATCGTTAACGCGGCACACGACATCAACCATAGCAAGTACATATATCTATGATACACCTGAACACGGATCAGTAAACAACCACCCATCATATCACCATGTCGCCCTCCCCTGACCTCGATCCTCAATCCGATCTCGCATCACTGAAGAAATGAGGAGCGAAATGAAAATAACGATCCGGCGAAAAGATGTTTGCCGGAAATTCGAATTAATTTTAACCGTAAAATATGAGGAAGGCTCGGAATTCTGGATTCTGAACTTCCGATGGAATGAAATAAGGAATGAACACAACGAGAACAGAAAATGTAATTCATTCACTTCTAATTTGTCCAATTTGCAGAATTATGCTAAAGCTAAAACTAATGATTCCGGATGCCTTTACGATTATTTTTTTCGTCATGGCAAATTTAACCAGGTAAATTTAGTTTAACTGCTTGCAACCGGATAACGCAGTAGCTATGCTGAACTGTGCTATCGCTCAGTTTTGGATTCTTGGATGTACTTGAACTGAACATAAGCCCATTTATCAATTCTATTTGAATTCAATTAGACTGAGCGCATAGACTGAATTACAGCAACAATTATAATGCTCATAAAAAAAATTGTAGTTATTCGTGGTTAATTCTGAAATAGGACCTATTGTAGCTGAAGCAATTCTATCATTTATTCAACAATTCCACAGGAAGAATTAAAATTAGGAGAGCCTCCAAAATGAAGTTGTAGAATTCAAATGATTGGCCTTTTCCAGAAGGTTAGTGTTCCTCTAACTTTTCGTTCACTTGAAAAAGAGAAATTTAAATAGGAAGTGATAGGGTAGACTGTGTTAGAAGGATTGTTTTCGAAAAATTCATCAAAATGATAGAGGAAGAATGCGTATGGCAGGATAAAATATCACATCGATTAATTTCGAACATCCGTTGCAGCTCATTTTCTCGTTTTTTTTTTTCCAGTAAAAAGAAAGGAAATGAAAAAAAAATTGGCATTATTTTTAAAAGTGGAAAATCGAAATGGAATGAATTTGTTTTTCTATTTGACACATTTTAGGCCGTTCAATTATTATTGAGCAGAAAACAAGTTTTCCTTTTCCTTACGAAAACACATGAAAAAAACGCATTACTCCTCCAACAGTTTCTTATTTGCTCCGTAAATTTGAAATGCGAAATGTCATATTTCAATGATTTAAAAAAAGAAAAACGAAAAATTATAGGGAAATGTGGAAGGCACATGTTTGGTGCGGTCGATTCCATACATTATTAATTATAATCACAATAAATGCACTAATCAAATTACAATTCCAAAATGAAGTTATTTCAACATTCAAGATTTAAGGAAATGTATTAAATGAATTGGGAATAACTGTGATGAATTATTCACACCGTGTAAAATTAAATGTCATTTTCATCTCTCTAAATTTTCCATGATTTATAATTTGTCAGTATATATATATACGTGCATGAGTATTAAGTACATTGTGATGTTTACGACTTATGAGACGGATGATGACAACTGAGACATTTGTATTTGATGTTACAAAGTAGCTAAAGTAGGATTAGAAGAACAAAAATCAAAAAAAGAATGAAAACGAAAAGTGAGTGAATCATCGTCTTATCTTTTCGGCTAGCGCAAACATACACATAACTCGTAGGAGTGAAATTTATGCAACATTTTGTTTATTTTAGATAGTCGGTGAGATGAGAGGTTAGAAGGAAATATTGTGAGAAAGCTAAACAACAATTCGTTTAACACCAATTGGGTCAATTCAACTCTTTTTGAATTAATCAAGTAGCACAATGCTATTTAGATTAATTAGAAAATGCTTAATAAGTCTAAAATAGTCTGCAAAAAAAATCTTAAGTCTATAAAAAGAAATTGTAAGTCTGAAAATAAAATTAGCTAATGAGAATTGATTGTAATATTTAACAATATGCATTAGTATTATTATCACATTGAAGAGATTATAAGTATGTCAATATCAGTGTTATTACCTACCACAGAAGACAATGCTAATGAAATGTTTAGAAATAAGAAAAATAATGATGAAAGATGAAAAAATTTTATTTAAATTTGTTACGAATGAATGTTCAGCGGCAAGCTTTCGATATTCAATCATGAAATATGGAAATGTGAAGTGAAAGTATAATTTAACCAAATAATTGAGCTCTACTGACTTGCACTCAAACCGGAGCTCAACAAGAGAGACCACTTGATCAATCAATGTAAGGTGTTCTCACTGCGTTATGATTATGAATGCTGACGAATTTGAAATTTGATCATTCTTGTCACTCGCAAGTGGTAGCAAAACAGAAGACAATGTCAATCTGTAAGTGAAACAATTCAAAGCAGTTGATTTTTGATTTTAGTTACTTTTTTTTGTTCTTACTAATTACGAAAAACTAATGCTGCCAATCAACTGCGCTGAACAGTTTCGTTAATAATTTGAAAACGAATACAAAAAAAGGGAGAGACAGTGAGAGAAGGAGAGAGAGGGAAAGAGGAAGAGCGAGAGAGGGTTGAAGGGAATGAACGATGGTGTAACATCGGAATAGCAACTCTGTGAGTGCAAAAGGGATGGAAAGAGAAATTGCAATTCGGTTTTTTTTTTATCCCTCTGTTGATGGATATCTTCTTTTTTTACCTTTTTTGAGAACCGGTTCATCCATCACTAATCACAGTGCTGCTGCCGCTGCTGCTGCTAGTCACTTACTATTGTAATTTTGCTTTGTACATGGGATGAGATCGGGCGGAGAAGGGATGGGTGGAGGGTGAAGTTCAGGGTGTGCGACGGAAAGGATGTCGGAGGGATGCGCGTTCATCGCCAGCGGAATATCTCTTCCGCAACCGTTTCAGCAACACTAGCAGCGGTAGTAGTAGTAGTAGTGAGGGTATGTGGCGGAGATGGATATGACAAAGATATATGTATAGAGGCAGGCGCATGTCAGGTGCAATCATTATTGTCAACTGATGCCATCAGCGCCGCTCCCGTAATTATTATACTCATTAATATCTTCATTTCTAACATTTCCATTTAACTACGAGCGACAGATCGCTAAAAAGTATTTGATTTGGACAGATTTATTGCCGGCTAAACTATCCATTTGACCGTTGTCCGTTGTTTGCTCTCATTCCACTCAATCCTACACTCTCTTCCACCAACTACTCATCTACCGTACCAAACTTGACTGCACCTTTTTACAGATTCATCCGATGACAGTCTGACCAACGGAAAGGTCGGGCGAGGTGTACTGTTAAGAGCTTTTTCCTCTATCTTTAAAGCTCTTACTTACTCCATCCATTAAACCAGCATCCCACACACTGCTTAGTCATTACCACTCACATACGCTAATCAAACGTTGTTCGCTTCGTAAAATCTCTTGGAATCAACTGTGTCCTTGTGACCTTTGACCTTTCACTTTCCTGCATGTGACCTTGGTTTGCAACAAACACACGAGTAGAGAGAGGAAGCACTACCAACTGAAAATAAGGTCGCTGCAGGTCACACCAAAATTTTGCATATATGCTTATTCCACTACTGCTATTCACCACTCTGCAAGGTTTGTTATCAATTTTAATCCTTTTTTAAAACTTGCTAAAAGGGCGCAGTTGTTGAACGATCGCTAGTGGATAATTTTCATCATAAGTTTCAACTTCTGAGTTTAAAATTTACATTTCAAAAATTTTTATATTATTTACTTTCTTCTTCACAATCGCTTAATTTTCACAACTTTGTCTGACTTAGATAAAGTGATCTACCCGATAAGAAACTACCGAATGAAATGGGCTAACCTGATTATTTCTGGTTTTGAGGACGAATTTTTTTATTCGTATGTTTTAATGATCGGACCCAAAGTAGTGTTTTGGAAAATAACGCCAATTGTCAGATTTTAATTTAACAATAGATGTAGAAATTCTGTAAACGAGTACATGAAAATGATTGAAATAGGCTTACAGCTTGAAGGTTTCTCTCAACGACTCGAGAAATGTCTCATTTTGATAATAAAATTTTATTACTTAATTAAACTTCAAAACAGTTGAATTACTGGAAATTAGCACATTTCCCACTTAATTCATTAAACGTGCATTTAAGCACGTTTCATTTTTCCCTCTATCTAAATTTAAATTATAGGCTTTAAATGAGATGTGTGGATTGCCATCGAAAAATGTTCTCATTCGTTGAACACTCTTAACTATTTACAATTAACTCTAATCTGTTATATTTTAAAGTTATATTTTAACATAAATATTTCACTCACAGTTCACTCCAGCGGTCATTTTTTTAAGCGTTCATCAACTGACCGTCTGCATTATCATCGGCCACTTACTGATTAATGAATTCTATCCGCAAAAAAAAGCATTTTGCATTGATTATGATCACATTTTGTCTCTGTTTTTTCCTCGTCTCTCCACAATATCATTTTCATTGATAATGTCACCGATAACAGCGATGATAATGTCACGTGTTACTCAACCATTACTTATTACCAGTCACCAACCTAATGAGTTACCTTTTAAATACATTCAGTATTGTCGACAATTATTTCAAATTTAACACTTTCCAATTCTTACTGTAGTTTTTTTCACAATAAAAATGAACAGGAGGCAGGTTTTTGGGGGAAGATTGGAATAAATTGATTTGACTTTTCTTTCTTTTATCATTGCCAACTCATCTTATCAATCTGTTTGCACTTGCAAAGTGGAATTTTTAAATTTGACTGGTAGCGAATCTCTTCGTCTCATTTATCGGAAAAGAGATGAAAAATTAAAAAAAAAAGAGGTGACTCATTTCAATTAACAAATTCCTTTACGAATCTCATTCCTGTTTTCGTAATTGTACATTGGCAATCTCAATCTTGACCTTTTAAATGCACTCATTGGATTTCTTTTGAGCTAGCTTTGCCGCAAATGCTGTTTGGTGTATGATTAACAATATTAGCATTCTAATTTGTCAGGCCACCGCACATCTTGCCAAATAAAATTCATACTTTTTACATCTCAGTTGCTTGCAAGAATTTACTTCAAATTTGCAACTTCTAATTCCTATTACCATTCATTATTTTCCTTGCTATTCAGTTTAAATGAAATTCAGTAAGGTTTCATTTTTTTACATCCAACGGGCATAATGCAACATTCAGTTACATTGATAATATCGCACGAACATGTAATTAGCAAATTAATAGGCACGTGTGAAGGATATGTGTAACTTTTTATTTTACATCAATTACCACGCAAAATGACCTGATATTCGCAGAATTTATAATCACAACCACTGCACTACGAGTGTGTATCGATTTGATGTTGTAAATGGCAATAACTTGGCACCGGATTTCTTTTCCT
The DNA here is from genome assembly GCA_963070105.1 of Litomosoides sigmodontis. Lineage (NCBI taxonomy): Eukaryota > Metazoa > Nematoda > Chromadorea > Rhabditida > Onchocercidae > Litomosoides > Litomosoides sigmodontis. The sequence continues at coordinate 6,829,389 of OY718807.1, read as the reverse complement.
TTCAACTAAAATTTAAATAAACCCTGAACACTGTCAAATAATAATTAAGAAGCAGAAATTTTAAATGTGAATGATGTGGTCTATTGTGAATTTGTTCAATTTTTAGCGCAGTGTTTCCCGTTTGCACTGTGAAAATTTCAGTAATGCAGCTAATGGGCTGTTCTTCATTTCCTCTTTTATTTTATTTGGAATTTCGGGACGGCACTCTTTTAAGGAATTTCTGATTTCCAAAGTAAAGTTGAGCGATCTGCATCAGTATGCAAATAAAGCATTGTTCGTGATGTGATGATGATGTACGTAAACAAATACTAAGTGACCTCTCAAGAATTTACTCAGCGGACACTCTCATCCGCATCTCATTGTTTTCCATCTCAAATCAGAAAACACAGTGCTTTAGATATCAGTAAGTGAGCTTAATAACTTAAAATATTAGAATTGAATAATTATGAGCGCAAAAAATAATTTAAATCTGAAAACTTGAAAATTTTGTGAGCTAATTATAAGAATTTGCCACGACGAATGGAATTTCTAGGAATTAAAAACATGCGCAAAATTTGATCAGATTAGTCATTAGTAATTATTAATGAGTAATTTAAGTGTAAAGTTAAGTGCTAAGTGAATTTGATTGGGAATTCAAGAAAGGTCCTTATTTGTTTACATGTTACTCTGTTCGTTTAAATAAATTAATATTTTAGCGAAATAGAAGAACTGAAACAGTTCTTTTGCCATAATTATCTTTTGTAAATTAAAACAAAAGCAGAAAGCATTTGATGCAAGAAAATTTCATCCCTTCGAATTCACAAAATTTCACCATTTTCTTCATTTATTGCTAAAATGTGAGCGCAACAGATAATCCGAAGAATACATCTCAAACAGCGATAGCAAATGCTGTCGAACAATGCTACTTCGTTCCACTAATATGGAAATTAGCAATTATCTATCTGTGCAAAACGTTTAATCGGTCATTTGACGGGGACGACGAGAAGGATTGGCGAGCGCCATTCGCCTCTGTCCATTTGCCTCTTCGACAAAGTTATTTTGTTAATATGCAAAATAAATTGTGAAGAATAGAGTGCTGCTTTTGTCCACTATTATTGCATTCTTTTTTCTGGAAATTTCGAATTGAATATGAATGAATTAATACTTAACTTTGTCACGAAATTTAAACATTGTCACTTCTCCTTTGTTTTGTCAACAAATTGACGATTGTTTACTTCTAACCATTCAACGCCGCGAATATCTTTTAATTTGTTTTGCAAATGATGAATTGCAAAACACTTGAAAAAGCTGACCATTTAATAAATCCATTCATTGACTTCCTCACAAAATAAATTCGTCTTTTCTGAAGAAGGAGAGAAGAGCAGTTAATGCGAGTGAGAATTTTATTTTTTATTTCTTTCAAATTATAGAAACGTAGAAATACCTGTGTAGGAACTCTCCTCTCCTCTTTGAGACATCAATTATTCACTAATAGAGCACAGTGGACATAATGGACATGCGGATCATAATGGATTTGAGGGAGTGAAATTGAATTATGCTAGTTAATTGAATAATTAACGATTAGTGAATTGTTAAATGAAATGAAACTGCACGAGTGAGGAAGCAAATAAAGACTGAAACGTTGAGCAATGCCGAGAATAGTTCATCTAAATTAGTTACAATTATTTCATTTTCATCATATTTCATACCTTTTTGTTTCTTTACCGTAGCCATAGTAGGAACATTCAACGTGTAAAATCACTTTGAATTAATATCTTTCCTAAATTTTACTATCATAAATTTTCTCACGAAAACACTTTTGATATTTTCGCAAAATGTTTGTTTGCAACACTCTTCAAAACTTTTTTCGCTTTTCCATCAATTTTTACCACACAAATAGTAAACACACTTCGCACTCTCAGAATGTGAAATTGAAAAAGTGACATTGAACATTTCATTCTTACAATCATTCCCATTCAATCGTAAATAATTCCCAAAAATTTTCATCGTTGTAGAAACATCACTCTGCCATTTAATTTACAATATTACTAAATAAATGACGGTGAAAGAGAAATGGTATATGAAAATGATTTTAGCAAAATTTGCTCGTTAAACTGCTTTCCATTTAAATTATTATGGTAGTATGAAGAAGCTGTTTCAACAAATTAAACTTCTCTCTCCTAATTTTCTCCACTCTTTCGAGAAATGAAAAATGAATTCAACATGACTGACAAAGATGTTTTGATCGATCTAATATGCTCCTTATCATTGCAACTACTCGCAACTGATAAGAGAGTACGTGGAGTACGTTGAATTAAATGAGGTTATGTGAGTGATCTCGTTGTGTGAAAATATTTGGTGTAAATTATTCATTTCACTGAACAATTATCTATGATGAAAAATAGATCGGAAATAATCACACTGAAAAAGCATAAATTGTAAAGGTAAACATTCACGTCACTCTTCACTGACAATTCAATCATGCAAAATATCGTGTGGAATTTAGAAAAAAATAATATTTTAAATTTATACTAACGTTGAGATTGTGTTCATTTCTTAACAAATAAACAATTTTGCAATAGAACTGTTATGGCAATGATATGACTAACTGTAAAAAGCTACAGTTGCATTTTGGGAAGAATTATTGCTACTGTATTATCAATCAGCGGAAGTGGTAGAATGATAAGTGATAAGTGATATTTCAGGTTTTCGTGCACTGCGACAGTGTGAAAGTAACGTTTGTTTAAATGGCGGAACGTGTAAGGTGAACGATGAGAAGCGCACATTCCAGTGCTTTTGTCCGGTTGGTTTCGAAGGACTGTTATGCGAATTGGAGAAAGTTTGTCCACTAAAATGTCAGAACAATGGTGTTTGTGTCTTCACCGACACTGGAAAGTCAAGGTGTAATTGCTTAGAAGGTACTTGACACTCTGCCAATAGTTCGCTCTTTCAAATTTCAAAAACATATTCAAATCATACATTGGTAGATGTTTATTCCTTCATATCCCCTAAGCATAACATTACTACCAATCTTTCTCTGATTAATTCACCTAATTAGCGAATTGGACAGGTTAAGCACTTTTTTCCCTTACGATTTCTACAGCTTACAATACCCTTTTTTTGTAGCAATTTATTCAATAAATTATTTGCGCACGAACTTTTCATCTCATTCCTGTCGTTTATGAGACATCAACGTCAATTGCACTCATAAAGTGGGCAGTTAATAGTAGTAGCCTTTTAGATAATTCGCTTCCTTTTATTAGTAAATTTGCCACTGACGTCATCTCAAAAATTAATCGTTTAGAGCGATAGATTGTAATTTGAAGGGAAAAAGGGAGTAGTAATAGAAGTTGCAGGGTTTTCGGGAGAATTATGCGAGATCAGCTCGACCGACTGCCAAGTTCAAGGCTGTTCAACCGGTGAAAGGTATACTTCCGCACTGTTAACTTCATTTAGGAACGAAATGTTAGCTAATCAAACTTTCTCACTTAGAAATTCAGGGCGTAGCATTCATCGCTAGTTTTGGTCTACGCCCTACTGCTACTGCTAATAAGAGTTTAGCAACAACAACAACAACAGCGATAACAATTAATAATTTAATAATAATGACAATAATAGCAGCAATTAATAATAATAGAAATGGATTAATAGTAAGCCAAGAAATGGTGAAATTTTACAATTCACAGATGTGTGGTTATTGAGACAGGCAAATGGCGCTGTATGCATGATCCATGCTTTCCAAATCCATGTGAACACAATGCGACGTGCACGGCGGCGGCAAAGGTGAATGAGATGCAAATTTATAGTTGAAACCTTGCATTGCATGCAAGGATACAGTCGATTTATTGGGAAATTGAAATTGATCAATTGAAGTTGAAATTGATGTTCCTGATTATGATTAAACTAGGCTAGTTTGCAGGATACGTTTGAATGTAGTTGTACAAGCGGATTTGAGGGTGCCTTGTGCGCAGACGACATCGATGAATGTATGAACGCACCTTGCAAAAATGATGCAATTTGCATGAATAGCTTCGGGTCATTCATCTGTCTCTGCAAGGATGGCTTCCGAGGTCGATCCTTTTTCCTTTGCAAGCCATCACATGTAAAATTTAAACGTGCCGTTCAACTTAATTTATTCTTGTACAGCGAAATTGAAGTGTGGCGCTATGTGCTGCTTATTTCAATGATACTTTTAGGCGCTTTATGTGAAGAGGAAACGCCATGCGATCCCAATCCGTGTTTCAATGATGGAATTTGTAGCGTTACCGATGGCTCGTACCACTGTACCTGCCAGCCTGGCTTTACCTCCGATCGATGTCAGGTAAGCGCTTGTTGACAGAGAGAAATTTGCCACTATCGATTTATAACCTACTGAAATATCTATCATCTTGATTGATTTAGTTCGAGAACTGTTGCACATTTGAATATTCTCATTGTTTTTAACAGTGTTATTCAGCCATCTCATTCCCATACAAATGTAATATTTTCATTAAAAAAATTAATTAGAAGATGAAAAATGCAAAAAGAAAGGTTTAATGTGATACTTTCTTTTGAAATATTTTTAGAGAGAAAATTTTTGCAGGAACGAATTGAGCAAGGATGCTATTGCAAGAGCGATAAGCAAATTTGCATCAATGGAATATGCAAATGTCCTGACGGCTTTATGGTAAGAGTACTGATAAGAGACAGTTTTAATGATGTTGTTGCAGATTTCGTAAAAATTTAGAAGGAAGAAAAAAAAATCGGAAAGAAAGTCGCTTTAAAGTGTAGCGAATTTCAGGGCAAACATTGTGATAAGCCGCTATCATGGTCATGCGTAAAAAATAAAGGTTGTGCAAATGGCGGTACATGCGTTGAATCTACTGGTAATTGCTTATGTCCACCTGCTTCCACAGGTATACGCTGTGAACACACGCTTGAGTGCACCGTTGATGGGTATAGCCTTTCATCAATTCATACTTTTGTAATCATTGCACTTAGCGATAAAGTATTAACTTTCAATAGGCCGTCTTAAAACATAACGCGAAGATCCGGAATGCTTACGTAAGTTTTAGCAATCCCTGCGTGCATGGTACGTGTACATGGTCTGCAAACGGAACTACCTGTAACTGCAAAAGTGGTTTTGAAGGGAAGAATTGTGAGAGGAATGCTTCAGAAATGCTGAATCCATGTTTGCATAGGAGTTGCAATGCAGGTACCCCTCCTCTCTCTTTCTTTCTTCGTCTATCTCTCCATCTCTGTTAGATTTACCTCTTCCTTAGTGTTTTTTTGAAGTAAAGCAATAATGAGGTATTATTACTCTGTTTGTAACTGTTAGGTATGATCAAAAATCGCGTATTTACTGGTGGCTGCTTTACACGTAAGGAATTGCATCTGTTTAGATCAGCTAAAATTATCACGTGAAGTATTCGTATATGTTGTGGTGAACATTACAGGTCAGTGTGTGATTAAGAATGGTTTAGCAGTTTGTGTTTGTCCAGTTGGAAATTTAGGCGAATTCTGTGAAATTGCAGACGTCTGTGAAACAAATCCATGCATGAATGGTGGCAAATGTCTTCTCGACGTTACGAGTAAGTTTCAGAAGATCAATTATTATTTTAACTTTCTTTTTGCGCTGTGTTTTGCTCGATGTGATGTTGATCTTTTCGTCACGTTAACTCGAAAAACTTCATACCTAAGCCAAGAAAGATATCTACTGCGTTAATCAGATTAAATAACTTATGTGAAAGTAATTTTTAACACTTTAATTTCAGCCACATCTAACTTCAAATGCATTTGTGATGAGCGCTTTAGCGGCACACGTTGTGAACTAGCCGTGCACGGTACGGAATGCTTACAAGAGTGTATCGCAGGTGAAATTTGTGAGCAAAGAAATGGCACTTTTACCTGCGTCAAAGTAAGAGATTCAACTTCCATCAAAGCATTTTTGCATCTAAATTTTCTGAGAGTGACTCTATCTAAGATGCTCTTTAAAAATGCGTAATTCAGGCTGAAATAACCTGTGATGATTGTGTGCACTCATTTCGATGCATTGAAAATGGTGAATACGCAGTATGCGTTTGTGACACCTCTTGGACTGGACCAAAGTGTGATCAGCAAATTAAGGTTTTACGAATTACCCCTTTCTTAGTTCGCAATGATAGGATAGTGTTGCGTAAAAGTGACCAGTAAAAGGGATTTCATTCCCAACAAGAGATGATGATGTCTGGTCCGCTGTTTGATTATGTACTTGTAGGAGTGTCAAGACCTCTCGTGTAGCCAACATCAGATATGTCGAACTGAGCCTACAAGTACTGGAGCGATAACCTTTTGTGGATGCGCACCTGGTCTAACTGGAATCGACTGCACCACGAATACTGCTGTAACATTTCATAATACGTCATTCTTTCTCCATCAATCATCAAATAATGTTATTGGGTATGCCTCAATTTATCAATGCTTAATCTAAATGAAATCCTTCTTTTTTCATATGAAGAAATCTCTTGATCTCTTTGTAATCACACAATCAACCCGTGTGTGAAATGCAGTGCATACTTGAAATTGAGCAATGAAAAATTGATAAAAAGCTTAAAAGAGTAGTTTCCTTTTCAGGTCACCGCACTCTGATTATTCCTTAAAGGTTACATTTCGAACAACTGTGGATGACACGCATATCTTACTAGCAGAAGATATTTTAAGTCAAATGCAATTCGCTTTACATATACAAGACGGTTATTTATATGGTAACTTTGCTGGTTTTGTTTATCGAAAATTACTACCATTTGCTGTAAATGACGATCACTGGTATACTGTATTGTTCAGTAATACTAATAAGGTTTGAAATTACACTTGCAATCTTAATTAATTTTAATTGTAAAATTATTCAGTCATTTGGTACTTGAAAAGCTTACGACATTTAATTCACTAATCCATCAGTTCTGTGATGTAAGGCATCTATCGTATTAGTCATTTCTCAAATGTTACCATCGATCCATCTGAGAGAGTGAACAACTTCTTGAAATTAATTATCATGTTCCAGTAATTGACGATTGCAGAATTTCGAGTATTACAATTTTTTGTTTCACAATTTCATTCATAGATTGTTTTATTGGAAATACGAGAAGGAGATTTTGTTTTATCGCGTGTGAAAATGAAAGAGCGAAAAAATATGGGAATTTTTTGGACACGAATAGGTAAAGGCCGAGGAGATGGTTTCAGAGGTTGCATTCGTGATCTGTTCATCAATGAAGAATTCATTGATGTATTAAAATCGGCGTAAGTATTATAAACGTTAAGAAATATGACGATCGGTTTTCTTTTCTTTTTAAGCTATTGAATTGATAAATCAATGAGATTAAAATATAAAACAGTGTTTAAAGCTTAAATTATGTAAAAAATCGTTGTTAGCTGATTTTTAATTTGTTTCAACAGATGATTGGATTAAAAGTTGAATTTTCCAAATATAATTTGCGTCATTACAGTAATGTATTTGGAGTGATTAAAGGATGTCAACGTTCCAAATTATGCTCTCCTAATCCATGCCAAAATAATGGCATTTGCACCGATCAATGGGATGAATTTCGTTGTGAATGTAAAAAACCGTTCCTACCACCGTATTGCACACAACAAACGGATGAAGTAACATTCGGCTATGATAATTTAAAATCACGATTGGAAATTGACGCTGAGCAAAATTTTCAAGACATTAAATTAAATACCAACATTGATTTATTGGTGAGGACCAATAAGCCTAATGGAACATTGTTGTATCTCGGTGAAAAGGTAACATTTCCATTACCTAATATTCAGGATATACGTTTTAAATCGTTTTATTTAATATATTTAAATGCTTTAGCTAGTGTTTTAGGGAAGAAAGGAACGACGATTGCTCATTTTTACAGAGTGATAGGTATTATAGGTTCAGATAATTTGAAGTATAATATAGGAGTGAAGAAATTTCTAAAACATTTTCTGTTAAGGATGATGATGATGTTGGAACTTTCGTATCGTTGGAAATTCTCAATGGTTCCTTAAATACGCGAACACGTTTGGGAGGTAAAAAAGTATTTCTGAGAAGCATATCAGATAAAATCGATGATAATAAAGTGCATCGAGTAAGATTACTCAGAGATCGGAATAATTTCACTGTAAGCTTTAACTTTTATTCCTTACGTTTCGTTAAAAGATTACACGTATTACTTTTCACGCTTTTCTTTTGAATAAAACTGCGTGGAAGGTTAGAATGAGTTCGATCATTTCACTCTGTAAAAGTTCAATGTCGAAGTCATAATTATTAACTGTGAAGATAAGATCAGACAATTCACAGACTGCTGACGTTTCTTCTATCAGGTCATGATTGATAATATGGCAGAAACAAAATTCAACGTTGAAAATCGTTTTTATCATCCGTTACTAGCCGACACATTAATTTTGGGTAGCAATGAAAATTTATCAGTCAAGGCATTTTCAAGTAACGACTACTTCAAAGGGACTCTGCAAGATTTACGTATTAACAACCATTTGGTTCCTCTTACAACACTACCAACCGATATTGAAATACAACAGTTTGGTATTCCGATCAAAGAACATAATATTTTACGGGTTCTTTTTTCTACATTTATAAATTGCATGAAAGTAAATGAAAACTCTTCTTTTTCTCTCATATGTTTAATGAAATTGAGTAAATTTTAATTAATCAGTAAAGATGATTTCTTCATTTTAATTCATGTTAATTAGTGATGTTAAATTAATTGAATGTTGAAAGGAAAAGCCTTTCGATTTTTTAGTGAGATTTGCAATTATCGTTATTTCGTGAATGTTTCATTTTTTTTTTCACATACTGATTTCAAACTTTTTTTTGAAAGATAACCAGAATAATTTTTTGTTTTGTCATTTTCGTAGGGAACAGTGTCAGATGACATTTGCGGTATTTTGAAGCCGTGCGTGAATGGCAAATGCTCAAATACATTTAACGATTTTGAATGCTCATGTGAATTTTCATGGATTGGAAAACGTTGCAATGAACACGATCATTGTGCCCTCTCGTCTTGTAACGCAAATGCAACATGTACTAATTACAACGGTGGTTATGTTTGTAAGTGTGTCGATCATTTCATATTAATAATTTCCAATTCTTTTTTTTCAGTAAAAATATGGCATTACTGTTGATAGGTAGTTCGCCAGCAACATTTGTGCCAACATCCTCTGCAACATTCAAATTGGTAAACGGTGGTGCTATAAAGGATATTTCGAAGTCGTTGCAGATTAGCTTCGTGCTGCGAACTCGTTCGTTATCAGGCCAAATTATTCATTTAGTAAGCTTCATTTTAATTTGTGATGATTTGTCCCATAATGCAGCGAGTTTGAGGTATTGAATTTTTGCAAATATGACGAAACTTTTTTTAATGTGGCTTTTTGCTCACGTTATCCGATCACTTATAATCCACAGATTATTGCTTTTTTTTTTCCTTCAGAACACTTCAACTTCCTATCTGTCTGTTTTGCTAAATGATAACTTACTTATCTACGACTCACTGATAAATGGTTATATGAAAAAGCAAAGTTTTACGAATGCAACAGTAAATGATGGTACAAAGCATACTATCAATATAAGCCAAAATGGTCTATTAATCGATGGCAAGCTCAGTACGAAAAATCCATCATTGATCATACCGATCGATGCGTTTGATTTCACTGATAATTTAACTTTAAGAATCGGAAAAAAAGGCGAAGAAATGCCATCGTTCGATGTAAGTGAATTTTTTTTAAGTATAACTTTTCTTTTTTATTATGTTTAATTCTGTTTTATCCTTATCCGTTACGAAGGTTTTTTCATTATTTATGTCTGATGACTGTTGACATTAATTAATTGCTTGTTGAATTAATCATTTCTTTTGTTATTAATCATTGACGAAAAGCGGAACAATTAGTGGTGCTTTAGGGTTGCCTGGAAAAGATACAAATTGGAATGGCTCCACCGATTTCATTTCTTGCTGACAGCCAGGCTGGTGGTTTATTGGAAAATACAGCACATTTTAAGCTAATAAAGCGTCGAAATATCATCGATAATCGTTGTCATGCAGACGATCTTTGTAATTCAATCAATCCGTGCAAGAATGGAGCAGTCTGTCGTGATTTGTGGAATAAGAGAGTTTGCGAGTGTAGGCCTGGCTTTACCGGGATTTTTTGTGAGGTTCAGTATTTTCAATTCATGATGATTTATTCGTCTCTTCACATTTTGCTACTTTAATTTCTAGTCTACGATTTCTGTTTTCCTTCCACTAATTCCTTTTTTTATAGAAAAAAAAGATACTTGTTCATGGAGCTTCTGACATTAATTATTTAATTTTGCAGACAAAAATTGACAGATGCAGAAATCATTCTTGTAAATTTGGCACATGCGTTGATGGTATTAATGAATACAGGTGAATGTTAATTCTTTACTTAATTATTGTAGTGGGTTCTTTAAGATTCGATTTGTTAAATGCTTTTGCAATTACCAGCACTAATTTTGTAACAACAAAAGAGAGGAAAATATTTAACTGATTCTTTTGACATTATTGTTTCAGTAGTTGAATGGCTTTTTTTGAATAAGTTAATTGTTGCAGCTGCGCATGTTTGCCAGGATATGATGGAGAATTTTGTGATAAAGAAATAGATTTATGTAAATTATCACCATGTTTGAATGGTGGGAACTGCACATCGGCAGAGGGCAAATACGACTGTCATTGTCCAATTGACTTTGTCGGATCGCATTGTCAGGCACTTGTATGATTTCATATACATTTCATAGTAAAAGCTTTTCAATTGATCAATTAATATAGCAATTAATTAAGGGACCCTTTTATTTTTTATTTTTGTAGAAATCGTCAAACTGTATTCCTTCGCCATGTGAAAATGGAGCGAACTGTACGATAGTTCAGGTTAGATATCACGCATCTCTACTTGAAGACGCGAGTCATCTAAGATTAAGGAGGAAATAATAATGGAAGAGAAGATGGATTTTAATTGAATTCACTGAAGTGGATGTAACGTTATCAAAAAATAAGAAAAAATTTTGTAAGAAAATTTTTTAATATTCCAGCTATTATTGAAATGTAAGTAAATTTTTTTTAAGGATATATTTAAATGTGAGTGTCCGCCTGGTTTTGATGGTATTCTTTGTGATATACAAAAAGATATGTGTGAGTTAAATCCATGCAAAAATGGAGCAACGTGTTTGTCAAAAGATGGCAATTTTAAATGCGTATGCGCTAATGGCTATAAAGGTAGTCATTTAATTTCAAAGCTCCTAATTCCTTTTTTTTTTTAAAAAAAGGCAGCATGACAAATTAAGGAAAAAGTATTTATATTCTACCTCGGGTCATTAAGTTGAATGTAATCAAAATTGTTGTAAGGCATGATTAAATTACATTTATGTTCGAAATTTTTCGTTTACTAAAAGAAGGTGTAAATAATGCATGAAAGAGAAAGAAAAACGCATAGTTAAACTTTTTCATAATAGCGTTATTTCTAACTTTATTTAAATGAATTAGTGTTATTTGTTAATTATGTGATTTTAACAGATATATAATGTAGAAATTGCTTTTTTACAAAGTGATTCCCAGCATTATTATTCGTTATTTACACTTCCAGGTCGAATTTGTGATGAAATAAAGGATTATTGTAGTACTTTACCTTGTATACATGGGCAGTGCAGAACGGTTGGAGATAATTTCCTGTGTGACTGTGAATCAGGTTGGAACGGCGAGCAGTGTGATGTTGATGTTAATGAATGTATGCGATTTCCTTGTGAAAATGATGGTAATTGCACCAATACACCTGGGTCGTATCAATGTAGCTGCGGTAGCTATTATTTAGGTTTGCTTATTATTATTATTGCTACGCTTCACTCGAAATGTTATTTCATAAATGAGGGACCTCCTTCATTAGTAGTTCCTTCATTAATCACTGGAAGAGCTTCCTGGAAATATCTCAATGAAATGTAAAGTACAAGTTCATTTCTTTGTTGGTGACAAATTTTGAAATCTTAGGCGATCACTGTGAAACAGTGGGAAGTTGTGTGCAGGAACCATGTGGTGCTAACGGTGATTGCATACAGCAAGGAGCAACAACACATTCATGCGTCTGCAAAGAGGGTTATACCGGTGATGTATGTGATACTGTGATTGATTACTGTAGTCCAAATCCATGTAAGAATGGTGCTACCTGCCAGGGATTTATTGGTGGCTTCAGTTGCTCATGCTTACCTGGCTTCACAGGTTATTTAATTATAATGAGTAGTACAAGAAATTTGTGCAGTTAGCATTGCTGAATGGGCGAAGCTACTAATTTATATTTCTTGAAGACGACAGTTGAAAATTTTTCTGATGCTTTCTTAAAATATTCTTTTGAATTCCTACAAATAATTATCAGTGAATTCCTACAAATAATTATTACAAAGTTTTTTCGTTAGAAATTTCTGATATTGTCGAATGATAAATAGTTTTGTGAAAAGTATTTTTAGTAATTTTTGAGTATAAAACCATATCATTAGCATTTCCATTTCGACTTTGCACCAAAATGTGCGTTGCAACGTAAACGTTGTTTGATTGAAGGGGAGACGTGTTCAGTGAACATTGACGATTGTGCAAGTGAAGTGTGCCAGAACGGTGGACGTTGTATGGATCGCATAAATGGATATGAATGTAATTGTGATGGTACAGGTTATCAAGGTATCAATTGTACCGAAGATGTCAATGAATGTGTCCTGGGTATTTGTGTTTACGGTAGATGCATCAATTTAATCGGCTCCTACGATTGTATTTGTGATGTCGGTTAGTTCATTTAACTATAAAATGAGTGTAAACAGATATCGAAATGTAGGGATTGATTTTTGATGATATATTCTAGGATATATTGGAAAGCAGTGCACTGTGGAAGATCCATGCATTCCGGATGGCTTAAATCGAACAAGACATGACTGCGTGCATGGTGTATGCGTGCATCCTGCAGTTAGCATAAAGAATAATAGAGAGGAAGCAAGTTATGAATGCAAATGTGAATTTGGTTATGGTGGAGAACGTTGTATTCATTTAATAGAGAAGAGAAGGTGCTAATTGATTCCCTTAATACCATTAATGATTGCCAGCAAGGCACATGAAATTTATTATAATTTATACATAGTTACAATATATTTAAGAAAAAATATTAACTTTTACGAGGCACTTTTTGTATTATTTAATTTGCTTGAATGAATTGCTGAACAACAATGATTGTGAAAACAGTTCTAAATTTATTTATTTTTTGTTATGTTATGCTATAAGGCTTTAGGTCTGTTTCACTGGGATACATAGCTGGACCAATATTAGCCCTCCTGGTAGCATTACTTATTATTGGTTTCGCATTATTCGCAGCAGCAATGATTCGTGGACGACGTGCAACTCAGGGTACTTACAGTCCATCACATCATGAAATTAGTATTTCACGAATGCCGGTTAGGTTTAAACTTATTCTTTAGCTTTATTACTCTTTTAATTTCAATTTTAAGTAGCGAACCAAAAAAGTGTAATTTAAAAGTATGAAATGAATTAATGTATCTTAAAACAGTGATCATAAATAGTAGAGAAAAGCGGAATATGCAAAATATTACTTATGTTATATAAAAGTATTTCACATTCCACCGGTAAAGTTTTCCTTGTTTCAGATGAATTCAATACTCAAATCTCCACCTGAAGAGAGATTGATATAGTAATGATAGAGTAATTATGATGAAAAATTCATCAAGTTTATATTATCTTTCTTCTCCTGACGGGTTTGATAACGTGCTGTTAACCGTTTGACACTACTTCCTTTACATTACAATCACTGTTTGCATTCATATGATCAACTATTCACTGAATATGTTTGATGAGTAATGAGCATTCAACTATGAACTGATTATCAGGTTAAAGTATAAATTTTAATTCAATCAAAGTGTTTCAAGTCACTAATTCATCATGTTGCTTGTTTTCCATTTCTGTTTTTATTGAAATATCATAAAAATATGAATTTGTGTCTTGGCAACTCCAAAAAGCTAATATCTTTTCTGCTTTTTGATGCATAACGTGATGAGTGACTCGGTGACTAATTACAAGCAAAATAACAGTATTTGGCAACCACAGAGTTGACGGATTGTATAGGAAGGAAATTTGTTGAAAATGTCATATAGAAATGACTTGTGACTCTAAAATTTTGTGTTACTGTACTAATTTCCACTGCCATCTCACTCGAATAGTCGCATATATCAATTCTTGATTGATGTCATTCGCTCGTCCTTCCCGAACATTTCAAGTTCATCATGCCTTTTTTTCAAAGTTTTAAGGAGACTATAACAACACAACACTAAAATCATGTTGTCCAGCAGCATTTGAAACATTACAGCGCAAACGTCGTACACTGATGATCGGTAATTCCTTTGATATTTTTGCTAACTACATTCGACACGCTTAACGCTTTATATCATCATATTCATTGGGATGGATGGATGCATTTATGATAGGTGTTGTACTTCTAATCATTCACTAATTAATAATTGATCATTCGTTTAGTTCAAAACTTTCTTGAACTTTGAAACACGCTGCATGTAACGCCGAGTATAATCTTATAGCATTTATCATCTAATATTGCGATGCATCGATTTACTTACAATTGTCTGATCGATGTTATCGTTGGATTTTCTCACATGATATTTATTATTCGATGTTACTGATAAGTGACTAACACGGGTTAGCAAGCGTACCTTAGCAAGTCAAGGAGAGATGAAATTTTATGCTAAATTAATTGATTAAAATGAAACTGCTAGTGATTAATAAAGTAGCCATACATTTATCTACCTGTAATGTCAAGCAAGCAATGATATCAACTAATCTTACTGATTCTAAAGATAGCTTAGAATTGATTAAAGCAAAATAATGATGAGATTGATCGAGAAAAATTGCGATTACTTTAAGCTCCGTGATAAATTCTTAATATATCAATCACATCACTAAGTGGCAAATCGTGAGCATTTTGTTAAGCAATCGTTTCACGCACGTGACCTATTCAAAAATATATCTCATTTTCGTACAGTACCTTAAAGATCAGAAATGACATTACCGTCACACAGCAAATCACACCAGTCTTCCAAACTATTTCACTATCAGCACATTCTTCCGCTGCCGATATTCCACTGCTGCTTCCCACCTTCGTTACGGTGATGGGAATTGTACGTGCATGAGCCATCCTTAAATATCACCACAATTACGTCATTTAACTGTAATTTTAAAATAGGCGTAAGTTAAATGCATGCATGTTTTTTCCCACTTTAGACATTCCGGAAACACCTATGTTGTTGACCGGAAGTTGCATTCAATAAAGTTCTGTGATGCATGGTAGAAAAAAAGTAATTGAAATCACTTAAAACTCATTTCCTAATGCAAAAAAAGTCACGGTGGGAATTGATAAATAGCAAGAATTAGAGTGAAAAATAATATTTCAATTTTTTTTGATTCCTATAAATAATTATTAACATTTAATAAATTTAAAAATGAATAGAAGCAAACAAATCTCTCACTCCTTTTCAGATGTAAGCCTTCGGATCGGTGAATTCGCTTTACTTTGAAAACGTAATTTTTCTGATATGAGAAAGATCTGATGAGTAGGAACGTCGTCCAGCGTGCAAATATAATCCATACTTGGTTTTACTAAATTCATCTCGAGAATACTACGTGTAAAAATATTATTTTAATATTTTAAAACTAACGAATTTAAATTTGGTCTTTTGAGTAAACTCAAACTACTAATTCACTTTTTCGTCCTTCAACGTCGTCGGATTATTTATTTACAAAATTTTAAATTCTGAAGGTTAACGCTCTTTACCGATATATTTTGTAATATCCTTAGCAAGAAGTTTCCCCGTTTCCGTGTAGATTCGAATGAATATGAGCAGTTTGGCAGACTCAACCGTATCCCACGTTTGACGTTGTTTCGGAAGTTGCCATGAAAGGATGCATTTGACACTTCGAAGCGCCGGTATCAGTCCACTGCCACTCGGCAAGGCCTGTTAATAAAGAATTTAACAGATTTAAACTTTTATAGCAAAAAAATTTGTCAATATTTTCAACTTACTGTAATGCACTTGTCATTCGTCTTTAATTTCCAAACAATCTGTCGTATGCTATTGTTGACAAGTTCGAGTTCAGCGTACGCAACGTTTTCATCCGAGCGATTAAGCGCAAAATTGATTGCACTGCAAACGCAATTTATTCTCTCTTCCGTACCTTATTTAAAATGCTAATGCAAACATCGCCTTCCTTAATGAATCACTTAAAAGTATCTGAAATTAAAACTTGCAAGGTGAAGTTTTTAATCAATTGTGTAATAAAACAACAAGTAAATGTTAAAACAAAGAATGAGCTTAAAACGTACGAATGTTGTGGTGTTAATTTATCCGATAGCAACAGCTCACTGCCATTACAATTATGAAATTCAATATATTTTGTGAGTTCTTGAAATTCGACGCTCATTTTTAAATTTTATCTATTTTTAAGTTTATTTTTGGTTGGAATAAAAAAATTTTTTAATTGTGGCAAAAAAAAAATGGCTGCAACGCGTGCCGTTTGCAACGATAGCTGTGACTCGGCGTGATTTAATGCTACTGTTTTCTCAGATCCAAATATTAGGTTGTGTATCGGTGGATTCTCTGATGTGCAAAATACATTCACGTCCAGTTGTGCTGCAAGGCAATCGTTGTTAGGTAATTTTCAAAAATTCTGAAGTAATTCGTCCAACTTCAGTTCCACAACTTTTTTCTCAGCAATCCGCTTACACCTAAAGCATATTGTGAAAATTTTAGATGCTAGCTGAGTGGAGTGGGAAGAAGTGTGAAAGTTAATAACCTGAAAGTTTAATATCAGCTGATCCGATGAACTTATCATTGTTTGTGAAAAGCTGAAGTGAAAAGAGTAATTTAGCAGATTCCATCTGCTCCCACGTTTCGATGTAATTCGGACGAATCCATGATAATATGCATTTCTCTTCGTGGTAGGAAGCAATTTGCCCATTACAAGATGGAAATGCCTTAACAAATTTCATTTTCAACTTCCATCAATTAAGCTTCACAACTTTTCCAAAAATTTTTGATTTCTCGTTTGATAGGAAAAAATGAAGCAATCTCTTTTCCACCCATTTTTAAGACACCAACTGAATCCAATTAATTCAATTATTGTAATTCATTCACAAAAAATGTTACTGTAATTGCCGCTGTCGTACAATGCAACTTCCATTCTAGCAAACTTGGAGTATCGTTAATTAGTAAGAGTAGAATATGCGCAACTCGATTGTTGTTCAATTCACATGCAAATTTAACAGTGCTAAAATTCTGCCGATCTTGTCAATGGCAACAACATATATTCATTATTCATATTATTTTAAAAATTTCAACTCTATCTGAAATAGTAGACTTAAGTGTGCTAGTTTAAGAGTGTAAAATTTAACTTTTTGGGATGTATGACTGGATTATTTAAGAACATATAAGGGTGTTTCGATTAGAATTTCCAGAAGTACCATTCTTTGTCAATTGTCACAACTTCATAGTTTGATGACTGTCTGAGTGACGACGACAAGTCATAAATTTCCAAGGCTCTCTCATTGACCACATCAGAATAAGCTCTGCAATTTTTTTTGCAACTTCGCAACAAAAAAGAATTCAACTTTCTGGCAATAATTTTTGCCAATTAAATTTTGCTAAATAATGCTAAAATAAATAAATGGCCGAAATTAGAGCAAATAAACGCAATTTTTATCATTCGCTAATTTAAAGCTAAAAATGCCGTAACTGAACATTCCATTTTTTTGGTTTGAAAAAAGGGCGTAACCAGCCTAATTATAGTTCTGTTGTTTTAGCAAATTTTAAAATTAAAAGCAAACATACGGAATATTAGCCATTATAGGAGCTTAGTGGAAGTAAGACAAGCCTTCCTGTTCACAAACTGGCAAATAAAATAATACAAATCATTTAGAAATTCATTTTTTATTTGTTAACTGAAGAAAAGTGTTGAACCTACAAAATATGCAAATTTCACACTTTTGAACTCATAACATAGCAGCACAGTCACTTCATGAAACATCTTAAGAATCTTAGGAAACGAAGAAAACAATTCATAATTTTATTTACTCAATACTCCCTTTCGTCACCAATCACTTCACATGGATAATTTTTAAGTTTCTCATTAATAAAAATCAGTCAAAAAGATACGTTATGATTCAGTAGTATGAAGTTGAAATTTAAGGTTGAAAATATTTCAAGAGAAACAGAGAGCCGTAAATGTATAGGAGTGGCAAAGTTGATCAATTCCTACAACACTTTTAGGTGCTAAAAATTTTAAACTCTTTTTAAACGATTTAAATTAACTGTTTTAATAGCGTTCTCACTG
Organism: Litomosoides sigmodontis; assembly: GCA_963070105.1. Lineage (NCBI taxonomy): Eukaryota > Metazoa > Nematoda > Chromadorea > Rhabditida > Onchocercidae > Litomosoides > Litomosoides sigmodontis. The sequence continues at coordinate 6,811,000 of OY718807.1, read as the reverse complement.
TTTTTTAAGGAATAAATGGATTAAATTGCAGGATGAAACGTGTTACGCTGGACAATATTACTCAATTACTCAGCACTATCGAAATGCTTGGTAATGAGCTTCAACTGCATGCTAGCTCAAATAACGCTTAGCCGGTGAAGCAAACTGAATGTTTGAAAAATTATTTAATATTTCACACGAAAAACATTCGTTCGTTTAAATTCACGAAGATACACGTATGTCAGATTCACCTTTCAGATTCACCGCATGCAATAATGATCTGTGGTGAAGTTATTGCAAATTTTACGTAACTATCTATGCAACTATCCATCATCAAAATTTCACATAGCTTGCACGCTACCGATGGATTCACACGTCCTTGTTATTTCTTCATGCTTTCCTTTCAATTTCAATTTCAATTTTAACAAAATAAGAAGAAACAAACAAACTTTGATGCAAAGACATTTGAAGAGGACAATTTATCAATTTTCAAAAATGTGAATGACATAGATTATACAATTTAATTCTACGATAAGCTTGTATTTTGTCACTCAAAATAATAACTTCACAAGTGCGATGCAACAAGCTTTCTTAAATATCTCTTTTTTTTTTTAAATACTCCAAGTTCATCTGAATCATATCATTCAATGAAAGAAAAAAAGGTAAGTGATAAGAGCGGTAAAGTTTTATCAAACATAGAAATTAGAGGTGACGTTGTAGGAGAAGAATTAGGTGGAGGGATATGGAACAAGCAAGATATACAGGCGTGCTACAATGAGTAAATTTCATCGAGCTGAACGACAAAACGAAAAGTGGCTAAGTGAGGTGAACTGTTGAGTTTCTGCAAATCATTGCTGTTAAATTAATTCAACTTCATAATTCATATCCCATCTGAAATCTGAAATCAGTGAGAAGTTAAGGGAACACCGAATTCGGAGGAATTTTCATTTTACTTTCACTCTGTTATCACTCTACGCGAACTTCAACGTCTTATTGCCATTTCGATTTCAACTAAGTCATAATCATTAATTAGCTAATAAGCATTATTCACATCGCATTCTTCTTTTAGCTTTTATCTACACACTATACTTTTTAACATCACTCTCCTACTTGTCAAAAATGCGCCTGAGAATTGCACTTCACGTAAGAACGCGAGCGTCTTAAATGCTAAGTAAATTTACTGATTGTCAGAAAATACTTCACTTGCTGATAAATCAGAATTATGAGCTAGATGTTTTTAATTCTTCAATCTCTAATGTTTTCTTACTGAACAATTTTTTCTAGTAATTCATTCCTTATTTAAAAGAATTTTATGGTACCGTTGATTTAAAATGGATGGATTGGTGTTGTTTCATTGTTGTGCTGTCGTTATTTGCTCAAAATTAGTTGAATTGAAATGGATGGTTGGTGAAAGACTGATGAAATAGGCTGGTTGATTGAAATTGTTGCGAGTGAAATTTCAATAAGTGAGGGTGGTTGATACAAGTGAGAATAAGTGAGGGTACAGTGGTTGTTGCATTCCGTAATTTGAGAAGATTTCATTCGTTAACTGTTCGCCTATTAGGCCACTGAAATGGAATCCACGGAACACGAGGTTTCTCTTTCGGATACCACGGTATAATAGGAAAGGTATTACGCATCGTCCTTGTTCCTCTTGGAGCCCATGGATCAGGAGAAACCTTTTCAGCAGCTTCATCATACAAATCCTCAGAACTTGAATGAGCTGAAAGAAATCGCCTACCGAATGTTCGTCCACTTGGTGCAGAAGCTTGACGTAGAGCATTGTAGATGAAATATGGAGGTTCGCGTATTAATGAAGATATTGGCCACGTGGCACCTTCACGAGGGGCTGAGAAAGAGCGACGAAGTAATTTTCGCTGTGCTAACTTTCGTCGATGACGTGCCACTGCTGCTACTTGCTGTTTCACGGCAGATTGTTGCGGATGAAAGTCGTACTGCGATATCACGGAGACAGGTTGTTGATCGCCGGTACTTCCTGATGAGAAAGGTATGGCTTGTCCTCTCTCAGGTGACTGCTCAGGTGACAGTAGCAGGGGAGGTGGAGGTGGACGATTTGCTAGCTGCTGCCTCTGCCTCGATCTCTGCCTTGGACGTCGCACGTAAATTCCTCTCCTTGTTGATTGAGAGGGCCAATAGGTACATTCATCGCTGAAAGTTACTTTTTTTTTAACTGATGAAGGTGATGCAGTAGCTCCTTCAAGCCATGGCATTGGTGAAAAGTCGACAATCTTTGGACCGCAAGGTGTGAAAATAACGAGCGGTGGCGGTGTTGGTGGTTTCGATTCCGGGAATATTAGACGTTCATGCGCTTTAGACTTTGGTGGTGGTGTCGGTGGCTTAGGTTCCGAAAGTGTCAGACGCCCAAATGTCTTAGAAGATTTCGTCTGTCCAGTTTCCATGCTTTCCTGACGATGTTGTTGCTGTTGAGCGGAGAAATCAATTTGATGAGAGGTAGCAGCTGTAGTAGTAGTAGTAGTAGTAGTAGTAGTAGTAGTAGTAGTAGTAGTAGTAGTAGTAGTAGTAGTAGTAGTAGTAGTAGTAGTAGTAGTAGTAGTAGTAGTAGTAGTAGTAGTAGTAGTAGTACTGCCAGGTCGTTTTGACGCAGTTTCACTGCGACTGTCACCATCAGCGACACCATCGTTAGGCACACTTCGAGTTTGTTGCTGTAATTTTCCACTATCGCCAACTTCTTCACTTAGTGTTTGAGTGTTTGAAAGAGCTGACGCTTCACTTGTCAAGATACTAGACGATGATACTGAAATCAAGATGTTGCTAGATACCTGCGATTCCTCATTAGCTGCTGAATCATTTGCTTCGCCTGGCTGGTTACTTTCATCTTCACCTTCTGATTCCTGCCCTGCTTCTGGTTGTTCCAATCCAAGTTGTCTGTTCTGTATAGCAAGCATTCTGGATTCAAAACTTTGAAGTCGTCTTGTCAATCTACTTACATCTTCTATTACCGTTGGTAGAGGTTCATTCGTACGTGGAATATCACGTGGTTCAGTAGTATCTAGTATCGATGGTTGATATGCGCCGTGTTCGTCACCACCATTATCATCTGGTGGTTGCGATAATGAATCAGAGGAAGATTGTGTGGATGACGACCAGGAACTAAGAAGAATCGGTTGCAGTATTCCTTCAAAAGGATCTGGCGTTGAGGCGTGCTCTTCGTGCGATACGTGCTCTTCATCCGACTCGTGCTCGTGCCCTTCCTCCAACGCATGCTCTTCGTACGATGGTAGATGAGCTTCTTTTAAAACTGTAAGAGGTGGACGCTCGGGTGCCTTCACGAAAATTGAATCTCGATTAGCTGTAGTCATTTGTAATGCCGTCCCTGCTACAGGGGTAGGTGAAGTGGTAGTAGATATGGATGTATTAATTTGTGACTCCGTTTGAGTGATTTCTAATTTAGCTGTGCTGGTATCTGATTCAGTAGCAGTGCTTTCGGTTTTATTCAAAGGAAAGATTTTAGGTTTGAAAATTTGTTCATATATAACGGCAGCGTCGTATTTCGGAGCGTCATCATAATCACAGTAGTGCTTGAGTGATTGAGGCATAGTAAAATACCGTTTCCGTGGTACTATCGGAGGTTCAAATTTCGGAATTGGTTCGCCGGATAAATGACGCAGCAAATGAGAGGATGGTACCGCCGCCTTCTTACCTGCGAAATTTATCAAATGAGGAAGAAAAGCAGGAAAAAAGACACAAATTCAGTTAAATTTTGTTTTTTCAAACTATTGGAGTTACTATCAGTCACTCAGATAAGAGATGAAAGATACGAGTGACATGACATGTGAATTGTTATCTTTGCTGCAAAGAATAGAAAGATTCAGTTGAAAATTGATAGAAATGCAATGCGCAAGAGAGAAGAGGATTGGAAAGTTGCGGGGAGAGAGAAGGAATGAATTTGAAGTACATTTTACGGTAATCACCATGCCACTTTCTTGCTCCTTCCAGCATCTCCAACTCGTGCACTTCTCGAGGGCCAAGACTCGACATCCAGATATCCAAGTTATCCTGCAGTAATCTCACCGCTACACCAATGTCTGGATGCTGATCCACGTGATACTTTCCCTCAGTCACTGCCTAAATAAAATTAATCCCTCTATTGAGGAATCTTTACACGAAGGGTTGTGTGAGAGGAGCTAAATTCGAGCAAAATCACACCTGCATTGATAACTGTATGGCTTTAATGCGATCATGCGGTATCCTATAATAGTGTATGGACATGTTGAGCATTATACCTAAACGTAAGGGATGATATCTTTTGAGTTTTTTGGTTGCCAGTTCAAGCGCCAAGTGGTAGCTTTCTTCGGCACGATTATGCAAACCTAAAACCATTCCTTCCTCATTTTTCATAGCAAATGCAGTAGAGAATTGACGAGAAACGCACACCAATAGCGATGCTGATGCACTGATACAGTTGATGGGTAAATTACCCGCTGGCGTAACGTGTAATGTACGCCAGGTCAACGGGCAATTCAGCCATCCTGTATCGATGAGCGGTAAAGTTCACTTATTTATTCTGACATATGTCATTAAGTGTGAATTAAAAATTAAGTGAAACGTTTACCATAAAATCTGTCGTTACTTGTGGTGATCGACCAGTATCGATAATGATCAGCACGAAGTTTAAGAAAGTAAATTTTCAGTTCAACATTTTTTGTACCCAATATACTGTTATCAATCATATCCTGTAAACAAACATTTCAAATTTCATAAATCGTTTACATCGGCTCATCCATTTTCAAAATACTAAATTCAATTTACAATTGCCTAAACAGTGCCAGAAATGATTCATTGATTTTAAAAACAGTTTCGTTGATATTCTTTTAATTAAAACAAATATTATTTGGTAACATTTCGTTAGCACGATTCATTTTTTTTTTATACGTTTAATATCTTCTAAATAAATTTTAGCACTCAGTTTTCTGCAGTTGCGCATTTGATCTTCGAACAATTAGTAGACGACAACGAAGTTAGACATTGAATTAAAACTAAAGAAAATCAATCTTCGTCCTATCAACCCATACCAGCAACTAAGCGAACAACAGCTCACTAAGCTGTGAAATTCAAAGTTATGTACTTAAAAGTCTTACTTGTCTTTGTGAAATCCCGACAGTTTTTTCAATTCTAAAGTGAATCACAACTTACAATCACTTCTTTGCAAATAGTTATCACTTCATAACGTGCTCGATACATGTTATCACGTAGAATACGATGCTTAAGAATCTCTCGTCGTGGTATTTGTTGTTGCAAATTCATGTACAAGTCATATTCTCCGCGAAATTTGTTTAGTAACTTCTAAATATAGCTGGCTCGTTGCTCAAGAACTTGAAAAAACAACACTAAAATTAATGGATAGCCTTTTGCTTTCATTAACAAATAAATAACGACTAAAATTAGTGGATGAAACGAAAATTTTTCAATTTCGCTCACTTTAACGTTAATAAACTTGAAAATATCAGCATAAGCAATTGTACTACTATGATAATCAAACCTATAACAATTAAATTTCCTAGCAGAGTCGGCATGATCAAAAGTAGTGTAGAATCCTTCATCCTGTGTAATCTTTATAATTGAAATTGTACAAACCTTATAGAAAACTGCAAACATATTCCTTTCTAGATTGGTCAACTGCTCACCGTAATTTTCAACTAACCGTTGAAAATTCTCCCTTACCTCATCGAATAGCGATATCTGTGCAAGCGATAAAACAATCGTGCATTTGCATAATAACGTTTACCACAAGCTAACTGTCACAGTCAACTATCAGTGAGAGTATTTCCTAACGGTTTATTTACATCGATCAATTTTTCAAAAAACGATTCGAAAAAATTAACAACTTGAAAAATTTTGTGATTTGACGATAATTACTACAAGCATAGGTGTTACATGGAATTCCAAATTTAAATTACTACTTGCGCAGCAATGACTGATAATTTTGCTTAGTTATAACAAATCCTCACTTCCCCAATTGCAACCTAAATCTTCGAACAAACTTAAAATTAGTCGACATATTGCAGTTCCACTCCCACGCTTTACACGCAACCTACGGCTGCATTTTTTTCCCCTCCCACTAATTATCCTAAGAATTAATTTTAAGCGATTTGATCGATGTAATAAAGTAGACATGGAGGATTAAGCTGAATTCATTACCGCATCAGCTACTTTTATACGGAATATTAATTCATGACGATCAACAACTTCCACCTCTTCTTCAGCCATTGCAATTGCTACTACCTTTTTTTTCACTCACTAAATTAAACAACGCTAATTAATTACAGCTAATAACTCACAGGTAGACAAATAAATTACAGTAATGAATGAGCCCACACAATTTTTTTTGAACAGAAATTTACTTTTATTTCAGTAATTAACAAAGCAATATGAATGAGTTGAATTAAAACCCATATATGAATATACATGCAACTGATTTCTAACAGTGTAAAATACTTTTGTTAAAAAAAATCCTAGTAGGAGAACTTTGTAAGAAACTGAAATTTTGTTTCTTATAATCCTAGATATGCTTAATTCCTTCGTTCCTAGCCTCCAACGATTATAGCACAAAATGATTACTTACCTATACCACCTATTATTTACCTATACTATTGCTTCGAAGGAAAGAAAAAGGCAAGTAATCTAATTTAACAAATCGTCAAGTACGTACGACAGCCTTCTCCAGCAATATTGTAAACTGTATGATTGTTATCATAGGAGAAATCATTTATCAGTGTACACCACAACTATCCATTAGCGTATGCAACATAGAGAGAGAGAGAGAGGGAGAGGGAGAGAGAAAGAGGGAGAGGGAAAGGGACGGAGATGGCGCGGTTAAAAATGGCGGTACTATGATAGAAGTAGATTAACGCCATATTTCACTGATCAAATAGCTAAATCAAATTTCATTAGCCATAAATTTCATTTATATCACATTAATATGAAATGATTGGAAATGAAATGGTTGAATCAATAATAAATGAGAATATTGCGCTTATATGTATATTGAATTGGTCATTCTCATAAAAGGAATTTTTTTTAATAAAATTACTACTTATTCTTGCATTTTTAATCTAAATTAACTAATCAGTTATGGTTTTATTGAAATTTTATCTTTTAAGTTGTTCAATGGCTTTTAGAGTATATTCCACGGAAATAACTTATTTTGACTGCAATCGTTTTTCACTTTTTCTTTCACATTCAATGTTGAAATTTTCGATATGACGGATCGATGAAACTGAGCAGTAATAGCTCCTTTCATCATGCTCATCTTTTCGCTTTGGTGAACGCCGACAGTTTAAATTAAATAGAAGAAGATAAAGATAAAAAGGAAAGAGAGAGAGAAAGAGAGAGAGAGAGAGAGAAAGAAAAAGTATATTTCTATCTAAAAGTGGGCAGTTGGCCAAAACAGGCCCTGTGGCCTAATGGATAAGGCGTCGCCCTCCGGAGGCGAAGATTGCAGGTTCGAGTCCTGCCAGGGTCGGCGTTTTGCTGCTTTATTATCCTTGTGAAGCAACACTGGTAAGGCAAGAGCATTGATTAAGCTGACACATTTACAGTACTATTTGAAATGCGTATGATAATCTGGGAAGTTTGACATAATCTACGGGAAGTCATTCTTGCATGGATTCATCGTAAATAGCGAATAAATCTTCAAAAACCTGAAATCCCATTACCACGGTATTTCCTTGACGCTGATGAGGTTGAGGAACTAATGACCTCAGCTTGGCTGTGATTAATTTTGCAGGCGAGCAATCTATGTATGTCTCGCTTACTGGCGGAATATTTGTGATAATCATTTCCAAATATTTCAATGAATTTAAATTAAACGAAGCTATTAAGAATTTCAGTTGGATGCTTATGGCAGCAGAGAGCTTTAAAAACACTGCCCGTAACTTATTTGCAAGCGACGAAACAAATGATATTTATAGGATGCATAGATCAATCAGTACTTCATATCATTTATCAAGTAAAGTTATTTCAATCTGAAAAAATTGGTTTTATTTTCCAAAATCCTCCACTGTATTATTCATTTCTTACCATCTACCGTTTCATAAAGGCTTACGCTGAATTTGTTTTCTTCAGCAAAATACATACATTCTCTTCTCACACATACTTCTTCCTTTTAAGTTTCCTATTCGATTCGCAACTGTAATAGACACCTTTCAGTTTGACTGTTAGAGGGGAGTTACTTCCGTCTTCGTTTAAATATTACAGTAATAATTGCTAGAATCTACTTAACTATTACACTATGCAATCTCTTGTTATCATGAAAAAAACCCCTCAACAGAAGTCGCAGATGCCAATATAGCTCCTGGTTTTTTAATATACGAACTAGTGGACTAGAGAAAAAGGCTACTGATCATTCAACCAATGTGCATAGCCAATGGGTTGTAAAAATTTAAGGAAATGACATGCAGCACAGCACCTTTCCCTGTTAAAATTAAATTCTTCCTCTGCCAAGGATGGTTTTTTTATTGAAAAGTTTTTAAAATGAGATTTGAATGGATTACAGCGAGTTAAAGAACCGCACCATTTTGCCTTATTGTTTCACTGTTTTAAATCACATGTAAAATGATAACAATATGCTATGTTACAAAACAGTAATGAAAGAACACATAATACAAAAATTTACAATATACATGACGTTATAACACAACGAAAATGATGTTTCTACAGTAAGAAAAGCGCTAATCATGAAGGATCAATGAAGAATGAAATCAACATAGAACATATTCAAAACACAGCGATAGCAGAGTTAGAAAATCAAAAATTCAAAACTACCAAAATATGTCACCTGCTTATATTACTATAAAGTCAATAAATAAAAAAGATTTACTACTAGAACTATTTAAAATTAAAATTGAATGCCAAATCCCAGCTCTTGGATGTGGCAACAACAAACAAAAAAATACAAAAGCAAAAAAAATATTTGGAAAGTGAAGAAAAGACGTTGTCTTCATCTAAAGAATATATGTTAAGACATGAAGTCGGTCCTGTGAGGTTTTTTTGTAGTCGACAAGTAAGATAACACCTTATTCAGAAGTGAAATAGAACAGCGAAGATCGATAGATATGGTAGCCATATTCGTTTCCTCATTTGTCTTCTTACCACACATGAATACGTCGACTGCAATTCCGGAATGGCACCACTACAAATTACGTCTCTCAATCGCTCGCATTTCAGCTACACTTAGCTTCAACACAGCACCTATTGCTTTAAGGATATGTTTACGACCAGTGGAACTGTCACAATGCAGCAGTTGAACAAAGATATTCCTCAGATACTCCATGTTTGAATCAACACTTAAAAATCCCAGTTTTCCTGGAATGAACACGTAAGTACTTGGACAATTCATAGAAATTTTCAGCTGTTAACCTCATTTACCGCAGAAAAATACAGAAAAAAAATCATTATACAGATAATATAAATTATAATTCACAATAAAAAGGCGGATGCACATGTGGAAAAATATGGGACTTTAGTAGAAATTACCAACCCTCCAAGATCTTGATCTCATCCTTCAATTTTTCCACCATTTCAAAATGTTGCAAATCTTTAGTAAGAGCTGCTTGTTGAATATCGCGAGCATTTAATTCTGCCACATGCATAGCATTCCTAAATTCAGACTCGATTCATCTTTTTTAACTATTTGTTTTTAAAAACTAGAAATTACGGTAAAATTAACTAATGAAGATTTCTAAATTATAAAATTAATTATTTCGAGAAAGTTCAGTTGCTTCAAAAAGGCGTTGAGCAGACCATTTAATCGAACCCAACAATTCATTTCACGAAGAAATACCTTAATTCGATTATTTGTTTTTCCCTTTTGAAAAGCTGCTGTTCGTAAAATATGTTACGAGTTTCCGTGCCAGCCACAGTTCCAGGGATGGCGAATGAATTTTGGGTAATAACTGGTGAAACGGATAAACGTTCTAAAATTCAAGGACTGTTTACAAATATAAAAGAAAAATTGCAACCAAAAACAAAGAAAAATTGCAAAAACCATACAGGACACGCCGTTAATAAGTAAAGACACTAAATGACGATTTCGACATTACAAAAATCATTTAGTATCCTTACTTATTGCCAGCGTGCCCTGCATGATTTTTGCAATTTCAACATTAAAAAAATGACTATTTGACATGATCGCAGGAAAATTCACTCAGAAAAGGAATATTTAGTTGCTTTCAGGAAGATTAGTGCAAAACAAAAGATTTAACCACAGGTGTTTAATTCTAATAATAATAATAATCCCTATCATATAGAAATCGTAAGGAATATTTATATTCTAAAAACTGGAAAAAAGTTATTTTTAGAATTGGCTTCATCACTGTTGGAAAACAGATGAGCCAAAAAAAGGATTTTGAAATGAACAATTTATGATTAACAGCTATGTTTGTAGTACTTTCGGTTTACCTAAATAGCGCTCATCAATAACACTTGAACATGAATCGGCATCACTTGAATGATCAACTACATTCCGAATTTCTGTAAATACGAGAAAAAGTTCAGCAACCATTAGAATTTACGAGGCTTATCAAAGAAAACAATAATATGAAAAATGTCAATAAGAAATCAAATCAAATACAAAATTCCTTTCAAGAATTTTCGAGAAGAAGAGTTTGCAAAAAAAGAATTCGATCGTATCAAAAAAAAAACACTGAAAGCAGGTAAACTTATACCTGCATCGATAGACGTATCACTTTCATATAAGTTACTTGGCCGACTTTTGCGATATTTTACCGATTGAAATGAGGTACCTTGCGGAGGATCTACTGGGTCAGTGTTTGACTGGCTTTTTGATGCTAACATACTCCTTGAATTAATGAATGGATATTAATCTCAACCAAACTTAGCAAGCTTTTATATTCAACCTCGAGAAATGATTAATTGTCAAAATTTGCAATATGTGCATTGAAATAAGATCATTTGAAAAATGGATTATTTTTCCGAATAAAACCATTATCATGTGGTTAAGAAATTTTAGTATTTCACTGTCTTCTGAGAAAAAGACCAAAAGTTAAACCAGAATTTAAAAAGTTTAGTTTTAATACACTTCGTAAAACCAAATTCGTTCCCACCCAACTAAAAAAGAGAAATACTTCGTAATTTCTAATTCATTTTCCTTTTCCGCAAGAATCTCCATAGCTCGAATACGTTGCTTGTGCATCTCTGATTCCATTTCGATTACTAGAAATACAAGCAAAAATAGGAGCTAAGGAACTGAAAATTATAAAAATATAACAGAGTAAGGTAAAGGGAAGACGAAGTGGAATAAATAAGCAAATGCAAAGGCAAGAAAAGAAGAACAAAAACTCATAAAACGGTATTTTCTGGTTATTTTCATGACAAAACTTTTTAAAAATTATCAAACAAAGAAATTATATGTCTTAATACGAAAAATATTTATGTGAGACAAATGACTTGAAATGAAATCGATGAACTACAAAACATCTAACCCTTCTGATGCATTTGATTACGCAAATCAGAAATCAGACTTTCTTGTATCATTTCCATTTCGGTAATTTTTTGTTGCAGTTGAGCTGTTTTCTGTAACAAATTTTAAGCATCTTACTTGGGAAATACATTAAACTATTTGCAAATATTTTCTCCTTCAAACCTTATTTGGAAAGCAGCAACGAATTAGCCGATTTTTGTAAAACTCACTTCTTCATAACTGTTTTTTGCATTGGCATAGTCAATTTCAAGAGAATGAAGTTTATCATGAAGCGAAGCCACGAGTGAACGCATGTGTAAAAGGTCTCCTTCTGATGTGCACTCGCTTACAGGTAATAACGATAATGTGTTTGATATCTCGGTATTTTTCAAGGCATCATTCTGAACGATAAAAGTCATAAAGCTGTTTGCTTTACCCAAAAGCATTGAAAGTTCGATTTCCAATCAATTTTCTGATCAACATATTTTTTAATTTTATAACGCAATTTCTGTTCAAACAAGGTCTTTTCTAGGTCGAGGAGCCCTATAGCTGACGTCAATTTCGTGTTTACATAAATTGGAAAAAAACAGCTAAAGCGTTTATTCCTTTGTCTACTTCATAGCAGTATTAAATGCCGTTTGGGAATCAGTCCCATTAATGAATGAATTAAAGTTAAAGCTGTGAATTTTGCAGACGATGGAAGTAACGGATATCAGCACACATTACTAACACCGAAAACAGTCAACTTGTGATATTAATTAAGCTACGTTACGACAGTTACAATCATTTTATGCACTAAGAAATGAGCATAATTTATACAGGGAACTAACAAAACATACATAAGTGAATACGAAAATATAATGGACCATACCTTCACAGATCTTAGCACTGCTTCAGACTTTTTGTATTTTTCAAACTCAGTTTTTAAAACATCATAACGCTGCTTCTGTTCAAACGAAGTTTCATCTAGGCCCAACAACTCTGCAATTAAGACCATGCTTATGAAGTACTGCTTATGAAAGATAAATAATATAGACATTTTAAAAAATCTGTTTTGTTTTCAATGACGTAGTTTCAACGTCAAAAAGCTCGCGTACTCTGACGAAGGATTGGACATACCATAGAAATTGATCTCCTGCTTACTATTACGCAATTGCTGAGCGTTTTTTAGGAAAATTTGCTTCAATGATTCGAAGTTAGTGGATTCACCAACATTATCTTCTGTCGATTTTGAAGCCTAAGTACATGAATTACGAATCATCATTATCTTAGAAAAAGATGTAGTGGGAAAATAAAAATGCTAACTGATAGAGCTGCTCGTTTTAGGAAACTTGTTCATTATGCAATCGGAAATGAAAGAATAATAAGGCACAACAGATTTCCAAACCTTTTTTTTAAATGAAATGAAAATTCGTTTAAATTATGTTGGCAGGCGAACGTACCTTAAGAAGCGCATTTTTATCTTCTAAAGTTTTATTTTTTTTCTCCAACTGATCAACTTTATGTTGCAATTCTGCGCGAATCGTATTAAAATCACCAATTTCAACTGACAACTCCTGGAGTCTACATTGGAATTTGCGTGTAAATTAGAGCTTATTGTAATAAATATCGAAGAATTTTTGAAATTTTACAAAATAACCTTTGTTCTAGTTCACATAGACGACTCTCCCTCTGCGTATTCATGGTCTCCGCCAGCTTCCTTTTTAGCTCCATAATTTCATTTTTACTGCTTTCCTGATAAAAACTTCACTTAGGCTAAAGACCATAAAACCAAGGGATAAAAACTGGTAGACATATTAAAGGTCATTAAAAGAAAATAAATTACCTTTACATCCCGAAGTTCACTTTCCAACACTTGTATGGCCGGTGTTTTCTCAGCTCTTTTCTGCCAAAAGCCTACTTCATTCTGTGCTCTACTAAGCTCTTCTTTCAATGAAACAATGTCCGTTTCAAACGTTTTAGTTATTTCGTCTTTCTCACGTAATATTTCACGTAACTCTGCGATCTGCAATTTGAATCACGATTTGAGATAAAAAATCAACTATTGATTTTGCGATGATTTTAGATGCAACAGATAATAATTGTGAAATATTTCAGAAGTTGTAAAATTCTAATAGTTTTAATGATTTTATGCAAGCCTTGAAAAATCTCCGATCTTTATACCTGTTTTTCAAGCTGTTCCGAATTGACGCATTCTTTTGCATATTGTTGTTGAATAGCAGCTAGAACAGAACCATGGTCTGACAATTCTTTTTCACGATCTCCTTCAATTAGCTGTATTTTTGACCGTAATTCCTGCAATAAACGATCCGAATAGGCCTATAAAGCTGGAATATATGAAATATTTAAGTTCTTAGTACATTCAACAACAACTTTATAAGAACAAAGTGAAAGCCGAAATAAATACATCAAGAAAATAATTTACCAACAACTTATTTTCCAATTTTTCAGCTTGTGCTTCAGTCTCGTCAGCAGCTTTCGATAACCTCTTCTTCAGAGCCTCATTTTCGATCTGCAAATCAAAAATAAGCTACTGATATTTTAACTGTCTCAGTGCTAACTGTGGTGAATACTCTAAATACCGTTAAGTATCCAAGTGAGATTAAGCAAATACATTCAAAATAAAAAGAGTGACGACCGCAGAGCAAATCTGAACCATTTTTGTGCTACTTTTGTTGAAAAATTCATTTGATGAAATTTCTAAAACAGTTAACAGAAGTCAAGCGTGGATTAAAATGCTTACTTGTACTTACCAATAAAGCTTTTCTGTCAGATCGAAAAGCTGCCTCCAGTTTATTTTTTTCAGTTATTAGTACTTCCAAAGACCTCTTTAAGCTCTCGATTTGGTTTTCCTAAAAAAGTCATCATCGTAGATACATTTTTTGATAGTTAGAAAGCACAAAAAGCTTCAACAATATCTTCTGTCACCATTCGAAATTTAATTAGTGTGCCATGAATAAAAAAACAACGATTTAAACCTCGGAAAGTTGTTTTTCTTCTGCATTAGATCCAAGACAAGATGCACTACCCTCTACATTGTTTTGAGGCTTTTCAAGTGACGTTGTAGCCTCTGAAAGAAAAGCGAATACTAATTCATGTGATCGTCTCCAAAAAAATTCACTTGTGAATTTACACACCTTGTTGTGAACCTAGAGCTTTAACCACTGTTTGCAAAGCATTTCTTTCAGCACTGAGTCCCTTGTATGCGCGAATTAAATCTGAAGAACATCAAAGTTATTGAGATCATGAAAAAATTGAATAGGAAAATCTCTGAGTAATGTTGACATATATCACAAGCACGCGGGATCATACATTTTTCAGGCTTCTGAGTTTTAATTTCGTTCTAGTTTTAGTTTTTGAGATGGGGTTCGAAAGCTCAATCAGTTCTATCAAAAATATTCCAAACCTTTCAGTTTAGTTTCATAATCAGTGATTTGAAGGTGCTGCTCCTCAATTTTCTTAACAAGGTCTGAACGGCTCAATTTCGCTTTGTCGTTACCTCCCAACATTGGTACCCAAATTGACAGAAATATACACACCTGGTACAGAAAACTACACTAACATAAGGATACTCAGTACATTGTCAATAATCATGGAACGAAACTTTCACAGAAAGGAAAAAGGACAAATTCATCGCGCAAAACAACTTCTGAAAAGCGATCTCTAAATCTTTTGATAAAAATCCAAACGCTTGAAATCTACTGTTCGTAAATTATTTCTTCACATATCATTAACAAAGAAAAGTCTTTAAGAGCAATTATGAAGTAGACATTCTTTTCGACTAAGAAGCCAACAAGAATAATCGTGAAAGATGGCACCCGACAGTAGAAGGTTTTAGAACTACTAAACTGCTGGTTTGAGCATCACACTTGCACAACAAATTTTCCTTTACTTCAGCACTTTTGAATTTCATCACACCGCGTAACAAATGAATTTCAAAAGTATTTGCATTTCAGGTCCTGAAGAATTAGGCAGATCTAATTCAATAAGTAACAGAAAGCTAAAAATTCTGCAAGAAAATAGGAGTTTCAAGCAGACTACATGAACAATTAAACTACCATATAGAAATATATATCGGCAAAAGTCCATTTTATAAATGAAACTCAGAAATATATTGAATGATTTTAAGAAGATTCACAGACCTGCCAATAAACGATCAAATACAGTGGTGACTTTGTGAATACTTGCGAAGTTTCAAGTTTATAGAACACAGACTTCAACAATAAATTACGGAACCAAGACAAACAAATGAGTGGTTACTTTTTAATACATTTCAGTGTTTATATTCAAGAGTTTCTAGTGCACAAATTTATACATTTCAAACATAAACCTTTTCCAGCCAACAGCGAAAAACGGATTCAGTAGACATGAACCATTCCATATAAAAACACCCAGAATAAAATATACGTGAATAAACCAGATATTAAGGAATGTGTCAATGATAAACTTCGACTCATGAAATAGTTCCGCCACTCAAAATTCGCTTTCATTTCCCAAAACAAGGCCTGTAACAGGAATGAAACTGAGATATGTAGTGATGAAGTGAAAAAAAGTTTTCAAACAGGAAAAATGACAGAAACTGGTTCCAAATTCCTTACAAGTGAATTAAAATAATTCTAGAGAACTTATTCAGTGGAATGACTACCTGTAAAACAACAAAGATGAAGTAAAAAATGAATCCAGATACTCCCGTTAATCCAAGAATACCGCTGGCCATCCCTGACGCAGCTGCTTGACATGTTCTTGAATACTCTAAGACGCCAATGTTATGTCGCATGGCTACCTCACTAAATATCTGCAATATTTCTCGTTGTTAAGTGATTTACGAAGGCAAGCTTTAACTGTTAGTTTGTGGTGATTAATTAGCATGATTGAAATTGACAACAAACTCATTTTGTTCTTTTCTAAGCGTAAATGTATACAACTGAATGCTTTGATCTTATCGCACTGAAATGTTTCTAGCAAAACTTAAACGTCACACGAGAAATGTCATGAGTCATAGATGCAATTTTTGAGCTATAAATGTCGAAATCAGAATCAATACATACCGCCACCTGTCCCACGTCCTTTGTTACCTTATTCTCACTGGTTGAACGTCTTACATTTATTGTTTGTGATGGCATATTGTCAACCTGTTTTTAACCTGAAATATCATTATAATATAAAATTATTAAGAATAATTACCCTCAACTAGTCATCATTTTTATTCATGCATACTTAATTATTACATCATGGTCCCTCCTAATAAACATGTGGTAACATCCCTGCTTTTGAAACATCACCTCGACATCTGCGCAAACTTCATGCTTCTGAATTCCTGTCTTGACGAATTGCTACATTACGTACTACCTTCTCTCCTCTCTCACCTAGCACTACTCACTACTACTACCACAACAATATTTGATATACGACGCAACGAAAATAGTTGCGTCGCGCTGGGTGACAAGTAGGTGACGCAGTGAAGTTGACAAATCTCATCTGGTAATCCATCACAGGTCATTGATACCAACTAAACGGCTTTCCGCTTTACGGTACACGTATCTGCGTGAAAAGTATGGAACTATTTGAGCAGTTTACCAGCGTGCTTCTGAGAGCGATCATTTGGGCATTAATTGTTCCCCAACTAATTAACATTCAACGAGCTTACACTTGAATTGTCATACCATCAACTCAAACAACTAATTTAATCAAAAAAGAAAGAAATTTAACTTTTTCATCATCTACGTGTCACACTATTCGATGTTAGCTAAAACAAGTTACTTTCTGTATACGTGAAAACTTCAAACGATTAATCCAATTTCAGGCTAGCGAATTCGCTAAAACTGCCGATAATCAGTAAGACAAGAGGGAATTGAACATTGAACAAATGTATGGGATCAGTTTCGGCTTGAAGGATACGAAGAAAGAAAGAGAAAAAGAAAAGCAAACGTTAAGAGCAAAAATCACTCACACAATTCACTGATAAACAGTTGTCTGTTGGTGACGTAACCTTTAGAGGGATTGCTGGAAGAATGTTGCAGCTAAATGATAAGCTTCTACGTTTCAACGTCTAACACGGGGTTCCTTAGCTTTTAGACTCTCGAAGAATATATACTTCATTCCCATTTCCCTTCTTTCCTTCCCTCTCTCTCTCCCTCTCTCTCTCTCTCTCTCTCCTTTCCTCAATGCACTATTGTTCAGTCGTGTCCAACCGATTATAGAGATCAGCTTACTGCGGCAATGTCAGCTAAGTGCTTTTGATTGTGACCATTGTTTTATGTCAGCAGTTAATTTTGCTTTGGTCAAGCATTTCAAATTGTTCAAGCAAAATTTATCTTTCACAATTTTTCAATCAATTATTCAAAATAATTTAGCTGTGTGTTAGACATCACTGTCACTATGAGTGGTGGTAATATTTGGATGCTTACATAATGCATACATCTATTGACAATTAAATTTATCAACAATTTCAAATTTTTGAACGAACTAAATTTGGCTGTTGGAAAAAAAGCAACTCAATTGTTATGTTAATTGAATTGAATAAAAAATGGCATTCAATTGGGTTGTAATGTTGTAGTGTTTAAGAAAAAGAAAGCAATACCAATATTGAGTTTTAAATTAATTCCCATTTCTTTTCGCGGTATCTTTTCAAGTCTTTCCTCACAACGGTATTCTTGTTAGATAAGTGGATAAAGTATCATCACCATCTCTCATCAGGAGTGTATTCCGGCGAATTTGGTATTCCAATACAATTCATTTCCATTTCTTTCTTTTCATTTCATTTACGGAAGAATATTTTCCGGTAGGAAAATGAATTCACTTTGTCTTCATGCATACTTTTTTTTCTGAAGAAAGAGAGAGAGAGAGAGAGGGAGGGAGATCTATCTGCACGAGTACTTTCCTATCAGACTTCGGGCATGCATATTACCACCACAAAAAAAAGTTCTAATATTTGCGTCAGTTTATGCACACCTTCTTGTGCACGTACACACACACACACACACACACGTTTTATACGCTATGTGCATGTATGTGTGTGTGTGTGTGTGTGTGTGTGTGTGTGTGTGTGTGTGTGTGTGTGTGTGTGTGTGTGTGTGTGTGTGTGTGTGTGTGTGTGTGTGCTAAGAAAAGCATCAACAAAATAATGTAGCAGAGAAGTAGAACTATGCAACTGTTACACGCTGAGACTCTTCACGTAATCCTCTGGTTGCGACTGAGTTTTTTTTCGCCTTTCTTTTTTTGCTTTAAAGCTTTTAATTGCAAATGTTTTTTATTTTCAATGAAATTCGATCCTCCTCTCTTTTTATTTTCAGTGAAATTCGGTCCTTCTCTCTTAATTCTTTTCTGTCGCTCCTTCGTTCATTTCTTAATTCACCGATTAATTAAGTTCCGTTTAATGTTCTAATAAATACTCATTTACAGCATTGCATTGATTGTATTAATTTCGTTGATTCTTTGCTTTCTTTTTGTTTTACAAGGAAATTTTGATTTGTTTAACTTGTAAAAGTTTCTATAATTTATGTCTCTACCAAATTCATTCTGTTCAATTCACGCGTTCATTCGGTACCTCTCACGTCTCGTGTGAAATGACCGGATGATTCCTATCGTTTTGTTTTAATTTGATTCTCGCAAGCAAATTTTTTTAATTATTACTTATAGGCATGCAATGGATGAAGTACTTCAGCTGATTAATTATTAAAAAAGAATGATATTGTGGGAATTGCATAATGGAAGTTGAATAATTTCCATGATATTGTTTTCTTTAATTTAATTATTGTTATAATAATTATTATTTTCAACAGTGCTTTCAGACTTCTCTCAAACTTTGTGCTTTCAAACGGAGGGATTTTTTTCAACTATTGTTTTTCCCTCCATCACACCACTTTAAAGCATTGCTAATTTCAGGTTAGCTATTCGATCATTAATCTCGTCTAAGCTACTTATGCGTCGTAATATCGTTAATATGATATATTGCTTTGCATTAAACTGCTTCTGATTTCAAAATGGAAAAAATATGGAAGTGCAGTAACAGTTCGTTGATGGGAATCTTGATTTCTCCACCGCAGCTGTGAATACAATACTCCCCGAACTTAGTATATTTCATATTAAGTAAGCTTTTTTTTGGGGTTGGAATCCTTTGAATTTCGTTTTTTGTTTTAAAACTTTAAAATGATCTAATTTTTGTTTGTTACTGAGATAAAATATTTAATATAGAATTATGATAGCAATAGGAGGATTAGAGTTGCAGTTGAATAATATCTAATCACTGCACTTATTATCAAACAGTGAAGACTTATCAATTTGCAAAAAAAAATCAATTTTTTCAACTGAGTTATATGACTCTAATTAATTACAACACTAAAAATAATGTATCCGTACAACTCGTCATTTTTGGAGAGTTCTTTTACTCTTCCAGGTTTATCACAGAAGTCATACAATTCCAAGAGAAAGAAAAAAAATAATTTCAGTCGATAGATTCCTCTACTCACTGTGGATAAGTTGTATAACTGAAACGATGAATGAGTGCACTGTACAATTACGGTGATAATTATTGTATTAAAATTATAGATGTTAACGTTTTTCTCAATTAGATCATCTTAGACTACAACCTGTAATCCATTGGCCTTTTTTTTTTGTAAGAAGGACGTTAGTGGTAGTTGGTGTTTGTTACTGAACGCTAGTAAAGCGAGCCAACATTATCTTACCTTTACTGTCGGATATGAATTTGATCTAATTTCAGTCACTTCTTCATAATCGCATTTAAATTCTTCTGTTGCAAATTAAAATGACTCTCATTGCTGACCTCTTTTCATCTTTGACTTTTATCATTCTAAAATGATGGTTGTTTTATCACAGGTAAAACAGCTATTTTCATGATGTGAAGAAAATTAATTTCTTCTCACTTCTATCAAATTTAAAATTCTTCCTAATTACAATGTGATAGTTTGAGAAAAACACATTTTTCCAAAATTTTTTTTAAAAAACATTCATTTTGCATTTCTTCACATCCTCTTTATTGCCAAGAAAAAAATTTGAAGAACGGTTTTTTAGATGAGTTTAAAATGGTTTTTAAAGGGCTGTAGCAAAAATTGAAAATTTTAAAAGAATTGCGAAATTCTTTTTAATCGTTTTAAATCTTCGAATGTTGTAGACTGTTCCTGTCATCGTAGTAGGATCGGGAATTTGTCAACAGTAGCAGACTTCAGCAGTATAGTTGATCACTGAAAATTTTCTGGGTATTTCAATTTTTTTAATTTAATCTTTCCCCTAGTATTACTCATAGCGTGCACATAATTCCTTTTTCAGGATTGCGTCCAACGAAGTTAAACCGACAAAATTTGAACTAATCGAAATGTCATCCGATGTTTTGCCCAAATTTGCTTTATTAGAGAAATCGAGGAAAACTTGTGAGAAGAAGATGGAATCTGAATCTGATATGATATCAAGTTTCTCATCGGTGACAAATGCAACTTCAACTAGAGATGATGATGAGGGGGAGGAGGAGGAGGGGGAGGGGAAGATTTCATCCAAAAAGTTAGATTTCGCTGAGCGAATTTTAAAATGGGAACAACTTGTGACGCCTAACGTTAACAGATTGCACTACAATCGAGCAATAGGCGTAGGAAAAAGGAATTGGAGAGATGTGAATGAATGGAGCAAAAGTAAAGCCAATGTGAAACTTTGTGCAACTGAACCGTTCTTCGACCGAAGTATCGTTGCTCACTTTTCGAGGGATGGAGGAGAGGTAGGAGGAGGTGAAAGGATCGGAGAAGGCGGCGGAATTAAAGGAAGGAAAGGAAGTGGTGCCGAGGCGGAAGAAGTCGAGAAGGTAGAAGGAGAAGTTTCTGCTCGAAGAAGCGCATTTGCGGTGGAAATAAATGATGAAAGGGAAGCTGTAAGAAAGAAGCTAGCAGCATATCATCCTCACTTACTAGCACAAACCTCTGTACGAGGTGGAACCGAGATAGCATCGGGTCATTGCTATCCCACCACCACCACTATCGCTACTGCTATTACCACCTCGAGTACTCCTAGTACAACTGCTTTAGCTCTACCTCAATCGAGGAGCTGTTGTGGAAACACCTCAGTTAGCGAACACTGTTCCACAACGGGTAGTTGTGATAAGACGAAAAGGATGATTTTGGCAGCAGTCGAGGATGCTTCTTCTTCGCAGTCATCTGATGAGAATTCAAATTCTAGCAGGTTGCGTAATGTACACGCTGAGATTAATTCTACAAAGAATGAAGATCATCGGAAGGAGGAGGAACAGAGGGAGAAGGTGGAAGAAGGCGACGATGATATATCAGTGCCAATTCAGTTGATTCGTCAATCATCCGAAGAAGGCTTCAATCAGGTTGTTAAATTTAAAACACGTGTAGCACGAAAAGGTGAAGCAGAAGATCCGAAACAACAACCAAAATCATCCACTCATACGGAATTTAATAATGAACAAGGGAAATTATCGTCCAAAAAGAAAAAGATTCCTTGCGCTGCAAGGCGCACTAGCAAAGGTTTAGCAAATGAAGGATTAGATAATCGTACCACTTGCGTGAAACAAAATTCAAGCGGAGATATTCAGTTTGAATCTGAATATTGTGATCCAACTGAAAAAACTTGCCGCAGCACGTCTGCTAACGATGATAACGGAGAGTTGAAGATTTTTAATTGTGACGCAATTTGTGCCAAATCGGAAGGTATCCGTGAAACTACGACAAACGTTGATCATTCATCGCAATCCATGCGGAAGCAACAACATCAGCAAAGGTGTGACGAAGCGGAAATTTCGGCTGTGATTGGTGACCCACAGACGGATGATAAATCAGAAATGTTTGTTTGAGTATTTTATTTGAACCTTTCAAATTTTTCGTTTATTATGAATTTAAGCTATGAAATATAAAGTGAACCGAAAATTTCCCAATCTTTCAAATCGAGCATTAGTGAGGTTCTTTGAAATGCTTCTACAACTTTCTAGAGCTTTCCCTCCTCCCTGTAAACTTTCCTAGATCAATGTAATTTATTTCACATTTTTGATTTTGTAAAATTTCAAAAATTAGAAGTGGTGCCACTGGAAGATTTGAATAAGGATTAATCGTATATATGGGATTAACTAAATCCTTAACAACTTGACATGATCGTCATCCCTCTCTCCTACCGTAGCAGTTATTTGAGATAACTGTTAGAGATTTAAAAGAAATGAAAATTGCTTCGGAAGTATTACAATTCCTTACGATGTTTTCAATATTTGTAAAACGCTTCTGTAAAGTTAACATTCAGAAATTTCGCTTTCAAAACTGACAAGGAGGAACGAAAAATTGTAGTTTCGAATTTGAAATGCCTTTGAAAGATTGAAAAGTATAAGATTTCCAAGGATACATTTCATAGTTACATTTATCGAATTTTAGCAGTTGTCATTTGCAACTTTACTAGCACTTTCGCCAATTAATTAAAAGTGTTTAGATTTTCAATCGTCCGAAATCGCTTTGCTTCATTTATCTGATTTTTTCTTGTCAGTTGTTTGCTGACTAATTCGTTGCAGCTTCTGCTAAAAATTTAATGCTTAACTGGAATTATTCCAGCAAACTGTTCAGGAACTTCATCGTGAACTGATTTTCCGTTGTGCAGAAAATTGTGTTTGATAGTAAAAAACGATCGTCACAATCATCTTTGGATGATTTTTCCGAAATTCAAATAAAATCTCCTCATCTTTTCAACACTTTTAACAGTCTCACTAATACATTTCTCACCGTGTAGAATATGGAGATTTTTTGGAAGAAGCGCTATAGTGAGATTTACTCCTTTTTTACCATACACGTTTTAATTTCTCGTTTAATTTGAAAATTGAATTATTTTTAGTAGTTGTAAATTCGTCATATGAAACGATGAATTTTTATTTTTGTTTTTTTTCTTTGTTTTAATTGATTATTGTGCTTTCTGGAAATTCTGATTGCATTAAAAAAGAAAGGCTTCTTCGAAGCGAAATTTCACGTACCTGCCACGCCTCCCACTTCTATAAGTATTGTTCTAAAATACTTTCCCTTGTGGATGTGAAAGATTACATGTGATAAAAAGCTAGTCATTATCGATAAGAGCAAAATTCAACGATGTCGTCTTTGATTAAATGATACCTTTGTTAAGAACGCCGAAGACCGCTGAGAGAAAGCATAGAATTCCTAGCTTCACGCAAATTGCAAAAATGAATTTTTCCTTTTTTTTCTTTACAATCACTGCTTTCTTCTTTCTCTCAAACAACGAGAAGGAAGAGAAAGAATCTAAGCGATCAGAGATGAAAGCAAAGACGTTCCACATCAGAGATATGTAAATGAGATAATTTCTAACAGTTAAAGGTGGTGCAATAAATAAGTTTTCAAAGATCAACAATTCTCTTCACTGCTCCTTAATTTTTCAAAAAAAAAAATGTACTTTTCTAATTTTTATCATTTATTTCTCCTTTTCGTTAATGTTAGCTCATTGTTCTTCCTAACTCATTCACCGTACACTATTAACTAACTTAGAGGTAAAATTGGGTAAAAAAGGTAAAACTTAAAGATAATATGAAACGTAAAATTGAGAAATGTGAAATTAATTGTGTTTACACTTTAGCGTAATTTCTTTACATCAACATTTTATACAAATGAAATTTGAAATAAAAACAAAGTTTATGATTAAATTGCATGAAAATTTCAGTCCTACAACAGCGCAGAAAATGAAAGCTTACAAGCCAAGTCAAACTCAAGTGATACTGAAGAAGAAGCGATGTCATGAATGCTTCGCTGATGCTGTTTTTAACGCTGCCGACAGGTTTTCAATTTTTTTTTTCTCTCTCTCCCCCCCCCCCCCCTCTCTCTCCCATAAAAACAGCATCTGTAATTATCCCAAAACTTCAACTCTCACCTCAATTTATATCTTAGACAGTCTTAATGAATGCAATTAACGCAATCGTTCTTATCTCATTTAGACGTGCATGATTTATTAGCATAGAAATGGTAATTAATAATAGTATTAATCAAATTTTTATTCTGATTTAAACACTCGAAATCATTAAAATATTTGAATTTAACATTTTGATCGTTTCCTAAAAATGTTAGCAATTTCATGCAGTGATACACTTCGATGATAATGCATGATCGATAAATGGAAGTTTCACCTTCAAAAGCAAAGTTTAGTCTTGAAAATTTTATGCAGCACACAAATTTTATATTTAATACTTCGAAAATATTAGAATTTGTGGATATTTAAGTGAAAACTTTTTAGCCAAAATGAAATTAAAAGAGTGCAAGCCGTGAATTGTATTCAGTCTCATTAAGTGCCTAAAATCTGTTGCAGTAAGATAAAATAAAATTTAGGAAGAAATATACATGGTCCTAATGGCGTCTCTGAATTGCAAAGCTTCAAATAAACTTTAAAATTATCTTTTCCATCTCTTTCTCCTTCTCCCTCACCTTCACCTCCACCTTCACTGTCACCTTTACCACCTCTCTCTATCTCTCGCTTGTTTGAACTCTGTCCGACAAAGAACAGTCTTCCGTCTCTACCGAATATTTACTTTTCACGCAAACAAAAAACGAAACAACGCGCTACTACTTTTAGTTTAATCGTTCTTTCACTACCGAGGCGACTTCGAATTTTTGTATTAGCTATGCTTTATTGCATTTTATTAACTTTTTAAATAAATTTAAACCTCCATTTTGCTCGTGACAAGTTACTCAGTGTGAAGTTGAAGCGAATCGTTTAGACGTCTAAATGAGATATCATGGATCTTTGAGAAAGTCTTACGATTATAGGATTTGTTATTCTATAACTTTCTTATATTACATGCATTCAAAAAAAATGTTTTTCAGAAAATTAATTTAAAGAAAACGAATTGGTAGGAATTCATTTGTAGTCAATTAATTACTGTATGTGCAAGGTACTTAGGATATGAAAGGTTTCTTCTTTATCAACAAATCTTATCGTATGGAATATAAGTATAATTAGCGTGCAATTTTTGCCTCTCTCTTTTCTCCACCTATTGAAAAATAAATTTGCACGAAATTTTGAACGATTCGAACATACTAAACGCATAGTATCTTGCGTGAGAAGAAGAACAGTACCATCTCTTCCACTAGCTCTTTTTAATTTCACTGCTAACAAGCAGCTTTTTACAACCCTTCGATCAGTTGTTTAATTAATTTTACGTGATCGGATCGGACACAAACTCACTGTTTCGGGTCATATTAAATTGAATCCGTTCGCTGAACAGCTGTAATGTTAGAAGTTTTAAGCTGATCTTATCACTGCAAAATCATTAAATCAATAATCAGAACGGATAATATGGATTAGAGACTTAGACTTCGTTAGGTCGATTGTTTGTTTGTTAGACTGTTTGCAAAACTACCACCGTATATCATGGCACATCATATCATATCATATCATATCATCAAACTATTTCATTAACAACACAGTCTATCGGCTGATTAGAGTTTTGTTATGAGAGAAATAAAATTCGCAAAACTGATGCATCATTAATAGCGTGTGGGCGTTATCATGTGATTTATCAGTAAGCAATGTGAGCATCGCAAAGCTTATCAATAAAAAATAATAATTCAATCGAGTAAGTTATTGTAAAAATGGTTTAAATAAAATAGGTGATAGTGGTGCTTATCTCTTTCTGTGATAATATTAAGTATAGATAGAGAGATATAGAGCTTTTCTTTTGGTACTAGCGATTTCCTCTTCATTCTCCGGATCTTTATTCATTATCACACTTAATTTTGAATTGAAAATTAAGTGTTTCAAATTAACCTAAATCTGCAACATACTATAACTCGCATTAGGATCCGAAAAAAAAAGTTTCTTTTCAATCACGTAATTTGTATGTGAGAATGAAAATTTCAATCCTTCAAATTCTATTGTAAAAGAGAATTGTGAAAATTCCGCTGGTCAAAACTGATTTGCATGCTCAGCATTCCTACCACCATCCTACCACATTTATCACTAATTGGTTCGTTTTTTTTTTCTTTTCAGCGCAATCCGACAGCAACAGGGATTGCCCGATGACAATCGAACTTTCATTATCAGTGAGCCGCAACGCCGTTCGGTCTTCGCGACACTTTCTTCATTCAACAAATCCAAAAAATTATTCCTCAACAAGGTTTCTTCTCTTCGTTTTCATTTCCTTTCGTTGCTGCAAATTCGTTTATTTAGAAATTAGTTGTGATGTAACGTAACATCCACACTGATAACTTTTGACTATCGCTATCACTACTGATAGCATAGCAGTGAAGCAGCGAATTGATAGTAATACGGCTGATATGGTGTGATATGGAATTGAGAGGAGAAAAGTAGTAATTAACGTCTGATGTAAAGTTTAAAATGTTATTGCTTTAACAGAAGCGCCTTTATGATATTGGGTATTTTGACGGTGATAGATTAGGAGGCGAAAGATAAGGAGCCGGCGGAATCTTTCATTTCAAGCATTGTCCGTCCACTAATGGCAGCGGCACTAGCAGTAGTAGTGGTAGTAGTAGGAAATCATACAAGATAATTTTAATATTAGTCAAAGCGACATGTTTGTTTACTCAATTTGTTTAGCACAAGTAAAGGTACCAAGCATTCTAGTTGAGTGTAGCACTTGTTCACTGTTTCATTTCATTTCATTTTATTTACATCATCACAGTTTACGTGCAATTTCCATTTCTTTGAAAATTAAATTCTTAT
Organism: Litomosoides sigmodontis; assembly: GCA_963070105.1. Taxonomy (NCBI): domain Eukaryota; kingdom Metazoa; phylum Nematoda; class Chromadorea; order Rhabditida; family Onchocercidae; genus Litomosoides; species Litomosoides sigmodontis. The sequence goes on along the minus strand of OY718807.1, from coordinate 6,783,885 downwards.
ATCTCTAAAACAGTATTTAATAGACAAATGTAAATGAGATTATGGTCGATTAAACGAAGGGAATTGATTGTAAGCTTATTGTGTAGCATTAATCTATTGAAAGTTTGTGACAAACAAACAGCGACATGTGATATTTTAATTTTTCAATTTTATTGGAAAAGAAGGAATTGCTAGGAGGAATGGATGAGTGAAGGAAAGGAGGAGTAAATCAATTCGTTTACAGTTTATTTCTCAGCGAAATGGAGATTCATTCATTGAAGCTTAGACTTTTTTTGCTTAAATTTTTTTTGCTTTATAAAATTCTTTTGGGAATTTTTTGAGAATTTCTAATTTTCTTTTTTTTTTCCTTGGCGGAACAGATGCCAATGAATTGCATATATTAAAACATCTCTCAAACAATTAAAGATTATAAATTTACTTGAATTTATTATTTTTGCAGCGTAAAAATTTTTTCCCTTCAATTCATGAATAAAAGTCAACAATATTATAAAAATTACAATTCACACCAAACAGATTTTTTACTTTTTCCGCCGCCGCCACTCTTATTTCTTTTCATCGCATACTGAAAGAATAAAAAGGCTATGTGTAGTGTGGGAACACGATCGCTTTGGATTTTAATTTCAGCTAATTTAATTTTAGGGAAAAGTAACGGAAGAAAGTACGACATCTCATCCAACAACAACAACAACAACAACAACAGCAACAACGGCGACAACAACAACAACAACAACAACAAATCAAGGGGATTTGAATGCATCCAGAGGAATCTCAACATTTGCGCCCACCAAAATGAATGAAAACACATTGATGGTAAATTTGCAAGCAAAGCCAACAACAATTTCCTCAATTGGAAGTGGTCAGTTGCACGATCCGATCCATCTCAACAACAGCAGCAGCATTCTTTCACAGAAACGCTCCAAAACGCTGCCGAGAACAGATGGAGCAGCTAGCAATGATAAGCCTGAGATTGTCGTTAATGTTCCACGTTCCCACTCACCGCATTCCACGTCAAATTCATCTGTTTCTCGTGGCTATCCCGATGACTCTTCCTCAGTTAATAATTTGCATGGAGCGGTGGAGTATAAGGGTGGTGTGAATCGAAGGCAAAATAATAACATTAATGAGTTCCGTGAATCACTTAGCAGTCGGCTTAGTCGTGGATTTTTTGAATTTACGCAGGGAAGCAGCGATCGATTGCAGAAGTGGAAAAATAAATTGCAAAATGGTCGACGACACAAAGATTCAAGTGAGCCGCCAACAATGAACAGGTCAGTTTTACTATTCCATTAGTTAGTTGCTTGTACCAAAAGCAAACAAAACGCAACTTAAAGCAAACTACCTGCTCAATTAATTACATTACTTTACTGTTACCGTTATGGGTAACAGTGAAGGTAATTGAAAATATTCTAAACTGTCTTTTTCTTTAAAACAAGTCAATTAAAAGTTGCATTAAGGCAATATAGGGTATGGTGCTTTTGTGTGTCTTCATTTATCAAAATGTATAAATTACGAAACTGTTGAAACTAACAGGTAATTTTAATCGAAGAAGGGAATATGGAATATTAGGTCATATTAGTAGTAAAAGAAAGATACAGAAAGAATGACCTTCCTTCTCTCTCTCTCTCTCCTGCCCCCCCCCCTTCCTCCCTCTCTCTAATAATACGGTCAACTGAGATAACAAATGTCACTACTATTTGGATATGGAATTTATGTTAGTTCTCTTCAATATTACGATTTCAGTTTTCAGGTTTTAATAACTAAGTTTAATTAACCGTAATGTATTTCAAAATACATAATGTGTGAGAAACTGAAATTAATTGGAAAATTACGCTCCATTCGCTGAATTCAACTAATGGAATTTTCAAGAAAAAAAGCTAAAAAGCTATCTCCAATTAAGTTTGTTAATTTTGATTAGCTTCTTTCTTAAGCAATCACAAATCGTGGATTTCCCTCGAGCACTGATGTAAATAAATACTTTCTGCTGGAAATCAACGATCTTTGAAAATGATAATTGAAATATAAGGATTAGTTCGGTCCCAAATTTGTCAACCAAAAAAGAAGAACTAGCAATTTCGCAATCATTCTAACAATCACGAATTTCAACAATCTCAATAAAAATCCAGAAAATTTTTGAATTTCAATTTTTGTTGAAATTTTAGTAGTAATAGTCATATTGAAGTGAAAATTGATGTGTCATATTATAAATGAAATTGAAATGTGTGAGGTATCTACCTACCATGTGATATTCAGTTCTATCTAAAACAAAGTGAATTTGTTTTCCTTTTTTCCGCAACACATTTGTCTGTGTGTATGTGTGTGTGTGTGTGTGTGTGTGTGTGTGTGTGTGTGTGTGTGTGTGTGTGTGTGTGTGTGTGTGTGTGTGGGTGTGTGTGTGTGGGTGTGTGGGTGTCCAATTGCTCTTTATTTATAAATTGAGCGAAATGCTTGGCGACGAAATCGCTGTAACTATTTATCTTGTTTTTTGCAAAGAAATTTATTATCGTCGATTTACAATAAATCCAACACCCAAAATTCATCCCAATTTCAATGCATACATTACACATTGGTCTATTTACGCAAAACTGATTTCAGCAAAATGAATTTAAATTTCTAACTTTCCGATTTCATTGATTGTCTTTTTTGTTTGAAATAAGATTGAGCAGAAAAGGAAAAAATTCGAAATGCAAGTTAACCACGCTCCAATGTGAGTCATTGCAATATGTATACGGAAAGAGGGAGAGAGGAGGCCAGAAAGAGAGAGAGAGAGAGAGAGAGAGAGAGAGAGAGACTTATTGTTTGTTGACTTTTTGTTGCAACCAAATTTCTACCTCTCTTCGATATGAAATGTTAAATGTCTTCGGTTACCTTATACCTTGTCATGCATTTAATGCAATTAAGAAGTTAAGGTGTTAATTGACAGCCATCCAATACCCAGTAGGTGGGTGGCTGTTACGTCACACCTTCTCTCTTCCACTAACTTTCATTACAACGTATTATTTATTTTTTAAATTTTAATTTTGTTTTTTCTTTGAGGTAATGGAATATTTCACATAACGAAGTATGAAGTTTATTTATTTCACACTATTATCTACCAATATTCTTTTTTGACTAATTAACAATTTACTTAGAACTACGATCAACGAATCGTACGTACTTTCAATTGATTTACTCTTTTCAGGAAAATGCTAACAGCAGGTCAGCAGCAAAATGGTCATTTATCGAACGTAGAAGTAGCACTTAACTGGACAATGCCGCAGAAATGTGACTCCATTGATCAGGTAGACACTTAACACGACGATTCCTGTGTGAATGCTTCACAGATATCGTTCTACTAAAAATTTATAAAAAGGATAATTTTGTTTAATTAAAAATTTTAGAACAGGTTTTCATTAAAAAAAAAACACCCTTTGTCCTTGCAGTATAGATTACTGCTGTCAATCAATTCTAACAAAATACTTAAAATTTATTTTCGGAAATTTTTAGAAACAATTTTCCTTACTTTCTTTTTATCATTCCACTTTTTTGCTTTTCTTTTGTTTTATCACAAAATTAGCTAATTGAAGCGAAATGAAATCATTTGAAAACAGTTCTACCCGTTCTCTCCGAACTAATTAATTTCCCGCTGCGTAAACTTTGTTGGTTTTTCTACCTAAATTGTATATTTATTCGTCATCAAACTCGTTCTACTGCTGCTAAGCAACTAGTTTTTTACTTTTAATGAAGTCCTTTTTTTCCACTCTTTCGCACGTCATCTTTTGAATTAGCTTCCAGAGATTTGCAAAAAAAATCTTCATACTTATCCTTTTATTACTTTCAATTTTTCCTTTCTCCATCGTTTGCTTTTTTTTTGTAAACTATTTTTCTTACCTTTTTTTTTTGCATTTCTCTTTACGATTTGATCTTTATCTGTTAATTTTTTCGCTTTTTGCTATTCTTCGTAAGTCACTTAAAAAGTTTCGTATAAAATTGAATTTCTGATTTGAGAAGAAATTTTAGATACACAATGGCAAATTTCCATCAACGGAATCAGCTTCTACTCCGAAAGGAAGTCAATTAAACGTGGCACTACCGGTGCGATCGGCTAGCGATTTCTTTCCGATAAGCGAGCATACTGTCAGGTTTGTTTTTTTTTTTCTTACTGACATTTATTTTAAAATATCAAATTTAAAAGAGTCACATACGTTGAGATACATATCAATCAATAGTCAACTCATTGCAATCGATGAGAGAATGAATGAGTAAAAAAGGTGCAAAACAATTTTTAGCAATTTAATGCGCATTTTCAAAACAAAAAGGGAAAAAATTTTCCAAAATCTTCGCAATTTATTACGAAATGTGAAATATTAGAGTTTAGTGTTTGTTTCAGAATAAAAATTTTCTCTCATAGCTAAGTCAAATTTCAGAGTTTGCATAAATAAAACTCTGAGATGGGTTATTGAACGAATTATTTCCTAATTGTTATCATGATTTTCAACCATTTTCGGAGCTCATATATACATATATAATAAGTGCCTAAGAGGAATTATTAGCTATTTATGTCACAGTTGGAGTAAGTAGCTAGCTAGCACGATGTGTAAAAATTTTAGTATCGGAAAATAGGAACGGAACATCTGCATAAGTGCTGCTGCGTACCTTGGAAAAGGATGTTGGATGATTTTTTTCTTCGTAGAAGTTTTAGTAGGAAAGAAATGATTTCAAAAAATTATCAGACTAACGAATTTCCCTGGTGCTAAACTTATTATTCTATGTGTGAAGTCTATTCTTGCACCTAAGTGAGATTTTCTTTTCAAAAATAAAAGCACACTTAGATGACAGTAGTAAATCTATGGTACATCTGAGTAACAGTAGCAAAACCGGTGTACTGTAATGCAAAGTTACGATTTTCCGATAAAAAAAAAAGACAAAAGCGACAAAGTATCCATAGATCGTTGAACGCTGGTAGACTTTTCGCTCTTCAATTTTCAATTAAATTTGCAAAATATTATAAAAGTTACGCTATATGTTTTATGAATTGTTTTCGCCCTTGTTCAGTGTGTGCGCTTTTCAGCTGATAAATTTCATCTAATCACTTCGACTATGTCTTTTCAATTCTCTTGACCTATTTATTAATAGTTGAAAAATTTTACAACAATTTTGACGTTGAATAATCGAGCGCTCTGTGCGCACACAGGTAGCTCTGTCTTTCTTTTGAACTTTATTATAATCCTCGAATAGAAGAGAGTCTAACGAATTTTGTTCCTTGTTTTCCTATCACACAATTTTCAATATTAACTTTTAATCTTTTTTTTAATATAAAATAAATTCAATTTTAAATTGAAATGATTTATATGATTGTTGAATTTCGCTTATCCGATCAGTTTCCACTCACTTCACGCCTTCAATTCAATGTTTGCTTGTACCGGCTAGTCTTTTTAATGCAATAAAAACACTGAAAGCTAATAACCGGCTATGCACACTTCAGTGTCGATGATGCAAGTAAGTATCCGTCAAAGCTGTGCTACTCTGATCTGTGTAATATTTGCACCAAAATTTCAATAAAATAAATTATCGAAATCTTGAATTCCATGTTTGATTTTAAGCTTACACAGCGTGGTAATTTTCATTTTGACGGATCTCTTCATGCATTCATTTACAATTTCTATTATTAAATTTCGCATTCTCTCCAATCACTCCTCCACTTCTTAGAAGGCATTTAAAGATTTTTAAATTGAAAAAGTAAGTGTCTGTATTTATCACCATATTTATCACCAGTTTATCACCAGTGGAAGTGGAAAGTTATCATCCGGATTGTAACGGTTAAAGTTGGGTGCTTTGTCAGTGAGCGCACTGTTACACCGATCTTTTCGATCCTCAGCAATCATTTAAATTATGTGATTAATTATTGCCGATGTATTTGCATGTCATGATGTCTCTGATCTTCATCTCACCACAGCTGTCATTACTCTTCCTTATGAGATGTTGAAAAATTCACATTTTAATAATTTCTCCAAATTAATTTCAAGCTCTGTCAATCCTGAAAATCTCACCACCATCAATGTGCTGGGCAATTTGAATTTCAAAATTCGGAAATTATCGATAATCCGTCATTTCCTAACTCATACCACTACTGCAACAAACAATGAAAAAGAAATTGTCGCTTGATAAAATTATAGAAAATTTCAAACTTGAATGTAATTTGGTTATTTAAAATGACAGTTAAATTCGGGTTACTTTTACTTCATTCGGTGTTACTGTTATGCAAATGTTGAAAGTTTTCTCCACATTCTCTCCACCTTTCCTATTAATCCTCTCTTCTTGCTCATTCCCTCCTTCCTTCTTCCTTCCTCATTCCAAGTTCTCATTAATTATAAGCATCTGCGAACAGCCTGTTAAAAATGCGACAGATTGACAGATTGGAAATAAA